>CM031379.1:21734040-22430279 GCA_018290095.1 Polypedilum vanderplanki | reverse complement strand
CTATTACTTCTAGGTCAAGTGCAACTTGATGTAATATCAGAGTGAGAAAATTACTATTAATTGTGACACCAATGTCAAATGACTGGCATTCACTTGACTTGTTGATTACTGATTTGCGTTTTTCTCTTTAACTAAAGGAAATTGAAGTGAAAGTTTATGAAAAAATAAGGAAATTTGAGTAATTCCATGACTTGAAGAAACAGCACAAGTGATGAGAGTAAAAAAAGGTAAGATAGATTTACATGACACCCTTCTTGTCTTTTACTTTTCTTTTTTTATTTAAGTAAGAAGGTTGAAAATAAGTAATAACAGAAAATAGGCAACAGCCAGAAGCAATGAAAGATAAATAGACATTGAGATGATGAGAACATTCTCTTTCTTTCTTTCACATGTACTTGTTATAAGGCTTATAGACAACAACGACAACGAGATGATAAGAGCAGCAGCAGTAGCAGTAGTAGCATCTTTCTATGTTGTTATGTTACATCTTAATTTAATAAGCATGAGCAGTGTCAATACCAAAATATAGCAAGCAGTAGCATTCCTGCCTTCTTTCTTTATTCATGAATATTCATGTGCGAGGCTTATGCAATGTGAAAATGAGCTTCTGATCCTGTTACGAAAGCTTTTTTATTATTATTATTTTCCCTCTTTGCCTTTTATCTCCTCATTTCCCTTTACAACAACACAAGCATTAACAGTAGCTGCACGAAAAGATTCAAAAGCACCTTTTTTGCCACGCTGACGATACTGATGTTGTTGCTGCTACAAATCCTATCATGAGAAAGTGAGAAAAAAGGAGGAAGTTCACTGTCTTTCCTTTCATATTTTCACTTTCTAACACACATACACCTTACATTAAAAATTAAGTAATGAAACTTACAAAACGCACCATTAAATTTTATACACCAACTCAATCGTGCGTGAAAGCTTTCTCTCTTCACATTTTGAAATTTTCTTTTTTTCTTCTTTTGTTGTCGCTTTTCATTGTGAGTGAATGAAGTGAAGAAAAATTGATTGTATGTGTAAATGTGAATACTCTCAAAAAAAGAAAAACTTTCTCTTCTCTCAACATACAGGAAACTTGATGACGGTGAAGCGTTCGTAAGCCATTAAAGTCCTCTAAAAGTTTACTTCATAATGTATTTATGGAAATTTATTCCATCAACAATAAAAATCTCTCTCTCTTTTCTTTTTTCTGCTCACTCTTCCGGCTTCTTAAGGAAAGAGTTTACTTTTTGTCTTCTTTTACTTGAAGTTCCTTAAAATAGACAGGAAAATGAGAAAGGTACAATAACTTTTATCTTTTAATTTAACGAAGTCTTTTGTTTTATAATTTTCAAAATAAAATTTTTCGAATTTTTTTGACATTTGATCTGAAAATTCAAAAATGAAAACCGTTACTCTTCAAATCAAGAATTACCAGGTTATTTACATAGTTTTTGTTATTTCTCAATAATTGATGATTAGATAGACTATTTAAATCTAATTTCATCAATGAGTTGAACCACATCAAAGCAAGAAAATTAGAAATTTTCGCATGTTATTAACGAATTTTTTAAAATCTAAGTTGTTATTTTCGAATTATTTTTATTTTCACACCCGGATATTTTTGTTTACAAAATTTAAAATTGAAACTTTTTCATTAGATTGCCATTAAATAATGCAATATTACTTTAAATGAATAGTTAAATGCTAAAGTATCAAGTATGCAAAAAATTTTATTACTAAAGGTTTTTTTAACAATTCTAAATGTTTTTATCTAAAACTGAATTATTAATCATTTTAGATTGTGATTGGTTTTGATTAGAAAACGTTAGTAAAATTACCTTTATGCCAATTTATATCATAATAAAATTCCTTACAATAAAGAATTGTCAATAAATAACAGATTTATATTATTATTAAATCAAAGTATTTTCACCTTGACTTTTGTTTTAAGAGCTTTTTGGTAGGACTTTTATGGGCGAACAATATGTGTTTAAGTAAACACATTTGGGGACGATCGTTTTTTTTTTTGGATGATTTAATCTGTCTATGAAAATCAAATGGCATCACCATCACTCATGTTGCTGCTTGTTCGCTCTAAAATGTAATTAAATGTTAGCAATTTATTACAAACATCTGTTACGAGGTTCCTTTTTCTTATGATGGTAGCAGTTGTATGATGCTTTTAAGGCATATATTAATAACCTTTGAAGCAATAATTTTGAATAAATTAATATATGTATAAATTGTGGGATACGTTAATGGTCAAACTTTATCAGAGCGAGACAATTTTTTTTTAATTTTAAACTTCTAATGTAAAAACTTGTAATTTAATAAACAACTTTTTTTTTATAAATTGCAATCAAAAACAAATTTAGCACTGTCAATATCAAGATTGAATGAGAAAGAAAAAAAATGTCGAAGTCAACTGATAAAATAAAAGAATAAAACAATAAAAAGTTGTGTAACTTTGTTTTAACTAATGCAAGCAAGAAAGCTTTAGAAAGAAATAAAACCAAAAAGAAAAACTTTTTTTGCTGCTTTGTCAAAATCCAAGCGATTGTTTCTCTTTGCTTTTGCTATTAAATTAGTTGAGGTTGAAATGGAAAATTTTTCATCTAAAGCAATTTAAACAGCAGCAACCAAAAAATGAAAATTTTCAACACGAAAAATAAATCTAGTGATTATGCAAAAAAGATCCGAAAAATCCACAAGCTATAAATTAAAAATATCATATTTCGGTGGTTTATTTTGTGAAATTATTCATATGATGACGATGGCATATGGTACTTTAAATGATAACATTGAACTTTATGAAAAATGGTCAAACAAGAAAAGAAACTTTGATAAATCAATCATAAAATTAGACAAAAAAAAATTTAGAAAAAAGGAGACTAATTTGTAAATTTAGTTTGTAAAATATTATGAAACAAAAAACTATAAAATTGACATGAAAATGTCTTAAATAATCAAAGTTCTTCACCTTATTGTCAACCAACTCTTTCTCTTACTCTTGTCTATAAAAACATCGTAAGAAGCGCAAGGAAGCGGAAAAAATGAAAATAAATATTTGAGTGGGATAAGTAATGGAAAATATGCAAACAATTTTGCGTTAGGTTGAAGACTTTCATTGTTATAATAGGACTTGGTAAAGCCATAACAGCATATCATTGAAGCTATTTCCATATCTATCTAAAAGTGTAACCCAGTAAAGCCATGACCCGAAGCTATATTAGAAATTATCAATCTAAATAATCTTATGAAGCTTTTGGCTGGCAGCAATCATATTCAGATTAATGCAGTGTGTAGTTAAGGCGATAACATTTAATGTTACACGCGCCAAAGAAAAAACATGTGGATAAAAAGAAAAGTCATAAAATAAAACTAACATTAAAATTGCTTCATTCATTGAATTCAATTCTTCTGCACCTCTGGGCTGCTCTTTCTATTTCTTGCTCTCCATATCCGGAAATTGAAAATTTGTTTAATAGACTAGAAATTGGACAGAAAAGTCAATCACTGCTCAATGTATATATTGAAATACCGGAAATTAAATGGACAAGAATGGAGGAAAGAACAAAAAAGAATAGAAAATTTGAAGGTTCATTTAAAGTTTAAATGCAAGTTATTAACACTTTAGAATGATTTGAATTCTAAGAAGCAAAAAGAATATAAACTTCAGTTCGCATTATGCATTATTTGAAATATCTCAAGATTCGAGTTTTAATTTTATAATTTTAATTTAATTTTCAATTTCCATTTTTAAAAATTCTTAATAGAAATCACTTTAAATAATCCGACATAAAAAGTCATTTTGCAATTAAAGCAATTTCAAAAAGTCTCATCAGAGTTAAGGAAAAAGAAAATCAGCTTTTTCTGTCTACAACATTCATGCTTCAAAAAATATTTCTTTTTCACCAAAAAACCATAAAAAAGAAAAGCAGCACGAGTCGACAAAAGTTTTTTTAAGGTTAATAAATTTGACTTTATAGAGACAAATCTCAAAAACTTTACGCCAGTTATAAAATATTTTTCTCTGTTTATTTTCTATGTTTTCAAATCATTTCAAATGATGTTTTCTCTTCCAATATTTGTTCGAATTTTGAATTTTTTAGTAAAAAAATTATTTAATTCTTAAAATTCTATTATTTTCTTTTCATTTAATTCTTAATTTGAAAACTTTTCTATTATTTCTAGGTCAAGTGCAACTTGATGTAATATCAGAGTGAGAAAATTACTATTAATTGTGACACCAATGTCAAATGACTGGCATTCACTTGACTTGTTGATTACTGATTTGCGTTTTTCTCTTTAACTAAAGGAAATTGAAGTGAAAGTTTTATGAAAAAATAAGGAAATTTGAGTAATTCCATGACTTGAAGAACAGCACAAGTGATGAGAGTAAAAAAGGTAAGATAGATCTACATGACACCCTTCTTGTCTTTTACTTTTCTTTTTTTTTAGTTAAGTAAGAAGGTTGAAAATAAGTAATAACAGAAAATAGGCAACAGCCAGAAGCAATGAAAGATAAATAGACATTGAGATGATGATGAAACATTCTCTTTCTTTCTTTCACATGTACTTGTTATAAGGCTTATAGACAACAACGACAACGAGATGATAAGAGCAGCAGCAGTAGCAGTAGTAGCATCTTTCTATGTTGTTATGTTACATCTTAATTTAATAAGCATGAGCAGTGTCAATACCAAAATATAGCAAGCAGTAGCATTCCTGCCTTCTTTCTTTATTCATGAATATTCATGTGCGAGGCTTATGCAATGTGAAAATGAGCTTCTGATCCTGTTACGAAAGCTTTTTTATTATTATTATTTTCCCTCTTTGCCTTTTATCTCCTCATTTCCCTTTACAACAACACAAGCATTAACAGTAGCTGCACGAAAAGATTCAAAAGCACCTTTTTTGCCACGCTGACGATACTGATGTTGTTGCTGCTACAAATCCTATCATGAGAAAGTGAGAAAAAAGGAGGAAGTTCACTGTCTTTCCTTTCATATTTTCACTTTCTAACACACATACACCTTACATTAAAAATTAAGTAATGAAACTTACAAAACGCACCATTAAATTTTATACACCAACTCAATCGTGCGTGAAAGCTTTCTCTCTTCACATTTTGAAATTTTCTTTTTTTTCTTCTTTTGTTGTCGCTTTTCATTGTGAGTGAATGAAGTGAAGAAAAATTGTATGTATGTGTAAATGTGAATACTCTCAAAAAAAAGAAAAACTTTCTCTTCTCTCAACATACAGGAAACTTGATGACGGTGAAGCGTTCGTAAGCCATTAAAGTCCTCTAAAAGTTTACTTCATAATGTATTTATGGAAATTTATTCCATCAACAATAAAAATCTCTCTCTCTTTTCTTTTTTCTGCTCACTCTTCCGGCTTCTAAAGGAAAGAGTTTACTTTTTGTCTTCTTTTACTTGAAGTTCCTTAAAATAGACAGGAAAATGAGAAAGGTACAATAACTTTTATCTTTTAATTTAACGAAGTCTTTTGTTTATAATTTTCAAAATAAAATTTTTCGAATTTTTGTTGACATTTGATCTGAAAATTCAAAAATGAAAACCGTTACTCTTCAAATCAAGAATTACCAGGTTAATTTACATAGTTTTTGTTATTTCTCAATAATTGATGATTAGATAGACTATTTAAATCTAATTTCATCAATGAGTTGAACCACATCAAAGCAAGAAAATTAGAAATTTTCGCATGTTATTAACGAATTTTTTAAAATCTAAGTTGTTATTTTCGAATTATTTTTATTTTCACACCCGGATATTTTTGTTTACAAAATTTAAAATTGAAACTTTTTTCATTAGATTGCCATTAAATAATGCAATATTACTTTAAATGAATAGTTAAATGCTAAAGTATCAAGTATGCAAAGGAATTTTATTGCTAAAGGTTTTTTTAACAATTCTAAATGTTTTTATCTAAAACTGAATTGTTAATCATTTTAGATTGTGATTGGTTTTGATTAGAAAACGTTAGTAAAATTACCTTTATGCCAATTTATATCATAATAAAATTCCTTACAATAAAGAATTGTCAATAAATAACAGATTTATATTATTAATCAAAGTATTTTCACCTTGACTTTTGTTTTAAGAGCTTTTTGGTAGGACTTTTATGGGCGAACAATATGTGTTTAAGTAAACACATTTGGGGACGATCGTTTTTTTTTTTGGATGATTTAATCTGTCTATGAAAATCAAATGGCATCACCATCACTCATGTTGCTGCTTGTTCGCTCTAAAATGTAATTAAATGTTAGCAATTTATTACAAACATCTGTTACGAGGTTCCTTTTTCTTATGATGGTAGCAGTTGTATGATGCTTTTAAGGCATATATTAATAACCTTTGAAGCAATAATTTTGAATAAATTAATATATGTATAAATTGTGGGATACGTTAATGGTCAAACTTTATCAGAGCGAGAGAATTTTTTTTTTAATTTTAAGCTTCTAATGTAAAAACTTGTAATTTAATAAACAACTTTTTTTTTATAAATTGCAATCAAAAACAAATTTAGCACTGTCAATATCAAGATTGAATGAGAGAGAAAAAAAATGTCGAAGTCAACTGATAAAATAAAAGAATAAAACAATAAAAAGTTGTGTAACTTTGTTTTAACTAATGCAAGCAAGAAAGCTTTAGAAAGAAACCAAACAAAAAAGAAAAACTTTTTTGCTTTGTCAAAATCCAAGCGATTGTTTCTTTTTGCTTTTGCTATTAAATTAGTTGAGGTTGAAATGGAAAATTTTTCATCTAAAGCAATTTAAACAGCAGCAACCAAAAAATGAAAATTTTCAACACGAAAAATAAATCTAGTGATTATGCAAAAAAGATCCGAAAAATCCACAAGCTATAAATTAAAAATATCATATTTCGGTGGTTTATTTTGTGAAATTATTCATATGATGACGATGGCATATGGTTCTTTAAATGATAACATTGAACTTTATGAAAAATGGTCAAACAAGGAAAAGAAACTTTGATAAATCAATCATAAAATTAGACAAAAAAAAATTTTAGAAAAAAGGAGACTAATTTGTAAATTTAGTTTGTAAAATATTATGAAACAAAAAACTATAAAATTGACATGAAAATGTCCTAAATAATCAAAGTTTCTTCACCTTATTGTCAACCAACTCTTTCTCTTACTCTTGTCTATAAAAACATCGTAAGAAGCGCAAAGAAAGCGGAAAAAATGAAAATAAATATTTGAGTGGGGATAAGTAATGGAAAATATGCAAACAATTTTGCGTTAGGTTGAAGACTTTCATTGTTATAATGGACTTGGTAAAGCCATAACAGCATATCATTGAAGCTATTTCCATATCTATCTAAAAGTGTAACCCAGTAAAGCCATGACCCGAAGCTATATTAGAAATTATCAATCTAAATAATCTTATGAAGCTTTTGGCTGGCAGCAATCTATATTCAGATTAATGCAGTGTGTAGTTAAGGCGATAACATTTAATGTTACACGCGCCAAAGAAAAGCATGTGGATAAAAAGAAAAGTCATAAAATAAAACTAACATTAAAATTGCTTCATTCATTGAATTCAATTCTTCTGCACCTCTGGGCTGCTCTTTCTCTTTCTTGCTCTCCATATCCGGAAATTGAAAATTTGTTTAATAGACTAGAAATTGGACAGAAGAGTCAATCACTGCTCAATGTATATATTGAAATACCGGAAATTAAATGGACAAGAATGGAGGAAAGAACAAAAAAAGAATTGAAAATTTGAAGGTTCATTTAAAGTTTAAATGCAAGTTATTAACACTTTAGAATGATTTGAATTCTAAGAAGCAAAAAGAATATAAACTTCAGTTCGCATTATGCATTATTTGAAATATCTCAAGATTCGAGTTTTAATTTTATAATTTTAATTTAATTTTCAATTTCCATTTTTAAAAATTCTTAATAGAAATCACTTTAAATAATCCGACATAAAAAGTCATTTTGCAATTAAAGCAATTTCAAAAAGTCTCATCAGAGTTAAGGAAAAAGAAAATCAGCTTTTTCTGTCTACAACATTCATGCTTCAAAAAATATTTCTTTTTCACCAAAAAACCATAAAAAAGAAAAGCAGCACGAGTCGACAAAAGCAACATCAAAAAATAGCAGCGAGGACTAAAATAAAATTACACTAACAGCCGTGAAATTTATTTCATTTCACGTTCAACAACAAAAATGCCATTCTCACCATCAGACTCTTACTTGTGTGTATATGTATGTGAGCAAGCAAAAAAAGCTCTGAATGAGAGAAAAAGAGCAAGAAAAAATAAATTAATTCTAATAATAATAAAGAGATGAAAACAAATTTGGCGTAAAAGCCTTCTTTTATATAGCTTTTCTTTCTTTCTTTTTCTTTTATTGCAAAGGGATGGGATTTTTCTTCTCATTCTATCTTTCTTATTATTCCATTGTTTCTCACCATTAAATAACAGTCAAAATGAAGATTAAGCTAGTGAATAAATTGATTTAAATTTTACAATCTAGATCGATGCATAAAAAGCTTTTAAAGCTTAAAATTGAAGGTCAAATTTTATAGATATTTAAATATAGCTGCCTTAATATTTTTGTATTTAAAAAATAAAAAATTTATTCACAATATTTAAGTAGATAAATAACTTTAACAAGTCATTAAAAATTCTAATAAAATCTATTATCAATTATTAAATACAGAAGCAACACAAATTTCCATAATTAAATTATTATTATTATTACAGCATCTACTCTTAGGGGCAAACAGAATATTTAACCGTTATTTTTCGAATAAAATTTTTACGAAAATCTGCCCACTGAAAGCGCACTATGCAAAAAAATATTCTAATAAAAAATGAACGTTATCGTTGATATCTTTCAGTATAATTGTAAAATTTTGAAAACTGAAAAATAAGCAATTGTACGTTCTTTTACGATTCAATTCTTTCTCATTTTGAACTTTCACAAAAAATATTTTATTTTTTCAAAAAACATACAAATTAAAACAGAAAAATAAAAGTCTTTCAGTTTAACGGTCTTATTTAAATATCAAAGAAGCGCACCAAAATTATTTGGTGCACACGTTGGTACTTAATTTAAAATTAATGGCAATAAAGGTCTGTTTAGCCCCCCAAGTATCTATTAACATCATTATGATTAAAACAATGAAAAACACGTGGTAAGAGATAATGTTTTTTTTATCACAACTACAAAAACAAATTTCATCAATAACATTCAATATTTCATAAAATTTATTTATTCAAGTGTTATTGAATGAACATTGAATGAGTAATGAGAAAATTTTACTTTTCAGTCATTAATAGTAAGTCAAGATGAAGACATTAGGTTATTTCTATATTTCAGCATCAATTATTGCTGTCATCATCAGTTATTTTTGGTAAGATATAAAAATTCTTTCATTTTAATAAAATTTAAATTTTCATTTCTAGTGTTCAATCACTTGTCTATAAAAATCCATTTGTCGATCATTGCAAGGTCAATGAATTAGCAAAAGAATTGTTCAAACCAATTCGAGAAAAAATTGAAGAATCAAAAGAATGTGGTGAAAATGAAGTTTATCATATTGCAAATGTTACTGATTATTGTCAATTGGGTTGCAAATCAGGTTGTTATTGTAAAAAAGGTTATTTGCGAAATAAATATGATGAATGTGTGACAGCTGAAGAAGAAGGAAGTGAGTTAAAATTTTAAAAATATTTAGAAACTTTTGAATTATTAATGAAAATATTTTAGAAACATGCAAGAAAAATGAAGAATTGACATGTGGAAAAAAAGATTGTGAACCAATGTGTGACATTGATCAAGATCAATTGTGTTATTTAAATCGATTCAGTTGCATGTACAGTTATCATTGTACTTGTAAAAAAGGTTATATTAGACTTGATGATGGTCCATGTATTAAAATTGAAGAATGTCCATTGAAAATTTATCAAACACCAGAATATCATGAATTGTAGATGGAAAATTTAAGAAATAAAAAAAAATTATAAAAATATTTTCTGTGTACACACATTAACTTTAATCATCAACAAAAAAACACGCAGTAGCAGCATCACACAGAAAAAGAGCGAGCACAATGATGATGACATGGCACAAGGACTTTAATAAACAAGCAAAGCAAGCACAAACATTTTTCCCATGTGGCAAATGCATGAGGAAGTGAAAAAGAACATAATTCTTTTCATGATGATGATGATGGCAGTGATGGTGGCAGTGAAAAAGAAAAGAATGACAAATCACATTGAAGATGCGACGAAAACAAAAATATTTTCATTTCTTTCCTTCTAAGAATGTTTTTGCCCAATTTCACTTCTTTTACTTAAATACGTAATATTGTCACTAGTGCTGCTATTACTGTTTATTTGTAAAAGAGAAAAAGAAAAAAGCTATGGAATATTTATTGTGTAGCAAAATTCCACAATAATATAAAAGAAACGATGAAACTTTCAAGCCACTACAATGTACAAAAGTACTCACCTAAATGGAGCAACACAGAAAGAAAATTCCAAGAATGACACAAAACAAAAAGTCGCAACAAGAACTCCTGCCAGAGAGCATTAAGAGAGTTGAAAATTTATTCAATTGAATGTTTTTCTTTTTGCAGGAATTTTTCTTCTTTTTATTTGTCTACAAACGGTAAGTGAAGACAGAAAGGAAAATTTAAAGGAAAATATTTGCATTTAAAATGGCAACTCGCTTGTAAAAAAGGAAGGAATTTCATCTTTGATAAGGTATTTATTTATTGGACAATTCAATGATTCTAAGAAGACAAGTTGTCATTGACATTAAATCGTCTTTACTTTCAACCTACCAATTATTTTGTCATTATTTCAAAGAGTATTATACAATCAATTCAATTTACTAAAAAAGCATCACAAAAAAGTTGTTTTATTTTTTCAATTTAATTTCTTACAAAATTAAATTTTTCTCATGAGAAAGAAAGTAAAAAAGTTCAATATTCTCTACCAATTTTCATTCTTAGTGCTTTAAATGCATTCAATTTAATTGCAATTCTTTCAATCTAAATTTTTCTTTC
The DNA here is from genome assembly GCA_018290095.1 of Polypedilum vanderplanki. NCBI lineage: Eukaryota > Metazoa > Arthropoda > Insecta > Diptera > Chironomidae > Polypedilum > Polypedilum vanderplanki. The sequence continues at coordinate 22,419,217 of CM031379.1, read as the reverse complement.
TTCTTTCTCTCTTGAGATCGTTTCAATCCAAATGGAAAACTTTCAATCATCCTCTGAGAGTAAAGAAAGAAAGAAAAAGCAACTTGTTCCACACCCTCAAAATTTTCAGTCTTTAAAATGTAAAATGTAAAAGTATAGAAGAAAAAAAGCAAATCTGAGATAGAAAGCAAGCAATGTACATTAAAAATTTAAAATATTTGCTGTGAAATCGAGGGCAAAGCAGATGCTGATAAAGTTAAAGTAACTCGAAGTTGTAGCAGCAAAAATGGAATTTGGAATATATGCTCTTATGTTCCTATCACATGCTTGATGCTTCTCAATAAATTTCCCAGGAAATCTCTTCTATCTGCCATTCTGTAATAGGACGACGAATACACATACAGTCGCAGCTGCCATTCACATCACTTCAACAAATTGATATGAAATTTCCAAGTTCACAACCCCGTACTTGATAAAAATTTTACAATCTGAATGATTTTTATTCAACAACATCTGAGCGATGCAGAGGTAAAAAGAGATGAGAAAAATTTCTATCTATGTTCATCATTACATTGAATCTATATGCACCATATGCTGCTCAATGCCACGAGATTGCTACTTAAAAGATTTCCCAATGAACATAGCTTTTGATGATGGCATTTCTATTTTTTTTGCTGCAAGCAACTTCAAGCTTTACCACTATAATTAATCTTTTCCCTTGACGAAATTCTCACTGAATTTTCTTCCTTTCTTTCTCTCTCTTTCTGCAAATGAAAAGCCATAAATTTTCCTTCACGCGACTTTTTTTTCTTCTTTCGTTTTCATTTTCCTATTTCAGATTTAACCCAAAATGATTTATATTTATTTGAGCATCAATCCAGAGAAAAATATGTGTGTGATATATGGCATTTATGTTTATATATTATTGTGCGTATGTCGTGATTCTCGCGAACGTTTCAAAAAATCCAATATATAAATGCACAAATAAATTTGTTTCTCACTTCCTTATGTTTTTTTAGCTTCTTTTATGGCTCAATAGAGCTGATTGTTAAGGTTATCTGTTATCTTTTATTTTTCCTCTGTTCATTCCAATCTATCTGTCTCTGTTACTGTTAAGATTTGCTTGACTACGAGTGTAATTCATCTGAAACGAGCATTTTGGGAGAAATTTCACTTTCATTTCATATATTGCGCTTGTAAGCATGAATGAAAGACAAAATTTACTTTTCTTATTGTTTTATTTAAACATAAATTGGAAGAAATAATAGAATTTAAGATTAATTATTTTAATTTGTGTTGTTCGTATAAAAATTTGATTTATAAAGATTTTTAAGGTAAAATTTAGCTTTATAGAAGAAAATAAACAGTTCTTTAATTTTTACAATTTAAAAATTTTAGACCCCAAGAAAAATATTAAATTCATTTTAAATTTTTTTTACAAATAAAATTTAAATTAATGATGATTCACAGTTTTCTCGAAAAATTCCTGGAAAAATCAATGCATTTCAAAGCAGGAAAAAAACTTAATGATAAGCAACATAAACATTTATCGCACAACACAAAAAAATGTCACATAAACAAGAAAACAACCCATAGAAAAATTTATTTTGAAAATCGACAGATTAATGTTATGCTTTTCCAATATGATGAAAATGTGATTTTATGTAAAATATCAATGAATATTGTTTTTTGCATTTTTTTATTTTTCTGAAAAGAAATATTTATTAACGATTTTTTTAATTTATTTTTCATGTCATACGCAACATTTTTTTCATATCACGCACAACATTTTCACGAAATTGCACGAAGAAAGTGAAATTTTTAAAATTCTTTCACGCAAGTGTCTTTTTCCCTAGTTTTATCTTTTTCAACTTTTTCAAGACTCTAACTGAAAGAAAAAACTTTCAATTATTTCTTTCATTCAAGTATAAAAGGAAAGATTATTTCATTTGACAAATCGGTAAGTGTCTAAGCAATAATTTAATAAAAATAAGCACAATATTCAAAGCTGCTTCTGTGAATCTATAACTCTTTCAACTTCATATAAATAGAATAAGAGAAAATAAATACACATGGGTATCTATAAAAAAAAGTTGTCATGAACTTTCTTTCTTCATGCTTTGTTGATTTATTTTCTCATCTTTCTACTCTCTTCCCTCTTTTAGTCCTTGCTTTTGCTTGCACAGACAACTGTAGCCATTGTAGTTTCCATTCGCTCTCTTCTCATCCTATCCCTGCCATATTTTTTCACTCTCCTTTGCACTGTATGCAATATATAACTGCTATCTTCCATTTTTTTCATAAAAATGGGTAAAAAAGCGAGGAAAAAAAATATTGAAAAAATATTTAATGTTGGATAATAATAAGAAATTTTTCCTTCTATCTCACTCCACTTCAGTTCTTCTTGGGCAATATGTTTTGTTGCCAATGCGAGTAAAAAGAAGAAGAAATTGGAGATGCTATGGAAAATGACGGCAACAATGTGATATTTATTCTCCCTCATTTTTCTACCAAACTACCATTGAAGTCAAATTTCATTTTTGTAGAGTGTTTGTTATGAGAAGAAATTTGTGTGATGACAGCATCTCGTTCCCAGTAAGCTTTTGACATTCAATAGCTGGTTAGATAGATTGCAATCGAGATTCTCACTACTACTTTTTAGATGATTTATTTACTGCAACAATAGAATACGGTAAAAAAATACTTCATTCGCATGATAATAAGAGATTGATGACTCGCTATACTTCAAAAGAATGAAAGGATATCATCACCATAATTTATACTAACTCATCATCATCGCCGTGTTGAAATGATAAGAACGATAAGAATAATAGAAATATTTTCTCTAAGTAAAAAAATAATTTGATTCAAAATTAACTTGTCTAAAAAAATTCTGTCACTTTATTTACTCTACAAGAATTTTATAACAAAAATCACATTTTTTACCAAATAACAAAATTGAAAACAATCTAAAATTTCAAATTGTATCATCCCAAAAGACAATAATAATGAAAATAAAAATGGCAACGAAAAGAGAAAATTGAATAAGAAAAGCAAGCAGTAGCACCATCAGCCATGGGAGAAATATTGAAATAAGTACAATGAGAAAAACTACAGTGACAGCAAGCATCAGAAGTTCACCAAAAAACTTTCTTTTTCTTGTCTTTTTTAAAAACTGTTGGATATTGCCATGAGACACATTCTTACATACTTGCTTAACAAAAATAAACGACAAAATCCACTCGAGATAGAAAAAAAGAAAAAATTAAATGGCAATTGTGAAAATGGAAAAGAAATTGTAAGAAAATCAATTTTCAAAAGGAGATTCGTGGAGACACTGATTATGTTATGTTTCCTTTTTTTCTCTTTCTTTATTTCTTTAAATAAAAAGTTATTTTTGTATTTCAAGTGTCAAAAGAAATTTAAAGTTTAAAAGTTGATTTTTACAAACTTTTATTTAAGTTGTGACGCTTTTGTCGTTTTATAGTGATAAACTTTAATAAAATTCATACAAACCGAGAATGAAAGCCTAAAAGAATAATGAAAGTTTTTACTTCTTGGAAAAAACTATTAAAGAAACATTTTTAAAAAGTAAATTTTCTTGTTTAATTTTGTGCATTTCATGTAATTTGAAAAGTTCAAAAAAATGAAACGAGTAACTTTTTGCAAGAGCAATAGCAGAAACACTACGTCAAGTGACTGCAGCAAGAAAAAAAAGGAAAGGAAAATTTATGGCTTTGTAGATGGTGGTGAGAGAAAGCACTCGAGAAATTTTCTGCAATTACTTTTGCAAAATTATTTCTGTAACAGGCAATTTTATAAAAACAACTTAAGGTTGAATTTAATTTGCTCTCACTTTAAACTGCACTCAACTACTCAAACTCTTCATTAATTTAATTTTGATTTTGTTCAACATTAAATTGACTCTCAAAAGTTTTAAATTTTCAACAAGCTCTTTCTCTCTTTTTCTTTTTTTATCGCACACACCTAACAAAAATCTCAACAGTCATCACACAAAACTAGTTAAAAATTAATTTACTGTTGAAGCTTTCTCACATTTTCCCATTGGTATTTCTGGCTTTTCCAACATTAATAAAACACTTATGTCAGAGTGAAAATGAAAAAACTTTTTTGATTAAATTAATTGAAAAGCCTCTAAAGGTGAAAGAAACTCTATTGTAGTTTTTTATTCACACTTCACTTTCAATAACAGCAGAATAAGAAGCCTTTATGGAAAAGTGGCAAAGCGAACAAGTCTGAATTTCATAAAAATTGAATTAACAGTCGCTTGATGATTTAATTGAATCAATTTGCTATTTTTGCCTTCACACTAGCAGTTTTTTTTATCGGTGAACAATTCCCTAAAGGGAAAGAAATGAATGAATATTGAATGTGAAAACGTTTTCACTTTTTCAGAATTTTAATTCTCTCACACTTGTTCCTTATTAGCTCAATTTTTGTTACAAATAAGCTTTTTTTATTCATTTTGAATTACATACAAAAGAATATGACTCGATATTGATGAAATAAACCAAGTTTAATTGATTAGAGTATTTTAAATCACATTAGGAGGAAATAAAAATTATTAGTCAAACAAACTGTTGCACAACATGAAAAATTTTTGTAAACAAAACAAAAAAGTTCAAGCAACTGTTGCATTAAAATTTTAAAATATTTTTTACCGTTTTTTTTAAATGCGTTTCAATTATTCAAATTCCACAAAATCTCTTCAAGTTTGTTTATTTAAAAAATGCCAATTGAGAATTTCCCAGCTCTTCTTCCTTATTATTATTTCATGCACACATATACTTTGTGTCTCACATTGCTCAATTGATGAAATTAAATTCTTTTATTTTTTAAAATTAATTGAAATTAAAGTGTTGAACAAATAAAATGCCACAAAATAATGATAAAAAATCATTCAACATCAGTGTATTTGATCAAATTATTTGATTTTATGACCATAAAAGAGAGAAAGAAAAAATTAATTGGATTTACCAAGTGAAGTGCTCTCTCTATTCTTTCTATCCTCTATCTCTCATGCATCGGATGAATGAAAAATATATTTTGCATGAAATTCACATGAAAAATTCAACAACTCTGAGTTGACAGTGAATTGAGCAAGCAAGAGAAAATTGCATACATATGCAAAGTGAAAACTATAAACTTTTAACAGATTTGTGAATGCAGCATGCCACTTCCATCACGAAAAATAAATTGAAATTTTCGTTTTTTTTTTCAAGAGATCTCGTACGTACGTGAGGAGGAGAAGAAAAATGAAGAGAAGTAAAACACACAGAAACGGATCGAGAGTTGAATCTAAAAAGAGATGAAAATTATCGATAGCTAACTGAATTAAAATTCATAGAACGTTATTATCTCACGGAATTTTCATTTCTTTTTACTCTTTTGTATGTGGTTGGTTGCAATTTTTACCAAAAAAAGTTTTCTTTACCTAAAACTTCCATTATTTTATAGAAAGTATTAAAAAATTTCAGGAAAGAAATTCTTTTTTTGCTAAAGTGTCTTAACACAGGAAAAAACTTTTGTTACTTATTGGAAAAGTTTCAAATGAGTTAAAAATAGAGTTGAAAATTTAAATTAAATTTTTAAAACTGGATTAGATTTTTTGGTTTATATTTCTAACCAAATAAAAATAAATTTAAAGTGCAAATAGTATACCATAACAAAAAATTATCATAAAGCACTGTTCATTGGAAAATAAAGAGTGTCATTAGAAGAAGGAGGAGAAATAAATTGATAAAGAAGAATGTCCACATTAATATGAGTATACATGAGTGTATGCACGTATTTCCAAACATACAACTCTTCATTGGATGTAGTTAGACAAAAGTCTAATGGTATTTCATAGAGAGCAAATGCGTAGATGGATATTAAGAGCTATTGAATTTCGATTAGTAAAAATTCCCTCATAGCTTACCATAATGAAAAAGGGAAGAATAAAAAAAGCTAAAAAGATAAAGATGGGTTTGAAAATTCACCATTTTGACCCCATTATGAAAACATAATTTTCCATTTATCTCGACATTTTCTAGCTGAAAAAGTTTTTGTGTGATTTTTTACTCTTTTTTTAATGTCTGAAAATGATTTTTGCTTGCATTGAGAGAATGCATGCCTGCTTGCCTGCCAATTTCAGTTGTTCATTAAATGAACACACATATGAACCTCGAACCACAATGTATTTTACACACAAATCTTCTACTTCTCCTCCTTTTCTATCCTATCTTTTACCACAATAGAATATACACGACAATCTCCATTCACTGCTTCCGAAATCGCTCTACGATTAGCACATAATCCAAATCGAGCATTTAGCAAATTAACAATGCCAAATGTCGTACGTAATTAAGACATTTTTGTAGTGTGAGTCGAACAATCAATTAAAACCTTCAATATTTTTTAGCTTTATTTTTTGGTCGTAAAGTTTTTGTTTGATTCAGTTTGTTTAATTTATTGAATAAATAAAAAATTTTGTTCCTTATTTGTGAATAAATTTGAAGTTTTTATTAATGAATGAAATGAAATCAAACAAGGTAAAAACTAAAAGTTTATTTCTCTTTTTTTTAGAAATTTAATGAATTCAATTTCCATGTTAAAAATATTTTACTTTTTTTAGTCGAAATTTTTTATTTGGTTTTAATTTTTAACGGTTATTTTAAAATATTATATACTAAGTTATCAATTATACAATTTGAGCCTCGATAAAAGATACAATAAACAAGAATTTCGTAACAATCAGAAAAATTAAATAAATTTTGATGGTGTTTTTGAATATTTTTCAAATAAAAAAATTTTGTAACTGTCATAAATTTTCAAATTTAAAATAATTTTGACAGTTATTTTTAAAAGTTTTAATATAAAACTGCGCTTTCAATTATTTCAATTTCTTTAATATTTTTCAACTTTTTCTCATTTTTTTCAAATCAATTAAATACACAATACCCTTTTTCTAACCCTCAACTAAAAATGATAATTTTTTCTCACTCTTCTTCCCAAAAATTTCATGTGGAAAAATCTTACATTGACATCAAATTTGTTCATAGATCTGTCCATTTCGATTTTCATTCAGTAAGAAAAATTATTAATTTTTTATTATTAGATTTCACATTTTGTTACGGCTGCTGCTTCCTCTTAATCTTGTGCCTTTTTTCTCTGCTGTAGAAATAAAAAAGAGAAATATTGAATTGATCGGGTTTCCTCTTTTTTGCTTCATCTATACGAGCTGAAAATTAATTAAAAAAGGTTTTTTTTCATTTCATTTTTTTGTTCTCTATCATGTCTCTCTGCTTAATGGAAAAATGAAGAAAAATTTCTCTCTGCCTTTCTCTTTCGGTGTGTGTGTTCACGATTATAATGAAATGGCTATGCATGGACAGATTATAATTCTGGAAATTGGAATTGATAAAGAAAGAGAGAGAAAAAAAGGCAGAAAATGATAAGATTTAATTACATAAAAAGCCATTTTTTGCTTTCATTTACACTTTGGAATGTCAATGACAATTCTAACTTTTTTCATCATCTGCCTACAAAGCAATTAACTTATTTGAATTTAATCTCAAGGATTTTTAACATTATTAATTACTCAGAATTATCTGATTAGCTTTCGTATGTGTGTGGTCTAATGTTTGTTATTGAAATATTCAAAAACATTATTAAGAACATTCATAAATGCATGTAGGTAGATGATGGCTAGGAGGTTCAATGTTCTCTCGGTTAAATGAACTCTCTTACTCATAATTTAATAAAATCTCAATCTTTTCAAATTTCTCTTTATTAGCATCATGTGTTTGTTTTTGAAATTTTTATTGGATTAGTTCAACAACTTTTTTTTATACAGCAAATTTTTTTTTGAAATGTGTGAATAAATTTAGAAAATATATTAATAATGTTCAAAGATTATATTCGAAACCTGAGATGAATTCATATGTATGCAATGTTTTATATATTTTTTTTTAAATTCTAATTTTAGTTTTTTGAATTTTTATTTTTTTAAAAAATATTTATGAATTAACTTGAATTTCAAAATTCAAATCTTCATTTAATTAAAAAAATTTTAATCTTATCTCATTTGCTTTACTTCCTTTTTTAAAACATTCATGATTCATCTTTTTTTGCATTAAATTCATTCATGCATAAGAGAAAAAAATGTACTTAACTGAGATGAATCAAAAGATAAACACAATTTTTTAAGCTGCAGCACAAACTACAATTTTATAATAAAAGCAAATAACCGGCATATTTGTATCAAAATTATATACTTTGAGTGAAAGAACAGAGTTGAGATTATTGCCAAGTATTTGCACATACAAAAAAAAGCTTTAAAAGAAGAAAATAATTTTTTTTATAGAATCCGCACACTGTTTTTCAGCTTTTAGCAATTTGCGTAAATTGCTCATCTCAATTTATCTCAACAGAACGAGTAGAACAGAATATCATTTTGTACAAAGAGTGCAGATTTAAATAGAGAGTCATACAAGCTTGCTATCATGTGTGTTCGTGTGTATTGTCTCAATTATTTATTTTATTATGCTTCCGTAGATAAATTGAGATTGAGTAGGATTTAAAAAAAGATAAAAAATAAAAAAAAGAGTGGAGCGAGCTCAGTTACTTGAAAACTTCACTTTCATTTATAGTTTAAACTCGTATAGTGATAGTCATGCTGTGCAAAAGCAATATTCGATTGCAATTGAATTTGTTCACATTATTGCTGGCATTAATACACAATGGATCAACATTACCACCATTTATAATCAAGCAGCATGACGGGAGAGAAATTCTCTATAAAGTTGCATCAAAGGGCAATCATCCAAAGCCTTTTTCATTGTTATGTGAGGCAGCTGGTGATCCTATGCCAAGGTAATTTAATTTTTATCGAAATTGTCTGTCTATTTGTCTATCGATCGTTCATTTTCGCTCTATTAAATTTAATTTTCATTTATGGTTTATTTAGAAATTATTTTCATGATAGAATAAATTTAATATTAACAAACATTGAGATAGATTTGATTGAAAAAGATATTTAAAATTTAATTATGAGTTATTTGATTATCTTTTTAAACTTCTTTGTTTAAAAAAGCAAATTTTACTTTTTGAAAAATTGAAATTCAACCTTGGTTCTTTGCTTTTTAACTTTGAAGGTTCTTTATTGTTCTTTGTTTACTCTTAAATAATGTTGAAAGTTTAATAAGTAAAAACAAAACTGAAAATTCTCATTAAATTTAAAACAAAAACAGAATAGAAAAATTTTGTGTAGATTTTGAGTTTTTGTTTACAATTTAAACTTTTATTTCAAATATTCGACCTACAAGACATGCATCTTTGCTTTAAACCAAGATTTAAATCTTCACGGAGAAAAATATTTTATAACAGGCATAAAGTTTTTTAAGATTTGTCTCTATAAAGTCAAATTTATTAACTTTAAAAAGAAAACTTATAAGTGTTATAATTTTTTTATGACAGTTTATTACTGTTATAAAAGTTTTAAAACTGTCATAAAAAATTTATAACACTTATAATTTTTCTTTTTAAAGTTAATAGATTTAAATTTATAGGGTTAAATTTCAAAAATTCTATGGCAGTTATAAAATATTTTCCTTTGTCTATCAAGATCTGCTCAAACATTTATTCAACTCAGCTTTAAACTTCAAACTCAGTTTTAAATAAAACAAAACTTAAAGAATTCTCATCAAGAATTTAATTCCAATTAATTTAAAAACAATATCACAATTTTCTGTCTTATTCAATCAATTTCTAATGAGACAATTAGACAAAAAATCAATCAATCTACACCTCAATTCTAATTCACATTTATTCATTTATTTTCAATTGTTTAGATATCGATGGACAAAAAATGGAGAACATTTCAATCTAACAGAGTATGGAAATAGAATAATAATGAACTCGCCGAATGGCACACTGACATTTTTAGTTCCGAAAGACGAGGATGAAGGAATTTATCAATGTTTTGCTAAAAATAAACATGGCTTTGCTACATTTAGTCCACTCATAGTACGAAAATCATATCTCGAGGGTTTCAAAGATGATTCAATACAGGTTGTTGAGGCAGTCGCAGGTCGTCCATTGAAACTCGAATGTAAAGCACCAAATGCTTATCCTCCGGCATCTGTCTATTGGATGATTCAAACTAGAGGAAGTGGCGAAATTCAATCGATTGATGATGCACGCAAAACAGTTGATCCTGACGGAAATTTATGGTTCATATCAGTGAGTGATGATGATGTACTCAAAAGTGGTGAATACTACACATGTGCTGCATCATCAAGGTTTCGTAATGAATACAAGTTGGGCATACGTGTTCAATTGAAAGTCATTCATGCGAATAATGAAAAGGAAGAAAAAATAACTCCAATTGTTCAATATGTTTCAGCACCGTCTATAGTCAGTCTACGCGGTCAACGTACAGAATTATTTTGTATTTATGGTGGTAGCGATCCTCTACATACTCGTGTAATTTGGAAAATTAATGGTACAACAATAAATTATGATAAAAGAATAAAAGAAAGGAATTTTGGTAAATCTCTGCTTATACGAGACACTCGAATTCTTGATCGAGGTCTTTACTCGTGTGAAATTATCTCTGATAGCAAGGAGACAGCAAATCAATCATCATTAATTAATGTCGATGTTTTAGCTGAACCTTATTTCATATCTTATCCACAGTCTATTGTTGCTATTGAGAATCAGACAAAAGTTGTTGAATTTACTTGTGAAGTACGTGGTCTACCGGAGCCAACAATCATATGGACATATAACGGACGTGTTCTTAATATTACAACATCAAATGACAACGACAATGAATTAGTCACATCCACTCAATCGTCAGAAATCTCAAGAGAGCGATTGAGTATTGTAAAAAATAAATTGACAATTAAGGATTTAATGAAAAGTGATATTGGCAATTATGGTTGCAATGCAACAAATAATCTTGGATTCGCATATAGAGACTTCTATTTGGATATTGTAAAACCACAGACATTTTCCTAATTGAGATTTCTCTTTTTCTCTCATTATTTTTTCTATTAGATTTAGACGCTTTAATAAATATATAAATTTTTAAAATTAACGGTTTTTGTCTTTTAAAAATTAACGAATTTTTTTTTAAATTTAAAAAATTAATTTTTTTCTTGTTTAATTTTTTAATGATTTAAAGCTCTAAGATGAATTGAGCTGTTAAGAAATAATAATTTAAACTACAGAAATTTTCTAATTAACCTCAATTTTCAACATAAGTGTCTAAAATTTTGTTTTCGTTTCTATAGAAACATTTTCAGAACATGATAATACCATACATCTTTTATCTTCATTGATGCGAATCTTGTATAGAATAATTTTATTTAAATTGTCCATACATGTGGGAATTTTACTTGATTGTTTCAATTAATTTTCATTTTGTTAATTAATGAGATTGAGCTGCATTTGGCTCTCTTTATCATTCATCGCAAATTAACCTTTAATAATCGCAATAATCCTCAGTTTTCATTCATACAATCTGAGATAAAATGCATATTAGGGATGAGAATGTGAAATCTCATATAATCTCTTAGGATTTTTCTCTTTTCAACAGTCATTTTTTATTGCAATTGTTAGTCATGAAATTTAGAGCACATTTTTTGACAAAGGAAATCAAAATTATTTTAAAGCTATAAAATTTTTAATAAAATTTTTTTTAAATTAATTAAAGTAAAAAATTATTCTTAACGTATTTAAAAAATTTAAAATCATAAAAGCTCAATTGCGCATGTACACACAATAAGCATAAAACTTTCACCATCCCCTCGCATAATGAAGCAAAAACTTTTTGATGACGACACATTGAAAGAGCAAGAACATGAGTGAGAGAATTTTACGTTTTCTTTTCATTTAGCTCTGCGATTCACAGCGTAAAAGTGGTGCTTTTTGTAGAGAAATAAAAAAAGAAAAAAGAATTTTTTTGGTTTTATTTGATTAAGAATGTTTATTTATTTTACATCACGTCAATTTTAACTTTTATATAACAATGGAAATAAGTGAAAATCATCAAATGAATGGAAATTGTGAAAAAATTGTCGATTCTCGTGAAGAGAAATTTTTCTTCAATTATGATCATATGGACAATAAATCAGAGAATTTTGAGATGAATTTTAATGGAAATGGTGCTTATACAGATGATGAAGAGCGCGAAAATGATGAAAACGATTGGTAAGTGAAAATATTTTGAGCTTAAAAGGTTACAACGATGAAAATCAATAATTCCAAAATATTTTTATAGTTACGATGAATCAAATCGAATTCGTGCGTTGGAAGAGGAACAAGAGTCACTTTTGTCATCACTTATGGCACTTACAACGCATTTTGCTCAAGTGCAATTTCGACTTCATCAAATTGTTGAAGCACCAGAAAAAGAACGTGATGTGCTGCTGAAAAAATTAGAAGACTTTGCTGATCGTGGAATTCCGAATTTTAATGAACACAATCTTGATACAAGTGCGAAAGGGATTTTATCAAAAATGGACTGCCAGAAATATCGACAGCAGGAACTGATTGATCAACTGAAAACTCAACTTGATGACCTAGAAAAATATGCATATGAAACTGGCGAACCAGTGCTGCCCCAAGCCATAATGATGGAAAAACAAAAAATCATCATTGATGAGTTGAAGCAAAAGATGAATTTGAATTTCAATGAACTTGATTTGCCTCAACTTTCGCCTGATGAATTGAGAAATCATGTTGATGCTGCAATCGGTGAATTTGTTAGTCCATTAAAAATGAAGGAGCAACTAGTGGCGCAACTTAAAACGCAAGTCAATGATCTCGAGAGATTTATAAAATTTTTGCAAGTGGAAAAAACAGAGAAAAAGAAAATGCTAAAACAGCAATTGCTCAAAAAACAAAATTGTTCCGACATTGATCTACATAATCAATCGTGTAATTGTAATTTCAATAAGGATGAAAAGAGTAATGCTATAGCAGAGAGGAGTAGGAGGGTCAATGTTAAGTGAGTATCAAATTTCAAGCTGTGATGAAAATAAAAGTATTGACAATGAAATCATTAATATGATTTGTTAGAATATTTTCAATGAATTTTCAAATTTAACGGTTATTTTAATTTCAAAACTTGACAACTTTTTTTGAAAATTTAACAGATTTAAAAATTCTAAAATTTTAAATTAGTCTTATTCAAATTTTAATAAATTTTAACCGATTTTCCAAATCTCTAAAATTCAAGTTTTAACGATTTCAAAAATTTAAATCGACTACAAAATAAAATAAATTTTACCATGATTAAATTTTTTTCTCATAAACGTGTTTCTAAAAAACCTACGTCAGCGTCAAATAAACATGATGTTTTCATTCATAAAGAAGTAACTCTTTTGTTCATTTCCTTTTTTCTCATCCCATAGCAATGCACATCAACCTACAACAACATCCTCATCGACGTCATCGACATTACCTCAATTATCAACCAATGGCATCAGCGATAGATTCTTTCAAATGTTTAACAAAGCATCGACAATTTTTCAAATATTCGCTCTTTCACAAATTGGCTGTGCAAGTCAAAATGGAAGAAATTTTAAGCGAAATATTTTAAAGAAAACAAGCCGTGGCAATCATTGGGGTGATATTCGAGCGAAACTTGAAGTCGATATACAGGAGATTGTTGCATTAGTCAAAGTGATAAACATGACAGCCGACAATGAGAACAAATTGAAGAAATTACATGACACAGAAGCTGACACTGAAGATGATGACGTCTTTATTAAAGAAAAACCAAAATCAGATGTACAACAACAGCCTACAGCGACCACAGGCAGAAAACTAAGTCGATACAGATCTAATTCGACATCATCATCAATCATGCTACCACCCCCATACAGCCTATCTACATCTTCCAAATCTGATGAACTGAAATCACTTAACTTTGAATTAATAGCATTAGTTAGGAAAAAATTTGCGGTGACACTGCAAAAACTAATTCAACATGGTTTAAGGAGTGTTAATGAGACACGACATCTTGTGCCATTTATCGGGTGCTTTTATAATTTCCAAACAAACCCCAGTCAAAGTCTTCGGCAACAGCAATATCCTGATGAGGACTACACAGAAATGCATGCGTGGGAACTAATTTTAGAGTATTATAATTTAAAGAATGGTGATTTTTACACTGAAACGCCAGCGCAATTGCTATCACAGAGCTTTAATCTGGACATTGGCGATGGTCTTACATCTAACAAGCAAGTGAGTTTCTTTTTGGATCTAAAAATAAACTTTCTTTCATCTTTTTATATCTCTTTATTTATTTATTTACGTACAACAGACATTGCTCTTAGCCATTAGAAATATTATCAACCTGCACAGTCCATATAAAAGAGGATACAATTCACATTTCAAAGCATTTATTTGTGCTGGACTCAAGTAAGTATTTTTACTGAATATTCTTTGGAGAAATAATAGAATTTGAAATTGATACATTTTAAAACAATTTACAACTTATCTAAACACGAAGATTTACATTTCTTCAGTCTTACTTGAATGATTTTGATAAAAGTGAACGCTAAATTGTGTAAATAATTAAGTAATTAAGAATTAAATTACATAATTTTGAGTTTATTTACAAAACAAAAATGTAAATAAAGTTTCAAAATATCAATAAAAGAATTGTCAAAATGTAAACAAACAAACCTCAAAAATTAAAATTAATGAAAGCATTCTATTATTTCTTCTTAATTCCTTTCTCATAATTTATTCATTATACTCATTTTTATTCTCTTCCTTCTTCTATTAGCTCACATAAACTTGTACAGTGGCTTAATCTTATTTTCCAATGTCATGAACTTGTTTCGACCTATTACACTTCATGGAGCTATGTAGCACAGACTGGTTTTCGGGATGCATTAAAGTCAATTGACCAATTGACGAAATTTGAATTTTATGACCTGCCTGTTGACCTCGCTATTCGCAATCTTGCCAATATCAAAGATGTTTTCTCATAATTTTTTTTATGCTTTAATTTAATTTTATGTAACAAGACAAATTTGATTGATAGCTAGAATAATTGAATTTTACGAGAGAAAGAAAGTAATTTGCAGTTGATAAAAATTCATCAAAACAGTTCACCTGTTTAAGCTCTAACAAACAAAAAGATGTTCCTAATTTGATACAAAATCACCTTCCATTAACGAAAGAATGATGAAAGACGGATTTATTGCAATTCGTCGCTTTAAAAACATTCAGTGTAGGCGTTGAGCTTCATTCACAAATTGTATGTGTGTGTTGTATTTCTATTTTTAGCAGCTTCAGCAGGGTTGAATTTGTTTGCATAAAAGCTTTATTAAAACTTTTACTTCATAACTTGCCCTGTAGCATACGAAAAAAAAGATAGAAATCATCAGTATGAAACAAGAAAGAAAAATTGGAAATTCAAACATCAATCAGTATGAGGATTCAATTTCAGAAGGAATTTTGATTAATCTCATACTTGAGATGGAAAAGTTTCAAAGAACTGTTCTTTTTCAACGCCTTCAAAATTTAAATGTAGGAGTTACTTACTTGGAATTTTCTTATCAACTGCAAATGACACAAATTAAATTATTCAAGTAAAAAAATGGACAAAAATGGCATGGCAATCAAACGACATAAAAATATATCAATGAAATTCAATTATTTAATCAAAATATATTATTATACACATTACATTATATAAAAATATTCCGCATTAAGAATCATAAAAAGAGTGCGTAAAAAAAGTTTGATTCCCTCCTATAATTATAACAAGTATTTTTAAAAAATATTTAAGTTGATAAGAAAAGCTTATTTTAGCTTTATATTCCATAGAAAATTATAGGAGTAATTAAATTAAAAAAGAGCAAAAGAGCGAAAGTAAATGACTATAACGAGGGTGATGAAGTAAAATTTGCGCTGCGAGATGAGCTTTTTCCTTTCCTCTTTTCTTATTGGCGCTATAAAAATTAAATAAAGTCATTATACACACTCAACTTAACATACCTATTTGATGATAATGGAAAATATACATAATATACATAAACATACTTACTTATAGACATTTACATTTCCTGTAAATTAAAAAATATTGTAAATAAACCGAGTTATTGCAAAACAGTTGAATTGATTTTTTTGTAATTTTTTTTCCTTTATTTCTTCCATTGTTTTTATGAAATGCATAATTTAATTTAATTAAGAGTTTTACACGTTAAGAGCGATTTTTACAAAGTGTGTTTTTTATATCAAATATGAATTTTCTAGCAGAATTACTTTTTATTTCTTTCCAATTTTCAATCCCAACAAACATTAGAGTTTTTAAACATTCTATGAAAATGATGACATTTAACATCACATCAACAGCAGCCCGAACATAAAAGATTTTTTTATCAGATTGAAAATTTGAATGATTTCTTTTTTTTGCCTATAAGCTACAACAGTATCAATATCCACCACAAATATCAATACTGCAAGCTATAAAGACAATTCTTTTTGAGAGAATTTTCATCATTTCTTTATCTTCCACATCAACGCAGGAAAGAACTTTCTTTTTTTTTTGTTTTCATATCACAGCTCCCAAAAGTAAATTTTTACTTTAAAAATTCAAATCATAATAAAAGAGAAACTTGAATGATGGATTATTTCTACACTATATCAGAATTATTTTTTTCTGTCAAAAAATTATAAATCAGAGTTGCACCATCAAAGTGAATGAGTGTGAGTGTATAGGTAAATAATAGATTTGTTTAAAATTCAAATATTTTTTTCGATACTAAGATACAAGCGTAATTGAACTTTTTTTTCTTTAATTTAATTTAAAAAAAAAGAAAGAAAGAAATTTTCTAAATATTTTTTTTTATCATCATTTTTTATAAAGAATTTCTGTTACCAACCAACCATTCATGACGACGACAGTTAAACATTGAAAAATGGGCAAATGTTAAAGTATTTTTCAGTCTCCATACATATGCGACATCATATAGATAATCATTTTCAAACATTTTTTTTTCTTCTCATTTTTTTTAGTCACAATTATTTTTTTTTTTACATTTAGATTTAAGCAAATTTTCACTTATTTTCTAGCACTTTTCTTTCGAGAATTTTCTTTTTATTTACTGGTAAATGATGAATAAAAATGAAAATAAAAATTTCTTCTAAAAACTAATAAAAAGAAGGTAAATGTGTTTGTGTGCATTTGTGAAGAAGTAAAATGAACATCTTTTTTTTTTTTGATTAATTATTAATATCATAAGCTTAAAATTTACATTCCTTAACTTCACATTTCATTAATTTTTATATCATATAACCCACAATATTTCTTTTTTGTACACGCAAAACTTTTCTTTCTTTCCTTCATTCTATTCACAAAAATTCTATTTTTAGTCTGATGATAGAAATAAATTACTATTCATTATTATATGTGTATGTAATCTAATGCTGTTACTTATTTCTAAAAACATTTGTTTTTCTTTTTAATAGAAAATGTTTTTTTCTCATTTTAAATCCAAATTTCTAAATTCGATCTAAAATCATAAATTTTATGATAAATATCTTCAATTATTAAGTATTTTTTTTCTTATTTACATATTTTTATCCTTTTGATTATTTACATTCTTTTTAATGAAATCGTCATCTATTCTGTTTTGGTCATTCACTGTCTTTATTTTCAGAATTATTTGATGAGTTAAGAGCTTCAGCTGCAGCTTGTTGTTGAGCTAATTTTGCTTCAGCAGCCATACGTGCTGCAGCTGCGGCAGCTAATCGTCCTGCACTTGATCTTAATTCACGTTTACGTTCTGGCATTTGAACTTCAAGATCTTCACCACTTCTTGGTCTTTTTGAACGAGTTCTTCGTGTTGCTCTACGCTCACCTTCATCGCCTGTACTTTCTTCATGATGTTGTTGTTCTTGATCTCGAGACGATTCTTCATTCTTTCTACTTCCCGAATCACTTACTTGCTGTTCATCAACCTGAAATTCTCCACCTTTAGAGACTTTCGATTGTGCAATTAAGTCTTCAATGTCCATATTTGGATCATGTTGCTGTGATTCTTGTGGCTGCTGTTGTTGCTGCGGTGCTGAACGATGTTCGATTTGCTGAGCTGGAACTTGTTCTTGTTGTGACATCTTCAAATTTTCAACCTTTTCCATCTCTCGTTCTCTTTCGCGTTCTCGCTCGCGTTGTTCTCTTCGTTCTGCAGCATCACGATCGCGAGACATTGCAAGGTCAGCTGGTTGAGATGGAGCAGCTTGCGGTGAATGATGAGATCTATCGCTATTTCTATCACGTGACGTTTCACGTTCTGAGCGATCTTTTGATGATGATGATGATGAAGTACCAGAACTGCTTGGCATTGCGAGAGAAATTGTTGTCTGTGATGGCAATGAAGCTCCAATACTGGCAGCTGAAACTGGTGTCAATGTCACTTTGTCTTGTGGCTCTTGTTGATGTCTACTTGAACTCTCATTTGAGCGTGTAGAACGTGGCGATGCTTTCAAATCATCATGTCCACCATGTGACGAATGAGATCGCATTTCATTTGATGATTTCGATGATGTTGGTGTTAATGAAATTGCAGCAGTTGATGATGTATCTTGTCGCATTCTCTTTGAGTCATGCACACTTGATGCTGATGACGTTGGAATGAGTGAAATATTTGGTCCAACACCTAAACTTCGTGCCAACATTTCAACTGGATTTTTACTCAATTGTTCAAATGCATCTTTCATCTCTTGATCTCGTGATCTCTTCGATGATGAGCCTGATGAGCTGCTTTGACCAACTGCAGCAGCTGTTTGGGCCATCATTTCAGCAAACAATGCTTGACTGAAGTCAGCTGGCAATGGTAATGGAATGTCTTTAGCTGAGCTCTTTGAAGATGAAGAAGGTGATGATGCTGACATTCCTAAACCTGGTGGCATTTTTGCAAGCGCTTGCATTGTTGCAAAATCAGTTGGGAATCCATTACGAGTCAAGGATTCAAGTAATTTTCTACGCTCACGTTCTAATTTATCAAGTGCATCTTTATTTGCTTGTTGTGCAGCATTGCTTCGTTTCTCTTGCGAACTAGAACTGCTGCCAGAACGCGTGTTGCTTTGCGTAATATCAAGACCAGTTGCTCTTGATAATGACTCAAGTAAATGAGTGTCGTGTGGCAACAACAACGATTGTAATTGAGCATCACGTACTGCGGCAGATGATAATGAATTCATA
The DNA here is from genome assembly GCA_018290095.1 of Polypedilum vanderplanki. Lineage (NCBI taxonomy): Eukaryota > Metazoa > Arthropoda > Insecta > Diptera > Chironomidae > Polypedilum > Polypedilum vanderplanki. Next base: position 22,400,004 of record CM031379.1, on the reverse strand, counting down.
GCACTCGATGAACTACGTGATGAGCTCTTTGCGCTTGGCGATGACGTCTGTTGGTGTGAAGAAGACGAAGAAGAACCCATTGCAGTATTTCGTGATGAAGAACTTGTTGATGCCGTGTTCTTACTCGAAGATTGACGTGATGATGATGTGTTTGTTGTGTTTGTTGATGAGCCGCTCATTCCTGCACCATTCAACAAATTACATTGTTGTGCTAATTGATCGTAAGCTGACATTCCACCTGGCATTGAATATGGATTGAGACCGCTTAAACCGAGTGGTGTATAAAGCAAACTTGGATTAGGGAAAAAGAATGGGAAAGCTGGATTGTTTGCTAAATTTGCGGCAGCTTGTGCAGCAGCTGAGGCTGAGGCTGAGGATGACGACTGTTTAGATGAACTCGATGATTGTTGTTGTGCAGAAGTAGATGAAGAAGAATCTGTCGATTTTCTTGCTTTACTCGAGCTGCTTTGTCCACTCGATGAGCTCTGACCAGTGCTTGATGTTCCTCCTAAACCTTTAGCTAATGCAGTTGGATCGAGACTAGCAGCGGCCATAACTGCAGCTAAACTTTGAGGATCCATTCCAGCTAATCCACCCAATGCAGCGAGATTTCCAAAAAGATTCATGTTGCTCATATTGTTCATATTTCCCATTGATCCTAAACCTGACATTCCAGCAAATGGCATCATTGATGCAAGTGGATTCTTTGGATCAAATGACCCTAAACCAGGAATGCTTGACAAAAGATTTGCATTGAGTCCAGCAAGTCCTGGGAATCCGGCAGCGACAGCAGCAGAATTGGATGATGATGAACTACTTGATTTGCCCTTGTTTGCTGACGATGAAGATGATGAGTTAGTTTGTGCTTGAGACGAACTTCCATATTGATTTGAGCTCGATCCAGATCTACCCATAGATGACGAAGATGATTTCGACATGCTAATTTCATTTGACATCGATTGTTTCTGACTCATCTGCTGTGATGAAGATGAAGATGATGCAGAGCTTGGCATTGTTAAACTTTCTGTCCATTTTGGATCAATTTCATACATAGGATTTTCTTTCAACCATTGTGAAAGTCTCTTCAATTGTGGAGCATTTCTTCCAGTTATTCGTTTGCCAGTAACTTTATGAATTACACTGACATTTTCCTCGCCAGTTAAACTGTTCCAATTGATGTTTGCCATTGAATTTGCATCGGCTGCTGCAGTTGAACTGCTTGATTGACTTCCACGTTGTCTCAAATTTGACGAAGGACTATTTGTCGATTGGTGCTGAGACGAGGAAGATGATGATTGCTGTTGTTGTTGCTGAGATGATGAACGTCGTGAAGACGATTGTGATGAGGATGATGATGCGCTAGCAGCTTGTCTCGATAAGTATTCCATATTTAGAGCTTGCTCAGTTAGTGCTGCAGTCTGTTCAGCCAACCATTTGTTGACTTTTGCGTCATGTGCACCACCTGAACCATAACTTCCAAGTTTGGAACTCAATTCTAATGCTTGTTTCATCTCATTAAACATCGCCTCATAAGCTTTTCTTTGAGGTGAATTTGCTGGAATTGATTGAATAATTTTCTGTTGCTGCTTCAAGAATGCCTGCTGTTCAGCTTGTGCTGCTTGCAAAATCATTGCATTCATATTATCCTTTGATGTCATATTGCTCATATTCTGCAATGCAGCAATACCTGATGAGCCTGATGCTGATTGCGATTGTGATGAGCTTTTTGATGAGCCTGTGAATTAAAAAATGAAAAAAAATGTTAAGTAAAATTAAACATATAAACAATTTTAAACATCAACTCACTTTTACCTGGCACACTTGTGACAGTTATTGTAAATGGTTTCTGATTACTATGTTGTTGTGATTGTGACTGTGATTGAACGTTTGTTGGTGTAACTGAAACACTCGGTTTGACTTGCTGCTTCTTTGAGCTCGACAAAGATAAACCAGGATCTCCAAAAATCGATTTTTGTTCTTTCGATGCTGAAAGACCGAGAACAATTTCATCGAGCTTTCGACGTTTCTTTTCCTTGCTCAACGGCTCGGCTGGTTCTTCCGGTGTTGAAGATCCTTGAATGTTATTTTTCTTCATGAGTTTCGACAACATATCATTGAGTTTGCCTTTGCCAGCAGCACCAGTTCCAGTTGGCGATGTTTGAGCTGATTGTCTATTTTTGCCCATTGAAAAGTCTTGAACTTCACTCATATCTGCTGCTGGTTTTCTCAAAATATCAGCAATTCTCATTTTCGGTAAACTCGATGATAAATCAATTGGTGTTAAAGTGCTTGACGTGCCAGGAATTGTAACTGTTGGTTTGTATTGTTGATTAATATTTGATCTTGAACTACCATGTTGATGAGCTGGCGGTGGTTGCAAAGAAGATTTTGAACTTCCACTTGTTCTTCTTGAATCTAAATCTTCTTCGTGATATCCTTTCGCTGTACCACCAAGTGGACCTGTGTTGTTCAACAATGCATGCAATTTTGCACGTTCTGTTTCAACATCAATAGCGATGTGACGTTTCTGACCCTTTTTGGCTTTTGCAGCCAAATCTGTCATACTTTGCAATTGTGATTGCAATTGACTTGCAATATTAGATTTACCTAACTGATGATGATCAGTTGTAATTGTGATAATGTCTGGTGTATTTGAGCTTGATCGCTTGTCTGCATTGAGACGTTTTACTGTCTCATAAAGTGGCAAATCAAGATCGATTCCAAGACATCCACTATAAGCTGAGTAAGATTTGCCAACTGGCCAAGTTCCTTTCTCAACACAATAGATGATGTGACTAATACGTTTTTCAAGAGCAAATTCACGGAACCATCTAACAATCATTGATGTATCAAAAACACGTGACAAAGCTTTCAAATTGTCCTTCATATCACCCTTGAGCAACATTGAATCGAGTTGTTTTAATTTCATCAATGGTTGGAATACTTCCAAGTCTGGGAAACGTGCACGAAGTTCATCAGCTTGTTTGGCTTCAGTTTCAATTGGTTTTTCCGGTAGTGTATCGTCATCATCAATAACGACAGTATCAATAATTTTCGGCTCGCCTTCAGGTCGTTCAATTGGTTCCTTTTTAATTTCAACAGGTTGTTCTTCTGTCTCTGCCTTTTCACTTTCAACCTTTTCAACTTTCTCTTTCTCACTTGATTTTTCGATAACTTCGGGTGATTTAGGTTTTTCACTTTGAAGTTCTTCATCATCCTGTTTCTTTTCAGATTCATTAATATCAATTGATTCTTTTGTTTCTTCAATTTGTGGTTCTGATTTCTCGTCATCAATTTCTTTGATTTCTTTTTCCTCTGTTTCGACAATTGGAGCATTTTCAGATGCCTCTTCAATCTTTTTCTCATCGATTTCCATCTTTTCTTCAACTTCTTCTTTTGATGCTTTTTCTTTTTGCTCATCCAGTTTTGATTGCTCTTCATCAACTTCCATTTTTTCCTCTGATGATTTTTCCATTGTTAAATCTGAAGGAGTTTCTTTTGAATCTTCAGTCTGCATAGGCTCTTCTGTCGATACTTCTTTCTTCTCTTCATTTTCACTTTGCAGGTCATCAGTTTTTGATTCCTCAGTTTTTTCAACCTCTTTCGTCTCGTCAATCTCAGGTGCTTTTTCTGATGATTTAAGCTTATCGTCTAATTTTATTTCAGATTCTTCAACTTCTTTTTGTTTATCTTCATTGGTAGTTTGTTCTACTGTTACTTTTGTTTCTTCAATTTTCGTTTCTTCTTTTGGTTTCTCAGTTGATTTTGCTGTTGATGGCGATGGAACTTCACCCATTGCAAATTTAAATAAATCAGCTGGGTTATCAAATTTGAAAGATTTCAAAACTTCCAAACTCTTAACGTAACGTTTCTCAGCCTCAGCAAATGGAAAGTCTGGGTCATTCAAAATAAACTGATCTGATCTGTATAAGCCATATTTCAAGACTGCACGGATGAGTTCACGATCATGCTTTCCAGATTCCCACCAATCAGGTGTGTCTAAATTATTTTCACAAAGTTTTAAACGTTCGTCCAACTTTGGATGTTTAGCGATTTCTCTAAGTTTCGACAGCAATTCAAGTCTGTCAAGAATAAGTTTGGCATGGTCTTCACCAATGTCATCAATTATTCCCTCAAGACCTTTCTCTTCTTCGAGAAGTTTCTCGCCTGCTTGTCTCTTGCACATAGCAATGAAAACTTTGTAGTAATCACTGAGATTTTCATCAGATTTCTTATCTAATTTAGCAAATGTCTTGAATCTGTACGAGGATAGAGAAAAAATTTGAAATTAATATAAAAGAGGACAATAAAAATGTATGTGTGTACAAACCTCGACCAATCAGGCATAGGAACAGTTGTGTGCTGTTGCAAATCAATTCCATAGCCAGTAAGAACACGAAGAAATTCATTCTCATCGCGTCGCGTCCATTTCTTTGGAATTTGCTCAAAGCGAACACGCTCACGTTCACGAACAACTTGCTCAATCTTCTCACGTCGTTCCATTTTCTACAAGAATTTAGATAAAAAAAAGTTTTCATAAAGTTTTTTGGTAAAATCACAGCAAAAAGATAGCAACTACAATAATTGAGTTAACTTTATCATCTACATTTTATCCAATCTACAAAAATATTAAACAAGAAGCAATAGCTTTTCTAATTTAATCAACTAATAATAAAAATTTTTACTTAAAAATCGTTCAAAGCATTTCAATTAATTTTCTTTCATTTTATTCTTTGCCAATCATATTTTTAAAAGCAATAAAGTCTGTTCTGCCAAATTTTCATTTTTTGTTATAAAATTTTATAAAAAATAAAAAAGATAATTTTGCTTAATGAGAGGTTAAAAAAGCGAATTAAATGGAAAAATTTCAGATTTTAATGAAGAAGTAGAGAAGAAGACAGAAAGTGAATTTTAAATAATGTCAAAATACTAACCAAATACATTGCGAGTTTTTGTAAATCGAGATTTGCTAATTGGGAAGCATCGAGACCTCCCATTCCCAAACTCAATAAGAGACTGATGTCAGCAGCCGATGGCATCGGAACTTGCGACTGTTGATTCATCATTTTTGAGCTGATATTCTGCTGTTGCTGCATTGATGCCATTGCAGCTGACGAATATGATGTGCTTGGCGTTGGATTATTTCCAACGCTGCTTGTTCCCGGTGGTACAATCGATTGCAACTTTAGAGTAGAATTTAATTGGTGGAAAAGAAGAATTTATTTTAGAGATTTATAGGGAAAAATTTATAATCATAATAAAATTTGTGGTGATTTCTTTAATGGTGATTTTTTTGGGTTAATTGCATAACGATTGAATCATAAAATGTGTTTACAGAGACAGACAAAGATAAAAAAGTTTATGTGTATTTGTGAATATTTTTTTGTGATTGATGAAATGACGCACACGCTCATTCATACGCACAATCATTGACATACACTCATTTGACACTAACTACTATAATGATAAAAACATGCAGAAAAACAAAATCAAAACGAAAATAAATAAGTGATTTTTAGCGCATTTTTAGAAAGAAATTTAAGCAATATTCAAAATTATTATTGAACTAAAATCTTCTTGTCTCTTACTTAAATAAATAGTTTTAGGCAATTTACAATTGATTTCAAGAGTTTTTGTTTAAAATCTTGTTTTAGTTTTTTGTTTACATTTTGAAGTTTTTATTTACTTTTAAAAATTTCAAAATGACAATTTTAAAAACAATTTAATTAGAGTTTAATACAAAGACTTCTACGCCTAATAAAATCTCTCTTCTTATCACAATGAATATTTAATAAATAAATTTTTCTTTCTCTTCTAAAAATTGCGCTAAAAAATTAATGTGAGCATCGAGAATGTTTTTGACATATCAAATTCACCCTCATCATTCAAAAAAAAAAAGTATGTTACTAGGTGACCAACCCTAACAATGTTTATAATATGTGTAAATGTGTGAATTTATGATGACACTACATTGAAAATTCTCCAAAGCAATCAATCTTACCTTGGCTTTTTGTTGCTGCTTCAATTCTTCCTTCTTATAATTACGTTGATATGATGTGATAACTCGACGCAAGCGTGTGTTGAGATCTTGCATTGTAGGCCAAATAAGATTTGGATCTGTCTCAGATGATGGATGAAGTGTTGCCTCTTCATCATCAAGACCTAAATCAAAAAATTTTATTTATGAGCTTTCATTTCATAAAATATTAAAATATAAATTTTTTACCTGATGAGCTTGGTCGGTCTTCACCGTCTTTAGTTGATCTAATTTCTTCATCATCATCACCATGCTTTGAATTTGTTTCATCATCATGTCTATGAGGAAAAATAAAAAATAAAATTTTTTTGTTAAAATATTGCTATAAAAAATTAATTTTTTAATAAAAATATTTACAGATGAATAAATTTTATACTTGTTTTGAATGTAATGAATGATAAAATTTATAAGAATGAAATTTCTAAAAGCATAAGACAGTTGAGAAGGATAATGGATAATGGTTTGTGGTGGTAGGATTTTTTTGATGTTTTTGTGTAAGTTAGTAGATACATGCACTTTAAAAATGAATAATTAATAACTTTCTTTCATGCGATTCGTTTTCTGATCACAAAAGCAAAAACTATTTCATTTTAAAGATTTTTACTTACTCTTAATTTCATGATTAGTCCAATCATGAAAAATATTTATATTTGACTAACAATAAACATTGAACACAAAATTCTAAGACTTTTACTACTTAATTAATGCAGTGTAAAGAATAATTAAAATCAAATTTGTGAAATTTAGTGCTTTTTTGAGAAATTTTAAAAATAACTGTCAAAAGAAATTAAGTTCGATATTTTTTGAAGCTTTAGAAAATTTGACAAAAATTACAAAATAAGTTTCAAAAATTTTTGAAAAGTTCCAAAAAAACGATCAAAATATTTTAAATTACAAATTCATTTTAACGGATAATTTTAGGAATTTAAAGAAATTTTTTTTACAGTTTTAAAATAAATTTTACAACTAAATCATGTCAAAAAAGCACCAATAATTATTAAATCTACATTTATCATCTATTTTCAACTCAATCAAGCAAAATTAAATGTGAAAAATTAACTAAAAAGAAATTTTTAAACTAAGTGTTGATGGACAATATTTTTGGTGAAGGGAGTAAAATTTATAATATTTTTTTGTGAGGAAGGATCAACGAACTAACTTTTTATACTCTTTAACTAATAAGAAAAAAATTGTTTCTAACTAAAAACAAATAATAAAAAAATAGAAGAATTATAAACATAAGAAGTAGAGAAAGAGAGAAGAATTTTGAATTTGCAATTTTTGGCAGTAACACTTACTCTTTACTAATCGATATATCATCAGCAACATCACCAGGACCGCAATGAGTATTAAAACACAACGTTGGATCGGCTCGCATTTGACGATAACTTTCACATCCATGTTTATACGTTCCGACCAATAAACTCTTGTCACAACATTTTGGATTCCACCATGAGCTTGGATGCGCGTCAGTTGTGGATGGTGGGCGAATTGGGAGATCGCTATTTTTTTTGTTACAAAATTTTCATTTTTTACAAATCACGAATGTGATTTTTTTACAGGGAAGAGAAAAAAGTCGAAGAAAGAACGAATTTTTTTAAATTAAATTAAAAATTTCAATTTTTTTTGTAAAACTATCTACTGATTTTTGGTTTCTTTCATCAATTTACAAATCATTTTCTAAATAATAATTTTTCTTGATCACCCGATTCGCCTTTTTCTCCAATAGTTTTTTATTTATTAAGAAAAACTCAAAATATTTTTTTTTTGGATTTTGCTCATTGGTGATATCAAACATTTAAAAAAGATTTTATAAAACAATAGTTAAAGAAGGAAAAAAGAGAGAAAAGTATAAAAGAAAATCCTCACAAAATTTGTTTCTAAATCCTCATTGTTTTGTGCCAATTAACAATTAAATATGTAAAAAAGAACACGGTACACATTCAAATCAATCAATCAAAAAACTTTTAAAATGAATGAAATTGGCACAGCTGAATATTTAAAAAACATGAAGAGGAATTAAACATTTATCATAAGAGAAAAAGATAGTAATAAAAAATGTTTTGTTTCCATCAAGGAGATAAAAGATAATAAAAAAGAACATGGAAACATGAATTCATCCGACGTGAAGAAAAAGAGATTTCATTTCAAGCAACTTTCAAACAGTCATAAAAAACATTTAAAAAAGTTTTTCTTTCTTTTGGTCATTTTTAATTTTAAAAAAATGAATTTCCTTAACCCTCGGTTTAAAAACTTTTCAATTAATAAATTTATTAATAAAATGATTTTGATTTTTATCTTTTTTTAGGAATTTTTTGGTTAAATGAATTAAAATGTGTAAATGTGTGATATCAAAAAATGTACAAATAAAAAACACAAGCAGCATCTTCAACAATAAGCAAATTATTGCAGCCAATATTAAGTATAAAAATCTTTTTTTTCTTTTGAATTATGAAGAAGACGCTGCCTAGGCCAATGAGTAAAATAAAAATGAATTTGTATGAATGATGGTGTGGAGTGGAAGAATTTTATAAAAATACTTTATATCAATTTCTTTGAAAAAGCATAAAAGCAACGAAGGGGAAAAAATTCTTTGAAAATGATTTGCAATACTCGCAGCATATTTTTATTTCCAAAAATATTTTTCAAACATTTTTCAACAAAATATGCAGCGATTTGGATTTTGTTAATTTGAATATCGAAAAAAGAGAGCAAAAAAAGTGTATGATAAGTGAAACAGGAAAAAATTAAAAATGATGATGAGAAAAAGTTTTATTTTTTGATGAAATTTGTAAACGATCAAAAGAGAAAGAAAGAAAATGTAAGAAAATTTTTGAATGTACCTTATTGGAATTCCGTCTTGAATTTGTTGAACGTAATCACCAATAACTTCATGTTTAATATAGTACAACATTCTAACGCGTAGTAAAACTCTAAAATATTTAAAATTCAATTAGTTAAAGGCTCTCATTAATTCAAAAATTTTCAACTTACTTGTTAGCGTGACGTGTCAAATGTTTCTTATAATTAATTTCCAAGTACGACTCAGCATCATATTTGTCATCCTTGCTCCAATGATTGTCATCAAAAATGCTAACCGTGCTTGAAGCTGATGATGATGCTCGTGGCGAAGGTGGTCCGCTTTCAACTTTACCGCTATCGCCAATTTTTCCACCCTTGCGACCTAAATTTTGAGTAGGAAATATAGAAAAAAAATTTAATTTAAATTTGTTTCTACACTCTTGTACCTTTTGCATTACGTCCGCGCGGCACCAAGTTGTGAAGTCCACTATGATTACGTGCAATTGTGCTATCTTCTCCAACGCCACGTGGTTTTATCAAATCCCATATGAAAGTTTTTATTTTCTCATCGCCTTGATATTTTTGTAGACAAAACAATAACTGAAATAAAAAAATGGAAAAGTTTAGAAAATTCGGTCCATAATTTTGATTTAACTTTAAATTTTCAAGCTTGAGTTTTAATCAGACATAATTTTGAGAAGAAAGTTTGTTTTACTCAGCGAAAACCTAAAGTTTCCTCAGTATTAGCATAGCATTAGTCATCATAAATAAATATTAAGAAATTTAGGACAATTTAAAAATCTCCTAAAATTCCTCACTTAAAACTAACATTTAACATAATTTTTTGATTTTACTCATTTCACATATTCATACTCACAATTATTCTGGCACAATCTTCAATATCACTTTCCTTCCATCCTCTTTTAAAAGCACCTTGCTCAAGTATTTCAGTCCAACGTCCCCAACTGTAATTAATTTTCAATCATTTAAAATATAAATTAATTTTTAATTTCAACAAATTTTTATTTTATTGACAACAAAAGATTTCTCATTTCAAGTTTTTATATTTTGTAAGCGAACTTTTATGACTTCATTTTGTCGTTTTAACTTTTCCAATTTCACTTCTGTCTCTCGCGATTCATTAATCAAATCAATGTATTGCATAATTGTTGGACACGAATATTTTTTAATTTTTTCTTGCTGCTCAGCTAATGAAATTTTTAATTTCTCCAATGTGTCAGTATAGTTTGAAATTTTTGACTTCAAGTTTTCAATTTTGATGTCGGAAATTTTGATTTTAGCTTGTTCTTTTTGTAAAATTTTCTTAAATTCATCAGTAATTCTTCTTTCTTTCAGCATTTTTCTTTTATTGTAAATTTTTCTAATATAAATAGGGAAAAATGATTTTTGCTTTTCTTCTTCTTCTTTTATATTCCTTTTCATATCAGTTTTAATTAAATCAAAATCAACTGGACGAATAACTTTTTGAAGTTCCATTTTTTTCTTTAGCACATTTTTAATTTGTCTTATTTCATTTTGTATTTCATTGTCTGCCAAACGAATTTTTTGATACATGTATGAATATTGCTTGTAATGATAATCAATGAATCTATCTAATTTCATTATTGTGTCATTGAGAAATTCAGGAAATTGATTTGCAGCAAGTTGCAAATCTTCAACAGAAAGTCTTGCTTCTTCAGTTTCTGCATAAAGATTGTCAATCATTTCAATGCTACTTTTAGTAAATTCTTTATATTCATTTTCGATAATTTTGAGTTCTTTTTTGAAAAGTTTATTTATATAAACAATGTTGACTGCATTTTCTTCTTTAAACAAAGGAATGAATGTAAGCTCATCAGAAAAATTCGAAATTGGAGCAATTCTTGACAATCTCAATGAAACTCTAGCAATTGAATGTCTTAAAAGTCTTTCAAAAACATTTTCAGGCTTTAATAAAAACATTGGATCAAAATCAACAAATAGAGGCGATTGTTGAAGACATTTTTCAATATTTGAAAGTACTATCGGTGAATTTCTTTTGATAAAATGCTCAATCCATTCATTTTCAATTTCAATTTTTTGATTTTCATTATGACAATTCATGACATAATGATAAAGTTCTTCAATATTTAAATTTTTAATTTCACTGAAATCTTCTTTTGTTGCCATTTTTACAAAACAAACCACAAAAGCCTACTTAAAAATAACAAAAACAAAAACTCACCCAAATGAAAGTAATCCTTTTTCAACTTTAAAGCATTCACTTCGTGCCCAAGAACCATAAGATACGTCCTCAAATCCAAGAGCAGCTAAAGTATCACGATCACGTGGAATGTAATCTTCAATGTTTTTGCCTTTCTTGAGTTTGTCCTTGCGATTTCTTTTGCTACTTCTTAGACCAATGCCACCGCCTTCCTCATCTGTTTCAAGTCCAGTTGAGTCTTCTGACATTTCCATAACATCCTCATGGCCATAACGTTTAATTTGAGTTCTTCGTCGAGGTTCTGATAAAACTAAATCTTCAGTTTCGTCTCTTTCGCATGCAGTTGGATCAATTTCAGCTTTCTTTGCCCATTTATTCCAGAAATCTGGATCATCAATATTAATATCTGAACGATTGCTAGATGATGCAAATGAAGCTTTTGAGAAAGTTGATCCTTTTTCGCTTTCCATGACAATTGTTTGTGTACGTCTCTCAAGAATTGAATCAATATCTTCTTCACAAAATTTGTCACCTGCATTATCATCATCCATAACTGCACCATAAGCTCCCTTCTTCAGTAAATCTTCAATTTCTTTCTTTGATAATTGTTTATTGTTGCCATCTTTTCCTTGCGATGTGTTCATACTCTGCAAAATTGCTTTATCGAGACCAAGTTTGAGCGATGCTTTGTCAAACATTTCACGCTCATACGTGTTGCGGCAAAGAAGTCGATAAATTTTAACCATTTTTTGCTGACCAATACGATGACAACGTGCTTGTGCTTGTAAATCGTTTTGTGGATTCCAATCTGAGTCATAAATAATTACAGTATCAGCTGCAGTCAAATTTATTCCTAATCCACCAGCTTTTGTACACAACAAAAATACAAATCGATCTGAATCTGGTTTGCTATAACGATCGATGGCAGCTTGTCGCAAATTTCCACGAATTCGACCATCAATTCTCTCAAATGAATATTTTTTGTACATAAGATAATCTTCAAGAATGTCAAGACAGCGAACCATTTGACTGAAAATGAGCACACGATGTCCATTTGCTTTCAATTTTGGCAGCAGCTTGTCAATCAACACCATTTTACCAGATGCTGAGACAATATTTTTGTAATAACTATCTCTATCATCACCATGCTGTAGTCTTGATTCATATTGAATTTGTTCTTCAGCACCATTTAATAGATAAGGATGAATACAACATTTTCTTAACTCCATCATTGTATTCATGAGATTCGGAATGTTGGCAGCTGTTGTTCCTTTCTGCAAGAATGAGAAATTCTGCTCGAGGATTCCACGATAGTACTTTTTCTGAATATTTGTCAATTCAACTTCAACAATTGTCTCTTCTTTTGGTGCCAATGATTTCTCCACATCGTCTTTCAAACGACGCAACATCATTGGTTTAAGAAGTGCTTGCAATTTCTGCACTTCAACTTCTGACTTTAAATTACCAAATTCACGCAAAAATTCATCATTGCAGGCAAATTGGCCAGGTTCAAGGAAATTGAGTAATGAAAAAAGCTCATTGACATTATTCTGAAGCGGCGTTCCAGAAAGTAACACACGATGCTCTAAATTCAATTGACGTAAACCTTCCAATAGCTTACAATTTCTATTTTTCAATCGATGTGCTTCATCAATGACGCAAACACGGAAATTGAAATTTCTCAAATCTTGGTGATCTGTCACAATCATTTCAAATGTTGTAATCAGTACATTAAATTTCGTAATTTCTTTAAGCTGTTTGCCATTTTCTAATTTATAATAAATTTCGTAATCCTGTAGCATTTGTCGACTTGTTGCTGAACCATGATATACAATGACGTTCATATCAGTCCAACCTTCAAATTCACGTTGCCAATTGGGAATTGTTGAGAGAGGAGCTATGACTAAAAATGGTCCACGTATTCCATATTCATAGACTGAATGTACAAATGTAAGACTTTGAATTGTTTTTCCAAGACCCATTTCATCAGCAAGTATACAATTATTGCCTTTGTACCATGAATATCTTAACCAATTAAGACCTTCAAGTTGATATGGACGAAGTGAATTGTTGTTTTTATAAATTGGTGATTTGTCATATTGTTTCCATTGATCAGGATGTGGTCGTTTCTTCAATTTCCATTCACTCTTTGGTGGTACTTTATTGAAACGCTCAAACTGTTCAATTTTTTCTTCATCAACATCCTCTTCTAATTCCCATGTGCTATCTTCATATGGCAAACTCTTCCATTTAACCAAATAATGTTTGTTCTTGTTGCCATCATCATCGACATGCTCTGAGACATCGAGAATTCTATCAACTTCAACAAAGTCAGGATTGAATGGATCTTCATCGAGATTTTCAAAAATGTTGAATTGCTGAGCTTGTTTCTGTTGGAATCTTCGAATTTTATTACCAACACGCTTGTCGCCTTTCAACAATTCCTCTTCAGTACGCCATTCACAATGAAGATATGAGAAATTTCTGTATTTTACTAAAAATTCTTCAACTTCAATATAAACTGGCTCTGGTTTTTCTTCTTCTTTCACAGCAGCTGTTTCTTCAGCTTTTACTTCCGTTTTGACTACGTCAGTCTTACTTTCTTCAATAGCTGGCTTGCTTGCCTCAGATGAAGCCTCATCATTAGTAATTGGTGATTCAATTTCACTAGGTGTTTCAGCCATTTTTGATTCCTCTTCAGATTTATTTGAATCTTCATTTTCAAGCTGTTTATCTTCTTCATTCGATGGTTTTTCATCGACTTCCATTTTCTCTTCTTTTTCTTCATCATTTTCAGACTTGTCGTTTTCGTCTTTTTTCTCATCACTCTCATCGGAAGCATCTTTCACTGCTGCCTCTTCTTTTTTCGTTGATTCTTCTTGTTCTGGTTTCACTTCATTGGAATTTTCTTCAGTCTTTTGTATTTCACTACCAACATCTTCGGTTTTTGTGGTAATAGCTTCCGTTTCCTCTTTTTTGATTTCAACAACAGGTGGTGCCGGTGGCGGATCAGGCTTGAGTTCTCGTTTGCCCATTCTTGAGGCAAGAACATATTGTACAATCATTGTATCCTCATCGGATGTATTAATATACACATAGTTTGGCTTGTTACTTATATCTTCGGGTGGAGGCAGCAATTTATCACTTTCTGCAGGTTTCTTTTCAGTTCCACTTTCGCCTGTTGCTTCTGTTGCACCTTCTTCACCTTCGACCTTTTCTTTCTTAATTTCATCTGTTGTTGTGCCACTTTTCGGTGTAGCTTTCACTGGCGACATCATTCCAGATTCATCATCAGAGAAACGTAACATAACATCATCAACATATTTTTTACGTTGAGTATTTCTAGCTGAACGTCTCTTTGAACTATCAATTTCTGCGTCTTCACCAGTTGGAGATGCAGGCGGCGTAGTGATTAAATCATCAGCTTCATCGCCAGAATCTTGAACGATTTTCACTCGACCTGAACGTCTTGATTTTCCACCACCTTGACCTTTTCGAGACCTTTGATTTGAAACAAAACCACTCTTTCGTCTTACACTTTTGCTTTTCTTCTTCTTACTTGGTGAATCATCTTCATTCATACTCAATGCATCACTAGCATCACCATTGTCTGACTTGCTTCCACTCTTTTCTTCAAGTAATGACTTAACAGGAATTTTCGACACCGGAATGTCATCAAAGTCAGTAACTTCATCGCCATCAGCACGTGGTTCATGACTTTCTTTTGTTTCATCACCATCGTCGGCATTTTCGTTGCCCTCACCTGGATTAGCATCAGTAGAATTTTGATTATGCATGAGAGAGGAAAGTGTTTGATTGTCCTCACCTTCACTCGTGTGCTTTGAGAATTCAGTACTATTATTGTCATGTGAAATGGAATTTTCATCGGAAACATTGCCTTTCTTAGACTTCTTTTTCGTTTTTTCCTTTTTCGGTTTGCCCTCCTTATCTTTGGGACTTTTTGGTTCTTTTGGAGCTTTTGGTGCGCGAGGTTTTCGAGGCTTTTTGATTTTCTTGCCACTGGCATCAGTCGATGTATCTAAATCACCAATTGAATTGTCTTGTGATATGTCAGCCATGTCATGATCTTCTGAGTAAATTTGTGACAAATCACCTGTGCCTGCTGTCACAGAATCTTCACTAACTGGCAAATTTGATGGATTAATAGCACTCGATGAATTTTCTTCAGTTGCTTGTGCCTGTGACTGCTTTTCAGACTTCTTTTGACGTGGTTTTCTTGGTTTCGATGAGTTGCTTCGACCTCTACCACGACCAGTTGTACTTGTGACTTGTGGCGAGTCAATCATCGAAAACATTGGATTCTGAAGCACACATGATGCTGTACCACCAGCACATTGATCAGTCGTTTCATGCTGCTGAAGAATGTTCATTCTTTCTTGCAATTTATGAATTTTCTCCTGTGTTTCAGCTGATGGTTGCATTTGCATCTGATAGAGTTCATTCAATTGTTGTTGTAGCATTGCTCGCTCTTGATGATGTGGCATTTGTGTGTAAGGTGATTGCTGCATGTTATAGCCCATATTGTACGATTGTTGCTGCTGTGGATATGCCGAAATCATTCCTGACTCCATTTTCGACTGTGACGGAATGTCAACCTATGAAATAAAAATAAAATTTGATTATGAACATATTCACGCGTAGTGGAGAGAGAGAAAACTTACATTTTTTGTTATTTCTGCTCCGACATTTGTCATTTCATTCATTATTTGTTTATCATTTTCATTAATCATTGTTGAATCAGCTGACTTTGGCTTTTGAATTTCAGAGCCGAAACCAAATTCTAAATTATCTATTTTATCACTTCCTGCATCTTGTTGCAATTGCAATTGAGGAATACTCATTGCATCTTGTTCACTGCCATCATCCATTTTCTGTTGTTGCTGCTCTTGTGGTTGACTATTACCGAAATCATCAAGAGCGCTCTTTTCAGTCGCATCAAGATATGAATTTACATCTTGATCCATTGTCGATTGTTGATTGGCATTTTCATCCTGCATAGCATCATTACTGAAACTATTTGCTTGCAGCATGCTATTGGCATTATCACTTATTTGACTACTTTGACTATTTTCGTTGGTGGTTTGAGAGAGCAGTGAATCATCAATGCTTGATTTTTGCGCAGTCGATGACATATTTGATGTATTGACTGTCGCACTATTTGAATAACTATCGAGTAAATTTAAGTCAGATGATTGATCTGTAGACTCGAGAGTTGAAAGTGAAGACTGATTGGTGCCCGCTGTCTGCTGCAGACCAACTGTCGAATACTGTTCTTGTTGTTGTTCAAGCTGTTGTTGCTGTTGAGCTTGTTGTTGAGTGTGCTGTGGTGACATCATATTCATTGAATTACCTAATTGTTGTGTTTGCTGCTGCTGTTGTTGTTGTGAAGGAATTGATGGTGTAAGATTTTCATAAGGTTTATGGATCGAATCGAGCTGTGACTTTTGCTGATTTAATTGATCTTCATAACTACTATAAGCCGATTGTTGGCTCTGTTGAAGTTGATTTGTCTGCTGCTGTTGTTGTGGTGGAATAACTTGAATAGGCGTTTGTTGTGTCTGTGCTGCCATCAGATCAGGCATTTGACTCATCATTTGAGAAGGTTGTGATTGATTCTGTGGCATTTGCTGTGACATTTGCATTTGATTTTGTGTCATCATGCCATGATGACTGCTTCCATTCATTTGTGATCGATGTGTGGGCCATTGTTGATGCTGTGGCGACATTGCAACATGTGGACCAAGTGGTGACAGTGGGTTGTTATTTGGCATTGATGGAAGTGTTTGTTGTCGATAATTTGTTTGATTATAATCTATTCCGCCTGCATTTGGCATAACCATTTGCTCGAGTGCTTGCAGTGTATTTGAAGGAGCAATTGAGCTCTTGACAGTTGCTGCAGACTGTTGCATTGGCAGTGCAGATTGTGAGCGTGCACTTGGACTCGGTATATGCGGATGTGGAGACTGATTGTTTGTTGGTTGCTGTTGAACTTGTTGAGTCTGTTGTTGCACAACTGGCGGTTTTGCTGGAGACATTACAGGTCTTGGTGACATATGCGGCTGAGGATGAGGCGACATTTGTGGTCGTGGACTCATCTGCGGAGAAAGCTGAGGGAACGGTGCTCTATATTGAGGACTGCTCGCATGCTGTTGCTGTTGTGTGGCGGGTGCTTGTTTTGAATTAGGTATATAACTTGGACCTTGAGGCGTTGAACCTTGTGCTCCAGACATTTGGCCATAACTTGGCAGCATTCCATGACTCATCTGATGAGGATTGTGCTGAAGTGATTGCTGACTCGTAGACTGTTGTTGTTGTGAACTCATTGTCGTTTGATGCTGTTGAGCTTGCTGTTGACTCGAACTCGTCGAATGATGCATCGAAGTCTGCGATGTCAAATGAGATTGTTGTGTTTGAGCTTGCTGCTGCTGTGTTCCATGTGTCGAACCGAGCACAGGTTGCTGGCTAGCGGTATTCATTGTTGGATGCAACTGATGCAATTGCTGTTGTTGTTGCTGATGACTTTGAGCCGTTTGACTTAAATGGGATTGTGTTTGTTGTTGTTGCATTGGAATTGGTGGCAAGCCTTGACCCGCCAAATGTCCATAACTGGATTGATCAATCTGTGAATGACCATAAGCAGGATGGGCTGTCGCTGTTCTTGTATTTTGATGCTGAACGCCATACCCTCCATAAGGTTGTGCTGTTGGTGTTGGCACTTGCTGAGGAGGCGTTCCGTACATTTGATGACCGCTTTGCGGATAATGCTGTGATATTCTTTGTTGGGCTTGCTGTTGTTGTTGATGTTGAGATTGTGGTAGCGTTGGATATCCTCCTTGTTGAGGAATCATGCCACTCATCATATTTTGTTGTGTTGAATATGCCGATTGCATAGCTTGTTTTGGATCTTGTGGATAACTTGACATATGTTGACGATAGCTTCAAAAATAAAAATAGAAAATTAATATCAATTAAAAATCTTTATAATTTAATAATTTACCTTTGAGGTTGTCTTTGTGGCGGTTGAGGAGCTTGTGGATGTGAGCCATAACCCATTGGTTGAGCTGAAACAGGATAGGGTTGTGGTGGAACAGGTTGTGGCGTATTCCATCCAGTAATATCACTCAAACTCATTCCGGCATGCTGATCGGCACCTGCCATTGAATACATTCCATCGGTCGGCTGATAAGTTGGATATTGAGGCTGCTGCTGATGTAATGGCATAGGAGCTCTTTGCCGTGGTGGTGGCACTCCTCCGTAACCAGGTGGTCCCATTCTTGGAGCCGTTGGATCATATCTATAATAAGCATCTCTATAAAATCAAAATAAAAAATATTATTTTTTGTTGTTTTTAAAAAATTTTAATATTTAATTTTACCCTTGTCCTCCGTGATACATATTCTGGGCATTTCCATCCATTTAGAGTTGTTAATAAAAAAAATTCTCCTCTAACGGTTTGTTTTATAACTTAATAAATTTATTTAGTGCTCTTTCCTCTCCGGAGGTTTTTCTCTAAATACTAGTTGACATTTGTTGTTTAATTATTGTAAACGTACAAGTATTCGATTAAATTAGTGGTTTCATCACTTTGAAGCTGCATATTTCTTCATTTTTTCACTCAATCGCGATATTTTTTACTACAGTTAATAAAATTACTTTTTTTATTTTTCTCTTATATACCTGCAATGACATGAAAGTTTCGAAATCAATTAAAAATTATTCTGAAATTAATTTCATTATTCGAAAATTCTCACTGCTCTTACTTATTCTCTCTGAGAGAGAAAATTGTAAACTTTTTCATTTAAGGGTAATTTCATGATTAATAAACAAATGAATCAGCAATATTCTAAAAATTGATGAAATTGACAAGTTTTTAACATGATTAAATTAAAAATTGTCGATTTATATTTTAATGAGTATTGTGAAAATACTAAGAAAAATGTTGGGATTATAACAAATTTATTTTACTATTTTATCTAGGTTTTTTTTGACTATTATCAGCTGATCCTTTTTTTTAAAAAAATTCAGAATAAAAAATGTCAAAATTACTCGTGAAATTACTCTTTAAATTCTAACACAAAACTTATAAGAATTTTTCAATAAATAAAAAAAGAAAAATTCTTTTACATTCTCACAAACACATTCATAAAATTTCTCTCTCTCTCTCTCGTCATCGTCATCATTAAATTCACATACAACGATGAAATTCTCACCGCAATAGAGAGAAGAAGCAAAAAAATTTCAGAAAAAACAAATGAAAATAAAATTCATAGCAGACTCATGGCAGACAGAAATTTATAAAATTTTATTATTATTTGTCGATATTTTTCAAACTAGAAGAATTTTTTGTTGAAATTTTCAAGACACTTAAGGGGAAAAGCTATACGCTTATGATAATAATTTAATTCAACATAATAACGCACAGTTTTTCCCCTCAAGTATCATGATGATGACTTAAAGTTTTCATTTTGATTTTGAAGGTTAGTGGGTGGTGTTTGAATGAAATTTGACCTCACTTATCTCCTTTTGTCGCGGCTTTCCACCCACTTTTAACCTCAGTGATGATATTGACACTTCCTTTCACTTATTATTAAAGGAATCCATTGAACTCTATGTCTCACACATTCATACATTCCGGAAATTCCTGAGCGAAAGTGAAAATGCTTTAACATCAATAATAATAATACACGACCTTGATGAAGCACGCAACCACTTGTGGGAGAGAAATTTTTTTCCAAGCCTCAGATGATGATGGAAAATGATGATGATTATGAAGAAAGGAAAAAAGTTTTTTTTTCTTTTGTTTCTTTTTCCTCGTGTGCGCACTTTAAAGAGAATTTTTTCTCATATAGGAAGAATGATAAAATCTTGCGTAGGAAAATGAAAAAAGTGAGGTTAAACAATGAAAATAAAAAATCAATAAAATGAATGCAATTTTTAGATTTTTCGAGAAAAGAAAATGTTTTATATCAAATGACACAAGACCACCATTTTATAAAAAAAAGACATGAAAAACCTTCTTATTGCAAATGGAAAAAATCCCTTTTCACTTCGCATGACCCTTTTTGTGTATTTTAATATTTATCACAACCCTTTGCGATTATTCTTTTTTTTTCTAAATTTTTCAGTAAAGTTCACTGACCTACATTTTAAAATAATAAAAATTTAAAGTAAAAAGTTAATAAATTTTTTATTTTCCAATTTGTAGTCTTTTTCCGCTTGTCTATTATACAAAACAGCAGTAACTGCATACTGAAAAATCAATAGTCTCCTTTTTTACATCCTTTCTGTTTTCTCTGTCAGCAACAAAAAATAACAACTATAGAAAATCAACAAAAACACGAACTATATACACAAATTATATTTTTTTGCTGCTACTGCTACAACTACCATCTCTAATGTATGCATATATGTTAAATATAAAATTGAAATTGCGATACATTGTGAGCAACATAAAAATGGATGAATGATTTTATACCTGAGCAAAAAAAAGAAAAATGGATCAAGCGCCACTCGAGCGTAGGAAAAAAGTGAAAAATGTCCTCTCTTCCTTTTCAATTATTGTTCCATTACATACAATTTCATGATTCTTACTTTCAATGAAAAATCATTTACTTTCAAGATAAAAATACACACGCACGAATTGAATCATTAATTTATTATCATTCTTTAATTCGCTTCCTTAAATTTACTTTTTGAATGTAAGAAAAAAGATTTTTTGATTATTTCAATTTCATATTTTAACTTTTGAAGTTTATTATGAAATTCAATTTGTATTTCTTTGAGCAAATTGTGCTTTTTACTTTTTTTTTTTGTTAAATTGAGCCATAAAAAGTGTTGTAAATTGAAATTTTTAAATTTCAAGCTTTTGTCTACATTTTGGAAATAAAAAAACTTCAGTTCAATTTGCAGTTGTTACAAATTTTTCAAATAAAATTTAATATTTAGCAAAAATATATAAGTTGAATTATTTCACTGCATTGCCCATAATGAAAAATATTATTCTGCATATTTTTTTGACAATTTTCTTTAAAATTCATTTCTAATTCAAAACATAAAAAAGTAAAATCTTTATGAATTTCAGTCTATGTTTGTTTGACTGAGTTTTCAGTCTTTCTTTTAACCTACATAATATTGAGCAATGCTCAGTAATTATTCATTCATCAGTATGTACAATTCAATCAATGATATGAAAAATTCTTTATCTGACAACAAATAAATAATTTAAAATTCAATCAATCATACATGCACGCATATGCATTAGTTACTAATTAAATATTTGCAAAAACCAAATGAATAAAATGAGAATAAAAAAGAGATGAAATAAACAAAATGTCGGAAAATTATTGCTTGCCACCGCAGCAGTACCACAGCACAGCAGAATATGTGTATATTGAAAAATATAAGTACACTGGAGAGAGAAAAGAAAATGAAGAAAAAAAAGAGAGACATGATGATGAAAGTGCGTCGCTAGCATGAGCACTAAAAAAGGTATTAAGTGCGAATATGGAAAATCCGATTGTTGGGGTAAAGAGGGTGTCGTTTTTGTCGCATATACCAGAAAAAAAATTCAATATGAGAGCGAGAGCACACAAATCTTCATCTTGCCACACTGATTTTTCCTCGTTTTCGAGAATTTTCTCTTTCACTCTCTCGCTATATAGTGTGTGACAAATAAAAATCAATACAATTTTAATTACATTCGCCATCATTCTTTCTTTCATTTTCAGTAAATTTATTTACTTTTTTTTAATAACACAATAAATGCTAAAGATTTACACAGAAAGGCACCAAGAATTATTACAAACGTTTATTAATAATAGTAATGATTTCTTCATAGAAAAAGAAATAAAGACCAGACATCATTCCACTTTTTATAACAGCCGGTGTAAGACCTTTGTATAATCCACTAAAACTTTCCTCCATAAATGTCTTGCGCAAACAATCAAACATGCCCGTTGTCATAATATTTTTCCCAAATGTCGTACGATTATTTTGAAAATGTTGTATTTGCAAACGTTTTTTTGTCAAATCCAAAGGATAAATGCAAGTCTTAGCGATAATTCCACTCATTGTACCCGAAATCAAAATTAAATGACGTGCTGCAGTTTCTTGACCCATAAATTTCGTATAACGTTCAAGAATAAAATTGTAAGTTCCAAATTGAATAGCTGCATTTGGTGCAATCGCAGAAACACTCGGTACAAGACCACGAAATAGCCCACGCGGACCTTCTAGTCGCAAAATTGTCGCAAATGCATCGGCAATCGATCGATAACCACGATTATGATCTTGTGCAATAAAACGTGTACGAACAACATCAAATGGCGTGGCAATTGACATACCAAAAGCTCCTGCAACGCCACCGCCAACTATATGACGTACATCAGAATGTTCATTGAAGAATTTGATTTTCCGCGAATGTCGATTGAATTGATCGTAAGCAGCAAATTGACCAAAACCATATGTGATGCTTAGAATTTGTCCAGGCACGTGGCCTTTCCATAAACCACGAATTCCTTCCTCTTTAAACATCATCACAAGCGTTTGCAATGTCGAAGTATATTTGGCACCAACATCTTTTTTAATTGGTTCTAACTGCAGTTGATGACGAACTTTTATGCAGTCAAGCGGTTGCGTGAATGCTCGAGTAAGAAATCCAGAAAATCCTCCCGCAAATGGAGCTTTAAATTGTGTAAACCATTTTTGTGTTTCTTCTCTTGCAATTGGCTGTCTTCGCTCCATATTTAATATTTAGCAAAATAATTTAATATTTTACGTAAAGTATTTAATAATATTTATTCGTTATTGTTTCTTCTATGAAGGTCAACACACGTCGATAATATGAAACTTTTATATTTTTTAAACGTTTATTTGTGTTGGAGATAGAAGTTCTAGAATCAGAAGAAGATGATTTGAAGAAGCTTGAATCAGTAATTTCTAATTAAATTATGAGAACAGTCTTATTTTATTTATGTTTTTGTTTCTATTCTATTATTGAATTGTGAGAGAGAGCGAGTTTTCTTATAAAAGAATAAGCTTAGAAATAAGGCAAAGACACTATGATCAATAGTTGTTTTTATAAAAATAAGCTAGATTTTACCTGAAGAATGTATTTCAAATTTAAAAATAATTTTTACAATTCGTTAACTTTTAAAATGTAAACAAAACAATCAAAACAAAAGAGACTCTAAAAATATTAAAATCAAAAGAATTAACATAAGAACTGTTTGAAACAGGGAACATTGAAATAATAAAAT
Organism: Polypedilum vanderplanki; assembly: GCA_018290095.1. Taxonomy (NCBI): domain Eukaryota; kingdom Metazoa; phylum Arthropoda; class Insecta; order Diptera; family Chironomidae; genus Polypedilum; species Polypedilum vanderplanki. The sequence goes on along the minus strand of CM031379.1, from coordinate 22,376,684 downwards.
TATTTTATGATGATTCTTCTAAAAATTCATTTATTCTAAATAAATTTAAATTTTCCAAAAACTTGTGTCTTTGCCTTACTTTAAATCTTATTAAAAAACGAATATATTTCTGTACATAACCTAAATTTTATAATTTTTAACCAATTCTCAAGAAATAATAATTACCACGCGTCGTGTGCTTCGCCGCCATGATCATTAATGATAGTCACACATGTATAAATAATAAGTTTAAGTGTAAGAGTGAATGCTCACATTTTTTTGATGCATGAATCAATAAAATAATTTTCGAAATGAAACTACTGCTGCCATCAGTCAGATGTGTAACGTAAAAATATTAAAAAATTACTTTTTTGTGTATCTTTCTCTCTTTCCCTTGCAGCATCAGTATTTTCTTTCTCTCACACTCTCACTGACTAAACTAGCAAAATGAAATTTACATCTGGCATTGCACGAGCATGTGTATTCCCATCATCATCATTTTCTCTCCTCTCAGAGCATACCAACACACAGAGAAAAACGTGAATGAGAAAGAGAGAAAGAAAAAAAAATAACAACAAAAAAACATAGAGCAAAAAAAAATATTATTGTATATAAGAGTCTCGATTGCTTTTGCGTATATACAACGAGAGAAGAAGTATACGACGACAACGACAAACGGACAATGATGATGATGATGAGAAGAAAAAGAAGGCACAAAAGAAAGACACGCGACACGATGGGAATAAAAAGAAATGAATTGTAAATGAAAGAGTGAGTTAGGGCACACACACAGGGATTTAACACTAAAATGATGTTGATGCGCAAGTAATTGCATGTGTATAAGTGTGCATTTCTATGTTATAAATTAAATTGTATGTTTAACAAGTTCATGGGAAACTTTTTACATTTGAATACCGGAAGCCCTGTGTAAAACTCACTTCTTATGTTTTATTGTACTTTTGCCATATTCACCACCAACACAAATTTAATTTCTCTTCTTCATTCTCACTCTCCAGCCGAGTAATTCTTCTTTTTCTCTCATTTTTCCCATGTTCAATTTTTAAACGCGAGATAGAGCTAATAAAAACTTTATGTTACAATACTTTCGAAATACTACATACACTTAAATCTATGCGTCTTCGATGACGCTCTTAAATATACTCTTTTCATTAAATGGCGTTCAGTTTTATCTTTATAATTTCTTTTATATTTTAAAATGCAAACAAAAATATTGAGAAGAAATTTTTGAATTTCTTTTTGTTTTCAAAAATGTAAACAAAAAATTTAGAATCTAAATTTTGAAATTTAAAATATAAATAAACAAAAACTTCAAATTTTCTTCAGAAATTGAATTTTCTAAACTAAAAAAAATTTCTAATTCAGTTTTAATCAAATAATAATTTGAAGATAAATTTGCAATAAGAATTCTAATTAATTATAAAATTTCTAATTTCATTAATCTAATAAAATTAACTTAACAACATAAAGTGTAAATTAATGCGAAAAAAAAACTATTAATTAACAAATGAAACACTCGAAAATAAACGACACGAAAAAAATTTATATGTCTCTCACTCTCTTAATGCGCTATATAAAAATTTATATTTTTACAAAATGGCTTTCAGTCTTTTTGACGGATTTTTTCATTTATTTCTGCTGGTATTTCTTCTCTCATAATAATATCGATCGGCTTTATCGCTACACGTACATCATTCATTTACATATATGAGTGTTATTGTATAAGACACTCACTCTAAATGAAATTATACGCGTCTCACAGTGATTGTACGGGGAGAGACGCGCAACAAATGTAAAAAGTTATATTTTTTGTACATAATAAACAGACATATTCTTATAATTCTCCCTCTTCAAATACATTCACTTTAATTTCTCAATTCTACTCATTTATAGAAATATTTTTCGTCTAAAAACATTTTGTTTTGTTCGATTTAGTATGAAACAGCACAACCAAAAAAAAATAAAAAAATATTACATAAAATGTCAATAACCTCATGTATTGTTTTATATTTCTTTTCCATAGTTAAACTTCACAATGTGAAAATTGTAAGCTAAATTTTAGCCTCAATTTCTCATATATTAAACCGGCATTTAATGCTTGAATCTCATTTTATATACTCGAATATTTTACTGTATAGCGTTATTTACAAAATATAAATATTTATATGCCTACATAATTCTACAAAGGAGCAAAAGTGAACCATACTTGGGGGATATAAGCAAAGTCGAAAACAACCTTGAACTTGAGAATATAATACTGGTGTATAAACATACATATGTATATATATAGATGGAGGCTCACATTGACACGTCATCAGTTACGTCACTTTTGCCTTTGCAATTTCTCAACTTTTTCCTCTCTCAATTCTGATTTTATTTTTACGGAACGATGTGAAATCTTTTTTTTTTGCGACGTTGCCAATTTTTATCTTTACTGCATATATGAAGAAATATGTTCTTTTTTGTTATGATGACACATGCGAAAAATACACAAAATGTGTATAAGACTAAAGACCTCGAAAGAGAAAAAAATTGATTTTTCTCTTAATTAATGAGACAAAATTTTGACTTATATAAAATGTTTTTATGATGGAAGTAATAGTGATTGGTGTGGATCGACAAAAGGTTAATAAACCTTACATCACTCTCTTTCCTCTTCTTTTCTTTCCATTATTTTCACAAGCTTGTTTTCTCTCTCGCGCTATATAATTTGCCGTTTTTTTCACTTCAACTTCTTATTTTGAAAAAATGAAATAAAAGAAAGAGAAAGAAAATCATTAAAGACACTTACATGAGAAGAGAAGAAAGAAATAGTTGCTTTAAATGCTCATTCGATGGTTAAATAAATGATAAAAGAAGCAAAAAAAGAGGTATGTAGACTCAAAATACAAACACATTCATAATCATATATTGAAAAGTTCATGAAGCGCAAATAAAAAAGAGAGCAACGACTATCGAAGGCGCGCAACTATTGTCTAAGAAGGCAAGAAAAAGAGGCGAGAAAGAAACGGGTTTTTGAGAACAGCAGCAAAAGCAAAAATACCCTTGATGCCCTCCAAAACGATTGCATTTCTTTCTGTTCTTTTATTTTTACTTGCAATAGGCAATCAATATATATCGATTTATGTTGATGCATTGCAAATTACAGAATGAAATCTTGATTATTCTCTACTTTCTCACAGTAAGAGTCAACATTACGATTTCTTACATTAATGGACAGTCAAGTTCATCAGTAAGATAAAATTTCTTGAGTTTCTTTTGTTATTCTTTCATTATTCTTGTAGATTTAAACTAAAGTTTCAATAATCGATTGGAATTTTCTATTTTTAAATAATTACTAACTTATTACGATGTATTTATATAAGATTTAATCTCATTTGAATAAGTATCATTACGAATACTTTTGTTTTGTTTACATATTAAAAATCGAAAGTCAAAAAGTGCTCTTTGATATTTTTCATGAAACTTTTTAAATACTAATAAAATCACATGACCTTATTTAATTTTCAAAATATTTTTTCAACCTTCAAACAGAAAAAACTTTTCAACCGAATTAAAAACATTTGATGAACTTTCAAGAAATTTTGCAAAATGATGCTTCGAAAAAAAATTAGCTTACGTGCAAGAGAAATCGCTCATGTTTTCTTTTTGGCATGTATTTATGTATTAATTCACCAAAACTACCATATTGACACTAAAATAATTACATACATATGTACATTCAATATATACAATAATACATTTTTATGTATAAAATGTCTTCTTACATTGAAACGGCACAGAAGAGAAGACAAGAAGAAGAAAAAGACTCAAAGAGAGTGAGGTAAATAAGCAAAAAAAAAGTGCTACGACAGGCAGGAAAAAAAATTGGAGCAGTGATGTAATCAGGGGTAAATTTTGTACTAAATTCGCACCTGCTACAACTCTGGTTTATTTTAATTGATTGTGATTTTCATGATAATAAATAGGAAGAGGACAATAGAGATGCGCTAAAATTCATATACGAATATACCACTCTGTGTGAGTTGTATAGAATTTGAATGGAGAGAAAAAACACAGAACAGTACGAAGCACATCGACTTTTTAGTTATGGCCGCCATTTAATAAAAGAAAAGAAAAAAATTACCTTTTTCCAACACGAGAAAAAAAGAAGATTGTAAGAATAAAAATGTGTATCTATGCGAATCGTTCAAGAACTTTACTACAAAATAACTTTCAAATTATCATTATTGTATATCATTCAGTTAGAAACCGCAATTGAAAAAAAAATTACACACGCAAAAACCACACACGGTTATAAAAATTCATATTTTTTGTGATAAATAAATAAATAGATTTAAAATATTGTAGCTGTATTGAACTCACGAATACATCATGATGTTAATATATTTGCATTCATCAAGAGCTGCATTTACGATTAATTTTTGTCACACTTTCAGACAAAATGAAACTTTTCAATATAAAAAAAATTATATTTTTTTCATCATCATTATAATTTGGCATCTGCCGACATCTTGAACTTTTTTTCTCTCTTTTTGCTTCTTCTGTCGTAATTTTTTTTGTATGTTCTTCTCATCTTTCTTTACTTTACGCTACTCTTTTATTCAGCCTCAAAATCAATATTAATAAAAAAACTAAATAAATGTTTTGTCTTCAACACTTACGAAATAAAATTCGATTGAACGTTTTTAAAAATGTTGCAAATCGACCAAGGTTATGCTTGATTTATAATTCTAGAAATTATTCGAAGTTGATCTTACTTAATATTCACATTATGATTTTATTTTTACCTGAATTTCACTAATCTATTTCTTGGCAATATTCAATTTCATCAAGTCACAAAAAATTTGTCACAATTAAACTTCACTTGTATTATATCTTGTCTAGGCTTCAAGGAACAATGAAAAATGATTTCGATCTCAAAAAAATAAATTTTATTTTACATTTGATGACTTGTCATCGACTACATATCGCGCAGAACGCGAAATAAACGAACAAAAAAATTTATTTTTATTTGTATATGAAAATAGAATATGAAAAAAAAAAACATTTATTGTGTAAGAAAATGGATGACTGGTTGGAAATTGAAATGCTTGCTTGCCGCTTATTCTTTTTATTTTCTCTCTCTCTCTCTTTTGTGCTCCAACTCACTTAATATTACCCAAATGTGTATATGCACAAATACTATTATCTTCCCAAAAAAATGTGAAAATGTACCGTAATGTAATGAGAAACACGAAAAACTCTTTTTTTTATAATTAAACTCGTTCATTCGTTTTCTGTTGCTGCGAGAAAGATTCGCTCGTTTTGATTGAAAAAGAAGAAAAATGCCAAATTTCACTTTACACAAAATTGCGAAAAGAAAAACACAACAGGGAAGCCTCTACTTATCGTCAGAGTCAAATATTCAATTATATCATCGTCAGCAAACGCGCACACCTTTGCATGAATTTTTTTATTTCATATTTTCATTTCTCTCACTCTCAAATAACGAACAAAGTCTAAGTCAAGTGATTCAAAGTCAGTCGTCGGTGAGTGCGATAAACTTCACTCGGCAAGAAGAAAATTTTGTGTGTGTATATAAAAATATGAATGTAACATTGCCAGATTTTCAGACTGAGTGACTGACTGAATAAATGTGTGTGTATATGTGTAAGCTTATATACAAACTCTCGAGACTCAGCTGATTTTTATGAGCAGGCGTTTGTTCGTCCCCTCCTCCACAAATATATATACACACACTTTGCCTTATGCCGGCACAACCAGCTAAAAATTGTTTACATTCCCGAGGCCGGAGGATTTTTTCATACATTGTTTTTATTATTTTTATGTGATTTCTTCTTACTATTAAGCTACGATGAGAGACTGCGATGAGACTTTAAGGTGAGGTAAATTCATTGCAATGTTGCCAATTTTTTAACAATATTAAAGGAAAAACAGAGGAATTACTTTAGTATTTTGATATATATTTTATAAATTAGCACTTATTTAGAAGTATTTAAATTATAAATAAATATTTCAACACAATAAATCAGTCGATTCATAAAACAATTGAAAATTTTGCTTTAACCTTGTGACATTCTTTTTTGATCTTATCAATCTGTTATATTTTATTTGTCATAATCTTACTTAATGATTATTATTGCAGAATTGAAGTTTAAACACAATGAAAATTAAAACTTGAAAAAGTTAAGAATTTCTTTTTTAAACTTTATATTTTGGCTTACAATTTTATTGCTTTATGACTCTTTAGATAATCACGCGTTTATCAGTCTTGTTTTGATTACTTTACACTTGTTATTCAAGTTGATACACATAAAACTGATAAAATAAATTAAAATTAAATAAATTTCAATTAAATCAAAGTCTAAATTTTTGTTTACATGTTTTCAAAATTTAAATTTAACCGTTATAATGTAAATTTTCTATTATTTCTTAATTTTTAAACTTTTCTTCTTAAAACCACGAAAGATAGAGTAAATGATACATACATCATTTTTATGATGAAATTTCAATACATGACGATGATGAATACGAAATGAAGAAACAAAAAACACGAGAGAAATATGTATAATGTGAATTTTAGAAAATGTCGGATATTGAAAGAGAGAGAGACGAAGTGAAACGAATACACTTTTTTTCTGTGAGTATGAATGTCCCTCGAAAAAAAAAACACACAGCAGAATAAGAAGAGTAAGAAGTAGAGAAGAAACAACAACGATTGTCAGAACCCATTTTTATTACACATTACTGCTCTGTATTAACAGCATTAAACTGTATTCAGTCAGTCAGTCAGTCTTATAGATTTAAAAATCATTATTATGTGAACTTATGTATAATTTATATATATACACACTTTTTTATGTATGCGGGGACTCCGAAAAAACTTTTTTCTTCTTCTCTATATCACGGATGAAAAAAATCAATACCAAAGCATTCACATACATTCAACTTTTTCTCTTTTTTTGCCTTCATTTTTTGCGAATAAAATTCTTTAATATTCTTTTAGATTTCTTTAATTATAAATTTTTTACATACACTTTTTTGAAGAAAGATTTTAAACTTTTTTCCTTCTACATTCTGGTGAAGATTGATAAAAAATTTTATGCAATTTTTATATTTTTTATTGCATTAAATGCACTTTAATAACATTTCTTGCTAATTAAAATAAAATTCTTTTTAATCCCGGGGGTGCAAGAATTTTTTTCTTTCTTTTTCTCTTTTTTTCTAGATTTTCGCGCACACACACCTCATTCGATCAAAAAGGCAGCGAAAACTAATTTTCATGTCTCGATTCTTGTGTTTTATTTCACTCCTATGTACTTTCGTTTCTCTTTTGCGTTCGCTCACTCGCCTCTCTTTTACTCTCGCTCAAACACTCACACATATCATGCACATCATCCATTATTTTACTTTTTCCTTCATTTCATTTCTTTCTTTTCTCTCATCTTTCTCTCTTTTTTTAATTATAATTAAAAAACTTATTTAAAATCAATTTTTTTTCTCTTCTTCAATAAAAAGAAATCGCCATCATGCATAATAAATTTTTCTTTCCAATAACTTCGTATCATGCGAATAAATTCCCAAAAATTACAATAAAAATCTGATTTTTTTCCATCTTTAGTCTTCAAAATTCATCTCGAAATTTTCTATCAATAAATTCATTCAAAAATTTTCACTCACATCATTCATTCATGATTCATTTAATTCTATATTATGGCATAAAAAGATAATTTCACTTACTTTTATTGTTTCTCGAATGTAATTTAACTCAAAATGATGTTGAAAAAATTTTTTTTTGTAATCTTCGAGTAGCGTTTTTTTCTTTTTTCTCGGACTGCTTCCTTCTTCTTTTTCAAAATGCCGATTTTCACTTAAGTTTTTACGCTTCGTATTCACTTTTTTATCGCTTCATTCATATGCAAATGTGATAAAAACACTTAAATAACTAAAGACTAGAGTTATTTAATATTTATTTACACTAATTTTGTCGCAAATTTTCGTTTTTATTCTTAACACCTTTTTTTCACGAGCTTGGTTTTGACAGCTTTAGGTGAATATAGAGGTCGTGTGTGTTTCGCGCTGTCTCTTATGCACTTTACGCTGCTACTCGTTTGGCGGAGCTTCTAAAATGCTGTCAGATGTGTAGTTTTAAAAGGGATTTTCGATTTGAATCTTCAAAATACGTTAGAAAAAAAGTCTAGATGTAAATATTAAGGGTAAATTTTATTTTATTTTGATATTTTGGTTTAAATTGAAATTTCAATCAAATTTTTAGGATTTCATTAAGTATTTTATAAAAATTCGTAAATACTTTAAAGTAAAATTTAAATTGTAATTCTAAGTTTAAATTGTTAAAAGAAAATTATTTTTAATCAAAAGATAATTTTCAAATTTTTACTTTAAGAAATTTGGAAAATTTAACTTTAATTTTCAAACAATATTTTCGTTTTATTGGAATTTCTTACATAAAAAATAAATTAAAGATTATCAACATTAAAATCTTTTCTAGAATTTTCCTTTTCAAAGGATTTTTCAGAACTTTTAAAACTTATAATCTTATTTTAGTAATTTATTCTACCTTGCTTTCTTCTCTCTTTATTAAATTTTCATAAGTAAGCAATATTCAATTCATTTTGAAAAAAACTTAAGAAGATTTTGCATACACATACCAATTTCATCATTGAAAAACATTAAAAAAGGATTTATGGCAGGGCGAAGGAAGCAAATTTTCTCACGCATCTAAATCATATTAACCTGTTACACACGTATACACACGACATGCGAGTTTCCTAAAAATAAACTGAATGCTCAAGAGTACTCGTAAAACTCAGCAAAAGTGTCGTCTCAATCTGATGAAACCTTTGTGTAAATTTTATAGAAAAAACAACTTGAGACAAATTTCTAGCTTGCTCGTTTCATATTGTAAAATAAAAAGAAATTCAACGTGAAGACTCATAAAAATGTCATTCGAGGAGGTTATTTAATTTTTTGTTTGGGCTAGCTAAGCAAAAACCAGCAGAAAAAATTATCAAATTTCTCAAAACAAAAACAAAATTCTCTGTAAGTTCCGTCCAAATAAAATGAGATTTTATTTATACTTGAAAAAAACTTGAAGACTTGATAATTTAATCCATACGCGGAAATTAACTTTTCTCTTTTTCACTCTCACCTTCATACATCAAAAAAGCAGGCAGAAAAAGTAAAAAAGCCTTAAGGCTCAAATTGCTTCATAGCAATTTTTTTATTGCTTTCATCTCTTCTTGTTTTTCACTTTTAAACTTTTTTATGCTCTCAAAAACTCAATAGATAGATAGATAGATAGATAGTTTGTCATAATAAACAAAAGAAGAATGTTTTCATATTACATCATGCATGTATATCGTATCAAAGTTAATAAACTGCTGCCTACTTGATATAAAAATGTCATTTAAAAATGTAAAACTTCAATGGAGCTACTTGAAACGTTTTATTTGTTAAGTAGGTTGGGTAAATATACTCCTTACAAAATCCTCATTAGTCTTTGCCGCATAAAAATTGAAATAGAGAGAAAAATGAGCATTGAGAGAAAAACACACAAAAGGAGGCATAATGATGAAGAGAGGAACTTTTTCTATTAGGAATAATAGAATATTTTTGTTGCAATTAAATTTAAAATGTTTAGGAATTTTTGATGAATTTAAAAATTATTATAAATTTAATTACAATTTTAATTTCTTCAATAAATTTTTAACTACCTAGTCTTTTTTTAACTAACGTATTGATCTATTATCTTTAATTTTAACAATTTTTTGAATATTTTGTTTTGTTTATAATCTAAACTTTTATTTCATAAAAAATCGAAAATTCTTCAAAAATTACAATTTTCCATTATTTCGTTAAATTCATAAATATTCATCAAATAGATTATTATGAATGATGATTTCATATTTAAAAAAGACTCGCAATTTGAATTAAATAATAATAAAGATTTCATTCATGGCACGAAGCAGAAAGAAAGTTTGAGAGCTTTTTCTAAGGATTTTAATGGCCAAGTACTTACTTACTTTTACCTACTAAGAAAGAAAGAATCTTTCTCAATCATAATGCTTTTTTAGGATTATAAAAATGTTGAGAAGTTTTAAAAAAGAGATTTTTTGATTAAATTACACGCTTTTATGAATATTTAAATTTCTTTTCTCTTTTGAGATAAGATTTTTATCATAATTTTAATTAATAATTAAAATTTTATTAAATACCAACCAATTATCATCTTTGTGTCTTTAATTAATGAAAAAGTATTTTACAAACAACCATGGAAAGTTGGTTTTTACACTCTAACACTTTTATACAATATATTTTATTTAAGCCACGAGTTAACTATTTTGTTTGAAACTTTTATACCGAAAATTGTTTAAAACTCATTAAGAGAAAATAAATTTGCTTTTTGTGTGCACTAAAAAGCTATTAATTAACCCATAAGCCTTACTATAATTTATTTTATACAACACGAGATTTACCTTTATTCACATCTTAATTACACTAATAAATTCAATATCGTGATTAAAGCACAAACATTTTTAGTAACCTGAGTCTCGAAATCAATCAAATATTCATCATATTATATTTTTTTCTCAATACATGAGAAAATCCTCTTCAAAATTTTCCATTCACATGTGAATTCAATATGTATTCTTCATAAATCTTCACTTTTCTTTTCTATATAGTCAGTCATTCAGTCAGTAAGTCGGCAATATAATAAAAATAGAAGGAAGAGAAAAAAGAAAAACTTTTTAAGCCCAACTCAGTCACATACAGCGTCTGATGAATGAATGAATAAAAGCTTTCAAATACCACAAGGATAAAAATTGATGAATGTTTGTGAATAACTTTGAATAAAGAAAAAAGGAATTTTTATGTTCCAACCGCACGCTCAATTCTCGCGCTGTGTGAAATGTGTAAGAAATTTTTAGCTTCTTTTTTGAATGAAAAAAAGTTGAAGGGTTCATTTTGTTTAAGATTTTATAAATAAGAAACTTGCTTTAGGTCAGTAATGTTAAATTATCGTGATTTAAATGTTTAAAAAGATTTCTCAAAAAATGCGCTAAAAATCTGTAATAAAATAAATTTTACGCATATCTACAGTTACATACACAATACAAAAAAAGTTTTATCCTGCTTTCTCTCTCTTATTTTCATAATGGAAAAAAATGAGCTTTCTTGTAAGAAATTTTTTCCTCATTCTCAAAATATTTCGACTCCTTATTCTATTGCGTCACGCAGGTGTGTTTTAAGCACGAGAAGCACCACATTTTAATGCCCTATAAATTTCGCTACCAAGAAAATGAGACTTTCATTACCGTGGCAAATACTTGTGCGCCTTTTGAACATTATGATAACAAAATAAATTCTTAATTAAAGAACTGTTGTTTGAATGTCAATGAAAAAAATAGAAATAAGTAATTAATTTTTATACACGAAAACACATGTGATATACTTAGCAACAGTAGGAAAAAAAGCTTCAAACATGCAATGATAGAGTTTATTGAGCTTTTAATTGTCTACTTTTACAAATTTAATTGCTTGAAACGCTCATACAAATGTTTATGACAAACGATTTATCTTTGATCATTAATTTTTAAATTAAAACATGTTTCCTTACTCTTATGTATATGTATATGTGCGTGAGAAATGAAAGTTCATGCTTTAGACACTTCAAAATAAAATGTTACACCTTAAAAAGTGTTTTAAACACCATCAAAGTAATTTTTTCCAATTTATTTTTATTAGAATGTACGTCACTTTAAATGATATGAAGTCAAAAACAAAATTTATTTTGATATTATTAAAAGAGAATCTTTGCCTTGAGTAATAATTTCAACAGCAAAATGGCAAATTAGATTAAAAAGAAAAGTGCTGCAGGATATTTTTCTTATCATTTTGCTTTCTTTAAACCTTTTTTTCTGGAATGAGAGTGTAGAATTAGTGCCAATACCTTAAAACGATGTTTACATCATTAAAAATTCAGTATCTACCACTTTGCTGCTAATGAACTTTTATTTTTTTCTTATTTGCTTTCTCAATTTTCATTTCATCGAATGTTTATAAATCACAAAAAATAAAGTCAAAAAGAAAATATATAAAGTGCAATGACTTGCAAGCATTAAACGTGTTTCACTTTTATTTTGGCAATCGTGATAGAGCAATTTGATGTCTGCTTTTGTTATTGTTTAATTCTTTATCGATTAAACAGACAAATAGTGGAATTACTTAATAATAGTGTGGTCGTCAATAGCTTCACATTAATATTTGAAATAAATTATTAATAAAAACACATCTCGACAAAAATGAGAAATTAAAAATTCATTAATCCTTCTTAATTTGATCGTCGTACATGTTCAAGTATCGTATCAATGTTTTTATTAACAACTTTATTGATTCTCACAGTGATCAATAAAAAAATTTCCCTATAAAGGCTCATCTAATTTTAACATTATGATGATTTATTTGCGTTTTTGGCTGAACATTCAATTTCACTATGGTGCATGATAAAAATATCAATTTGACATTTGCGTTATCACATGCTAGAATGAGCGAGAGAAAATAAAAAAAGAATGATGGAATGACTATAAGAAATAATAGAATAATTAAAAAGGATAGTTTTTTGTTTAAATTTTAATTTTAGATAGAGATGAAAAAGTAGCTACCTACTACTTTGCCTACTTTTCATATAAATATCTACTTCCTACTTTTATTTTTTATAAAGTAGATCTACTTTTCCAACTCTGATTTTTAGGAAAATCTTTTGTAATTTGTCTATCAATTATTAAATGATTCACTCTTAACCATCACCTCAATCTATTTTTAAATCAAAAGGTGTTTTTATTCTTTTTTGCTGCAAAACATTTCTCCAAAATATTATCTCTAATTTAGACACTTTCTTTAGTTTCTTAGAGTGATATTATATCGTCATTACATATGGCATTAACGTGTTATAATAATATTAACATCGTCATAAAACAAACATTTAATTAATTACGAAACAAAAAGAGTTATTAAAGCATATCAATTGAAAATCACACTAAATTAGAATGAAAGTAGCAAATTTATTGATATTCTAATCAAATTTTATAGTTTTCAATCGTATCCAATAGCAATTTATATTTATCGTCCAAAAAACTACCCACAAATAATCAAATTAAAGCATAACCAAACTCACATGCGAAGAAATATCTTAATCAACTTCTTACAATCGAAATTCCTTCATTATGCATTCAAGTCAAAGTCTCTTCTGTTCGTCTTCGGCTTATTTATGAATATTTTCTACACAAAATTGCACTCTCAATGAATGCCAATGATTAATTAAGATAAAATTTTCCACTAATTAATGAAACAACTTTAATAATGATGTATAAAAAAGAACAAGATAAAATGAGGCAAATTCTTTTATTTCAATTACATTTTTACCCATCATAATATGCAATATATCATAAACAAACAGCCGGGTACAAAAACTTTTTCCATTACACAAATGTTATAATACGCAGATGAGTTTCACACAGGCAAATATTTTATCTGGGCAACAACAATCGATTTTCAATCAATTTATAGACATGCCTGCCTGCCGTCTACTAGCTAGCATTCGAATTCTCACACACACATGTTGTGGTGATGGCAAAATGGCAAAAATCGAGCAAAAAAAAATTTCAATGTCGATCTGGCAACATAGAAAATAAGAATTTTTCACCTCAAGCACTTTTGGGAATTATTTTTCAATAGCTATTTAACCTTCCCACATCACATGCAAACGTTCGATCTTTTAATGATATGAGACGAAAATACACACATGAATTTTTCATGGTAAATAAATTCTGATTTTACGCATCGTGTAACTTCCACATATACTCAAAAAATAAGGTGCGAAAAGAGAATTTTTCTAAAAAAAAATATTAAGCAACTTTCTTGCTCTTTTTTCTTCATAACATGTCGTATGTTTAACAAGAAGGAAAAAAGCTTTTCCTTTTCTCTCGCATACTTCCTCTCTTTTTCTTTCTATCATATTGTTTTTACAAGCATAGCATTTAATGTGTATGTGCACGCATTGAATGTTGTATGCCATTAAAAATCATCAATAATGTTATTTTTTCCATTTTTCTCTCTTATGAATTTTAATGAATGCTCATAAATTTATTTATGTGTGCTTTTGATAAATTCTGATAAGAATTTATTAAAATAATATAAATAAAATTTATTTCTGGGCATTTTAGGAAGAATTTAATAAAATACAAAAACTGATTTGTTGAATATAAAACTTAGAAAATCCAAAAATAGCAAAACAAAGAGCAATCTGAATTTATTTCTGTAATTTTCATCACCATCTGTTGAAGAAAATAAAATTAAAATCTGTTAAATCATTTCTCTGTCATCTTATTGACGATTTGACCCATAAACTAGCAATATAAAACACATCAAAGTGCCATTAACTCTCCACATGCTGCACTGTAATTGATAAGAAACAATTTCAAGTGTATATTTTCAAAAACTCTCATGGAATAAAAGAAAAATATTGAGAAAGTGATCAGATAAATCTCTCCTGTATGTCTCATGCTATTCACTCAAAGCTTTTGTTGGGTTTTTAATTGCTTTATCAGTTTTGTGTCGTCTTTTTTTATAGCGCATACGACAAAATGAGAAAAAATAAAAACATAAATTTCTTGTTTATTTCCCTTCCTTCTTAACGATAAATTACTTCTCTTTTTTACTGTCCCTAGTGATACTACTATTCACTAACATTAGAACAATAACAATTTTTCTTCCTTACATTTTCGCTCAGTATAAGACACAAACATTCAGTGAGTGAATGAAAGAGATTGAAATTATAGATATTGATGATTCGCAACGAGAGCATTTTTTCTGCTTGACTAGAAATATACTAAATTTATTTCGAATTTCATCAACGTTTCTATGGAGCTATCACATTAAATTGAAAACTTTTGTAATTGATATTCGAAGAATAAGAAATGAATTGAATTGACAGGAATAAGATAATGCTGAGCTGAATTTTAATAAGAACTGAAAATGAAGGCAAAATGTTGATTGGTTACCAAAAGTTTTTGATTTTCATCATCAATTTTTGAGTCTTTTCTCAGAATTTTCAAGAGATAGAATTTAAGAATTCAATTTTAAATCATCTGTCAGTTTAAAGCATTTTTATTAAAAAATAATTAAAAAAATTATTTTGTAATTTAAAAGTTCTTTTGATAAAAATAAAAGATTTCTCTATTATAAACTCTTGAAATACAAAAGATTATTAATAAAATCATAAAGAATTCCAACGTTATATCAGCAGACTCACGAAAATTTCAGAATATTTGTGAAGCTTAAAAATCATTTATAAAAATTCACTAGGTAGAGAATTCAATCAAGTAAAATACTCAACAATAATATTCAACATGAGTAAGCAAAAAAAAAAGAATATCGATGACATACAGAATGAGTAGAATAAATTGTATCCCTTTAATCCTCTCTGCTGTCCACATTCAGCATATGTTAGTAGAGCAAAAAAAATGTCAGAAAATATGAAACATTGTTTTATATGAACAATCATAACATGCATAAATGAATCATCACCATCATCATACATCAACTCTCCTACATACGATATAGACTCAAAGCTCAGCAATAAAAAGGTAATATATTTTATGACTCTAATGCATCTCTCATCGGTTTGGAGATTTTCCCTTCTTTTAATATTTGATTGGCAAGAGAGAAAGATTGTGAGTTAAGTAAGAACCGAATATATATGGAAATATCTCAAATTGGCAATTTATCACAAACATTTTTCCCTTTTTAGGAGTAAAAATGCAAATCTCTACTCAATTTGCCAACAAAATTTTCGATACATGCCGAAATAGCAACAATAAAGTAGAACGGAAAGCTATTTAAAGCAATAGGTTATTTAGTATCGTAAAAAATGCTCACTTGTCGGAGGCAAATCATGTAGAGGATCGAAAATATTTGCCTTAACATTCACATAAGAGATAATAAAATTTGCTAGATAATTACAGACTTGATTTTTGTTTTCGAACATCACTCAGTCATTTAATCATCTCTGGCAGCATATTAAACGCTTCGTTGAGCATGAATTTTGTTCATTTTTAGTGTCGCACATGAAAATTAAGCAATTTTTTCTTCTCGGTACTAATTAGTTAATTAATTCACAGTGTTGTGAACATAAATAAATTTTTGGCAATTATGCGGCAATGAAATTTATTGCTATAAATTTTCATTTATCACAATTAAAATTTAATAATTTTAGAAATCAAAAATATTAAAAAGAAAAAAAAAGTTTTTATGCCTTTTTTGTCATTTTCTTGAATAAATAAACAGTATGAAAGCTCACTTGAGAGATAAAGTTTTCTTTGAACTTTTTGTTCTCGCTTTTTCGCTCTTGAGAAAAGTTTCATTGAAGATGCTTCAAGCACATTTCCTCACGATCCTTCTCTCATAATCATCAAGATACAAGAAATTATTTCTAATTCAGATAGACACATACACGTGTATCAAGTTCAACTTTTTTTCTCCTATTTATATTTGCGTCTTAATAAGAAATGAATTTCATTTTTATCACAGTAAAAAGTGATTTATTTATGAAATATGAATTTTAAGTATTAGAGTAATAAAATCATTCGTGTTACTGTCATCATGCAACAATTTTCAAAAAGAAAAACTTTTCTATTTCACTGAATTCAATTTACAATATTTTATCCACAACTCGCAAGTTCACTCATTTAGAAAAAGAGAAGTCAAGGCGAAGATATTTTGATTTATTGAAAGAATTATGATTTAGATAACAGAGAATTGTTTTTTGAGCTGTATTTCTTGTGAAATTAACAATTTTGGATAAAAGTTTAAAAGAAGCTTTCAAATGTAAACAAAGAACTCAAATTTCAATCAGAAATTACTAAATACTAAGAATAATTAACTCAATAACTACACAAATCAATAAGAAAAACTGGCATTAAAATTTATTTGACAATATTCAGACAATATTCTCTTTATTTTTCAAATTATATTAAGAAAGTTTAATTTTCCCATAAAAAGTATGTCTCTCTTGAGTTTTTGCACACAATTTTCTGCGAGAGAAACATAGACTTGTCAGTTGTCGTCAGTTATTCATGAAATGATGGCACTTTTATGTTCGCTGTCTCTTTTACTTGCTTGCTTGGTTCTCTTCTTATAAATGTCTGTATATTTTTCAATAAAAACATCGCGGCGTGAAAATAAAATTTTTCATATCGCAAAGAAAATCTAAATTTCCCAAAAGACTGCTTTCATATTTTCACTCTCATGAAATTGTTCACGATTATGATGATGAATAAAAATTGTGTTGAAAAATTATCCTTTTGCATTTCATTGCTCTCATGAGATTTTTATTATAAAAATATGTCAAGTAGAATTCATTATAAAATATAATTTAGTGTCTAGCACTTATCAACAAATCCGTGTACACGAATACGATAGAGACAAGTTTTTTCTTCATTTCCGTGATTTCCAGTAATGTTGATACGAATGTAACGAAATTTATCAACTGGTTTTTCAAAAATATGAAATGTTTGAGACGAATATGATGGATCGAATATATAATTTCCAATATGAACGCCATTTGGATCATCGAAAGTTTTAAGAGCCTAAGAAAGTAAGCATATTAAAATTTATAAAAATTTCAAAAAAGCACGCTTACAAATAATGAAAATTCTTTAGGAGCTTCTGATATATAATCGAGTGGAGCTTTCATTTGATTAACATGATCAATTGTAACACTATCAATTGCAACATCACAAGCCAATTTGATAGTCAACGATCCTTGATTTCCTTTAAAACAAAATCCTTCACCAGGCTCAATTAAACTTTGAATTGCTTTAGATGGTGGATTTATTTCATTGCAGAATCCACTTAAAATACTGAGCATACCACAATCGTACATCAATTTACTGTCATGATATGAAATTATGTCTCCACCTGCTCCTTTTAATGCAAAATCAAAACGTTCATTTTGACTCATACCATTTGTTACTTTGCTTATAATTTGATTGACTTCTTTTTCGAGATCTTTCAATTTCGTCTCAGATTTATTGAAAATGTCATTTTTTTCACTCGCAGCAGATATATCAACTTTGTTACTGAGTTTCTCAACCACAGCCTAAAGAGTGATGGAAATCGTTAGAGAAATTTCTATTTTTATCTAAAATCATAAAATCTCACCATTAAATATTTTACATCCTCACTAGTCGAGGAAAAATGATTATGAGCAGCTTGAATGAAAAGTGCTATAAAGAAAAATAAAATCACTGCTCCAACAGCTTTTCTTGAATTGTCAATAAAATATTCAATTCTATTTGTCCATGCATGGACTGTTTCTTCATTGATTGCCATTTTTATTAAAATAAATTGTTTCACCGCTTTAAAGATTGTTTCAATCAAAAGTTCACTTTATTTCTGTCAAAGTTAACTGCGATTGAAAATTAAAACTTTTTTTATTACAACATAGTGCAAAATGTCAATAACAAAAGTGTTATGAAAATAAAAAGTTTTAGAACATTTATTTTTGGACTCCATTCAATATAAAAAGAGTAAACAAATTGTGGAAATTTCTGCAATTATTCATGAAATTTTTTTACATAACTTTTTCACCTCTCAATACAAAATTTTTCATACATTCGTTCACATGTGCCGACACAAAGCTATTTTCATATGCGCGTGAAAATAAAATCCCAAGAGCATGCTTTCAATTGAACAATTTTCTACTGTTCATACACAATTTCCTTTACTCACATGTCCCACTTACGATAATGTAAAATTGTGGGTCAAAAACAGGTTATACAATGCATATTTGCATGCATAAATCTAAATTCATAAAAAATGATTCAATTAGTCAATACAAAATGTTCCTCAAATTTATTGAGATTTAGAAAACTAGATATGAAAATAATGAAAACCAATATTTATGATCAATAGGTAGAAGTTTTTAAGTAAATTTAATATTTGCTAGAAAATTTACTAAAACGAACCAAAAACGAAAAGTTGTTTAATCAAATATTTGTTTGAAAACTAAGTAGTTAGGTAAGATTGCACTAAAAACGTGACTTCTCAATTAAATGAACTATTTTTCCAATTTTACTGAACTGGTGACACATAAAAGAAGATAAAAAGAGAAAAGAAAATGCACTTAGAATTTTAAATTAAATCAATGCCACATAACATGCAATTTAAATCGATTTTTTTTCTCTTTTCTTTCGTTTCACACACATGCACACATTTAAATTTTTGTATCATAGAATACAATACACTAAAAGCTAATACATATCGCATATAAATGTCATGAACTGGAAATTTATAAATTAATAAAAGACACTATAATGCATAAAGTTCAACATAATTTATTATTCTTGTCCTTTCGTTATAGAAAAATTAAATTTTCTAATAATTATAAAATCGATATTCCCAAACAAACATATGAAGCGTGATAATGAAATGATTTTATGAAAGCAATTCTTGCTGTTGTTGTTGTCCATTTACATTATTATCTACTTGTCCTTGGTAACACTCATCATTTTTATCTTCGATTTTTTCACTACTATTTTCTACCGTGAATATTTTATGTCCATTGCAATTAATGATTTCCATTAAACACTTGTTACGGCAGCATTGTCGACATAAATGAAATTCACACTTGAGACCTTTTGTATTTGAGCACTTTCTCGCTTTACACATTTCGCCAGTTCGCTCGCCTTTTGCTTTTGCTCGTTTTTCCGCACGCTTTAATTTTTTCAAGTGTTTGTGTGAGACTTCATTACCATCTTTATCGAAGTATCGTTTTTTGCCTCGTTCATTTGCCAGTCGCATCTTCTCTTCCATCATTTGTTTATGTTGTTCAGGCGGTAGTCGATAATATGGCTGGCAAATCCAAGGAGGAATATGAAGATTATAATCAGGCACGTAGTTGTCTTCCTTTTCTGTTGCTCCTGCTTTAGCCTCATTCTTTTCTTCATTCCACGGTATAATACCTTCATGATATTGCTTATATTTTTCAGCCAAGCGCTGCACGATTCCTCGAAATTCATCATTAGATCGTGCCGATCCCATTTCATCTCTTGATGCTTCATTCGACTTTAGTGCTAGCCTGTATAATAGAAAAATATTAAAGAAAATGAAGAGAAAAATTAATTCAAACTTACACATGTTGAAATATTCTAAACATATGTCCACGAACATAATTTAATGGTGCAGGATATTTATCAATTAAGTCCAAATATTCTAATGCAACATCCCAAACAGTTGGACTACTTCCTTCAAATATAAATGGATTTTGTAAATTTCCTTCAGCTGACATTACTCCATCAACTCCCGTTTCTTCAATGCAACGATGCACATCACGAATACAGCAAATATTACCGTTGGCAAACATTGGAATTTTAATATTTTCTCGTACTTTTTTGATTATTTTCCAGTCAGCTAATCCAGTTAGAGGACCTTTTTGTTCTCTAGTTCGTCCATGTACGGTAATTAATTGTGCACCGGCACGTTCTAGCATTTGAGCATATTTTATCGTTTTATTTACATCATCGAAGACACGAATTTTGCAAGACACTGGTACACTTAAATGTTGATGGAGGGTACTAACTAAGTAAGTAAGCAAAAAGTATGGAAATTTCATTAAAGAAGGAAGAAAAGACAACAAGGCGAAGACACTTTGATTTTTCATTGGAATTATAACCAATCGAGAAAAACAATCAAAATATTTTCACATTTAAAATATGTTAAAATAGAAATTTTACCAATTTCCGCCAATAAATTCCATTCATCTTGTAAAAATGCACCATAATGTCCTCTTTTAGCTAAAAAGGATAGAAATAGATAGAAAACGGTCACCAATGAATCGAAAATGATGTGATCCAATATATAAAGATAGATAGACGATGTGTTATGAAAAATTCATGTTTTTTCGTCGTCATTCGAAGCAATGAATAACCAATGAGAGAGCAACTAGAGAGAATCAATTTGATGAACAGAGAAAGCAATTTAGAAAGAAATAATTTCCTTCAATCTGTCCTCGTCTATCGCATCGCATGGATATATATGTTGTTGTGATGGAAAAAGGCTCGTCGAGAAAAAAAAGAAACGAATTTAATTTTCACTCACCGATAGCTTGAGGGCAGCCTAAATTAATGTCAATCGCATCACAATGATCTTGGGCAAGCAAGGCAGCTTCAAGTAGAGTTTTCGGATCATTGCCACAAAATTGTAGAATTAAAGGTCGATCTTCTGGACAAGACTGAATTGCCTCTTTTCTGTACTTGACATCCTTCACAAAACAGCTACTGTGAAACATTGGTGTATAACATAATTGAGCGCCATGACGCCGACATAAAATTCTCCACGCAAGTTCACTCATGTCTACCATCGGAGCGACCACATATTTTGGTGAGCCAAGAACTTTATGATAAAATTCATAACCAGATAATTTTGGTTGTCGAAGACATGCAGGAATAGGAAAATTTTGATTTTGATTGTCATTTTGTTCATTTTCCTCATTCATTTCGTTGTTTTCTTGTTGATCTTGATTTCCTTTTGTCATTATTTCCCTGATATGCGACTGAAGATATATAAAATGAGGAGTAGAACAAGAAATGAATAATTGGAAAATCTTTTATCTGTGAAATTGCATTGAAGCACTTTTACTGATTTCTTCATATTTTTCCAAATTCAAAAAAGATGAAGATGACAAGAGAAAAACTTGGCATGAAGCCAATAAAAAAGTTCAAATTAAAAGCCTAATTCCAGATTAAATGCATAATCTCTCACTTCAATCTTTTAAGCTATTCTTTCTACAATTTAATTTAATTTGATTATTTGTGAGAAGTTTGAGATTGAATAAAAAAATAAAGCAAGAAAAAATTAAAAGCTTCTATAAAAATCCTCAATGCAAAAATGATTATTTTTTGATTGAAAATTTCTCTTCTTACATTTTATAAGCGGAAGAAGACAAAAAAGTAGCAGGTGATGAACAAAAAAGAAATGAAATTAAAGAAAATCTCATTAATCCTTTTTAAATCTATAACTTTCATCATAAAAGAAAATAGAGAAAACTTTTTTTTTATAAAAATGTCACTTCACTTTTAATTGGAAAGAAAATGAAATTTTCTTGCAGCTACTTAAGAACAAAAGAAATGACAATAAAAGAAAAGTAATGTAATTACATTGAAAGAAATCATCGCTGTCATCGTGGGAAGAAAAATCATCCCAAAGGTCTTCATAAAAAAGGCAAGAGAATTAATTAAAAATATTAAGGAAAATAAAAGCCGTTGAGTATTAAATAAGATTTTATGTCTGTCTCTAAAAAGCGATGATTCTTCAAAACAATTTAAAAAATTTAAATAAGTAAACTTCAAGATTCTACAAGTACATTTTGACATAGAAAAAACATCTTTCTCTTACGAGCTGCTTTCGTTTTTAATTTTTGACTGATTTCAGACTTGAGAGAATCGAGATATGGACATTGTTTTTTGATCCTTGAATTTTTTATTTCTAACAACTCGAGTGAAAAATAAATAATGTTGCTCGAAAAATGATTTATGGCAAACATTTTCTTTACTGTGTTGAATAAACTCACATGAGAAAGCTTCTGTTTTCTCATTTCTCATATGTAGAAGTTGTTTCTCCAAGCTCTTGTAAAAGAATAAATTTCTTATGTTTTCAATTTCCGACTAATTTAAAACATTTCAGTTGTCTCATTATGTTAAAAATAAAATTTTTACCTTCGAGGTAGAAAATCAGAAAATTACATAAAATTTCTCGTCATGTGTGATGTTCATTTAATTAATTTCCTTTTTTCCAGAGAACAAAAAATTTATTTTGATGACAACGAATACGTATAAAAAATTTGTTTAATGAAAATTTAATTAGTTTCATTTATTAGATGAATAACGAAAAAAGTTGTTCCTTTCTCTTGCATCTGAAATTAAATTTTACCCTTTTCAAACTCGAATGAATCACTACCACAGTTGCTTACACTTTCTTTTAAAATAAATTTACAGTATGACACGTTTACGCTCGAAAGCATGACATTTGAAACAAGAAAACTTTTTTACTGTTAGTGCGCATAAATGTAACAAGCAGCCAAGTACCAAACTATCTACTTAAAGTCAACAAACAATCATAATGATATTTTTAATGGATGTTTGCCAACAATTTTTCCATTGAAAGAAGATGTGTAGTCATGTAAAAATGAATTTACTGTTTGAATATCATTAGTATCACTATTTTTGAATTTTCTACTCCCTCACTTTTCATAATATTCATGACGTTACATTAATGAAATAATAATGTGTGAATATAATGTCAATAGCAATAAAAGCTTTTAGCTTTTTATGTTTAAAAAAAGTGAAAATAATGCTGTTGATGATGATGATGACGATGTGAGAAACTTTTCATATTTATCAATGTTCCTTTTCTTTTATACTAAATAAGGGAAGAAAGATGAGATTATAAAAAGTTATTTTCGTGCCAATACATTCTGTTCTATGTCGTTAATATATAAAGAGTGTTGAAAAATGTTTTTAGCAAATAAATGAAAAGCGAAAGCTTTTAACATTTCTTATATTTTAGGATAGTTGTTTAAAAGAAAAACATATTTTGAAAGGATCTTTAGTGAGATTTATTCTTTAAAAAAAATTATTTCTAGAAGTTTTTGAAATTGACAAAACGAATTGTAATTTGTCCATAAATACGCTAAAATATTTATACACATATTCATTCAAATGGAAACTGTTAAAGTATCAATAACGATGATGGAGTTCAATAAGCTGAATTGAAATTTTTATTTTTCATTCACATAAAAAAAGAAATAAGTCAGAATTTTCTCAATCACAAAATGATTCATCAACTTTTATATAAATTTGCTTTCAATTTTAAGGATTAAAGATTAAATTTTTATACCAAGTATCGATGAGAATTGTTAAAAATTATTAAACATACAAATGGTGTACATTTCATACGTGTGACACATTTGCATGAATTTCCATTTTATTTCATCACTTGTAAGTTACAGCGTGAAGTATACGCCCATTTTCACACATGTTTTTTGGAAAAAATATGTATATTTTACAATACTCATTTTCATTCTAACCACCCATCATCATGCCATCGTCATTGTGCCATATTATGCCAATTTCCATTTTTGTTTATTGCGTTTCCAAATGATAAATTATTTTTTATTATGTTGGAATTGAAATAATAATTAAATGAAAATTCTCTTGTGTATGGCAGTCAGAATATAATGGTAATAGAATATTACTAAAAGGTGTGTATGAAACACCAAATAAATAACTCAAAATGAAGCTTAATATATCAAATGCCGATGGACAGAATTTGTGCTCAATCATTTGTGACATCAAAGTCAAAAAAGTTCTTTCATGGTTTCCCAAAAAAGACAATAAACGCTTTTGTTAAGCATACACGTGACTTGTCACCTTTCTCCCATTCTTTCATAATATGTGACAATGACATATAAGGCACTGTATTCATCAGAGGAAGACAAAATTAGACTATAATGATGCATAGAGACCTGTTTCATGTTTACCCACTTATTTGAGTTGATTTTTCTCTCCTTTTTCTCATTGCTATTGTTGATACATAAAAAAGATAATATATGAAGAGATGCTTTTACGTCGTAAGTAAAGAAACAAAGGAGTATGAGAAAGACACTGATATGCGATCCATAGAGGATTTTATGCAAAAAGGTTTTAGAGTTAAATAGCTTTTTATCCCTTTAACAGAAAGGATATTAAAATGAAAGAAGAAAGAAAAAATTCTCTTATTAGGATGATTTACTTCATTTGATTAAATAAAAAGATCTTTGACATATAGAAAAATTGCTGAAAGAAAAAGTCAAAGAAAATTAAAAACATTTTTATTTTGTTTAACATTTAATCTTCTCTCAAAATCGATTTTAAATATCTTTGTCATTTATTTTTATATTTCTTTCTTTGTTTTCTCAAATTTCATTTCATAAAATCCTTTTTATATTACTGCTTTCTTTTGGCCTTACATTCTTTTTTAATATTTTTATTTCAATTTCTATTCGATTATTTTTAATATTTTCATTTTTGTTCGCTGTATATAAAAGAAAATTTTGAGTTCTTCCTCTTCCATTAGGAAAAGAGAAATAATTTTTTAAATTTCCACAAGAAAATAAAAATAATTTTTTATTAATTTAATTTCTCGTCACATCTGTTGGGTTATGAGCTTGAATTTTTCTTAGTATATAACATTTTGTGTTTAAACTTTGTTGCTGATCTCTCTCTCTATTTCACCAACATCTAATGACTAAAACGACGACATTCAATGAATAGAAACTTCTGCATTTTCTCACAAAAAAGCAAAAATTCTTAGTATGACTTTGACTAGGGAAATAAAAAATATTTCTTTGGTTTTCTTACATAAAAAAAGGTTAGAAAATTAGGGTGAAGAAAAATTATTTGACTTTCATGCTGAGAGCATGTGTGACTTGAGAATAAAAGAGAAATGTTAGTATTTAAAAATGAAGAGAAAATGTGTCACTTAAATTATTGTAAATCAGTCTCAATTCTACTTGAAGTTTCTACTCATTGAGCGAGAAAATTCAAATTTCAATTAACTTTTATTGTATCTCATTTTATTATATATTTTTGCCTAGCTAATACGGTTTTACGTAAAGCACATTATTTATCACGCTTACAATATTTTTTTCATGATAAGAAGAAGTTTTTGTGTATTATATAGAAAGCAGTAGCAGCATTAGCGATAGAAGATTTTTAATGGTTTCATAGACACTCACACAAACAATTTTTTATATAAATTCTTTTTATGTATTTCTAAACACTCAGAAGAGTAAAGATAAATGCGGAAAAATTTACAATTTCGATTTTCATTTTCAAACACACATTGCACAGGTAGATAGATTAGAAAAATTATTCCAAAGAAGGGGTGGACATATAGTATAATAGAAAAAAAGAAGAAAATTATTGATTACTGACATTTTCTATGTGGTAGAAAAGTGTAGGGAAAACAATTTGTTGCTTGTCACTGTGGAAACTGTTGCTAAATTGAAATAATAGAATATTTTTCTAAAAAGAAACAATAGAATATTTACATACCATTCAAAAATACAATTTTTCTTAAAGAATTTCAATTTTATTTTAATATAAAAATATAGCTTTTAGAGCATTCATAAATTTTGACTAAAAATCTATTTCAATTTTATTTTCTTTGTTTTACCAAAATAAAAGAAATATTCTATTGTTTTACCAAAATAAAAGAAATATTCTATTGTTTCTTGTTATTCACAAGTCGTTGTATATCAACACCCGGCTGCCGGCAAATCAATATCAAATTGTATGATTAAATAAAATACAAACTTCAAAATTTCATAATTTCTTCATTCACACAGAAAAATATTTTCAAAAAAGAAAAGATGTAGAAATCACAATTAGAAAAATAATTATTTTTCCACTCTCTTATTGGACAGATTATTTCCACAGAGAGTTGCTCCCGTGTTTACGAGTGACGGAATACTGCCGGAGCATGCATGACGACATGCCAATTGTGGCGAGGCCGGATTAGAAAAGCCCGATTCATGTATGGGTGAAAGTCTCGGACTACTATTGCGAAGGACATTTTTCCTTCGTTGTCTTTGTATAATTTGTAATGATGGCACTTGAACTTGCGTTGATGGCTGTATAATTGATAATGAGTCAGCCAATTCTTGTAAATCTGTAGTCGATGAGTCTTTTAATTTTCGTCTATTTGGTGCCGGTGCATTTGGCACTACAGTTTGTTGTTGCTGTTGATGTTGTTGAGATTCTCCATTTGAAACAATATTTGCATTGATGTTATCAGTCGAATTTGAAGCAGACAATGGTCGTACTTGATTTTGTTTAAGTGTACCTGAACTGTTACTATTGCTGCGACAACGTGGACGTCTATATCGATTAATCATTCGAAACACGTGACGAAGTCTCACTGGCCACGGACGAACCAATTTTGAACGTGTTCTTTTTGTATTCGAATTATTATTATTCATTTTTGATGAAGATGAAATTGATTCAGTATTGTTGTTATTTGTACTGCATGTAGCGATAGTCATTGAAGATATTGTTGAAATGCTTTGTATCGATTGATGCATATTGCCATTATTATGATGATTTGTTGAAGTAAAGTTATTGGCACAATTGTCTATTGGTATTTCAATTTGTACATATTTTGGTTGAATTTGTTGTAATGCAGTAGCAGTAGGAGCAGATGTTGATATCGAAATGGGTTGATTATTGTAAATTGTTTGCAATCCATTGGGAGCATCTTCCGGACTATTCGGAACATTTGAACAACAATTCCATTTTCTACGCCAGCGATGATGTTTGTTCGTCTTCATAACACAACATCGCTGCTTTTGCTCTATTTTTCTTGGTGCTTTTATTCGAAAACTGCAAAATGCACACTGCTCTGAATACTGAACAACTTTCCGTAAACCGTTATGCGATTTCGTTATGTGTGAAAATTCTGAACAACAATGAAGTGTTCTTGTAGCATTTTGATCTGATTCATTTGCATTATTTGCTGTTGTTGTCGTTGTTCTTTCTTCTAATACTGTACACACATAAAAGGCTTTTTGCGACACATTTCCATTGTTATCTACAGAATTTGATATCGTATTATTATCATCATCGTCAAAATTTTCACAGCAATGCAATGTTTTTGGACGGTGTCGTATGTCTGATGATGATTTCAATTTTGAGCATAAATAAATTTCTCTATCCTTACTTTCATTCATTGACGCGTTGGATGGACCATTGTTATTTGTTGTTGTGGTTATTGTGGTACGATGATTGCGAATGTATTCATATGTAGTGAGACCAAGATAACAAATATAAACATGAAAGAAGCAAAGATGAAGAAGCAGACCTGCAGTAACTGCTGCTAAAACGGCAATGACAGCAACTATTGCGAGGAAAATTGTATTATATAGTCCTATACCGCTATCGTTTTCAATATCGCTATCTTTTGTGGAATTCAATAGATTCGTTGTGGTTGAATTTTCAATCGATAAAGTTAAAGTATCATTCCACATTGCGGTAGCATTCAAAATTTCATTAATTTGCGTTGTGATTTCATCGTCTTCACTGCTACTGTCAGATGATGGCTTAACCAGAATGCTTCCATCCCACAAATTAAGCAAACTCGGATTCACATAGAAGAGTATAATTTGAGCGAGAGCTGCGGCCAGGATGACCAAAACACATACAACAGCACTTACGACGCACATTAAAAATGGCACATAGTTTCTAGTTTTACTAACGCAGCTATTCAAATATTTGCAATGATGATCGAATGTTTGTACACATTTATTACATACCGAGCAGTGTTTAGTTCTATTTGAGCTTGTTTTGATATTACACAAGTGACATCTGCCATTTTCAATGACATGTGAATGCTTCGCGCGATCAAATTCTGGCACAACTTTACGTGTACTTATTTTTTTTAATTCAATATCGGCCGGATCGATTATTAATGCGGCAATATGGGAAACGACATGAATGATTAATAAAATTGTTACTATGACATAAAGCGGCAGTCTCACATTTGGGTGAAATGCTGGTAGTAAAACTAAATACGTTGTCAAGACAAAGACAATTAATGTGATCCATCCAACAATCTGTAGTGGATGCAATGGCAGTTGCAAACCATGAATTCTTCTATCTTTTCGATATTCGTTCGCACCGAGATTATTTTGAAACGAGACGATTTTACTGATCCAACAAATTTTTTCTTTTGTATTCGAGTGCGTTGTAATTTGTTGTTGTATTGTTGCACTTTTGTTAATTTGCTCTGTGAGCATGATAATACCTGATTAATAAATAAATAAACCAGTTCACTGTTAGTGAAAGGAACATTATATTTTTTCTATTTCACTCTTCATGTTTTTCAAGTTTTAACTGTTCACAATTCTACGAAAATCATAAATTTTTTCACACAATTTTTTTCCTTCTTTCTTGTTCACTTTTCTTTTTAGTCACACACAAAATCACATAAGAAACCTCAAAGGCTTTATTTATATATTCTTGTCTTTATTCTCTGTGCTTTTTGACATTAACATATTTTTATTTTATTCCTTTTGTTATGCCTTAAATATAAAAAGCATTAAGAGATATCTTCATTTTCACAGAAAAAGCAACAATCTTGTTATGTTATGTGTATTTGGATATGTGCTAAAAATATTTTTTTTCTTCCTTCCTTCCTCTTCACTTCATTTACTACTCTTTTTTTATTATTAGATGAAAAAAGCAGAGAGAGAGCCACAAATTATGTAATGAGATTATTAAAATGTTTTCCTTCCTTTTTTATTTTCCTTAAATATCCTTCAATTAATGTTCACTTTTTTCTCATTTGAACTTTAATTTTTAAGTATACAAAAACATGACACTTTAATAAAAAAAGAAGCTTCTTTTGCTTCTCAGTCTGATATAACTTTCATAACTTTCTTTACTCTTCTTTTGATTGCACAAAATAATGATGAAAATAACGAGAAAGCTTTGATGTTTTTTCACAGTTTCGATATGAATGAATTATTTAATAGTTGAAGATATTCAATTGCTTTAAAAATATTTTGAACTTTTTATCTTTTTAAATTTTTCAAAGTTTAGATAGGAAAAGTCATTTTTCTTTTGTACACAAAAAATTTTTGTGGCACAAAAGATACAGATTTAGAACTAAATTCGAAGAGATTCAAACTACTACTGAGCGAGAAGGTAAAGAATGAGCATTGACATATAGCAACCGCTCTGTTTTGAGAGAGTAAAAAGCTTACGACGTGGTATTGTGCTTAATGCGCATGATAGGTGAGAGAGAAGTAAGAAAGTGTAAAAATAGAGGGGAAATGAAAGCTACAACAATGTTTTAGAAATAAACATGAAACAAGTATTGTTATGATTAATTATCTCTTTAAATTCATTTAATTGAATCCTATCAATAAAATATTCAATTTATTTCACTTCTTATTATTTAATAAAATATTGACAACCATTAACTCTCACGTTCATTCATCATTTCACACATTCAAGTAGTGACATATAAAGACAGAAAAATGTCAAAAAAGGAATTCATAAAGAACATAGGAAGGAAACATGTGCGAATCATATACATTATCATCCACATTAACTTAACACTTGAAATTATATGTATAAGAGCTTTTACTACTGCTGTGACCAAAAATTTCCATTCTAATGGGAAAACTCATACATTTTTCCATTAATAATTCATAAACCGACTAAATAAGTTCATCTACCTCGAAACCCAATTTTCGTGACTTTATTTTTCTATTCCTTTTACGCCGATTTAGATGGACTCAAAATATAGCCACAAATATATTAACAATATTATATTGTATTACGCATAAAATGATGATTCAATGATGAAAGAGTTCGCAAAGAATTAAAAACATTTTTAATTGAGAAATAGGATTAAAGGAAAATATTCAATTTAATTTCAATTATTTGATAATAGTAAGACTTATTCTGGATTAAATAATGTTTTAGCATAGTTAATGAAAAAAAACAGATTTATTTTAATTTTGATTTGCCATTTTAGCAATAAAGGATATCAAAATTTATTATACGGGATATTTTTCAAGTTTATGACTTTAATATACCAAATATTATTTTTGATTATGTACAGAAATATATTCGAATTGTAATAATAATTGGAAATTAGATAGATTTTAGAAAGGAATTGAAAGCAGGATAATTTTGTGTGAAAAAGACAACAAAAATAAAAAATGTAAACATTTCACTCACCTCTTCTGAATTTTGCATGAAATATCAAAAATTGAGCGTTTACTTGTACGAAAATGTTGTTGCACCTGCTTCTTGACTGGTTTATTTATACTTTGACAGTTTAAAATAAGTTTTTGAATGATTAGTTACAATAAAACCTGATAAAATGCAATATTTTGAAATTTTACTGAAACCACACTTCACTTTTTTTCTTTCGTTAAGTTTTTTTTAACGAAATAATATTTTTGATATTTTTCTTGTCGAATAATTGATTTAAAGAATTAAAAACATTCTTTGATTAATTTTAAGCTATCTATATATTTTTTTCAATATTTCTTTGTTTAATTAAAGAGAATTTTCTAAATGAAGTTTTGTCAACAATCACATGTCACAATAACACAAAACAACAAAATGTTTTTTTATATTCCCCTTGAATTTAATTTTTTTTCAAACGTTATGAACAGCGAACTGAAAAGTAAAAAAAATTTTGTTTACACTTCCGGATCTTCTAATGCATTGCTAAATAAATAATAATAAATTTTACGACAATAATGATGCATCTATAAAACGTTAATTTAATGTTTTATAAATATAAAACTAAATAAAATTTGCTGACATAACTTCACCTTATTGCATTTTAACTTGTATCAAATTTCTTTTTTTAATTCATGATTCTTAATTGAAATTTAAATTTTACAAAAAAAGCAAAATCATTTCACTGAAATAGAAAGATATATTAATATCAAGCAATAATTTCAAAATTCTAAAAAACATGAAAGCAAAAAATGTAATTTTAAATTGACAAATTGAGTGAAACAGCTTGAAACATTTTTTAAGGATTGCTCTCTTAAGATTTATTGAGCATTTTTCATCCATATTTTTTTCTACACAAATTTCAGTTTTTTGATATCCTTTATTTCTTTCACATTCAAATGATATCAACATGATTTAATCATCATCGTATTACATACTAAGTATTTCTATTTATTGAGAATTATATAAAAGGCACTAATTGTAATTCACTGAATTGGATAGAAACTAAGACTAAAGCATATTTATAGAAAAATATGAAAGAAGTGAGATAAGAAAATGTTTGTGTTAGTAATGTTGGAAGAAGAAGAAAAAGTTAAAAAAAATGAATAATTGGCTAATTACAAGAGAGACAAAGAAAGTAAGTGAGACACAGTGAAAAATTGACAATTCGTTATAATCTACATAAAATAAATAATTCATTTTCTCTTTCTTCTCTCTTTCACTATCTACTTATTATTTCTTTTTTGTAAATGATACTTAAGCAATACAAATATAAAAAGAATAAACTCAAAAATCATTACGTTTATAAATCTATAGATAGAAAATCCTGTATTTTCAAGTTTAAACAATATAACCGCACCTTAACAAAAAGTGAAAAATTATTTTAAAAATGCAACTAAAACAACAAATAATAAAATCTTTTTGTCTAGAGATGATTGCATGTAATTTTTATATGCCACACACAAAAAACATTAAATATGCTAATTTTTGTCTTTGTCTTCACAAAAATATCTTCATCTTCTTTCAATTTGCAAAAAAATTTCACTCTTTTTTTATTCGTCATTATTTGAGTTTTTTGTGTGATTAAATTTGTTTTATGAGAGAAAAGATGTAACTGTTGTGTTTATGTGTAATATTTCATTATTTTTTTCTGTTCAGCAATGAAAACATCTCATAATTCTTCTTAAAACAATTCATGCGAGACTGTTGTATAAGAATGTGTATTTAATAGTAAATGCGCTCATATGTGATATGATTAGCTATAATGCTACTGTTTTATTACTAAATAGATATATATTTAAATAAGTAGAAATACTTGTGAGAGCAGATAAAAATTGATAGATTCATTCAAGAAATAATAGAATTTGCCAAGTTCATGTTTACAAATAGGCCAACTTTAAAGAAAAATTCTTGACTTTTCTCAATGGATTTATTCTTAAAATATAACTTTGAGCACTTAAAAAATATGCAAATATTTTTGATTAATAAAAAATTCTATTATTTCTTAATTATATAATCTTTAAAGTTTAAACCAGACATTGCAATTAAATTCAATTGAAAAATGCTTCCGATATTTTTCTATTCTTTTTTTCCAGCTCATTCACTTGCGTCGTATAAACATAATATAGTAAAATTGTGTGAGCACATAGAGAAGAGAAGAATCGTATCAAAATAACTGTTTGTTCCTCATTACAACTATAAGCACTTGCTCGGTAGGTAGAAATATATAAATACATGCTTATACGCTCTCGTCAGTAATTGAATATTAAATAGCGTTGTGTTTTAATTACGTTCTCAAAAAAATATTCAAATCTCCAAACACACAACACAATTTGTTTATCGCCAAAAAATAGAGATTAAAATTACTCTCTTCCTCTAGTGCTGCTGCTGGTGCTTTCGTTCTCCTCTATGTATGAGAGAGTAAAAAATCTATTTATAGTGCAATGGCTAAATTGCGATGACCGAAGAGAAAAAGATCCATTTAAATGAGAAAATGTATGTATACATTTGGGTTAATAGATTTGATTGCTTTTTGAATCAATTTATTTTTTTGGGAAAATAAAATAATATTGTTGGAAATGAATTGAACTCATTTTTTGCAAAGTTTGAGCATTTTTTTCTTCTTTCTGTTTATCTAGTGAAGAAAATTGATTTTTATGTGAAATTAATTCATTATTATTGCTGATAGATTTATTTGTTGTCGCATACTGTGTCTTGCCAAGAAAAATTTCATCATTATAAAAATATTATTCATTAACTATTAATTAAATTGTACAATTTCCGAAATAGTTTACTTATTCAAGAGTTCTTTGACTTTCATTCTCTTTGACAGAATAGCGAAAAACAATGAAAAATATGCGTGCCAATTCGACATAAATCACAGAATGACACTTTTTTTCTATTTTCAACGTCGTCGTTTCTTTCCTTCTTTCTTGCCCATTTTATGCTCGCTTGCTTGCATGCTTTCTTTCTGGGCTCTCGCATTTGTGTGTCACATAGAAAAAAAATTTAATTTCATTAGAATTTCTCCTTGTTTTATGAGAAAATGTATATTTTGTTTGCAGTGCCTAATGTGTGTATATTTGTTTTTTGCCGCTTCTGTTTAATTTACTTATATCATTAATTTTTGTCTATTTGAGACCAAAGACACCACAAAAAAAATCGCATTATATAGTAGAGCGACAACATGAAATTGAAAGCCCAAAAACTTGGCTTAATTATTTTTCTTTGCTTAGACTTTTTTTGTCTTTCGCTTTTTCTTCAAATGAGTAAACTCATTGAGTTCATTCAGAGTTGGAATTTTCTTAAGAATTGATTTTGTAAAATAAATAAAAATTATAATAAATTTGCAACTCTGTGCTCGTGATTCAATGCCATTTATGTATGAAATAAAACATATTTTACATATGATTAATTCTCTTTTCAAGTTATAAAATTGTTATAAATTAAGAAAAAATTTATAAACAACTTAACATACTTGATTGTTGTTATAAATTATAATTGATGAAAAATTCTTACTGACTGGATAGAAATAGAACATTCCATATTGTTTGAAAATTTCACTAATCTTTCATTACGGAAATTAAAGAAAAAAAACTCTATAATTTACATGTGCATGAGAGATATATATAATTTTATCGGAAATGTCGATTTCTATCATACATTCGACCGAACGATTTACTCTTCTTAATCTTTCTCATATACGTTTATAAAATGAAGAAATTATTAGATTTTAGGTTATTCAATTCAAAGAAAACTTTCATTCGTACAACAACAATCAAACTATAGCAAAACGTGTGTGCTGCTGACATTACTTTACACACATATCATCTGTGAATTCTCACAATATTATTAAACTTTTTTCATTCTTTTTTAGAAAGCAAAAAAAAATTTTCGTCTTGAACGAGACATAAAAAAGATATTTTTTTTTGTGTACATGACAAGTCTGTTGAAAAAATATTAAGTTTAGTTTACATAACAAAGAGTTCCAATGTTTGCTAGTTCTCTCTCGCTCTAGTCATACCAGTCTTGTTATCAAAAAAAATTTTTTTTCGCCATTTCAGTTCTCATTATTCATAAAGTCGCAGCAGCAGCTTGCAAAATTCATATATTTCAGCTCTTAGCTCTCGAGGCAAAAAACATTCATTATAAAAGTACTATAAATTCTTGTTTTTGCATTTTATTTCTCTATTGTTTTGCTCTCTGTATATTTTACAGTGAGCATTACTGTTTGTTTGTTGTGCTGTTGAGTCTTTCTTATTTTTTTGACCGGCAGTTGATTATTGTTGAGGGCATTTTTTAAATTGCATTTCCCTCTTTTGTTTCAAAATGGCAATTTTTAATTCACTCATGCTCATCATTACCATTACCGCGGTAATCATTTTATTTTCGGATGTCATTAATTATAGCAAGATATTACATGCCATGTTTATATAGTACACGCATTTTGGAAAAATTGTGTTTTTAGGGCATTTTCAGAAGAATCTTCATTTTGAAAATTAAAGTAGATAACAAAATTCTATGATTTTAAAATTTTACAATGAAATGAAATTTTAATTTTTTAAAAAATGCGCTCAAATCATAAATTTCTTCTCTATTTCCTCATATTTAAAAAAATTTACATGTATAAAAACCTATGCTCTTGAAAAGTACAAGTGTGAATGAAAAACAATTGTTTGTGAATTGGTTGGCTTCATTCATAATGTGTATGATATGTGTCTCTAAAAAATCTACTAACAAGTATTTGCTTATTCTGTGTATAACAACTAGAATTAATATTATTATTGCTGTTCTTTCTTTTTCTCTCGACAATTTATCCATTTTTGACTTATACATAAAATGCTCAACCACGCACATTAATTGATCGATATTTTCCAATTTACGTTCACTTTTACTCATAAATATTTCTTTCGATATCAATAATTATAACAATAACAACAATATGTATTTAAATATGTTCAATGCTCACACTACATATATGTCAAATATGGAACTAAATTTAGTTCTCTTTTGTTGTTGTCCAAATTCAATCATGATGAACAAAATATGAAAAACAATAGAAAGTTTAGTGTGTTTTCTTTTTATCAAATATTACTCGTATCTGTGTATAAAAATTGTAATATTATTATTGTGTATGCTTCTATCCAAATATCTATGCAATTATCAATTACGATCAATTCCATTAGGAGTTCATTATTTGACGTTCACATCCAGTCGCATTTTATTGATAACAATCGTTCATTTACTATTTGGATACATCTGTTTGTGAACTTGTTTAAATGTCACCCTTTTGATTCACGTAATTTCCCATTTTATTGATTAAATTTTTTATTTTTTGTTCAATTCCAATGCTAGGTTCTTTTTTTTCAAAAATTTCCATATTTAAATACACTCATATAGTAAAAATTTTATTATTAATTTTTTTTGATATACATTTTTATAATCTTACTATTTTGATTACCGTTTGACTTCGTATTATTAAAAAGGTGAGAGAGACAGTTATGAGGTGGAAGAATATTTTTTAGTTTCTCTAAAGATCATTTATTTCTGCATTATAAGAAACTCATTAGAGCCATTTTTTTATTTCATCTTTATGAAGTGACTTTAAATATGGTACGGTTAGGTAGACAACTTTTGTTCTTGAATTCAATTAATACTGTGGATCTCTTACATGAATATATGTATATGATGAAGCAACAACACAACCGGCAATAGTTTCAGCGCATTATGACAACAGAGAATTTTTTTAATAAATTATATTATATACACGCTATAAAGTAACTGGGGAGTTGAATTGCTATATCAAGCAGAAAAGAGAGAATAGGTAACTACAATGACAAGAAACTTTTTTTAAACGCATACATAGTAATGAAAACTCATTTGCAATCTCATCGCTATTTCAAGGTTCGAGGTTGATGTTACATTAATGTATTTTTTATGGTTTTTTCACTCGACATCTCTCTCATAAATGAAACAAAGAATTTTTTCTCTTATAATTTTCTAATTATTTGTCTTCAATAATTAGCATAGTTCTCATAAAAATTACAAGTAGATTTGAATTAATAAGTACAAAAATACTTTTTGCATGAAATTTTTAAGGCGAAGACACTTCAGTTTAATCTTGACTAAAATAATGAAAATTTTAATTTTTGTTTAAATTTGAAATTTATTAAAATTTACATAAAATGTCACTTTAGAAATTACTTTTACTTAAGCTACCTTAATATGAATGATTTACATGTTCTACCAGTTTTCTTTCTAATATAGTTTTACAAAGTGTCTTCGCTTTACAATTTACACGAAAAAAAGAAGAAAAAAAAATTAAAATAAAGTGAGATTTTTATCTCATAAATTGAAATCATGCAGATTAATACAATACAATCATAATAATAAAATTCTTCATCGTCATGATGCTTCTTACGGTTTTTTTTCTTTCAGTCTCTCTCTCACTGTTGCTTACACTCACAATTCTTCTTTACTCAATCTTTCACCTAATTTCTTTTTTCCTTCCTTTTCTTTTCTCTTAAATTGATTCAATTCTGTACTGTGTTTTTATTATTATGAAGCTTCCCAATAACAACAGCAATAGCAACAATAAAAAAGCACAAATTCATCATCATGCCGTTTGTTTGCTTCTTTTCTGTTGCGCTTGCTTTTGCACAGAAAAAAGAGAGATAAATTTTTTATGAAGTTTAATCACAGATTTATTTTCACTTTCTCTTTTCTTTCCCTGTGTGTTGTGTATATGTGTCGCGCTCGAGTTAGGTAGGGTCAACACGGTTCTTTTTCTTCAACTTTGATACGTGAAGCAATAAACGTCGGATTGCTGCTTTGGTGAAAGGTTAAAAAAAAAGAGAAGTTTGTTCAACTGGCTGCAA
The DNA here is from genome assembly GCA_018290095.1 of Polypedilum vanderplanki. Lineage (NCBI taxonomy): Eukaryota > Metazoa > Arthropoda > Insecta > Diptera > Chironomidae > Polypedilum > Polypedilum vanderplanki. The sequence goes on along the minus strand of CM031379.1, from coordinate 22,338,931 downwards.
TTTCTTGTGACGTTTTTAGCACCGTTTGTTTTATATTTTTCATTATAAAATTTGTTCGTTCTTTTCTATTTTTTTCACTGACACATTACATTTACATAAATGAGATTTTTCTTATTTTAAGATCAACTTAAATTATTTTCAGATCGTTTTGTTAATACTAAACTAAAAAGTCGGGAAATGGTAAAAGTGGATTAAAATTGTTCATAAGTTCACTAGCATTTGCAGCTTCTTTATAACCCCATAGTCGCATTGCTTCTTTGCATGAGTCTTGAATATATGATACCTCATTCCAAGGTAATTCTTTTGTCCAATGAAATGGCGCTTGTTTTGAATCACGAAACGTTGAACTCACACCACCTACATTCTGTTTTGTGTGCGTATCAAGAAACTCACTGACTCGATCATCAAATGCAAGTCCATAGAACTGCAAGACTTCTTGCGTCATATCATAGGGACTTAATGATAAATCTTCATACCGCAGAGCTCTGTGAGAAAATACAAATAAGTGTTTATTCAATTAATACATGCAGAGAGAGAGAAAAAAAATAAATTGGTTTTTGAATAATAATCTATCATGTGAAAATTCAAAATAAAAACAAATTCTTTCATGTATGATTTTAAATCAGAATTTAAAAATGCAATCGCATTAAATTCTAATTTACAAACTGATTGATTATTTACATTACATATAATCTTCTTATAATACTCACTTGAAAGTCATTGGATATTTTTTAGCTAGCTTCTCTGCTGCTTTATAATCAGAAATTAAATCTTTGCAAACAATATTAGGATTATCACCTAAGAGAGAGAAGAGAAATTATTAGAATTAATATAAATTAACATCATCATTACTTTACTTTTACAGTTAGTCAATTGAATTGCTTATAAAAAATAATTATGAGAAAGTCTTTCTTTAATGTCTATGGTGACACAGCAAATAAGCACCATATTAGACGATAATTGCTATAGCAATTCAATTGAATTAGCTAACTTAATTGCACAGTGAAGCACTTACAGTCAACATTTCCAGGACACCACACTCGATGCTTTCGAGATTGAAGAAAACCGCGTGGATCACGAATCAATAACACAATTCGCACATTTAGGCTTTATTGTTTCAATAAAATGGGTAAAATAAGAAAACAAGAAGAAATGAAATAAAAACGGCACAAAAAAATCGTCATCGACGGCGGTCGGTTGCATAATTTTTTTTCGCATAGAAAATCAATAGTTTTGAAAATAAAAAGCATACATATATAGCATTTTCTTATTTTTTTTACATAGTCAGCCACGAAAGGCTATATTATATATATGTATATCATCATATTCAGAATATATGTAAAAGAAGTGAAAAGAAAATTCACATACCTCGTGTCTTCAAGTAATCGTGCAGCAATTTTTAGTCTGAGTCTCACAACTTTCATGCTTTGTAATGGAAACAGCTTGCAAAAAGGCTCCAAGAACTTGGGTTGATAACAAAAGTTAGGAAAAAGCTGACACTGATTCCATAAACGTGAATTATGTGAAAATAAATAGTTGTGAGATGCTCCAAATTCTAAATATTCATGCATGTCTGCTCCTGTGTAGTTACACCTAAGTAATTTTTTCAAGCTCTTTATTGCATTTTTATCATGCGGAGGGCCTCGAATCTGAACTATGTCGTATGTTAAGAGTGGCTCATAATGATAATAATTCCCAGGTAATGTATTAAGCACATCACCCAAAAATGTCGAACCACTACGCCATGTGCTTATTATAACAGATCTCATTGGCATCCCATTTGTCTCCATTGTTAGATCTTGTAAATTTTTTGCATCAACGCCAAATCTACCATTTGGGTACTCATAGTACTGCATTTCTTCAGCAATTTGCTTACGTTGATAATTAAGAACATCCTGTATTGTAACTGATGAATTTTGTGTGACTTGCTGCTGCTGTGAATCAGCTGAATAATAGTTTCTGTATTTATATCGTGGGCTTATGTTCTCTTTTCTCATATAGTCATCATAATAATTTGAATTTTTAGTTGCAAAGAACAACAACACACAAAAGCTAAGTGTAATTGTAAAAATTCCAATAAGATTCACACGTCTTGACATTATTTTGGCATTGAACATGTCACTAAATAATTGCACAACTACTGATATTTTCCAATTATTATATTCTAGCTCATACAAACTCTCTCTTTCGCACTTGAGTTATCCAAAAATATGAAAAAATAGCTTTATTTGCTTAGAGAATTTTATTCTTTTTCATGATACATTTGATTCTCTTTTTTAATCTCATTTTCTTATAATATCAATTATGTATGTGTATAAAATAGCACTTTATGATAACAAAAAGCACAGTAATGTTATTTTAAAATTAATCTACCATCGTATTCGACTTTCTGAATAAAACTGACTGCAATTTCTATTGTTTTTCACATTTTTCAAGTTATTGCCGTCTTGACTTGGATAAAATGGATATTGATTTAACGAAGACATTTTAGTTCATTCAAACACGAAACACAATGGGATAAAATATAAAAATATGTTATTATGGACTAAATTTTATAAACAATATTTTAACTTTAAAGATTTTTAAATCAAAACAATTTGTTGTATTAATATTATAGCATAATGTCTCGTGACACAAATGTTGATTAACAACAATTTATTAATTTATTAATTTTCAGCGCATTGATTCATTATTTATTTACTTATAAATTAATATTTTAGCTCTTCAAAATACTTCTGCCTTATCAATTTAATTAAATTAATATTTGAGAAAAAATTCTTCAGTTAGTTTTCGTTGTATTGTGTGCGTTTAGAAATTTCGTTGAGTCTAGAAAATTTTCGTTCAATCCGAACGAAAAAAGGTAATTTTTCTGCATTTGCTTTTCTGTCTTTTTTGGATTTTGTGTTTTAAATAATTGGTTTTGTAAGTTAATTGACTAATATCAATGAAATAAAAGTGATAAGAGATCTAGTTTAGTGAAAGTTTCGCAGAAATAAATCATAATTATAAGCAAAAAGTGACAATAAAAATTTCCTAAAAAATCGATTGACTGAAAAATAATTTTCTATACGCTTACACAAAAATCAAATGATACAAAGTTCAATCTAAACAAATCAAACCAATCGATAGCTTGTAATTGTAGAATAATTGTTTAAAAGGCTATCATAAACTTTATTATTCATCAGATTAGGGCGTTCATGTGATAAAAAGAAAGAGTTTTTGCGAAAATTTCATTACATAATGATCTCATAACAAAATCCATAGAACCTCAAAAAACGGAAAAAATAATATTGATAAAAATAATTCTCCTCTACTTTTAGATCATTTTAGGCTGTTAAGGGAATAAAAAATCCACATACTTTAAAAATGGCGAGTCGAATGATGGCATTGGCTTTACGTCATCAACCAGCCGCTTCAAAGACATCTTTGATTGTTCGTGCAGCTCACTCAGGCTCAGTGAACCCTCATCTTGCTGAAAAATTAGAGAAGCTTGGTAATCGCGATGTTGTCGGTTTCGGATGGAACGGAGAACCAACTTACTACGATAGGCCAGATTTTCCCATGCCTGCCATTCGTTTTAAGGAAAACACTCCAGATGTTTTGGTAAATTATCTTTTTAATTTAATTTTTGTATGAATTAATAAATAAATAATATATTTATAGGCTCTTAGAGCAAAGGAAAAGGAGGACTGGAAGAAGCTGTCGATTCAAGAAAAGAAAGCCCTCTATCGTGCATCATTCTGTCAGACATTCGCTGAAATGAAATATCCAACAGGAGAATGGAAAATGCACTTGGGTAACACACTTATTGTTTTCGCATTAGCAATCTACATTTCACTGTGGATGGCTGCCTATAGTAAGTTATCAAAACAAAATATATATATGGTCATAAATAAACATTTTAATTTTTCTTTAGTCTACGATCCAGATCCCATTTCATTTGATGAAGAACACCAAAAAGCTCAACTTAAACGTATGCTTACATTGGAAGTCAATCCTATTCATGGTCTCTCAGCCAATTGGGACTATGAAAACAAGAGATGGAAGAAGTAAATTTCCGACACTTGAAGACAGTGGTGTCCAATTTTCCTAAAGAAAAATAGAAGTTATTATTTTCGATTGTTCATTCAATTGAACTACAAAATTCAACAGAAAAAAATGTCAAATAAATGTATAAAACTAACAAAGAACTTGTCTTTTTAATATAGATGTAGATAAAACATTGATCTTTATATAATAATTAAAGAAGCTTTCAGCCATTAAATGCACACATACAGAATCTTAAGAGAATCATAAAAATGAGAGTCGATTTGGTAATTCTAACATGAAATTAATTACATACACTTAAATCCACATTATCACATTTTTGACCTTTCTTTTTCAGACATTGAACAGAAAAGAGCGTTTGTAACTCTTAGTAAAGAGAAATGTAATTAAATTTTATCATTAAGATGAATTTCGTTGAATTTAATTAGCACTGATGCACAAAGAGATAATTCCACAAGAAATTAGAGTTTTTACATGCAACCAAAAAAGTTGATAAAATCTTTTTCTGTCTTTGGAATCACAGTTTCTTTCATCATAGTTTTCAAATACAACTTAAACTGAAACAAATGGAAAACATGGGATTAACAAATAAGACTGCCAATATTTAGACACTTATGGTACAATCAACATTTAGTATTGGCAGTAATGAATATGAATTAATTTACATTTATAACACATTAATAGCAGTGTTTGAGATTTTTTTATTTAATATTTTTCATTCATGCTTTAAAAATAGCAATGCATTGCTACAGCCTTCTAAAATTAATAAAACCTTTTTAAATTTTTTAAAAAAATTGGTAAATTTACAAAATTGCAGACCAAGTAACACAGAAATTGCTTTAAAGCAAATTTCTTACTTGTAGGCAATAAAATAAATGAGTAGGATGAGTAAAAATTATTTTGATATTATAAATGAATTTATGTTACTTCAAATATTTAATAAAATAATCAAGCAATAGAAAATTAAAAGTTTTTCAAACTCAATGAAAAAGAATGCAAAAAAATTTGTTTTCATGTTGAATGAATGAAACTTTATCCTTTTTGTATGAGAGTTTTTTTATATCGCATTAATCTATCATTTTCTATTTGCATAGTTGTGAAAACTTTACTGTTAATATTGTACTTCTATATCTTTTTGTCTATGTATGAAATTTTTATTATCGTTTTTTTAACTTTTTTTCCAAGTAGGTGAAAATAAAAATTCAACTTTACAATCGATTGAACATGTTTCAATTTTTTAAACTAAATTTCATTTGTGAAGGAAAATATTGTTTTAAAGATTGAACTAAACAATGCGCAAGAGAGTACATGCATTTTTAATAGATTTAATTCCTGATCTAGAATTAATTCATAGATTTTACATCGTACAAATTATCTGTTAATGCATAACGGAGTATTTCTTGACTTTGAAATCTTTTTTACGTATCCTAAAAAATTTCTAATAAAATTCTTAAATTTTCTTTATCACGAAACACTTTTAAAATATATCGACAAACGAGACTGAAAAGTGTCCGCCTTTACTTTAGCGCATTTTTGGTGCCTAGATCAGTGTATGTTGTCAAATTACCGAATTATTAAATTCGTTTAAGAAATAGATTTACAGTTTAAAATAATTTGATCGAAATAAATTAAAAATATGGGAAAAATCATATTTATAAAATTTTGATGCATGAAAGTACGGCCAGCGTTTTTAATTGAAGTTCAATTTATCAGAGTCCGAAACTGTTTTACAAATAACTAAAAATCAATTAAATTTATTCGAGATATATAAAGCTTAATCGATTAAATTTTAGTTGGTTTTCAAATGAAAATTTTAACTGAATAAATTTTAGTTGATTTAAAATTGTTTGCAAATAAAATACCAAACGATTTCGGACTCTGCAATTACAAAATTTTATAATAAATTCTGTTAACTTGAAAATAACGGTTAAGTAATATTCAAAATATTTCAAGTTCCAATATTTGCCGTTGGTGGCGCTAAAATCGTTTTCGCAGCCAACTTCGCGTTGTTTACATTTTTCAATTTGGAAATTTAAATTTGTAATTTTCTAATTAATGTAATAAGTGATAGTAATATAACTAAGCGTCGCCGGAATAAACTAATAGCACAAATCAAACACAACAAACCGGAAGTCTATAGCTATTGTAATTTTCGAGATCTCGCGCCTCACCAGCCAGCCAGCCAGCCAGCCAAAGTAAAGATATAAGCGGCATTGTTGTTCCAAAAATGCGCTAAAAAGTATGTAATAAATTCCTTGAAATGAAAGTAACTCTTCCATACCATCTCAAATAATATATAAGATTTAAAATTGATGACACTGAAAGCTTTAAATTGCCACTTCAATTTCATTACATTCATTTAGATCAAAAGACGAGAAAACCTTGAAAAATTGAGTGACATTACTTGTAGAAAAATTATGAAGCGAGAGCACTCGCCTTCATTAGGGTTTCTATAGAAAAAAGCTTTTTTTATGACGTACGTAAAGAGAAAATGTGAAGAATTGGAAAATTTATAAAATTTTCTCTACTCTGAAAACTCTTTTTAATGCATTTATAGAACACATTTTACATGGAAGAAAAAGTTTATTTATGGTAAAGAAACTTTGTATGAAATGTTTTCGACAACAAATATGCTTAAAACCGCATATTTACCTCATTTGTTTTATTTTTCAGCATGGAAAAGCTTCATAAGTTGCTAATGTAAAAAGTTTGAACTTTATCATACACACAACATTTTTTTCCACCACACGAACTTCATTATTGCCATTATACAAACTTTTTTCTACCAGAGTAGCAGCATTTTTTTGCGAGCGGATTTTTACGCTTCGATTTGGCTCATAAACGTTTTAACAACTCTCGTTAAATAATGTAAATCCTTACAGGCCAATCCTAATGTAATTCACATGTAGGTCATCAATTTGTATGTTTCATAATGTGCTCATAAAAGAGTAATCTTGCCCGTTGACAACTTGAATTATAAGGTGCGACTAAATTCATGTGACATGTAACAAATATGCGGTCATTTATATTCAGAGGTATTTTTGTTTTGTTTATATAAAAGTCTATAGCTTTTTCATTAAGAAAATTATTCTTAATTCAGTATGTGAGTGAGAATGATGACGCAATAAAGACAGGAAAGATAGATCATCAATTTTCTTTTTAATGAAATTTTATAAAAGAATATTCAGCTGTAAGGTAGCTGAAATTTTGGATACTTAGAAAATCAATATTTAAAAGCTTTTCTTTCATTGCAATACACTTTTTGGTTTGGTAAATCTTCTTTTCATTGATTGAATAAATTATTTATGATAAGATAAATAATAAAATTTTACTTTAAAATCTTTTAAAAAAGAAATTGTTTTTAAAGCACAACGCTTCCTTGAAGCTATTATGTTTTCTTTATTTCCTTCCATCTATTCGCCTCGCTTGTCTTATGATTAAATATTCATGCCATTAATATCGGTTGTGTTTAAATTAGCAAGAAAAAATTCTCCCGCTGTTACTATGCCGGAATTGTCTGAAAATATCCTACTTAAACGTCATGAGATTGATATTTGGGAATTTCTTTCCTTTTTCACTTTCTATGCGAGACATTTATCACTGCAGTTAGGTGTGTACGTCCCATGAAGAAGATAAATAATAAAGACAATTTTTTTACGGTGGCATATGATGGGCAGATTAAAGAAAAAAACAAGACAGACAGCAAGACAATAGGAAATGTGATTATCATTTTCTCAATGAATCTCAAGACAGACATTTCATGTCATGCTGTGTATTAGTTGTGAATCCTGTTGCTTCAAGATGATGATGATGACAAAATAAAATCGAATAATCATTAAAAAGTGATTAAAAGTTGTAACAATTGATGGTAAAATGTTCACGATATTAAAGAGTAATTTTATTCACGAGTCACGCATTTCAAACAAACAAAAAACTTCTTTTTATAGCATACATGTATTTAGGTCATTTGATGGTAAACGATGTTTAATGTTGTACACTGTAACACGCTTGTAAAAGCACTCTCTTATATCTTTTTTATGCACTGTATACAATGCCATAGAAAGATATGTCTCACAAATTTATTTATTTGTTCATTCATTCTCACAATCATAAAAACACTCTTTTCTTCCTTATTCACAATATATATAGAAGTTCTGCCCTTTCGAGTATCTTTCGTCTTTATATTAAAAGTATTACACATAGTATATCAAATTGAAATAAGAAAATAATGTTGAACAAAATGAAATTACTTAGATTTTGAGAATTTTTATATAGAATATTTTATTGTGATGAACTTAAATTTAAGTTTGAATTTATTTTAAAAATTGAGAATTTTATTAGTTTTAAAATGTAAAAAAACGAATTTTTAAAAATTTGAATTCCATTTGACAGTTATTTATTAAAATTCAATATTACTTTCTTTCCATTAAAAAAAAAAAGAAGAAAAAACAACTTTCAGTTGAACAAACTTTCAAAAAGAAAAGAAAATCATAATTTAATGGAAAAGGCTCTTTCTAAGTAAAAGAAACTTTTTCTTAAGATTAATTGAGGTTCAAGAAAGAAGTCAGTTTGAGGTCAATTGAAATTGTTTGATGCCACAAATCAGTCAAAAAATTCATAATCTTTCTCATCATTTTTAAGCAACCCAAATAATAATTCCATACATACATCATAAAAAATGAGAAAACATGACATGACAAAAAGAAATATTTAGATGAAAAAATATCTCATAATATTGTTTTAATAACCTCTTGTCATTTAAAATTCATATCATATGACATGCAGCAAGTATCAAAAGTTAAAGTCGACTCTTTTTTTTCTAAGTTATGAGAAAATGATTTTTATTTTTAGCAATAACTTTTTTTCTTGGTGAGAGTACGAGAGAGAAAGTTTTTTGCGCAAGTGCATTGGCAATAAAGTAGCAAATAAAATATTGAATGAAATGAGGAGAAAATTCTTTCCTTCGTCCTAACAGATGCAAGAAAATTTTTATTCTCATCAGTCGGAGCGAGCCTGTATAATTCGAAAGTAATTTTCGTTTCTGTCTAATAATTAAAAATTCTTTGAATTAAGAATTAACAACATTTTGGAATAAAAAATCAATAAAAGTAGTTAGAAAAGCAAAATATAAAAATTAAATAAAATAATTTGATGAATTTTATTAAAAAATTTAAAGAAATTTTAATAAAAGATCTCGCATAAAAAAAAGATTTTTCAGTGATGAAATGAAAATGAGTAGAGTGGAACGAGTGGAAAGGACTTCCAGTTTAATTGAAAGCGATAGCACATGCTTCTATTTGTTGAATGTTTGTTTAAAGTAGCAATTTTATGCTTAATATAAAAAACATTTAAAAAACTTTCAAAATAAAAACCAAAACAAAAATCTATAAAAAAATTTAAAAAATAAACATTTAAAAATAAATTTTAACGTTTAAAAAAGATTTTTCAAAAAATTTAATTAAATTTAAACTAACAAAAGTTCACGTGCTTTCTCTCATAAAAAATTCCAAAACATGTTGACTTCCAGTCACATTCTCTCACTTACTCATTTCCATTAACGTAAAAAAAGAAGAATTGCAAACAAAGTTTCCGAGAAACATGCTTCCGTGTGGGAAATTCGCAAAAAGTCGTTCAGTTCTTTGAGAATTGTCAAGCTGTTGAGACACGTTTAAAAGTGACAGTCGTCGCGCGTGTATTTAAAAATATTCCCTTATCTTGTGAAAAAATCAATATCCATTTCACAAGAGGAAACAGTGAGTTGAAAGAGAGACGGAAAGGAAATGTGAAAAAAAGTTTTCATTATATTCCTTTCTGCTGCTGCTTTTGTATTGTGAAAAATAAAAAAAAAAAGAATTTTTTTATAAATTTCTTATCGAGATCTTAAAATAGACGAGAGAGAAAAAAGAGAAAGAAGAACAAAACAAGAAAAAAGTTGTGCATTGACAAATGAAAGAATTTATTTATTGCCTTAGCCACAATTGAGCCTTGACTATTCTTTTTTAAGGATAAAAAATTGATTGAAATATCCTGATAAATAATTTATTAAAGGTGGTTGCATGGTTGATCAAAAGCTGATAGCGTGACGTGACAATGATAGCGGCAACAATATTATTTTTTATGCCAAATCATTTTCACATACATACAAAGGATATCGTTCAACAATGAAAATTAGATTTCCGTCTTCGTGAACCGCATGCAAGCAATTTTATTAAAAGCTCAACTTTATTTTCCTCATTTCTATTTTCTTACTTGTTATTTGCGTTTGAATGCAGAATAAAATCAAATATTTGGAAAGTGTGAGAAAATTTTGTTAGTGTTCTCAAGAAATCAATTGAATAGGATAGAATTATTGATTGGATAAGCTTGGATATAAATTTATTTTTATTCAAAATTTAAAAGGAAATTTTTAAATTTTTTTTTTACATTTCAAAATATTTTTGTTTACATAAATTTCAAAATTTTCAAAATAAATTTTTTGCTCAAAAATTGCTAAATTTTCATACAGATTCAAAACTTCAAATTTCTATTCATTTTCCGAATGTAAATGAAAATTAGCCAAAATCCTTTTTATACGAGTGATTTACTCAAATTTCATTGAAATAAAAAACAATTAGGAATGAATGGATCAGTTTACATCAAACCTATCAAGTTGAGCTGTTGTTGCTGTTTATTGAATGAAAAACATTTTGAATAAAAAAAGTAACACGAAATTCGACCCAGTCAGGCGAGTGAAAGCTCACGTTGCCAATTAAAGATTAAATTTCATGTATTCAACAGAAAATTATTTTAAGAATCATTCAACAGCTCTCATGGGTTCGAAAATACACACTCACGTAAATTTATACATTCGGTAATCATCATTGTGATAAAATTCATAAAATAAAACAATGTCATCTTGAGTTTAGATATTGTGAATAAATTTTAATCCTTTGAGGGAATTCTTCTGTTATTTTTTCAGTTTGCAGTATTTAAAATTTAGGTTTCATATTTGCTTATTGAATCTCAAGGGAAGATTAATTTTATTTTTTTAATACAGTTTCAAAAGATTTTAAAGTTCTTCAATAATTTTAATAGAAACTTCTTTTAAATGAAGTTATTTTACCTTGTATTTTCCTATTTTCATGACTGACGTTTGCTGTGTTTGTGCCCTATGAATATTTATGGAATATTTGGTCAAATTTATGTTTTTAATGCACACAGAGGGATTTCATGGCTAGCATTTATGCAGTAAATTTTCCACAGAGAGTACTCTTAGGATTTCTTCGCAAAGTGTTGATGCTCAATCTGAATTTCTAATTTTTCTTTACTGTTTGTTTGGCGCTGATAAATAAAAAATTTCAACCTTGACTTTTTTGGTGCAAGAATAAATTTTCGCATTTTTATCTTCATAAATATTTATTAATATTTTTCATCATCAGAAATAAGCTATAAAGCTTAAAAATTTATACTTTAATGCAATGTGCTCTATGAATTATTACAAAGTAAGCAATTTCATTATAAGAGAAGTAAAGCAGCTTACAAAAATGCATCATTATGCTCTCAATGGACACTTTAAAAGTAGAATAGAAAAGTTTGATTAAACTTAAGCAAAAAAGTCCCTGAAATTTTCATTTTTAAAGAACAAATTCTAATAACATTTTTAGACAAAAATCGACAAAATTGGACTAACAAAATATGTCGCAATCAATCTCAATCCTTGCGAGAACTTGAACAAAGTTTTTCATTTATATAAATGGAAGGAAAAACAATATAAATTTGTCTCTTTTTTGCAAACACATAACTAAAGTTTGTAACAAAAATATCATTGTATTTGTTAGTAAGAAAAAGGATATGAGTCGAGAAAAAAACAATAAAACATGTTTACGGTCAACAATTGAATAACGAAAATTTTCTTCTTTCTTTTAAATTGTCTTTTTTTACTCATGTGTGAGAGAAAAATCATAAAATATGTCATTGAATTTTTTTTGAACAAATTATAGATTTTTTTGTTATTAATGAAATGGGTTGACGATCATAAAAATTTAAGAATCCTTCATTAACGAAAATGTTTTAATAATATGGGCAAATGAAAAAATTTTCCCTGACTTTGTTGTTTTGAATTTTTCATGAACCATAAACATTTCTTTTAAAATGTGAATTTAAAATATTTAAAGTGTAAAAGAAATTTGAAACTTTTAAATTTTTTAAAAGCAGTTCAAAATTTTTCTTCATATCATTATTTTATGACTTTTTTTTGACAAAATTTCTCTACTAGGATTTGTCTTCTTTTCTTCATTTTATTACGTACTATTTGAACAACTTCTAAGTAAGAATTTTTGATTCTTTTATTTATTTCGAATAAAAAACTTCAAAATTCTTCGTGAAAAATTTATTTCGAAAAAACAAATTTCAAAATTTTTCGTCAAAAGTTTTTTAAATTAAAAAAATTCTTCGTCAAAATAATTGAAAAAAAATTAAAATTTAATAAACTGCAAAAGAAAGTTTAGAGAGAAATTGCATTATAATAAAATGTTTACTTTCAAAAAAGCTCCATAGAGAGAGAAGGTTAAATGAAAATGATATAATTAATAAATAAATCATTTAGAAATATATGCTCGCTCTCTTGCTCTTTTTTTCTCTTAATAATTAATTCAATTATGTTTATTACATACATTAAATTGTATAAGGAGTAGTATGGTGATGGTTGGTGGTGGTAGATTTTAGATTATATAGATGGCAAAAGTTGAGCTACAGCTGGAGTGCTATAATGGGTTGAAAGTATTGCTGTAAACATGAAAGCTTCACAATAACAACAACAGTAGCAGTAAATGTTACATTGAGGGTAATTTTATGTCTCAAAATTTCATTATCATAATTTAATTTATTTATTCTCATTTTTTCCATTGCCTCTTCCAAAAATAAAAATTGCTTTAACTTAATTCAACTCGACTCTGTCTCCTCGCATGAGAAAAATAATGCGTGCCATGCGAGCTGCTCATTTTTATCATATGCATGGAAACATTGTATTTTTTGCGAAAAATTATATTAGTAAAAGTCTCGAAGCGATTTTCTGTCATGATACTGACTTACTTAGACTAAATTTTAGACATCACGCGAAATATGAATTCATAATAATGCACAAAGATCAAAATCAGTGCTTGTTTAATGTAAACTAAATTTTCTTATAGTAACAAAGACAAAAAGTTCTAAAAATAAAATTTTAGACATAAAATACATTTGTTCATAAGACAGAAGCTGTTATCACGAGTAGCAATTTTATTTTTATTTTTCTCCATGTTTTGATAGCCAAAAAAAACATTACAACACACTTATCGACAAGAGAGCAACATCTAAATGTATGTATAATATAGTGAAATCGCTATTCAAGCTGACATGAGTAGTAAACTTCTTTTTATAGACTGCTCTCTACTGTCACTGCTATCATATATAATAATAATTTATACAAGGCTAAGAGACTAATATAAAAATGAATAGAAAGCAAATTCAAAATTATAATTCAAACTTATTATTTACATTAATTATTTCAAGTTGAATTTTGGTAATTAAAAATAAACAAAGAATTCACAGCAAAATTAACTGAAAAATTGTCTTAATTTAAAACACGAGAAAAATCCACATTGTTATCGAATTTTTAAACAATATTTTGCGTCTTTGCCTTAGGTTGCTATTTCATATTTCATTCGTTTTTTGTTTCATTCAATAATGCAAAAGCATCACACAGTACATTTCCGAACACAATTTTTTTAAATGTGCTACATGGGAAAAAATGCTCTGCCGTAAAGCTTCTTAACATTTCTTCTGTTTATATAAAGATATGAATACATTCCATTTGTACATACACAAACTCATAAGGTACAAAGATAAAGTAAAGTGGGAGGAATTTAGCTTGCATAACGAAAGAAACCAAAAATACTAAGCAGAAGGGTCCTCTGAAAGAAAGCATGAAGAAAAGTTTTGTTGCTATCAAAAATCGCTTCCTAAAATGCTTTCAAAGGTGCAAAAGAACTTATTTTTAGTTGCTCAAGTGTAAAAAGAGAAGGGTTGAGTTTTTATCTTAATGTGAGCGTAACTGAACTGTGAAATTCTTCCTAATGGAATTGCTACACGTTGATGTATTGCACATGAAATAATTATTTGATAGAAGAAGTAAGAGAACTATTCTTAATTTGTCGTAAAATTTCATATTTTTAAAAAAAACTTTGGAAATTTTAAAACTTTTAAAATCTTTTTAGAAAACTTAGTTTGTAAAAAGCTTTTTTAAAATTTGCATATATTAAAAAAATATTCTTCAAAAAGCTTCTAAAAAATTGGAAAATGTTTCAAAATTTTTCTAATTTACGCTTTTTTACATTTCGAAGTTTTCAAAAGAATTTTTTTAATTTTACAAATTTTTCAAAAAAAAATAAAAAAACATATTCTAATTTTGTTTACCGAGAAAAATCTCTATTGAATTTTCTATTATTTCTTCATTTAAATTATTTTCAACATTCATTAACTCTCAAATAATGTCAAGTTCTCAAAAATGTTCTTGTTTTAATTGCGCTTCAATTAAACTTGTAAGACACCTTTCAATTTTAAATCATCTCAAGTGAACCAAATAATAAAGAGCACAAAAAAATTCAATCAAAAAAAAAAAGAAAATTGCTTAAACCTGATTAAGTTGCCACTCTTCTTTCTCACCATTACTTCTTTCTCTCGTTTTTTTGAGAGAGAAAAAAAGCAGCAATAAAAGCAAAGTTTTACTTTCCTTCTCTTATTTCAAAGATTGTGTGTGAAAATTAAATAGAATAATAGCGTGTGGCGAAAGAACAAAAAAGGAAAGAAAAAGTCATGAAAAATGAAAAGATAATCCAAAGATATTCAAAGGAAAAGTGAGATTTGGGTGAATTTTAAACTCATCAAGAAAAGTCAGTCACGTTTTTATCTTCAAAAACATAAAAAGAAGCTAATCTATAAGAGTGAAAGTGAAACAAAAAAATAAGAACCAAATATTTTGGAAAGTAAAAGTAAAAGATAAAGAAATATAAAATTTATGTATTTTACCGACCACAAATTAAAATAAAGTGTAAAAGAAGTAAGAAAAATTAAAGAATTCTGAGTAAAAAAAAAGAAAAATATTAAAAAGTAAAGAAAAAATAAAAACCTTCATCAAAAATGGGTGAGGATAATTATGACGATGAGGTAAGCACAAAATGTTCCTTATTTACAATATTAATTTATTGTTATGAGAATATCTTACTCAATCACAATCAATTTACATAAAATTTATCTTTTTTATGATGACAGAAGAGGGATAAATAATAATCAAAAAAGGTTGAATTTTTAATGAATAATTAAATAGTTTATGAATTTTTAAAATTTTAACCATTTTTATTTGAATTTCTAAATAATCATTTTAAATTAAATTTTTTAGGCATTTAGAAATTTTAAAAACTTATAAATTAAATTACAAATCGTTGAAATTTAAACTAGAAAAATTTTAAGTTTCAACGTTAAATTTTTTTATTTCAAATTTTTTTAGGTGTTTTAGGCATTTTAGACTTTTATTTTTTGCTTACAAATTTTAAAAATTTCCATTTGAAAAATTCTCAAATTCTCTACTTGTGTGAATGATTAAAATTTTAAACTAACTACATCAAAATTCAACAAAAACTTGGCTAAAGTAAATAACCAAAAGGCTTTTAAGTCATTGTAAAAGGAATAGTAATCAAGACAATTTCTATACGCAATTAAATTTCAACTTAAGCATTCTATTCGTTCTCTATTATCTCATGACGTCTCACTTTTGTCTAGTTATCTTTATCTACACTCTCGACATTCATTTATTCACTCATTCATTCATTTCTAAGAAGAGACAAGAGTAAGATGTTAATTAAATTGTTCAGATTCCAATGACGACAACAACAAAGATTTCTTCATTTTCTTTCTATCGCAAAATAGCAAGCAGCAGCATTATCATCATCATTCGAATGTAGTGTAGCATTAAAGAGTTTTTTGAACTTGATTTATCACTGTAATCGATCAAATTCCACAATTTTTCTCGTTTTTCTTCATTTTCAGTTTTTCTTACTTATCAATTCTGCTGAATTTTTTCGTGCCTTGACGTTTTGAGCGAGAGTGAAAAGCAGAGATTGATCTGTATTATAGCATGTAAACATATAGCAAAAAAGCATAAGACTTGTGTAAAGCAAGCAAATCGAGTAAATTTTCATTCACTTTCAAATTGATGGAAAAACATTTGCAAAACTCTCGATGGTTCTAAACTTTAAATTTGAGCTTCTTGTATGTTTTTAAGAGAGGATTTCAATTACACACTCTATTGCACAAGATTTTATATAAATTTTCATCTTTCATTCATTTTAAAGTGATTCAATTTTATAAATTTAAAAAGCTTCCGACAATGTTTTCATTTGCATTTTCCTACTCCACCTAAATTGTGTTCATTGTGAAATTGAATTTTTTCGATTATTCAGCGGATAGCAATTTCATTATGATGAAAATTGCATTATCAAGTCCATTCCACGTGCATAACTATGAATTTTCATACATAAAAACACAGTAGTTGCTTTCTTCATTATGTGGAATGACTTGCAGTTCATTCAAATAACATCCTTTAGGTGTCGTCATGGCAATCGAGAATAATAAGCATGAAATGGAAGAAATAATGTGGAATTAGTTCATTTCAGAAATTTGTAAATCAAAAATTTTCGTAAACAAAAGAAATTTTTATCAACAAACAAAAATATTTAAATTTCAAAAATCCGTTAGATTAGAAATTTTATTTAAACAAAATCTCTCCTAAATTGAAAAAGAAAATAAATATTTTTTTCATGATTTCTCACTAACAAAAAAGCTCTTCCAAAGCAACAATAAAAAACAACATAACAACAAACGCAATTCATTCAAATATTTTTCTTTTTTTATTATAAACAAAAAGTTATTGAAAGAAAGAAGGCGGAGAAAAATGTAAAATGAAACCGCACAAAGCTAAAGTTGAAAGAAAGCGGCGTGAAATGCGTGACTGAAACATGATTGCAAGAAAATTGAAAGCGGAAGGGAGAAATTATTGCTGAATTTGTAACACAATAAAGGCACATTTTTCTCCTTTTTTTGTGCTTGAGAATTTTTTGTGCATTAAGTTTGAACTTCCGATGACTTTTAACGGGATTCTGAAAAGTCTTTTAAGAAGGAAAAAAATTATATTTTATGGCAGAAAGTTAATGATGTGTCAATAATATGATGTGCATGCTCTGCTAGATTCAAATAGACATGAAATGTACAACACTATAAAATATTTATATGCTATCGCATTGAAGAGAATACTAAACATTATTTTAATATCTTTTTGTGCTGTATGGAAATTTTATTCTACTTGAAAGATAGAAAATGCAAATTCTTTGTGTCTAGGAATTGAAAGCATGAAATGGAAAATCACATTGATTTTGTATGCAAGAAACTGATTGATAAACAAGACAATTTGGAATTTATAAAAGCATGAAAGAAATTTTGTTTAAAGATAGAAATAAAAATCCAAGAGTTAACATCAAATTTACAAATCATTTAAATAAATTTGCAGATTTTTTGTGAACTTTTGCAGATTTTTTTGAGCTTTTGCAGATTTGTTAGAAATTTTTTGATTTTTAACCAGGAATGTTTGAAATTTTCTGACGTTTTTTCTAATTTAAAATTTTAACGAAGATTACAAAAATTTAACGAAAGATTTAAAAATTTTAACGTAAAAGATAAAATTTTTGAATTGAAACTAAAAAATAACAATGAAACCAAATAATGCATTAGTTTAAATATGTTAAATAAATAAATAAACAGCTTATAATTGAATAAAATTTAAACAAACTAAATAAATTTCTTTGAACTGTTGTTCTCAATAAATTTTCAAAAATAATTCTATTAACCTTTGCAAAATTATAATTAAAATTTTTTTAACGAAACTTTTACAAATCTCAGTAAAATCTTAATTTTATAAAAAATTTTCAGTAAAAATCAATAAAAAATTTCCAAAATTCCAAGTTTACCCTCATTTTCTTTTAATGTAACTCAAATTTATCCTGTGATTTATTTAATGTTTATTATTATATCATAAATCACGATAAAAGCATAAATTCTATCATTAATATAAATTGATTATATGCAAATACATTTTCACAGATGTGTTTATACACACGAACACACAAATTCATTCATTTTATGTGGCAACATTTGACATTTTACATAACTATGCATGTAGCATAAAAGATTTAATCATGTGTAATTTAAAATTGTCACAAAATGAACAACTTGACATAAATCCACGAGGAAAATCCAAAAAAATTAAAATAAAAAGTTTGACTGCACTTAGCACGTAAAATTCTTTTTTTGCTTCCCCTAGTACGTCTGTCAACGACATAAACCAACATCAATTAATTATAATTAAGCACCACAATCATCATCATCTTCTGAGTGAATTTTTTTAGCTGATGCTGCTGCGTGTGTTGTTACGTAACTTGAACTTTAGCTCTCGCACATGATTTATTGTTCCTTTCTTTTAAGATGAAATTTTTCTCCACATACATACATTCTATTGAGTGTGCTTTATTCAGCACAATTTGTTATCCATTCGTGAATTCTTTTATCATGGAAAAGCAAAAAAATGAAGAAGAAGCAATAGCGACTGTTGATGATAAAGATGATAATGATTTGAGCCTTACTGTCGTCTTTTACGGAAAAAGCTAAATTAATTAGCTTTTTACTAACTGTCTGTCTGTGCGTGCTTGTATGTGAATGTTTACAAATTCATCTTAAAGATAGAGAAAGAAGGAAAAAGGATGAATATAGAGTAGTAAATTAATTGAAGGATGATTTGTGGGTGTAGAAAAGGTTAGTTTTATATTTAATGACTTAATCTTAAAAAATGGAGAGATTTTTCACTTTGTTTGTAACGTTTTTTTTTTGAAAAATTTAAAACCGTTAAATTCAAAAATTTAGAATTTTAAAATGTTTCGATGGTTTTGATAAAAACAAAAATTAGAGTTATTTATTCAAAGGAAGAAAAATTATTTGATATCGAGTACACTCCAATGAATATTCTACTAGCTATCATTCACTTAAAGTTGTTTATAAACAACTTGTAATAATTTATTTATTTAATTTATTTCCAATCTTCACAAAATTACATCCAAAACTTTTCCAACAAAAGAAGCAAGATTTTCTAAGAACCAATATCAAAAATTTAAAAGAAGCCTAATTTACTTAATACAAAATTCATAGAAGGTTCTCCAATAAATCACACAAAAATTGGGATCAAAATTGACAGTCATTGAAGTAAATAAACATCAGGCGATCCATAATTAAAGGTTTCATTGTGATTACAGAAAATTGCTTAATCATACAGAAAATTAAGACATGTTTCAATAGCGTAGTCGTTAAATCAATTTTTCTAGGTAAAGTAAAACGAAGACAAATGTGTTTTGATGAGGGTTACTTGGTTTAAAAAGTGAATTATTACAATTTTTGTTCAATTTATATGAAATGATTTTCCTTAAATAAGTTTTTGCCATAGAAATTTTTACAATCAATTGAATTTCTGAGAAAACCATGACAACATGTTCATATAACTGAATTTATTGCATGATTAAACGCTTCATTCATGCAAACAATTTATAAAAAAACCAAAATTTGTGGGAGCAAAAACACCTAAGCTATGTTTAAGTGCTGTAATAAAATGTAATGGTGATATTGTACTAATTTAGGGAAGCAAGTTTTCCAATAGCGAAAGTTTTAGTGTCCATTATTGATGATCATCATTATTGGCTCCTTTTTGTCCATTGTTCACAGTTCATATCAACATAATGATTGAAAATTGCCAGTTGATAAGATGTATCGATGTGTTTGACTTTTTTTCTTACCATCACTATCAATCAATCAATTCGACATTGCGTGGTCGAATGAGCTAAAAAGAAATTGATATGAAATTCTATTGAGTTATTTTTAGCAGTCAATTGTTGGAAAATTTATAAATAACAATAAGAAAAGCTGTACATTCTTTTGTATTGAGTTACTACCCTATTGTTTTCGTAACAAGAAAGCTTACAGTAAAAAACTCAAAAAAAAATTTCATCAATCAAATTAATTGAAAATTTTCAATTTTGTAAACATAAACAAGAAAATTCCGTTAAATTTTTAAATTCAAAGAATTTGACAGTTTTATCAAAAAGTTTGAAGGAAAAAAAATAATTGAAGGCCAAAATTAACTTTAAGTAAATAACTCTCTATGGAATTTTTCATGATACGCCTTCAGATTTGTTTAAAAATGTTAAAAATTTTCATCTCATCCATAAATTGTTTGTCTCTCTTTTTCACTCTCCCTAAGCGTACGTCATGCGTATCGTAAAATATAAAAAACTTTCTTTCTTCATTTTTCTACTTGAATTTCTTTCTTTCCCATTCTCTCTCTCTCTCTCTGGGCTTCAGGCACATTATCCATTCATTTTCATCCTTCATAATAAAGAAAAAAGAAATATTCATTCTCAACTCCTCCTCATATACTCAAGTTCAGTTTTTCACAGCTAATTTATTGTCCAACAATGTCATTTTACTCCCGAAATAGCGCGATGACAAATTTTCTTTTGTTAGTGTCAAATTTTATGCAAATATAATGAGGAAAATTTCATTTTAGGGAGCATTTTTAAAGGTTCATTTAGAATAAAGTCGAAAAAAATTTTAGTAAAAATAAAACCTCAAGAATTTTGCTTTAAACTCTTAAATATTTAAAAAGATTTTTTTAGAGCTTTTATAGAAACTTTTTATAACTTTCAAATTGTTTATATTTGAAAAAAAATTTTTAAATCTTTTTAGAAAATTTGAATTCTATGAACATAAAATAAAAAATTTCGTTAAATATTTAAATTCAAAAATAATTTGACCGTTATTTATAAATTAAAATAATTATTCAAAAATAATTTCAAATAAAGTCGAAAATCAAAAACTTCCTTTAATCGAGTTTTTCTATCTTGAAAATTCTAGCAAGATTGAATTTTTTATGTGCATTCTCAAAGAAAGTTCAAGCGAGAAAATTTTTTATTACATTTTCGTCTAATGTTGTCTTTCTAGCAATTTTCATGTTCATGTACTTGCAATTTTCTTACTCTCAAGTTTTATTGAAACGAAGTGAAGCAATGAGCAGAAGGCGAAAGATAAATTTTATGACTATGAAAAACTTTTGCTTTTTCTCTGCGATTGTGTTGATATTAGAAATTACCACATTTCCTTCCGAATACCATAAAAAAACGAGTGCCTGACAATATATATCTGTATGCTTGGGAAGTTCATTTTCCTCTTTAATTCTCATTCTCAAAATGCTTTCTCGTGCACACACAAACGACTGCGTGAAAATTTATTTGAGCTTCCGTAAAGAAAAGTGAAACGGCAAACATTGGTGAGCGAGAGTAAATTCGCTATAGGGAAAGAAAAGTGTATGTATGTTTACAAGCCTTTGTTGTTCTATACTCAAGAGAGTGGATATAAGAAATGATTTATATGTATGTCTTATGGAAAGAATAAAAAATATGTGCAATGTTTGCGATTGTCTGCGTTTGTTTATGCTTTCATCATTGATTGAATATGAAAGAAGAGATAAATAAATAAATCTGTTTCTTGGATTATGATGAATTATTAGATTTTTATAATTTTACAATTTATAACAGTTTTATCAAATTTAAAAATAATGTTTTTTTCAATAAAAACTTTAACGTATTTTTAAAATTTAAATTTGAAAAATCCGTTAAAAATTACAAAAAACACTTAATAATCAATGTAGGTATAATGAACCTCCCTAGAAACTAATTCAAATCGTTTAAATATTTATTATTTATCCTAAAATAAATTCAGACATTAAAACACAAAATCTGACAAATTAAATTTCTTCTTTATCGCGCTATGAGAGTAACAAATTCTCATAACAAATTATGAAAATTAATTCAATTTAAATATTAACAATTTCTCATCTTTTTCTTTTCTTTTCTCTTATGCCACAATACAGCTGGTATCAGCAAATCCAAATCAACGAAATTGGAGGGGAATTTTGATAGCGCTACTTGTGATAATAATTGTGTTGGCTCTCATCGTAACATCAGTGGTAAGTTGCCTTTACTATTCATCACTTATCATCAATTTTCTTCACACATTTAACAATCGCATTTAAACACAAAAAAAGAGCAGAACAGAGCAAAAATTTGTTTTATTTTATATTCTCGAAAGAGAGAAAAATGGCCATTATGGAGGACTAGAATGAAAAGAATGAAGAGAAAAATGATGACACCACTCAAATATAAAAATGATTTCAGCTGATGAAGAATTTTCAGAGAGTTTTGTATTGATTTTAGCGCATTTTTATTTCTGTAAGAAATTTCCAATTTCAATGTTTACATTTTTAAATTTGTTTACATTTTAAAATTTGTTTACATTTTTTGTTTACAAATAAAAAAGTATGTATTTTGAAAATTAAATTCACAAATTTCAATCTTTTTAATGGTTTAAAGCTCTCAAGCTAATTAAAACAGCAAGAATTAAGTATCAAGAACTTGAATCAAAATATCAGAAGCTTCAAGCACTTTTATTTTTAAAGATTTTACAAACTCAAATTTGACTAGACAAAACAAACATACAAAAGGAATTCAAAGAAAATCAAGCAAGCAATTTTCTAATGAAAAAGGGACAATGATGATGATGATGATGATGACATCAAATGTCCAATTCAATGTTGCTGAACAATGAACCATATAAAGGAAACTTTCATCTCTATTTTGCCATATTATCATGAATGAATCTTTTTGAATTATTTAAATATTTGCTCTTTCCCAGAAAACTTCCGTAACGTTTTTTTTTTTGGAAAGTCTGAAATGTGAAACCAATAAAACAACCAAAATAATTCCTTTATAGGTTATCCTTTGTGATAATTTTAGGGTTTTTCTTTTTGAGAATATTCTCGAGAATTTGAGAATGAGAATTTCTCATTCTCATTCTCATTCTCAAAATTTTTTTGAGAATTCTCAATTGAGAATTTTTATAGAATTTTTCACATGAAAAAAGATTTTTTGGTAAAATTTTCTAGTAAAGAATGAGAATTTTTTAGGATTTTTAAAATTTTTCTGAGTTTTCATACAAGAAATTCTTGAAAATTTTTTCAAAATGAAAATTCTTTGTTGAAAGAAATTCGATTTTAAATAGCCTGAGAAATTGCTATTATGAGTACTTTATTTTCTTTTCCCGAACAAGTTTCTGCTATTGAAAAATTTGTTAAATAGCTGGAAATGGTTATGTTAACACAATATCGCAAAATGTTTATTATTGTGTAAAGTTTCTTCTTATTAATTATTTTTCAAAATACTTTAATAAGTTTTCGAAAGTATTAATACAATAAAATCAAATTTACTTCTCCAAATGATTATCATGATTTTAACAAAACTGATATAAGCTCATACTATAGTCAGATACAAAATAAATAATAATAAATTTTATTGATTAATTATTTTCAATCCCAACAAAATCAATTAGGAGTGAAGGAATCTTTCATTTTTTTCTTGTATCATATCTAAAAATGATCATCTTAATCCTTATTATTTTGATTTTATATGAACAACTTCAAAATATTAAATTTTTTTTTCATATAAAAAAATTGAGAATGAGAATTTGAAAAACCCTAGATAATTTAAAAATTTATAGCCTAAATCCCACTGACTTGCAAACTTTCTCTAAAAAAAAGGTTCTAAAACCAAAAAAATCTTTTATCACACATGTTAAGAAATGTAAATAGCTTTAAGATGATTTTTTATGACGAAAAAAATAAGTGAACAAAACATCACAAGGGAAATAAAGTGAAATGTGATGATGGGAATTAAGGAAGAGATGAACGATGATAAAATTATGACTATGAGAATGAAAAATGTTTTACTATGAGGCTGATGTTGATGCTGTCACATTTAATGTACAAACAGTCATTTTCTACCTTAAAACATTCCATCATCATCATTGTTCATAAAAAGGCAAAAAAATTTAATCATAAAAAATAATGTCGAGTGTTTTTATAGAAATATTTTTATTCCTATGTAATATTGCTAATTTAGCTTGATTTGTTTTATTAGAAAATCAATTTTTTGAAGTATTTATAGAATTTTCTGTTCAACATTTAAAATATCATTAGGTAAAAAATCTTCAACTGGTCGTGCCTTTTTGAGACAATAAAATATAATGTTTATGACAACAAGAAGTATTAAATTCAATATTCAATGCAAATGAAAAGCAGCAACTTCCGTAGCAACAGTGAAAGTTTTTACCACTGAAATATTTATAACAACGCTCAGAATGCTCTTTGAAGTGTTAAAAATTATTGAGATGAAGAAAAAGTATAAAAAAATTATTCAAATTTGCAAACAATTTTTTTATCTCTGACATTCCGCAACGGCATGACAAAGAGAAAGTGATGACGGAGAGGAAATTACAAAAAAAGTGCGAGAGCGCAAAAATTTCAATAATGGAAACAAAATGAAAACATTTGAAATTGATTTTCATAAATATTCTCATTTCCTCTTCTCAACACTGTTTTTTCTTTCTCCATCTGATACTTTAGAGCTAATAAAAGCTCTTTCATTTTCCTTCAATAGTCTAAACAAGTGTTTTCAATATTTTATCAAGGAGTGAAAACACTTATTGTTTTAATCTTGTTTGAAAACTAAAGAAATCTTTTTAGTTTTTGTTTAAATCGTTCTATTTTAACTTATTCCTTTTAGTTCTTTATAAAGTAATTAAAATTAAGCTAAATATGATGGAATTTATTTGGTTTGAAATTTTTTGTATTTAATTTATTTACTTTGTTTACATTCTTTTGTTTTTGTTTACAATTTTTGTTATTGTTTACATTTAAAAATTTTTATCAAATAAAATTCAATCCTTAAAATTTTTATTTTCAAAAGTAATAAAAGCATAAATCGAATATTGCAAATTTCTGTGAAATTCTTTTAAAAAATTCTTTTTCTTTGCATTGATTTTAAAAAATTAAAATTTTCGTTGAAAATTAAATTCGTCAATAAAACTTGTATATTTTTTTCGTTAAATTTGAAAGTTCGTTAAAAATCTTCTTTGTTTAAAATTTCAAATTGGTTTTTCTTTAATAATTCAGTAATATCTAAAAGTCTATCATATTTTTATAATCAATGAACTTTATTTTAATAAAAATTAGAAATTTCTGTCTTTAATCTATCAAAAGATTTTTAAAAAAATTTCCATCCAAGTGATTTCTTCTTGACAATTCTCCTTTTGTCTTTTCCACTTACAATTCAATTTCCTCAATTTGACTTTCAGTAAACACAGTAGCATAACAAGATATATAAAAATAAGCATTGAGTGAGTGAAATCCGAGAAGGAGCTTTAAATGCAATCAATTGTAATCATGAACGATGGACGACGGAAGAAGATAGAGAGAAAAAATTGGATTGAAAAAAATCGTTTGGCATATGAGATGACAACTCGAATGTTGCTTACTTATTTAGATAAAGTTTCGCAATTTATAACCCGTAGCAAATGGCCAATTGTCATTTTTCATTTCTCAATTGAGAATAAAAAATATGAAAAATATCATATTGTTATCTAAAAACATTATGAACTTTCTCTCTTGGTTTGTGGTAGAATATATTTTCTCCCTTTGGGTAGTCACATTTAATAAGTGTAATCTCTGTCATAGAGAAAAGACTCTCAAGTGAATTTCAATTAATTCCATCATATTTTCCGCATTTTATTTACGACAATGTCAATTCAATTTACTTAATGTCGTATTGTGGTAACGCAAAAAGATTACAAACTGTAAATGGTCACTATTATTAATACCATTATGTCTCTCGAATTCTCCTTTCACTACAGGCGATTGTTTATTTATTTGATGTAATTTTATGATATATAAGCGAATTTTCGTGCTTCATTTTCTGTTTATTATTTGTAATCAAAATGATGTAATAATTATTCCATTTGTAGGATATTATTATTGTGTAAATATTGAATTAAAAGCATTATTAAGAAACAATACGATAGACTTTTAGATATTAATGAATTATTAAAGAGAAACAAATTTGAAATTTTAAACAAAGAAGATTTTTAACGAAAGAATTTTTAAGAAAATTTTAACGAATTTTCAAATTTAACGAAAAAATTGTACAAATTTTTATTGACGAAAATTTTAATTTTTCAAAACCAAAGCAAAGAAAAATAATTTCACAGAAATCAGTAATTAAAAGTGCTATAACTAATGAACTAAAAAAGTAGTCCATTGAAATACCTTAACAAATAACAAAACGAAAATAGTCATTCTTTTAATTTCCAACTTTGTCATAATACATAATCAATAATTCATTACAGACGCATGCAAAGAGTGTGTCATATATTATTTGTTGACATTTAACAACATGTAATTGTTACGCATGAACATTTACCTTAATTTTAACAAATTGAATGCTTGCCAGCTTTCATTTAAAAAGAATAATATAAAATATTTTTCTAACCATTTTTTCTCGCGCTGTTTCCAGGTAAAGAAAGAGCTTTTAGCTAAATGAAATGCTTCTTGTTATTTACATTTTCTCCTAATTTTCTCTAACTGAATTTTTTTGTCAGCGACTCTCAATTGAAATAAGATGAGACATTGAATAAGCATGAATAGAGGCAAATGGCTTTTAAAAATTAACGAAAGGGAAACTTTTCAGTTTGTGCTCGCTATTCATTAACTAATGACATGTTGAAATGAAATTTTTTTTTTTCAAAGTTTGTTGAATTTTATGACGGCATTTTTTGCTTTTATTGGCTATTCACATTAATTTGAAGTGATTTATGAACGTTCGCTTTTAAAACAATAAAAAATTAAAATTTTCTCGCCTGTCAAATCATTGGTTATGCAAAGCTCTTTAAATTTTTTAACTAAGCTCACCTTTCCCGCATCATTTTTCATTTTTAACCAAATTTCATTCATTCAACAATCAGAAAAAGGCATGACGAGGCGCTTTAATGTTGCTAAGCACAAAAGCGTTTTTTTCTTTTCAAGAAAAATCCTTGCTCAGGTGTAATTGAAATGAATTTGAAATGCTTGTCAGACATAATTTATTAGCAGTCGTAAACACAACATTCCTTCTTTTTACACGAGTCAAATATTTTACATTTTACCAACTCCACCTCTATTCATTTTTCTTTTTTTCTCATACACATACTTTGAGTTACATTTATTGTAGTACATTATAAATATATCTTTTCTTACTCATTTTATCATGGTAGAGAATGTGTGAAAATTAATTTGTAAAATTTAAGTCTTTTATTGTTAGAAATTGAAAGTAATAAATTATGTACTAAAATTTTCTGTTCTAAAAAGTTAAATTTTTAATGTGCAACTGTAACAAAATGTTGCTTCTGACATTTGTTGCATGCAACATATGAAATGTAAACAAAAAGAATTTGATCAATTTTTATAAAATTTCATTAATAACAATGAACAAACCTTGCAAGAAAAAAAAATCAATTTTAATCTTCCAAAGCATCCATAAATTATAAATAAAGAACACAGAAAGGGAAAGAAAGAAGAAAATATTTTATGAGGCACCAACTTATTTACGAGGTAAACATGATGGGCGGCTTCTGAATACATCCCTCAAATGAATTCTAAACTTGCATACGCCGTCGTTTTTTTTATTGAATTTGATGGATGTAAATGCACGCATGAAGGGAATTGCTCGTGTGTCCAATTTTTATAACCGTCAAGAATAAAAAGTATTATTCAAGAATTATGTAAATGACATGCGAACGAATTTCATGTTAAATGTCTCGATGATAAATGGTTTAAGCGAAATCTCATGAATTTTTGTGTATGCGACAAGTTGTAATATGTGAAGGGCGCTAGTCTTTCTTATTGTCCAACAAACATTCACCGATGTCAGTAACAGCAGCAGTTGCTTCTAATCTCAGTATGTGCTCAATAGAACAGTTAGAGCATTATCACTTACAATTTTTATGGGCCAGAGGCTTTGTATTCCGCAAATTTCTGTAGCGTGGTCTATAAAAATTTCATGGATGGTAGCATAAGGCGATATCAGTATAAGTGACAATGGTAAGAAAGCTACTTAGCATAATGACCATCAAAATGATTCTATGAAAGGCAAAAAAAGAAAAAAGAGGACAAATTTTGCTGCTGCTCTTTTTTACATTTGTGATAATTTTCATTTATTTATTCATGAGAAAACAAAAATAATTTTGACATTTTGTTGTTTTAATTTCATCAATAGGTTTTGCTGACGCCACCAGACGAAGGTCCACGTGTAAAAGGTCAACGAATAAAACTCCAGGACATCATCGAGGGTGCTTATAGTCCATTAAGCGGTAGCAACAATGGCTGTTGGATTAGTTGTAAGTGTAACTAACTCATTCTGTGATAAATTGCGTATCATGATAATCCATGCTGGCTATTTACAGCTGAAGAGTTTCTCTATCAAAATCAATGGGGCGAAATTGCTTTATTAAGCGTTGGAAATTTATCTGAAAGGATATTAATGTCGAATACAACTTATGTGAGTATTTTGGCTTTTTTTCTTTTTAAGAAATAATAGATCATTTTTAAAATTTAAATTTTAACGGAAATTTTTTTTATATTTTTTTGTTTGCAAAAAATTTATTTTTAAAAGCTTACAAACTTTTATTTTTTTACAAAAGAAAAAACTTTTTTAACGGAATTTAAATTTTTAAATATTTTAAAAAGGTTTTTTAATGATTTAAAATTTTCTTTGTCTTGAAAAAGGTTTAAGTTTTTTTTGTTTTCAAAAATTAAATTTTTCTATTATTTCGTCTTAATCTCCCTATTTCAATCGGCGATGACAACAACGATCATTTGACTGCTGCGTTGGCCAAAAATACAAATTTAAATGTGTGGACAATGCCACTTGTTGTTGAACAATATCCAATTTATCAAATAAAAATGTCAAAATCAGACTAGAATTCAACAATAATCTTCTACCATCATTCCATTTTTTGTTCGATTCTATTCGATGAAAGAAACGACAAAAATAATTTTTTTGTATCTCACACAATGTAATTGCCTCTATAACGATGCTCTTTATTTGTTACATTAACAAGCAGATGCGATATCAATAAAATCGTAAAATTTATTGTAAAAATTTGTCTTTGAATTAGCGCAAGTGCCGACAATGGAAGAATTTTCCGCCTTAAGTGTCTGCCTTCTTTAAAATGATTATTTATTAACAAGTGCACACGAAGTGTAGAAAGACATTAAATTTTCATTACGAAACTTTCTAACCACTCAAACTTACAAAAACAAAAAGAAGAGAAAATATATGGAAAATTTATTTTTGCATCGTGTTTGGTTGCTGTTTAGGAAAAGTTTTAGATTAAAAAATTTTCCATTAAGGATTTTTTTTTTGAATTTCTAATTTTAATTAAAATGAAAATTTTATTTCAAAAAAATTTCATATTTAACGAACTCGATAATTTTAAATTTTAACGAAAAATTCAAAATGTAGCAGTTAAAAATATTTCAAATTACAAAATTTTCGTTAAAAATAAAATTTTTATCAAAGCAATATATTACTTAAAAAGTTGCTAACTTATATGAATTTCTCAATGATGGTTGTTTCTAATGATCTCATCGTCCTTNNNTTTTTTTCTCTCTAAAAGCATCATCATTATTATTTTTCTCTTCTCGCTTCTTCATGTTCTTGTTATGTTGTCGTCGTCATAGCTTTAAACGCGTGTATTTCATAAGGCAAAAAAAGAAATGAATGAAACTTTTTTTCTTTTTATAAATGAATAGACCCTTGAAAGCGAGAAGTGCTTTCATTTCTTTTGTCTCCTTACTGAATGTATGACTTTTCCTCTTTTTCTATTTCACTCTCTCATAAGTCCATTTAATTTTTTCTTCCTTTAGAAAAATTTAGCGCCTGCAAAGTTTTCATTATCAGCTGACAAAAAATACTTGCTATTAGCACAAAATGTACAAAAACTTTTTCGACATTCATATCTGGCACAATACACAGTCTATGATATACAAGCAAGGTGAGTCCAAAATTACATTTGTAGCTAGCCATTAATTTACATTAAATTATGATGTTGCTCATAAATTTAGCACCTGAACTCAATTTTTTGTGCACTATAATTTTCTCTTTATTTCTTCTACAGTGAATCAATAAGCCTAACACCCAAAAGTGAAGAAGAATGGCCTTTTCTCTTACATGCACAATTTACACCACGTGGCCATTCACTTGTTATGGTTTACAACTATGATATTTACTATAAAACGGGACCAAAGTCAGCACAATCATATAGAATAACGAAAAATGGACTTCCAGGCATTATTTATAATGGAGTTCCTGATTGGCTTTATGAAGGTAAATTTTTAATACCAGAAAAAATTCAAATATTTTTAAAATTTTGAACGAAAATTTTAAGATTTTTCAAAAAAAACTCAGAAAGTTTAATTTATTGAAAAAAATAAAGCTTCAAAAAAATAGAAAAGTTTTAAAAATTTTGTAAAAAGCAATAAAAATATTATTTACGATTTTAAAAAAGCTCAAAGCTTTTTTTGAAAAATTTTAAAAGAACAAAGAGGATTTTAAAACAATTCAAAAACAGATAATAATTTTTCAAAAATCTTACAGAGAGCTTAAAATATTTTTTGAACAATTTTTGAAATTTCAAAAAATTATTTTGAAAATTTTTAAAAACGATTTCTAAAACTTTAATTTCAAATTATTTCTACCAACTATTAAATCAAATAAAAAATTTAAAATGAAAATTGCAGCTAATTGCAATCTGCCAGCAGTCATTAATTATGTCAGAGAAAGAGAGATAGTTGATTGCATTGGGTTTGCTCATAAAAACACACAATAAAACAATTGAACTCAATTTTATATATCATTGTCCTTATTCAGAGAATTATTATTATTATGTTCACACACAACATGCTTGCACGCAAAAAGGATAATGAATTGAGCTCTTGCATGAAATTACAATGATGACACATATGTGTGTATTTGTTTGTATGTGAAACGAGATGGAAAAAAGTTTATTACAATGTGGTGAAGTGAAGAAAATTGAAAGAGACAAAAAAGCAATAATAAAAAGAAGAGTGTAATTAATATCATGACACAACACAAACACGCATATCATTAAATAATGTCTTTCTCTCGTTTTCATGGTGATAAGATTGTAAATAGCAGTTGTTACTCACTTTTCACACAAACAATATTGTCATATATTGCTTGCTTCCTTCTGCCTACTCTCATTGCTCTTGTTAAAATAAACTTCCAACGAAAACTCACATAAATTTTGTCTTGTTGCTTTTGTTGTTAAATATTGTGTGACAAAATGAGCAAGGGAGCGATGCATTCTAAGAATTAATGGAATATTTTTAAGGTTTTATGAAATTTTCCCAAACAAAAATTGAATTTTCCAATTGTTATGAAATTTTTTAAAGTTGATTTTATTTTTCTGATGAATTTGATTGTTTTATTTAAATGAACTGTTATTTTAATGAATAGATTAGGTAATAAAAAATCAGTTTATTTTATAGAATTTCTGTTAAATTTATCAAATTTAAATTTGGTTTCATTCTAAACAATTTCATTCTTTTTTTAAAAATTTAACAAAATTAACCGTTAAAAATTATTTTTAAAAATTCAAAAAAATTTTTTTTTGATCAAAAACTACACGGAAAATCGTTCCATTATTTCTTGACTGCATCCATAGCTGTATTTTCATGACTGATTGTAGCCTAGACTAATTATTCCTTCAAACATAATGCCATTTGTCTGAAACGAGATCAACAAATTATTTTGTAATCTCTTTTTCTTTCTGTTATTTTCAGAGGAAATACTGAACAGTAACACGGCAATTTGGATGTCAAATGACGGTCATTTAATGCTCTACGGTGTATTCAACGACACAAATGTTATGGAACAAAAGTTTCCATGGTATGGCTCAACAGCTGATAACGGAAACGTTAATCTCTACCCGGAAATTAGATCACTAAGGTAAAAAAATTATTTTTAGAAATTTTCCTCAATTCTGGCAGTAGATATGACTTGCTCGCTTTTTCACTCATTCATTAATTATTTTCCTTTCTGTTCGCTTCCGAATGAGCATTTTCAGTTTAACCGAGAATTGCATTTCATTCATGAATAAATAATAAAAAAATTTCAAGTCAGCTTCATTCTTTTTAAGAATGAAAATTCTTTTGCATTATTTCTTCACTCTATCAAAGTTTTTTACTCGCTTTTTTAATCATTTGGAACAATCGACATCGAAACTTTGTTTTTCCCTTGGGTGAAATGAAAAAGAGAGAAAATTAATTTGTGCTTGACACGACTCATGTAAAATTGTTCAAATAAAGAAAGAAAAAATATATTCAGCTTAACGAGAGAATTGTGTGTATAATGGAAATTGAAAAATTAGCAGGATGCTTATTTTTTGATATCGTAAATTTTTATTATAGAGAAATAAACTTTTTTCAAGAAAATTTCTTTATCTTAATTGAAAATTTATTTTTTCTTTCATCAAATAAAATTGATTAAATTTTACTTCTTTTTCATAAAATTATTTCTGATTTTTCATTTTAATTTTTGTTCTTTTGGTAGATGTTTAAAGTTTTTATAAATTTTGTATTTTCGTGTTTTGTTCGCTTTTATCGCCGAAAAAAATTTCATTCAATTTTTGTTAATTTATGCAAAATTATAGTTTTTAAAAGTTTTTTCTCGATAAAAGTTTTTTAATAAATAAAAAAGGTGAATTCATTTAAAAACGTAAAAACTCATTTCTATTTTGTTTCTGTTCAACATCAATTAAATAAATAATAAAAATCTATGTTTTGAAAAGGAAAATGATGCACACAAATGCGAAATTTGTCAATCGTCATCTTCTCAGTAACTTTCATCAAAATGTTGCTTTTAATACATGTCAATATTATCTTATTTTTTCCAGTTTGCAAACAAGCAAAGCTCATGTGCATACATTTTAAATTTAGCTTTGACTTTGACTCTTTCTATCTATCTACAACTTATGCAAATGGCATCGATTCAAAAGCAATTGCATGTTGTTGCTACTTTTGTATTTGTTTATACCAAAAAATGTTTGCTCATCCCTGGGAGAAGTAAAGAATTCATTTTGACCTTAGTTTGGCAAGTTGCAAAATTGCTACTTGATATGATATACACATATAGAAAAAAAAACTGTGACTCAATTCAATTGTTTTTTATATAGAAGGAAAAAAACTTTTCAATTTTATTTTGCATGAGAGTTTATAGTTTTTATTTTTGTATGCAAAATACATCACGTACTGTAGCAGCATTAGAGCAGTCAACACACTGATGTGACCTCATAAATTCTATTTTATGTGAGAAAAATTCACTTTATGTTCATATAATTGGAAAGTAGGATTTTTATGAGTCAGACTTAATTTATTCTAAAAACATTTCTGAAAATTTTGAACTGAATGACAAGAGCTTTAATTTGATAGTTTAAGTAGAAAGTTTAACAAGAGATTTACAAACTGCAACTACCAAGAAATTATGTAACGTGAACTTCTCACTTACATAACACCACAAAAAAGTATAAACAAAAAGTTTTGTTATTTTACCACTTGAATCGTGCAAAAACTTGCAATGAGTAGCAGATGAGAAAACAATGAAGGTTAATTGAAACAAGGTTGATTTTTCGAAAGCTTAAGGTGGTTGAAATTGAAATTTCTTTTTAAGAGTTTAACAAATTTTAAGAAGATTGTAATAAACTTGGTAGTGTCACATGTTTAAACATTTTTTTACAGTATTTCTTGTCAAAACTTAAATTATTTTAATAGTTTTACCAAAATTTTTCTAAATTTTATTTCAAAAAATTCGAAAATTCAGAAAAATTTCAAAAAAGAATCTAAAAATGTTTGAAAATTTGAATTTTCCAACGGTCAAAAATCTTAAATGACGCTACCAAAGTAATAAAATATTCAAAATGTAATTGAAACTCCAATTTGAAAGTAAAAGTTATAGAATTTAAATTATTTAAAATACTAATTAAATCAGAATAAGAGAAAGTCAATATGTAAAATGTTTTGAAGAAAAGTTGAACAGATTTTCCCGCAATTAAAATTTTTCTATGCAAATGAACACGCTTTGCAATGTGTCTCATTAAAGCAATTTAGCAACATAACGATAATGGAACTATAATTGGAGTTTTCTCTCTTACTCACTATTTTCATCTTCTCAAAATGGAGGAGTCAGCGGGAGATTTTTCGCATTAAATATCTATTAATGTGCATTATTTGCATACTAATGTTGAAAGCGAACGTGAGGCTGAAAGAATAAGCGAACGAGCAAAAGGAAGGAATAGAAAATTAATTGGATCAGCAACTGATGAGATTATAGAACGTTATTATGGGAAATTATTGATTATTATGGATGAGTAGCAAATTAATTTTCAATTTTAAACACATTTCAGCACTTACGAAAATAACGATAAATGATGAGGCTTGCGGATAGGAATTCATGCTGAATTTCCTTTTTCCTTTCTTTGGGCTGTTCAACTTATCGTGAAATATTATTTCCGCAAGTGTTTCTGACAACAACAGAAAAATCATCATTGAAAAATAACAATTTAATGAAAGATAAGAAAAATTTTTGCAGTAAATTTTAATTTAAATTAAATTAAAAGAGAATTTTAAATGCATATAAAAATTTTAAAGGAAAATTTTATTTGTTTGTTTCCAAAAAAAGTTCTTCGTTAAAAATATACGTTAATTCTTTTCGTTAAAATATTTCTTTAAAATTTTTAAAAAAATCAAAAATTATTTTAATTGAAACTTTATCGTTAAAAAATTCGTTGAATTTTCTTCGTTAAATTTTCTCTTTTTCTAAAAGAGAAAAACTTTTTAATGGATTATTATGAAAATGTTTAGCAAAATCCTGCATACAATTATTTATAAATTTCTTCGTTTGAATAATATCTTTCAACATCTAGTCTACTATATTATTGAAAACAGAGAGAAAAGCTTTTTCTGATAATAAAATTGTATGAATGATAAACTTCTGAGTAAACATTATACTATTTTCATGCATGACGAGAAAATTTTAACGAACTTAATAGTTTTATTATCCAATTCAATTCAGAAATATTCACAAGGATGTTAAATGATAGAGTAGAGTAAAAGTTTTTGCAATTTATAACTAGAAAAAGATTAAAAGCATGTATGTTAAATACCAGGGGAAAATTTCTAAACATTAAACGAGGTTTTGTGAAAATAACAAGCAAAAAATTTCTATCAAAAAAAACTCTCTTCATTTGCGGCATTGAATAGTTTCTACATAGTCCTATTTTAAATTTTCCTTCAACCTTATCACATTGCTTTGTGTGCAAGTGAATTGAAGAAAAATTCTTCGTTGATTTGATATTGTAGCTTTCTATTCACTTTCAAAATTACCATGGCAATTTCAACTCTTTTCATACTGTATGTCATTTACCGCTCATACATTGAAAAAGTGGTTGTGTGAGGAAATAATGAAAAAGTTTTTTTTCACCCTTCGACAAGCATAACAAAATTGCTAATATTTTTCTTTCATTCACAGATATCCAAAACCAGGCACTTTATACAATCCAACAATATTGCTACGAGTTGCTGATTTAGCTGATCCAAAGAGCGTTCGAATTCGCGATCTAACACCGCCACCAATACTGCATCATAGGTAAAATATATTCAATGTAATGACAGACGGTGAACGATTGAACCGTATCAATCAAAAATGATGACGATGTAAAGCTGTCATCAACACTTTTACTTCCATTGGGAATTTTTAAAAATTGATATATGCATATCACATTCAAATTTCTATTCAAGCATCATATAAAAAAACTTTTTTACTTTTGCATTCGTCTGCGTTTATAAAAATAATTCTAGCGAGTCAATCAATAATTTTATTATTTTTTTCTTTTCTTTTGTTATTGAAATTGTCACACAGGGAACATTATTTTGCTAGCGCAGCATGGGTAAGTCAAACGGAAGTCAGCATCGTGTGGATGAATCGAGCTCAAAATTTGTCAGTTGTCACACTGTGCAAGTCTCCTATGTGGTATTGTCAAGAGGTAAAATGAAAAGAATTGACTGATTTTATTCATATTAAAATTCTTTCAATTTTACTTTTTCAGACACATAAGACAAGTGGTGACGGTAGAGGTTGGGTAGATGAACTTTCTATTCCACATTTCTCGACAAATACTACAACATATATCGCTATCTCGCCTGTAAGAGAGGGAAGTTCTGGTAAGTTATTGCAATTACTAATTCAATAAATTCAATTAGCGCAAATTTTAGCAAGAATAAAAATTCATTTTGGCTATTTTGATCAGCTATAGAAGTTCATAATAGTGCTAATACTTTAATTTGTCTATTTTATGTTTCAATTAATTAAAAGAAAGCTATAGAAATAAAGAATTTGCGAAATAAATTTCAAAATTGTAAATGTAAACAAAAACATAAACAAAGAAATTCTAAGAAAATAATTTCAATTTTAAGAAGCATTAGAACGCAAAAAAGTAGAAATAATTTTCCTTTACTGAGAAAAATTCCACGAAGATTCTTTCAAACTGAAGAAATATAAGAAAAATGCGCTAAAACATTCCAATCTACAAATAAAAATTTCTAATTATAATTTTTATTGACCTTTCGTGCTTTTATTCTATTCATATCACAGGTCATTATCGACATTTAGTGCACGTTCAAATATCGAAGAAACGAATAATACCTTTAACACATGGTCGAAGTGATGTTAGTAAAATTGTACATTGGGATCAAACGAATAACTACGTGTAAGTAGAAAATAACACATATGATTTTCTTTCTTCATTATCATGGGTTTATCGTTCAGGTATTATTTGGCAAAGCCTGAGAATTTTCCAGGTTATCAGCATCTTTATCGTGCGGATGCTGTTCCACCGGCTGTAGGTGTTGCATTGAAAACACCTTTATGCCTCACGTGTTCACCATTACAAGTCGATTATTTGCGTATGACGCAAGCGGCTGCCAAGTCTCGTGTTTCATGGGAAAGTGAAGAAGATTTAGGTGATCAAATTTCATCAGCATCAATTGCTGGTAGTGGAAATGTCAATGATGCTGACCCAAAAGCATGTCAATATTTTAACGCAATTTTTGCACCAAACAATAATGAGTATGCCTTAATCGAATGTCTAGGGCCTGACGTTCCCACAAGTTGGATTTACAAGTTTGATGCAAAGAATGAAAACGATCCAATAATGCCAATTTATTTGCTGCAGAATAACACAGATTTAAAAGAACGTGTAGCGAGAATAGCAATGCCAGTAACACGCACGTTTCCAATTGGCATTTCAGGCGGTTTTCATGCTCAAGCTCGCATGCTATTGCCGCCGGGTCTTCGTGAGGACGAAATCACAAAATATCCGATGGTTGTGCACGTTTATTCGGGACCAGGCACGCAACTTGTTACGGAAAAATTTCAAATTGATTGGAATACTTATTTGGCCGGAGCAAAAGACTATATTGTAACGCAGATTGATGGCCGTGGATCAAGTGGTCAAGGCTATCAACTACTACATGAAGTCTATCGACGCCTTGGGACAGTAGAAGTTTCAGATCAATTGGAAGTGACGGAATATCTGCGTGATACATTACATTTCGTTGATAAAAAACGCATGGGAATTTGGGGTAAGCATTCAATTAAATTTAAAGCGTGTAGAAATTTTTTATTTGCAAATCTTTTTTTGATTGCGTCAACAGCAATGAAGAAAAATTTTTTTGTTTGCTAAAGTAATTAAAAGTATTTCTCTTTCTCATTAACTCAACCACTTTTTTCTTTTGCTGCTGTTCATTCTAATGCTAAAAATAAACATTTTTCTCATAGGCTGGAGCTTTGGAGGATATGTTGCTGCATTATCATTGTCAACATCAGAACTCTTTCAATGCGGTATTAGTGTCGCTCCGGTAACAAATTGGAAGCTTTATGGTAAGTGTAGCAAATTGCTTTTATTGCACACTTGTTTCAAAGCTCATTTTAATATAAAAGAAAAATCCTTAAATTTTGTTGTTATTTTGCATGACTTTGACTTTTATTTATATTGTCATCATTTCAGATTCCACGTACACAGAACGTTATATGGGAATGCCAAACTTAACTGACAACTATCAGGGTTATGAAGAAGGAGATCTATCGAAACATGTGGATCAACTGAAAGATAAGCAATTTCTATTGGTGAGATTTGTCATTTTGTGATTTTGATTTTAGGAAAATTTATTATTATTCATGGCAATTTGTATGTATTACAGATACATGGAACAGCTGACGATAACGTGCATTTTATGCAAAGCATGGTTCTAGCAAAAGCGCTCACAAATCGTGGAGCATTGTTCAAACAACAAATCTATCCTGACGAAGGGCATAGTCTGAGTGGTGTGAAAAAGCACTTATTCCGATCAATGACACTTTTCTTCGATGATTGCTTCAAGAAACAGGTATGTGATATAGTAAAATATTTTTGTTGTTAAACGGGTATTGCTTGTTTTGAAATGAATATATTTAGTTATGGAGATTTGAAATATCTTTATTTTATATTCGGAAAGGTATTCGTAAACTAATAAAATGTTTATCTAAAAATTAACAGATAATCAAAACCGTTATAAATTTGAAATTTTTTGTTTACTTTTCCTGTTGTTTTGTCACATGTGACATGTTTTTTGTCGCAATATAATTGTTTACAATTTTTAAAAAAGTTTAAAAACTCATTTTTGATCTTTCAAAGAGTTTTAAATTATCAAAGTTTTCATTAAATGACATTTACATTTTAATGACTTAAAATTAGAAATAGGAAAGAAATTTATAAAACTCGATTAAAAATAATTTTTAGTTTTCTGTTGCATGTGACATGTGTTAATGTCACATGTGACAAAAAATTTTAGCCTGTTTTTACCTAAATAATTTTTTTGTCTCTCACCTAAGTCCCTTGAAATAAATCAAAAAATCTCATTCTTACTTAAAGTTAACCATGTTGATAGTAAATTCTAATATTTTTACGCAAAATAAGCTATACTCAATGTATGTATTTTTATTTTGCCAAGTTTTCTTCTTTCAAATCGAATTCATATAAATTGTATAATTTTATTGACATAAAATATTCATTTGAACAGGTGCCATTGGAGCCAAATGGAGCTGGTCTCAGAAATGGTGGAACCTCAAGCTCATCCTCTGCCGATACAACAAACTAAAATTAATGATAATGTGATCAAAATGGCCATCTCAATACGTGATCGAAATAATTAAATTAAATTTTATTGTAAATGTGAATGAAGAAGAAAAAAGAAAAAATATTCAATACACATTTTGGTTGTGAGATGAAGTTGGAGTAAAGAATAAAAAGGAGGAAAAAGAATGCTCATTGATATCAAAAAACTAGAATGAAGGAAAAAATATAACTAGGACATAAGATGAAAGAAAAAGCTAATAAATCACTAAAAGACTCTCTATTTTTTCTCTTTATTCTCCTCCCTCCTATATTCATATACAAACAAAAAAAGACATAAAACATATACATAGTGAAAAAAAACTAAAATTAATCTAGTCATATTAAATCGAAAAAAAAATAATTAATTACCTATCTTAGATGATTAAAAAAAGTAAAAATTCCATGAATTTTTAGTATGCAAAAATGAGAATCAATTTAAAGCATTTTCGTCTTTTCGAAAGGGATAATCAATAAACTGACAATATTATTCTTCTTATAAGATTAATTGTAGACGAAAAAAATTATTAGAAAAAAAGAGTCGAGAGCATTTACATAAAAATGAAAATTTACTATCAAAGTATTTGTAAGACAAATGAGCTTCAAATCTTGCTACGAATGCTCCATTAATTATCATTCCATATTCTTCTACACTCTCTAAATTCTATCGCTCGTTATTGTTGTTAAAAATTTGAGAAAATTTAATTTTAAAATAAAAATGAACACGAAAGCAAAAAACAAACCAAATTTTTCAAAGAGATAATTAATTATTCTCACTTGAGTTATCAATCATCAATCAGCACTCAATTAAAATGAGAGAAAAAAACCACAATGAAATATTTTGTAAATAATTTAAAAAAAATTCTCTCTAGCTTTCAATGTGTGTTCATCTTATTTAGGAAGAAGAAAAAATTTTCTTGCTAGAAAAAATCTCAACCCCAAATTGTGATTACAACCATAAAAAAATGATTGCGTTTGAACTAACGCATCGCGTAATCGTGATTGTGAAGTGCCAAACGAACAAACAAAAAAATTATAAGAAAAAATGCTAAATTAATGGAGTTGCTATTTAAAATTTAAATTCTATTTCCCAAATTTAAAAAAGAAGAAGTTCTAAAGCAATTTATTTTGTACATAAATTTTACATATCTATATTTTTGTTCAAAATAGTGTCCCATTCTAAAAAAGTAACAGAACAATTCAGATTATTGCCAATTGTATAAATCTCAGTCACCAGCTGTTATAAAGGAGCACTTAAAAAGAAAAGAAAAAACCACAAAAAAGTACGTGAATGTGTCTCAAAAAGCTCTTCGTTTCAAATCATTAATCAAGTTTTATTATCATGGAAGCTCTTTTTACTTTGGCTCTGACTGTCGCCCCTTTCATTCACTCATATGGAGCAATAAATTTAGTTCTCTTTCTTCCCTTCAATCGCATATCGCTCATGAATAGAAATTTATTCAATTTAAATTAAGATAAATGTTGGTGCGTGTGTGCGCAACTTTCTTCATTCTTCATATTCTTCTTTACGCAAAAGAAGACTCTCAATAAATCAAATGAAATTTTGCAACTTCAATAATAATATTATGTACACGTGAGGGGTAATAAAAAGAAAGCTAAAATTGATTTATTCTGATAAATTATTTGCTTTTTTTAATTAGCGAAAAAAGTAAATATTTCTGAATAAAGAAATAATAGAATATTTTGAATTGTAAATTAAAAATAACTTGAAAAAGTTTTGTTACTTGTTATAATAGCAAAATATTTTACTGTTGGACTAAATTGTTGCTATATTATTATTCAAAATAGAATTATTTTTTAACGTTTTTTTTTTAAATTTAAACTCGATCTTGAAAGTTTTTGATCTTGAACTTGATCTTAATTTTTTTCAAAATTTCTTAATTTTACAATATTTTTAAAAAATTGGTTTAAAACTCAGAAAAATTCTATTGTTTCTATTGCTAATTGATAAATAATTATTCGTTTGCAATTTCTGTCTCTTTCTCACTCTCTTTTCTTGTTTATTATTCTTGAATGCCATTAACAAAAACAATTTGCTTTCTCAACTAATTTAAATTAATTACCGTGAATCCTTTTCACTCTCTCTGCACTGTGTTGCACAGTGATTGTCCACATAATAAAGAATGATGGTGTGTATGTATATAAATGAAGTAAATTTATGACTTTGTACTTTTCACCGTCATTTAATTATAGCGTTTACTCAAGCAATTTCATCATCAAGTGAATATTTTAAAAATTGAAATGGGTCCAGCATGAGAGAGTAAAGTGAAAAATTTCATTCGGAAATTAATCATTCCGAGCACGTACTTGCCTATGTTGAGACTTTCATCCTTCTTTCTTTATCTCGCATCACAACTGCTCATTTGATATCATTCTTCCTTTTCAATAGATTTACGACAGTGACAACAGAAAAAGGGCCCAAAAAACGCAAATGATTAA
This sequence comes from Polypedilum vanderplanki, assembly GCA_018290095.1. Lineage (NCBI taxonomy): Eukaryota > Metazoa > Arthropoda > Insecta > Diptera > Chironomidae > Polypedilum > Polypedilum vanderplanki. The sequence continues at coordinate 22,297,111 of CM031379.1, read as the reverse complement.
ATTAAATTATTCTCCATTTCGTCATTGTTGTTACTTGCCGTTTTTCTCACTCAATCACATCCGATTAAAAGCTTGTGAATTTTGACTTTGAAGCTCACAAAATAAAACAGAAAAAGTCTTAAAATCTCCTCAGTGGGATGCTTTTAGTGTAAAGATGGGAAAAAGTTGAACGAGACCCATGAGAATTGTCGAATGGAGAAAAATTTCATCCTTTTTCGCGTAAAGAAATACTTGCATATTCAAAGAAGAAGAAATGGAAAAAAGTCATTTTTGTCACATTTTTAATGATTTGTTTTGCTTCATATGGGAATAAAATTCAAAATTCAACGAATTAGCTAAAAATTTACATGACTAAAAAATTGGCTTGGAAAATTTTGTTAAATTTAAACTTTTACATTTGTTTTATTTTTGTAAGTAAGAGCAAAAGTTGTTAATAAAAATAAAAAAGTTTTTCGTTTCTCTTGATTGAAATCATGAGAAAAACTAAAAGATTGATAGGTACACAATTAAAAAAGTTTCACATGCACATAACATTTAAAAGAATGAAAGAAAGAAATTTAATTTAATTTATTTTATTTCTTTTTAAATCATGGTGAAAAGTTTTTCTCTGCTCAGTTATTATAATCATCGTCTCAAACCCTGTACAAAGCACATTCAGCACAAAGAGAAAGTTTTCATTAAAAAGAACTAATAAAAAAGAGAGTATTCACTTAGGAGACAATTAAAATAGATAATTAAAATAATAATGATTCTTGACATTAGCTAGTTAGTTTATAGTAAAAAGTGATGAATGCACAAAAAAATTAACTTTAATTTCAACAAAATAAAGACAAAAATTTATTTCTTTCAAATGATTAATTATGATGAGTTTCAATAAATTTTTATTCATTCATTAGGAAAAAAGGTTGGTATAAAAAACTTTATTTCAGTTAAGGTTGTGACACACTACTTGATGGAAGCTTCAAAGTACTCAATAAAAAAACTTTAGATTTTAACTTTTTTAAAATTTATTGCATGTATTCTTCTTAAATTTAAGCAATTTGAAAATATTTCAACAGTGGAAATTTGCAAATTTCTTAAGAATTAAAAAATTTAGAGCGAAATTAGTGACAAAAAGTTAAAAAAAATTTAAACATTTTTCACAAAAATTTCGATTACTTTTTAACTTTTGCTTTTCGATTATTATAAATTTTTAAAGTGCCTCTACCTTTATTTTAGCTATCATATACAAAAACAAACTTTTATTTATGAACATGGTTTTTCACTTTTCAATCAGAGGTCAAAGGTAAAGTAAAACAAAATTTAATAACTACACATGCTTGAAAAGACGAGAATAAACAATCATATGAGAAAACAATAAAAGAGAAAAGAGAGTTTATGGCATGTTATGAAAGGCAAACAAAAGCTCTTTATCCTTTGATGCATAAAAGCAGATTATTGTTCATCTTGTGACACAGGTCTTTTTTAATCAAATTTTTTTGTTATCTTCAAAAACAAACTTTGAATTTTTTATCCATTTAGATAGGAAATGTCAAAAAGAAGTTTTAAAGATGAAAAATAAAATAATTACTGTCAATTAATAAAAATTCCACGTGATGCGTGAATGTTCACAAAACTCAATTTGTTAAATCACAAGACGCATAAAACATAATTCATTAAATTTTCATCTCCATGTTTCACACATTTGTTCTCAATTAATTGTTTGTTTTATAGCTAGAGCTTCAAAACCTTCCACATATTGCCTCCAGTGACCTAGTACACATTCACACACAAAACATAAAATTAATATTCTTAATTGACACATTATATTATAATAACATAAGACGAACACATATATTATTGAGATATAAACTACTCAGTTGTTATCAGTCACAATGAAAAAGTTTATAAGTCTCATCATTTTTGTATCTTACTTAAAGACTTTTTGCATGTGATACATTTAGAAAAAGGAAAAGTGCTGTTTAGATAACATTTCGACAAACAAACATTTTAGAACCCTTTTGCATGCCTTTTAAACTATCAACAAACACAAAAGAGAACAACAAACAGTTAGGAAATATTAGAATATTTTACAGCTAATTTTTTACTTGAAAGCAAAGAATCCCTGCTTAACCTTTATTTTATTAGTTTCAATTTAAGAACTTTTATCAATATTAATTTTAAATAGAATTTAGTGTGAATAAAAGTGTTTATGGTAGCAGCTGAACTTTCATAATTCAGTAATTAATTCAAGATTTTCCAAAAGATTCAATGTTTTTGTAAATTCTCGCTTAAACTTTAAAACAGTTTTAAACAGAAACTTTCTATCATTTCTTCCAATATTTTATCCCAAAATCTAATTCAACCTGTAGAAGGAAGATTGTTTTTCATATATTGCGAATTTGTGTGAGTCGAGTGAAATAATTAAATAACAAAATAGTCAAAGCTATAATAGAATTAGCATCATTTGTGGTTTAATATTCTGATTTTGCTAATTTCAAATGAAATGAATAATTTTAAATAAATTAAGAGTAAAATTTATTGTGCATTTTGTTGATTTGTGATGACAGTAATTGAATTTGATTTGCAAAATTAAATAAAAGCATTTAGCATTATTTGTCATGTACCCTAACATTTGTCAATATTTGTAAGGACATTCTATAAAAATATAATTTGAGTAATTATCATAACTATTAAAACATCACATTTCCCTTAACAATCATTAAATAAAATTTTAGTTATAGTTTTCATTCTCTACAAATAAAAACGGCAAAGATTGGACACTTTAATGATTTAATCAGAGATTTAATTAAAATCAAGTTGACTTAAAATTTTTAATAAATTTATTTCTAAGAGAAACAAGAATTTTTCTCATATGAATTTGACATTTTTAGATTTGCAACGTCAAAACAAAGATTTTAACAAACCTTGAAGTGTCAGAACAGCCTAATAAAATTATTATCAATGATTTTTGTTTTTTCAATAAAGTCAAGTTGAATTCAAGTAATTTAAATCAAGTTGATTGAAGATTTTACTGACCTATCAATGAATTGCTTATTGTGAAGCACAGAACTGGTCGAATGAAATGAAATTCATACAAAATGATTTGCCTTGAATGCGCTGATTTGATGATTATATATTTGTATTTTTATATTTTTTTGCAAAGGAAAAGCCCTTTTAATTCAAAAACTTACAGAATTTTGACAAAATATGATTAAAATTTAATTAAATTTTTTAGTGTCGAAGCCTTGAAAAAATCCATCATAAATTGCATTTATTTCATCTTCAGTCGCTGTGAAAGTGTGAGAAAATTTCTTTTAAACTTTGTTTTAATGAGCTTGTAAAATTTTTCTACTGAGTGATTTTATAAAATAAAAAAAATGCAAAAAAAGTTTTATTTCCTTTTTATGAATACACAAGTTTTTATTTCTTTTAAATGAGCTTAAAATTATTTTAATAATTGCATTTTCCATTGTGCTGAGAATCATGTTTTTTATAAAGCCTTTCATTTCTCCTTTTGAGTTTTCCTTCCATTGTCAAATGTTGTTTTCCTCTAAAACTTTAAAAATTCTTCCCTTCTTCTCCTTGTATAAAGTCAAATATGCTCCGATATTTGCTACTACAGTTCCTCCATTGCAATTGTCAATAATTAAAATCATTAAAAATAAAAGAATAAAAATTGTGATTTTTCCCATGTTTTTTTCTGTCTTTTATTTAAAATGAACACTCAAAAAATTTTTGTCTTGATATGTCTTGTTTGGTTTAGAAATCTCAATCGACTGAAAATTGCTGCTGCAATTTGTCTTTAAGAAACCTAATTGTTTACAAAATAAAGCGTGTTGAAGATGTTAATGATCTTCAATTTACACAATTAGTTTAATTATTTACTTTTTCATAATTACGAAATTTTTTTTTGGAATTCATTGAATTTTTTTATCGAGTTTTCATTCTTTATTAATAATTATTACAATCATAAGTTTTGTCCAAAATTCTGCTTAATTCTCCTTTGATTTAATGTCAATTATTTGGTATATTCTGCTGTTCTTTTTTCTTCAATTCCTTGTATTTTGTGAGGTATGCACCTATATTTGCAATTACAGATTGTTCCTGATTTCCATTGCCAATATCGTCGTAATAATCAATGAGCAATATTGCAAATAAAATGAAAGCGAATATCACAATTTTGTTCATTTTTATTTCTGAAATATTTGATGACTTTGAAAGTGAATTTAAAATTATATCTGACTTGTTCTTTAACACTTGTGTGACTGAATGAAATTCAATTAGTTTTAAGACAATATATACTTCATATATAACGGTATAAACATGTTAATCTAAGCTAATTTAATAAGTTTTTGTTAATTTTCTCGTGATTTCAATTTAAAAAGTTTAATCAATCAAACATTTCAAAAAGTGTGAAATCTAGAAGAATTTAAATAAAACTTGAAATATTTCTTTGAATTTTCAATTTTATTTCTCAATAAGAATAACAAGGTCTAAATAAACAATCATATCTTTTATCCACATAATATTCATCATCAGAATAATAATTTCTTCCCTTATTTTGTTGAAAATTTCTTTCTTGTTGTTTTCTTTGAGCTTCTTCACGTCTTTGCTTTCTTTCTTTATAAAGTGTGATATAAGCACCAATATTTGCGATTCCGCCACTACCTTGACTTTCAGTGTTATCAATAAGCAAAATCAAAAAGAACAAAAATGTGAAAATCACGATTGTTTTCATTTTGACAAATAGAAACTGAAAATAAATAACGAAAATTCCTTCTGATGTGTTCTGATATTTGTATGAAACTAACATACAACTTTTTGTTATTTTACTATTAAAAGCCGTGTGGAAGATGCTAATAAATAACGCAAGGCAATTTATCAACTCAATTATTATTGGTGATTTCATTTTGGAAAAATTTCGAGATTAAAAACAATCAGATTTATTTTGTCTTTGTTGTTTTGATCAATCAAAAATTTTCCTTGTAATAAGGAAATGATGAGTCTTTTATTTATAATAATAACAACGTCCATTATAAATTTCATCACAATCTCTGCTTTCAAGGTCATTTCTATAATAATAATCATTTGAAACTTTCTGTTGCTGTTTTTTCTGTTGACTTAATCGTTTAGCTTCTTCTTGCTTCTTCTTCATGGCTTTCTCTCTTCTCTTTTTTCTCTCTTTATACCATGTAATATAAGCACCAACATTAGCAATGTAATCTTGACACTTGCAATTATCAATCAACACAATTATGAAAAATAACAATGTAAAAATCATAATTGTCTTCATTTTGCAACTTGATTCCTGTAAAAGATAAAAACGACTGTTGATGAAAAATGTGAATCAAATCAAATATAGAATATTCCATAACTTAATTTTATTTCTCAACATCCTTTACTCAAAAGGTGCAAATTAACACAAATTAAATTATAATAATAAATTATGCTAATTTCCTCGAGATTTTCCATTTCTTATAAAAAAAAGTTCACAAACTTTGGTAAAAAATATTTTTCTTAATTTAAACTTAGATTGAGTTCATTGTTCGATTTAACATGGTCGAGTGAAAAATCCATCGGAACAAAGACGACGCCTTGCTGGAGAAACTCGTCCACCTTGGTCTCTCCTTCTTTGAGCTTCTTCACGTTGTCGTTTTCTTTCTTTATAAAGTGTGATATAAGCACCAAAATTTGCAGCAGGCGATCCTTGGCCCTTAATAAAATCGAGTGTTATAATGATGAAAAACACAGCCAATGCAAGCACAATTAAAATTTTCATTTTAACAGAGATTTTTTAAACGTCTTACTTGAAGCACTGAGTTTTAAACAATGAATATCACACGTGGATTTTCAGAATTTCAAAACGAAATATTTTTTAACACACGAAGAAAATGAAAAATAAATTCAAATGCGCGTTCATTCTTGGCCTCTCTCGATTGTGTTAATCATAAATGAATATTGATTTAATAAATTAGAACATGCATGCGGTCTATTTACAAAATAAGATGAATAATAGAAATTCCAGAGATGTTTTTACTCTATAATTAATATCAATGACATGAGAAAAATATTTTGATGTGATTTATTTGGAATAAACTTACTGTCATCATAATATTTAGTTTTTACAAATCCAATAAATCCTCCCATTGGTGCTATTCGTGAATGTTTGACTTTTTTATGTCTTTTATTAGGTTGTTTGTCCCATTTTGCTGCAAATGCATTTGAAATTAATGACAAAATGAGCAAAATAAATAAAAACTTGAAAATTTTCATCCTTTTTTTGTTTAAATCTTCTTACTCACAAATGAATAGTAAACTAAATATTCTATTATTAAAATGCCAATATTTATACACAAAATAAAGTCTATGTATTCCCACTAGAATAATCTTAAAAAATGTGCTAATTAAATAATAAAACCTTTTACTTCCGATTTATTTCATTAACAAAGCTTTTTGACGCTTTTTTATTGCATGTAAATGTGATAAAAAGCACTGAAAGAATTTATAAATTTAACGGAAAATTCAAATTTGATTTTAAACTTTTATTAAAATTTCATAAAAAATAAATATTTTTCAAAAACATCTTCCATAACCGTACCCAAATGGACTATAAACATATCGTCCATATCCATAAAAACTGTCATAATAGTCATCACAGTAAACGTAGCGGTAATTGTTGTAATATCCGCCGCCAACTAAAAACGGAACAGGGAAAGGTATGAAACCACCACCATAAAAGCCTCCTGTCAAAACAAAAGTTAAATAAACATCAGAAAAAGCTCTCTGATTTAATTATTTAAGTAAGTCGTCAAATATTTGTTGAGGATGACGTTATTCATATATTACTTCTGTTTCCACCATAATAATTGTTTATAACAGGTCTTCCTCCTCTATTCCCACTATAATAACCCCTACTACCACCTCTTGCTGCAAAAAATAAAAAAATTTAATTTATGACAAAAATATTTAAAAAATTTCTTACATATTCCGCTATAGCCTCCAGGTCTTCCACCAAATCCTCCATGACCTTAAAATTAAAGATGAAATCATTAATATTAACAATAAATGTGTAGACTTCACAGTGAGAAACAATAAATTGATGCAAAAAAATATTGATTAACAAAAGTTTTTTTAAAAAACTTTAACAGTTATAAGTTATGTCGAAAGCTTTCCTAAAATGAATATAAAAATTTCTAACATTTTAGAATCATTTTAGTACTACTATTGATCTTATCTTTGATGAATTTTACCGGCCGCATTTGAAAATATTAAAAAATTTATAAGAAAAAAATCTTATATTATTTAGTGCAAAAAACGGTAAAATATCAAAACTTCCAAAAAATATTAAATAATTTATATGATCTATCTATATGATTTATCTAGATCAGGGGAAATATTAGTAAATTCTGGACTTGATTTCTCACTAGGAATAATATTTTTGAACAATATTCCTATTTAAAAATTACATACCTCCTCGTCCACCTCCAAAACCTTTTAAAAAGAAAATAAATAAAAATAAATCAATAATAATTTAAAAAAAAATTCTATCACACTTAGATTAGTAAGTGATTTTGTCTATCAAATATTTTTAAATAATTTCAAAATTCATTATTTTACAACAAGAAATTCAATTTTAGAGAAATTGTGAAAGTTAAAAACCAATTAATTTAAATTTATTTGATTTTGAGAGCAAATTTTGTTTGTTTACATTTCGCCATGATGTGAACAAAAGAATTTTGGAAAATGTATGGAAAATCATGGTAACTGGAAATAATCCATATTGTACATTAAATTGTAGTTCATTTTAAGGCAAATCGAGTGGTGTTTAAATTTTTTCGATCGGTTAAGTATTTTCCGAGTTATGAACGATTTAGTAAAAGTCCAGATATTTTTTTGCATGATTTTGATCGCTCATAACTTTTTAACTACAAAAGATAATTGAATTTTGATTGCAGTTCTTTAAAATGCTTGAAACAAACTTATTTTACAGTGCATAAAATATTTTTTGTTAATGGAAAAGTTTCAAGAAAAACGTTTCTAAAGATATGAGGTGAAAATTTTGGTTTTTGTATAAAACTTTTGAGCTAAATTAAAAATATTTAATAAACATAAATCGAGACAAAATCTATGCTAAAAACTGCTTACGTGTTCTATAAATATCATACTTTTCACCATTTATCAATTGAGCTAATAAAATTCGAGAACTTTGTGTTTGAATGAAGTAACAAAAAAAGGCTCATTTTCAAGGAAATCTCCTAGTAATTTTGTACTTTATTAATGAACAAAGATCTATTAAATATAAATACTCGATCAGCAACAGAAAATTCAGTATTATTTATAAGAAAAAATTCTTGACAAATTTTGAACACTTTCAAACAGTTTTAAACAAGTTATGGAAACAAATCAATTTAAAGCGATTTTTTAGCCTAGAACTTACCGCCTCCTCTTCCGCCACCACCGAAACCTAGCAACAACATTAAAAAACGTTAAAATTTAATTTTTTTGAAAATATTTTTTATATACAAACCTCCAGCATGACCTCCTTTTTGAAATTATTTTTAAACAAAAAGAAATTTTAATTCAACTTTAAGATAAAATGATTGCTTGTCTTACCGCCACCATGTCCTAAAAAATATTTAAATAATTAATAATTTTTAAAAAGAAAATTGATTCAGTTCTTACCACCACCACCACCGCCTCTTGCAGAAGCAAAATTCAAATCAATTGTAATCAAAAATGCAAACAAAATGAAAATTGAAAAATTCATTTCGTAAATAACAAAGAAAAATCTTTTTTTAAACGTTCTGTTTCAACTGAAAATATAGAAATGTCGTTATTCCAATCGAATTTTACACTCACTCACTCTATTTTATTGCGAAAAAAGAGAACGGAGGTAAAAAATATTGACAACATGAGAATCATTCGTGTATGTCCAATATAGTTTACTTACTATAAGAGTATCTCTCCCTCTTCAATTCAATTAGAATAATTAGCAACAATTTGTCATACATTTTAACAAAAGATTCATTGTATTTGTTTGTGTGCTTTAAATGTGTAGGAAATAAACTTTATTTGTGATCATTTGTGAGTGCCAAGTTATGTATAAGGAAAAAAAAGTTTATTTATAAGAGTTAATACAAATTTGCGTCAACAGCTGTTATTGACATAATTTGATAAGTGATTTTGCCTTTAGTGAAACTTTCTTTCTTCATTTTATGTCTTTTGTAGTTTATTAAGTTTTTTGGGAAGAACCTGTAAAAGATTTTTTTTTTTGATTAAAGATGAAAGCAATATATACATATACGTATATATGTATATCTTTACATAAGTTGAAAGTGACCGTTAAATTTCAAATCTTTCACTAACACTAACAAACAAAGTCCCCTAAAACTAAATTTGTAAATCTTTCAAATTTCACTTAATAAGAAAGAATATTTAGTACAGGATCATTATAATAACTTAATTATGATAGAAAGGAATTAAAGCAAGCAATTTGAATGAATAGAAACAGATATTTAAAAAGATTTTGAAAATTTTAATTTTGTTGCTCACTAATACAAACAAGGTTTTTTGGTCGGATTTGGTCGGCTACAATTTGTATGAAAAGATATATATATATATATATATTGGATGAAAGGTTTTATTTTTTTTCTTACCGTAAATGGAAAATGTGGTAGAGAATTTGTAAAAATTTTTAATTGTAAGATAATCATAAGAATTATCAACCAAATTAATTTTAAATTTCTCATTTTTCTTAATAAAATACTCGAGTATTTTATGCCTTCTTTTCAGATTGACTTTTGTTTGGTATTTGCGATAACTTTTCATTTTTTCTTGCTTTTTATTACTTTCACTTTCATTTTAAATTATGTAACAAATTAATTTAAATTATTTTAACAAATTTCTTTTTTTTATCATTTTGCATAAATAAATTCGCCATCATAAGGTAAAAATGAGTAATAAGGCTGCTCTACAATTGCATTTTTTGACTTGTAACGCCATGCTAAAAGTTTTTGTCTAATAAATCCAACAAAGTCCATGAAATCATAAATCACTTGAAATTTCAATAATTATTACTTAAAATTGAAGGAATAAAGTTTAATAATCTTACAATTTGGTGGTCCAATAACTTGATCTGATGTTGGTCTGGCATCAATCAAACATAAAACAGCAAAACTTATAAAAATTGACAATAAAATAAATTTCATTTTAATATTTTTTTTAATAATAAGCAAAAACTTCAAATCACAAGCAAAGATTTTGTTAAACTAAATTGAATTTTACGTTTTGAAGACATAAATTTCCTTTCTCTCTTTTTAACAATCGAATTATGAAAATGAGAGTTGTTAAAATTTACTTAAGTAGAGAGTGAAAGTTTCTTTTTTCTGTTTCTCTTTGATTTTGTAGTTTTTTAGGAAATTTCTAAAAATTAATTCTTTAATTTTTACTTTTCTTTAAAAGTAAAGGATTAAAAATTCCTTTTAATTGATGAACATCAAAAGTTTAGATTTTTAGCGCATTTTTGGAACAACAATGCAGCTTATACATTCACTTTGGCTGGCTGGCTGGCTGTCCCTCTGAGATCTCCAAAACTACAATAGCTAGCGACTTACGGTTTTTTGTGTTAGATTTGTGCTAAAAAGTTAGTGCGGCGACGCTTATTTATATTTCTGTCATTAGTCACATAACTTGGGAAATTATGAATTTATTTTCCATATTGAAATTTGTAAACAAATTTTTTGTCGCGAAGTTGACTGCGATCAAAAAAATTTTTAGCTGCGCGTAACCAACTTCGCGTATTTTGAATTTGACTGTTATTTTCAAATCAACAAAATTTTATTATAAAGACTATTTCGAGAATTTTAATAGATCAAGATTATTAGCAGCAATTACTCGAGCTTTTATAAATATATTTCTATATAAAATGTAAAACAAAATGAAATAGCTGCTAATTTCCTAATTGACTGCTATTGCTACAACTTAAATTTCAATTATTTCATTCGAAACCAAGAGGTTACAAATAATTTCCTATAACAATTTGAAATTCTACTTCAGTCAGTATATGCTTATCGCATGAATCGTTTTATAAATCATCTAATATTTCTGCTAATTGTAATAAACTCTGATCTAGGCAACCAAAAAATCCGCCTAAGTACACCGATCTGCAAACACGGTAGCTTGTCACTGTTTCCTTTTTATTCTACTATTTTTTGACTTTTTGAAAGTCCAAAACAATTGTGCATTATTTTTAATTTTGAAAACTAATTTAACCCAGGCAAGAACACTGTAAGATCTTTTCGATTTTTTAGGATCTTTTAGGATCTTTTGAGATCTTTTGGGATCTTTCAATTTTTGTAAATTTTTTTCATTTTAAAACATTTTCTTACTCGTCTCACTTTATGGTAGCATCTATTATTGTATTTTTAACTCCTTTTAAACGTTTGGATGAAGAATCAATTGAGAAATCAATTGAAAATCAACAAAATTTTAATTTGATTTTTTTGTTTACAATTTTCGAAATTTTTCGAAAATTTTTTTCGAACATAAACAAAATGAAATTTAGAATTTTAGCCCAGGCAAGGACACACGAAAAAAATCCTGAAAGATCCCATAAAGATCCAAAAAGATTGCAAAAGATCCTGAAAAATCGCATATTTTTTATTTGGTGAAATTCGCATTTTTCGTTAAATTTAATGATCTAATGTACACAGAAAGGTCTTTTGCCATCCTTTATTATCCTTTTTTAATAGAATATTACAGTTTAAGTCTGTATTTTAGCTAAAATTGCAAATTTCTTTTTGTTTATGTTCGAAAATTTTTTTTGAAAAATTTCGAAATTCGTAAACAAAAAATCAAAATTAAAATTTTGTTGTTTTTCTCTTGATTTATCAATTGATTGTTCATCTAAACGTTTGATAAGTGTAAAATATATGATAATAGATGCTTATCTATAGTGAGACGAGTAAGAAAACGTTTTAAAATGACAAAATTTAACAAAGTTTGAAAGATTTGAAAAGAGATTATAGTTGTTTGGATGGAACGAAAGTTTTCGGCCAGGAAAACTTTCGGCTGAATTTTACGTAAGGAAACTTTTCGGCTAGAAAAACTTTCGGTACGTAAAACTTCAACCGAAAATTTTCTTAGCCGATTTTTCTCGGCTAAAATTGTGGGTATTTTTTAAATAATTTTTGGGCGTTTTTGGGTGAAATCTAACCGAAATTTTTCGGCTAGGAAAATTTTCTCATCCGATATTTTTGCCGAATTTTTTTCTAGACCTAAAATTTTCGGCTTATGATTTTACTTTTATCATTCCAGCCGAAAATTTTAGGCTGTAAGGGATAACATCCAGCAGAATTTTTTCGGCTGGATGTTGATGGAAATTTCACCTGAACTTGAAAATGAAAAGGCTACTGTTTTCTTTCAAACATAGTAACGGCTTTTTTATTATTCGAACATAGGAGTTTTGGTTATTTTAATTTTGATATAGTATTGAGATTAATATCATAAACAGACCATAACCTTTTTTTTACAAAAATTGTATCAAGAATTGAATTTTTTTTAAAGTTTTCTCGTCATTCATTTATATATTAAAAATTCAAGAAGTCAAAAGCAGTTAACATCATTATGAAGCTGATTTGAAATCTGTTAAGATTAACATCATAATTAGGCCCAGCATCATTATAGCTATGTATTGTAAATCATTAAGTTGAAATAAACCTATCTATCTATGTATCTATCATAAACAGACCTTGTATCTTTATAGTAATTTATTGAAAATCAGAAGGTCAAAATAAAACATCTATCTATTTAACTTTTAATTTAGTATGGAAAGAAATATGTTAAACATAAGCCTGTTCCTATGTTTAAATGAAGACGAGAGCCTTTTGATTTTTAAGTTCAGGTAAAATTTCCATCAACATCCAGCTGAAAAATTTCGGCCAGTAATTTTATTCAAAACATCCAGCCGAAAAAAATCTGCTGGATGTTATCCCTTACAGCTTAAAATTTTCGGCTGGATGATAAAAGTAAAATCATAGCCGAAAATTTTTAGGTCTAGAAAAAATTCGGCAAAAAATCGGATGAGAAAATTTTCCTAGCCGAAAAATTTCGGTTAGATTTCACCCAAAAACGCCCAAAATTATTTAAAAAATACCCACAATTTTAGCCGAGAAAAATCGGCTAAGAAGAATATTTCGGTTGAAATTTTACGTACCGAAATTTTCTAGCCGAAAAGTTTCCTTACGTAAAATTCAGCCGAAAGTTTTCCTGGCCGAAAACTTTCGTTCCATCCAAACAACTTCTCCCTGAAAAGATCTTAAAAGATCCTAAATGATCCTAAAAAATCTAAAAGATCTTTCAGTGTCCTTTCCTGAATTTTAGCTAAAATACAGCCTTAAACTGTAATATTCTACTAGGGAAAGATAATAAGGGATGGCAAAAGACTTTTCTGTGTACATTAAATCGTTAAATTCAACGAAAAATGCGAATTTTACCAAATCAAAAATTTGTGATTTTTTAGGATCTTTTAGGATCTTTTCAATCTTTTGGGATCTATTCAAATCTTTTAGGATCTTTATGGGATCTTTCAGGATCTTTTTTCGAGTGTCCTTGCCTGGAATTTAACACAATTGAAATAAGTCTTAAATTAACAGTTGATAAATAATTTTATTGCTTTAAATAAAACATTTGTGACTCTCTTAAAATGCTAAACGACAAACTTTTTAAATTAAAATCAAACAAATTAATAAATTAATTTTTTTAACAATCTTATTCAATAATTACTCATATAGCTTTCATTATTAAAAGTTGTTTTCACTTTAATTTTCTCATAATTAACATAAATAAATATCATAAATTAAATTGTCCTGTCCATCATCATTTTGCATAAACAATACTGCTATCATAAGTTGAAAAAGGATAATATGGTTGATCATACACGACATTTCCAGCATAAATTGATTTTTGCTTAAATGATAGCCAAAGTCTTTTTATTAAAATTACAACTGTTCCAATAAAGTCATAGAAAACTACAAAAGAAGAAGAAAAAGTTTGAAACTCAACAATTTGATTTTTGAAATTTCTCTCACTGTTTGGTGGAGGTCGTGGTCTATCTCCCAATGGTCTTTTTGTAGTTGTCACTGTGAAAGGAAATTGTGGTTGTGGTGTCGGTTTAGCATCAATAAAATTCACAAAAATTAAACCAATGAAAATTGCTAATAAAATAAATTTTTGAAATTTCATTTTCAACCAACAAAAACTTTTGTTCACAAGTGCTTATTTAAATTGATTTCAACAAACTAAATTGAATTTTTTATATTTTTTCTCAATCACATCAATGAAGTTGAGAGCGTTAAAATTTGACCATGAGAGAAACAGAGAGACATCTTCAAATATTATCACATTTATTGTTATCTCTTCAATTCATTCAATTTTTACGAATGTTACTCTCACTCTGTCTCGTAATAAAGTGATAATCAAAAATTATTGTGCTTTTTATATAAAAAAAGATAAATTTTCTCTTTATTTTCTTTTCTCACGACTATAAAAATTATATATTAAATTGAAAATATGCTTATAAAAGTTTTATACATTGATAGGTCTTATCAATAACTTATTTCCTATTCTTATTCTGCATTTTAGTATTTTTATTATATTTCAGATTGCTTTTCTTTAATTGAATTTATATTTCAGTATTTTTGGTACTTTTCACTTTCTTTATTGTAAATTTTCTTAGTCTTAATGTAAGACATGTATAAAAATTTATACAAAGCGTAAAAGATTTATAATTGAATTTTTTTAAAGGTTGTTTTTATGATTTTCTCTTGAATTTTACTTTAGTTTTTAGATAGTTTTTGATTGATTATTTATTATTTAAATAGAAATTGAATTAGAAAAATATGAAATTATAATTCTAAGTTTTTTGCAGTGTTGATTTTAAATGTTAGGATAAGCTTATCTATATGTTACAACATAATATTTGGCCATTAAAGAGCTCATAATGTGTCATAAATGAAAATTAAAAACCTAAAGGGGCTGAATTATTCAAAAATTTAAAATAAATTTAAAGTTTGAAGAATCAAAAAGAAATTTTCAATTTCAAAATGTGCTAAAATTTAAATTCTGGCTATTTAATAAGACATAACCTAAAACGGATTGACCATCACTGATTTACACAATTTATATTTAGATACAAAATTTTTAAAACTTTTAATTTTAACTCCATAGTATTTACAATCTGAATCAATTTTCATACTCTAATGCTTTTTTTATCACAAATCTTTCTCTTCACTTTTGCCAATTATTTTTAACCATAAGATTCTTGTGATTGAACATAACGATGTGCTTTATCAATAAGTAAACTTTTATACATCAAATAACTCATATAATCCAAACGTGCTACAGGAAAAGAAAGAAATTTTCAATTTTTAAAAGTTTTAAATTTTAATAACTTTTTTCTTACGTCTTTTTCCTGCAAATCTTCTATGGCTAGATCCTTTTGGTGGGACGACTGTAAAAGGAAATGATCCTGGACTTGGGGTTGGTGCACTTTCACAAAATAAGATAATTGCTGCACAGAATGTCACAAAAATTATTAAAACTTTATGTGATTTTGCCATTTTTTTTTTGAAATTTAAAAGAATTTTTTCCAGTACTTGACAGTTTAATGTATTAACAATTTATGAAGTCTCAGCACATGAGAGTTTCATATTTATAGCAATCACTTCCCAAATTCTTATTAGCATTGTAATGAAGATTTTATTTGAATGATGATAAACGTTTGACCACACAGAGTTGTTTGCGTGTGTACTAGATATTTGCGATAAACATTCTGAATAAATGCAGTTGATCTACTTGTTGTTATTTACAGCACATGGGAAAGAATTTTTATTTCTTTGTGGCCTTCGATAGAATGTTGTTTTTTCATTCACTGTTTGCTCTTTAAAAATGGAATTTTTAGCATAAATATGAAAATTTTTCACATCTTCAAAAATAAACTTTTTCTGCACTCACAAAATTCTCAATGAATATTTTTAACACTTGTTTACGCACATGTCCGCTATTGATCATATATTGCTATGGGAAAATGAAATATTTGTGTATTGAGTGGGAAATTGATCATGTAAATCATAAACGGTTTTGGTTATTCTGCTGCAACAGAGGAATTGACTTGATGATTAATGATGAGGATTTATAGAAATATCAATTTCAGTGTGAATATTAAAGTAATTTTTGAGTTAACTGAATACATATTTCTTCATTATTTATTGATTTTTAAAGAAATTTTGTAAAATATATTAGAAATGTTCTGAAAAAGTAAAAATGTAAACAAACAATTCAAAACAAAAAACAATATTTTTAAAAAAATTTGTAAAAATGTAGCAAAATTAGTTATGTAACTAATAAGTTAGTTTATAACTATTATATTTTATTTAGATAAAAGATTAATTATCTAGGCTTCATTATCAAGTTTCATTTTAAATTCCCAAGAAAATTATTGCTAAAATATCTTGTAAATTGCCCAAAAAATCTAATTAAATTTCATAAAAATGCGTCTTTAATTTATTGCGTTTGATGCTTCAACTGTAAAGAAAATATTGCTTAGAAACAAACAAATTGCTTTCGTCCATGAGATGAATTGGATTTGAAAAAATAATGTTCTAAAGTGACTTGAAAAAATTGAATGCTGAATGTAAACATAAGAAAGGAAAATGAAATAAATCGATGATATGAGAGTTTGTAGGGATAGAAAAAAGAGCAAAGTTTTGCAATAATCATCAGAAATGTCATGACATTCATTCATCTTTTGTAAAATAAATTTATTGCAAATAAAATCAATTTTCTGACTAAATTTTTATGTAATTTAAATCAATTGACAAATTCTTATAAATTTTACTTAATCCGATTCTTTATTATGAACATATTGTAAATTTTTCACTAATCTTCTTTTGAATGTTTCCTTAAATTATTGAAATAAAAGCTTTTTAACGTGCATGCATACAGCATGTAAATCGCATATAAAAAGCTCAAAATTTTTAAATTTTTTAATAACGAATTTATCAAAAGCTTTTCTTATCAATGATTAAAATAGACAGTTCAAAAGTAACAAATTTATGTTACGCAAAGGAATTCCTTTTTTAGCTTATCAGTATTATTATATATTAACCCTTTACTTGTTTAATAAGAAACAAATAATAATTACATTTATTTTATATAATGAACTAAATATTTTTTTATTTAGATTTTTTTGCACGCTAAAAAATTTTTATTGAAACGAAATTAATTTTAAAAGAAAAAATTAAAAAATAAACAATTTCATGATGATGATGATGTGCTTAAATACATATGCTAAAATTCTATATAAAACAACGCGTAGTAAGACATTTTCAATCAGTGTAGTGTAATTATTTCAACTGTGAACAAGCATAAAAATAAAAATGAGTTTCATAATCGCTATAACGCTTCTTGTTTCATCATTGTATTTAATTAATCAATATTTCTTTAATTACTGGAAGAAACGAAATTTTGCATATGCTGAGCCATCATTTTTAATCGGAAATTTGGGAAAAATGTTGAGTATGAAAGTGTCATTCAATGAATTTATGGCTGATCTTTATAAGAAGCATAAAAATAAGAAATATTTTGGAATTTATTTCTCCTATCGTCCAGCACTTGTTGTTAATGATCCTGAAATAATTCAACAAATAATCATCAAAGAATTTCAAAGTTTTCATGATCGTCCAATGCCAATAAATGAAGAAAATGATCCAATCGCTCAAAATTTATTCTTTTTAAAAGGAAAAAAATGGCGAGACTTGCGAGTCAAATTGACGCCGATATTCACAAGCAACAAGCTCAAGGCCATGTTTCCTATTTTAAATGATTGTGGGAATGTTCTTATTGCGTACATTGATGAGAATTTGAGAAAACGAAATAATGTCTTGGATTTTAAAGATTTATTGTCGCGTTTAACCACAAATATAATTTCAAGTGTAGCTTTTGGTGTTGAATCCGATTGCATAAATGATCGAGAAAATTATTTTAGAAAAATTGGAACTTCAATTTTCACAGGAAGCATTAAAAGAGCATTTTTAAATTTTATGACAATCCTTTTACCAAATGTAATGATAAAATTAAAAATGAAATTTGCTACAAAAGAACTTGAAGATTTTTTCTTATCATTAGTGACAGAAACGATTGAATATCGCGAAAAAAATAATATTGTTCGCAATGATTTTATGCAATTAATGATACAGCTAAAGAATCAAGGTTATGTGACTGCTGATAAAGATGACACAAAGGTTGAAAATGAAAATGAACAAATAACAAAATTGACACTTGATGATATTGTGGCTCAAACTTTTGTTTTCTTTTCTGCTGTATTAAATAAAAATTTTCAATTTCGATCACATTAATTATTTTAACAATATTTTTTAGGGTTTTGAAACATCGAGCTCAACTATGGCTTTCACTTTATATGAACTTTGTAAAAATCAAGAAATTTTGAGAAAAGTTCAAAAAGAAATTGATGCCAAAATGAACGGAGAAAAAGAATTGACCTATGACATGATAAATGACATGAAATATTTAGATTGTTGCATTGATGAAACTCTAAGGAAATATCCACTTGTGCCAATCTTCAGAGTTACAACTAAAGACTTTAAAATTCCTGAATATGATGACATTGTCGAAGCTGGTACACCTATTCATATTCCTATTCTTGGTCTTCATCGTGATCCAGAAATTTTTGAAAATCCCCTTGAATATAAACCAGAAAGATTTTTAGATTCTCCAAATGGAAATGGAAAAGCTAAAGGATTATTTTATTTTCCTTTTGGCGATGGACCACGATCTTGTATTGTAAGTAATTTGATAAAATATTAGAAAAACTTTGAAATTTACAAAATAAATTTTTATAGGGAGCGAGAATGGGAAAGTTACAAGCTAAATTAGGACTTGCAGTTCTTCTAAGACAATATAATTTTGAATTCAATGATAAAAACTTATATAATGGAGAAATTGAATTTGATCCAAAACAATTAAGTATGAGTATGAAAAAGAATCTTGAACTTAAAGTTTCTGCTCGTGAAAATTAAAATTTCATTTTCATTTTATTATCTGAAAATAAATTGAGTGAAAAATTTGAAAGTTTCAAGAAATCACAAAAAGTTTATTTAATCATTTTAAAAAGTTTCAATTCGAACATATAAAATAAAAATATTTCAGACATCACACTTGCTAAGAACTTTTTTCTAATTTTTTTGACTAGATTTTTAAGAGTTTACCAGCTTAAATCATTGTAAGCTTCTTGAAAGCTTTTGCTATTTTCAGAATAAAATTGTGAAAACCAATTTCGATAAAGTCTGATTTGTTTTTCTTCTTTCGGCAATAATGGATTTCTAATAAATGTCTTGTTATCCCACACCATAGCATCTCTAGCTACATTGACAGTTTCGCCAAAAATTGTAAATTTCATGAACAGTCCATTCCATGGTGTGCCATAAAAAAAGTGCATGAGTCGTTGTTTCATAGGTTCTATTGGTGTTACAGTCTGTAGTATAGTCACATTTCCATAAAAAGTTTTCAGTTTTAACACTACATAACCAGGACCGATTTGAGTTACGTCAGCTTCAAGTTGAAAGAATTTTACTTTTAAAACTTCAACAACATGATCAATCGATGCTTTTGCTATATGCTTTAATTTTCCTTCGCAAGCATTCCATCTATGCGTCACCAAAAATTTAAAAAATTTCGTTATCAATTTCAAGTACGACTTATGACTAATCTTTTTACTCACTTGGCATCCCATAAGTGCAATCCTATTGATAATAATTTATCGCGAAAAGTTCGAATATCGGTGCCTGTGAAAATTTTATTATACAATAATATTGATAATTATTTATTTTATAAATATTTGAATTTACCAGCCAAAATATTTGGACCATGAACTGTTGCTAAATGAGCTAGAAATATAAAGAAAATCAAATTGAAACTTACTGAGTGAATCAGTATGTGATTAAAAAGTTTTTCAAAGATACTTTGGCATTTCGGTTTATAACTTTTTGATTAGTTTCCATAATAAATTTCTTTTACCTCTATCAGCGCCATTTTCTGGGATGTCCTGTATGTGTGAATATATGATAAAATCATTGGTTCCATGTAACCAAAATTTATCATTTTCAACTTCTTGTACAATTGGTATATCCCATGGTTCTTCATTTTCAGCATGATACCAAACAAAAATTAATTTATTTATCTCCTTTGATATCCATTTACGCATTTTTGCCATCTTTTGAACTGATTGATAGGAAAAAGAATTTTTTTAAAAGATTAGCATTTTTTAACTTATCGCAAATATTTTTAGTTTATAAACTTTTCTAATCAGTTTTGTAATGATAGATAAACAAATAAATAAAACACACAAAATTTAACAAGTAATTTGAAAAATTCTAACTATTGTAGTTTTCGTAATCAGAAAGTGAATCATGAATTACATTATTAATTTACAAAATATGCTCATAAAATATTTATATTCTTACATACCACTCTTAATATCTTCACTATAAGGAATTGATACAAGTGAGCCATCTTTTCCTGAAAATTTCCATTGATGAAAAGGACATTCGATACATTCATCTTTAACGATTCCACCAACACCCAAATTTGCTCCCATATGTGTACAATAAGCATCAAGGACGTAAACTTCTTTGGTGACAGCTGAACGAAAAACCACAAAATTTTCACCCAAACAATTTACATCTTTTGCAGTTCCAGGTTCAAGTTCATTAGAACCCATAAGACAAAACCAACCATTTGGAAAAGGTGGTGGAATATTTTTTCCATTTTTTCTTAACTTTCTACTTCGATTTATCGCTGTACGTTTGTCCTTTGAATCTTTCTATAGAAAGAAAATGAGTCATATTTTTTCACTTTTAAGTTCAATGTTAAACTTACACTTTTATAATTAACAGGAACGAAAAATATAAAATAAATTAAAATTAAAATAGGAGGAATTGAAACTACATAATAAATCCACATGATGAATTTAATGTAATTTCTAGAAATTACTTAAATTTATGAAATTCTAACTTCGACCTGATGAAAGCGACGACTCAACAACGACTAAGTTTGATATTCCGTCTACAAACGCAACTTTAATTCCATATGTCGTTTATCATGAAATTGGTTTCACTTATCTAGACAAATTAACCTTTCTCTATTTAGTAAAAAAAGTTCTAAGTATGTGTAGAAGTATTTATTTCTTATGATTGTTTGATTAATTATTTTCTTATATCCTTGATAATGAAAACATAAGAAATAATTGATGTGATTTTATGTATGTCAGTCTGCCAAAGTGTTCTTTTGATTACGTTTTTATTATAATTTCTGGATAGAAATTTTCAAAGATATGAGGAAGTCTACATATCGAAAATATTTTTGTTATCATTCACGCGACTTACGTTATCAAAGCTGCAAGTAAGATAAACAGACTAGGTAATCCACACTTTTATGAGTGTTGGCATTGATTTTGGCCCACTTATCTCAAAATAAACTTTTTACCTATTAATGCCACAAGTACGAAATTTTGATTTTCAATTTCTTTTTAATCGATAAAATCTTATCAATATTTTTAAAAATCTACCAAATTCGAAAGATTGGAAGTACAAAAATTTTATGAGTACATTCTTAAATCATCATCTGTGATGACTCATATTTTTTATTGAATAAGTAGAAATAAACCAGTGACCAAGTACCCGTGTTGCAGATCGGTGTACTTAAGCGCATTTTTCGGTGCCTAGATCTAAGTGTTTGTTACAAATTACAGTATTATCAGATTCATTTTAATGAAAATAGGTCTGCAATTTAAAATATATGGATCGAGTTAATTTTTAATTATATGAGAAATTGGTCCGTAAAGTCTCGGTATATAGCACCATCGCGAGTCAAATTTAATTTTTTGTAAAACATTTTAGTTTCAAATGATATAATAAATTTAAGTTGTAGCGAAAATCATTTATTTAGCAGAAATTCTTTATTTTGGTTTAATTGTTTATATGGAAATATAATCCATTAAAACTCGAGTTATGTAACTGTTACGAGCGATTCTTAATCGTTTGACTTTCTGATTCTTTGTAAAATATTTTGTTTGATTGATTCGATAATAACGGTCGAGTCGAATTCAAACATGTGTTGCGCGACAATTGTTTGCAACATTTTGTTGCGTGACAAAATGTTGCGCGATAAAAAATTTTGTTTATAAATTTTCAATTTGGAAATTTAAATTCGCAATTTCCCAAGTTATATGACTAGTGACAGAAATATAAATAAGCGTCGCCGCACTAACTTTTTAGCACAAATCTAACACAGCAAACCGGAAGTCGCTAGCTATTGTAGTTTTCGAGATC
This sequence comes from Polypedilum vanderplanki, assembly GCA_018290095.1. NCBI lineage: Eukaryota > Metazoa > Arthropoda > Insecta > Diptera > Chironomidae > Polypedilum > Polypedilum vanderplanki. The sequence continues at coordinate 22,274,726 of CM031379.1, read as the reverse complement.
TCAGAGGGACAGCCAGCCAGCCAGCCAAAGTGAATGTATAAGCTGCATTGTTGTTCCAAAAATGCGCTAAAAACTTAGTACAATTTTTTAAGTTTTAAGCTGCATTGTTGTTCCAAAAATGCGCTAAAAACTTAGTACAATTTTTTAAGTTTTTATAAAAATTCTTAAAAAAAATAAATTTTGAAGTATTTTGTTTTGATTTCTTTGGTTACATCTAAATATAAATTTAGCTGAAATATAAATTTTTATAAATAAAAACAAAGAATTTTTAATTCAAAATTATTCATTTTTTATTATCATTCAATTATGAATTCTGCGAACATAATTTATTTTTTTTTTTTTTGCCATCTTCATTTCATTTCTAGCATAATATAAATTGTGCTCAAATATTATGTAATTCATGGATTTTTTATCATGCCCGCTTCGAGAACTTGTTTTGTGTATGAGGTGCAAACTAAAAATATTTCTATTAAAAAATCTTTTTTTTTTTTTGATTAATTGATGTGGTTTGAGAGTCACAAAAAATTAAACTACATGAAAAAATATTTCATTAATTAATAAAAAAAATTGAGTAAAACTACTTAATCATAGATAGTGTGAAATATATAAAAGTTCTTGATATAAATTAATGTGTGTTGTGTTGTAAAAATCATTATGATTAGCGCCATGAATTATTAACTAAAATTTTTAAATACCTCGAAAAGTTCTTCAGTTGATATTTGTTTCTTACTTTTTTTGGCAAGCCATTTATCTTTTAGCATATTTGAGAGACAATTAAGCAATTTTCTCAAGCTTAACAATTTTAAATATTTTTTCATTATCCCATTTCGGTTGTTTTGCAGAGAAAATTATTTTTTATTTTATTCATTTTTTATATTATCACAAATAAAGCATAATTAATTGTGTGTGTGTGTGTCATTGTAATTATCATTTTTAAGATATTTAATTTTTTTTAAACATAGACTTTTCTTCAGGCGTTCATAAGTTCCTTTTATCATTTTTTTTTTCAAATAGACACTGGTCAAATTTTTTTCTTAAAAATTTCTTTTGATGATTTTTCACTGGATATAAAAAAGAAAATTTTGGAAGAATTTAAAGAAATTATTTTTAATTTTCAATTAAGTAACTGTGTTATTTAATTAAATCAATTGAAAATTTACAGAATTATATATTATTTTAAAAAAATTATATTTATGAACGTTTATTCTTGGGAAAAGTTGTTTGTTTTTGCATTCATTCATTTTATTTAAAAGTTACATTAAGCAAAAGTAGTAGTTATAGGATGCATGCATGTGTTTGTGAAAAATTTTATTAATATTAATTCTTTTCCTATGGTATTTAGGTTCATCCATGCTAAAGTCGATTTGAATTAAAAGTCAGTAATTTATTTATGTTTTTGAAGTTAAATTTCATTTTCACTATGAAAAAAATCAAATCGAAGTTCCTACGAGAAGCATTTTAAATTGAAGAATTTCATTCATGATTGTGTCCTAAATATTTTTTTTTGTGTTTTCGTCCCCAAATGCCCGCAATAAAATAGCAAATTTTTCACATACGTTAAAATATTGATTTTGAATGTAGTTTTAAATTTATATGCAATTTGTTTGCCTCGTACTCAATTAATTCATTCAACTTTTTTCCATTAAATCTATAAAAAGAGAAAAAATTTTTTAGCACATCATTGATAACTTTATATGTCAAATTTCTCACCCTTCATTGATTGCTTTCTAAGACTGTCTTCTGAAATGATTTTCTGTGGCTGACCTTGTTGAGGAACAATGCCTCCTCCTCTAATTCCTGAAACTGGAGGAGCGTGACCAGCACGAATTGGTTTTGCTAAAGTAAAAAATAAGAATATGATTAACTAATGTAAATATTTACTTTTTAAAAATGTTTACCAATTTGTGCTTGAGGTCCACGTCTTGCCAAATTCTTTTGACGTACGGCTTCTTTGATTCGGTCAACTTCATATTGGTATCGTTTGCGATCGCGCATTGCTCCCTCTTTAGCCTCTTTCAATGCTGTCTCGAGAGCTTTTACCCGTTCCATTGTCGTTCGTAATCTCTTCTCAAGTTTAGGCAATTCACACCTCAAATCAGCATTGTCACGAACGAGTTGCTTATGAACTTTCGTTAATTGCTCCAAATTATTTTCCAAGAAGGAAATCTTTTGTTTTTGAGCTAAGGAACCTCCATCGTCCTCGCTATCTTCTGAGTTGATAGATTTCTTGATACGAGCTTGTAAATCTTGAACAAACAATTTTCTCAAATTGTGCAAGGTTTGAAGCTCTTTTGAAACTGTGTCCTCCAATCCTTTCAAGTCCTTTCTTGCCTGTTCTCGACGCTCGTTCGTCAATCTAAATTAGATAAATTGGAAAAAATACGTTAATAATCAAAATTATTATTTACTAAGTTTCCTATTAAAAATAAATTTATAGTCTTAAATTTAATGATAATTGATTACCATTCAGTTTGAGAGAGAGCTCAGAATGCATATTGAATTGAAAGAAAAAAGAGAGAGAGAAGGAGAAAAATCTCAAAAAATAATTAGTTTATGTTCATCAATAATTTTTTATTTTTAAATGAATAAAATTAAAACGAGAACATGTTTTTTGCATAAATAATTTTTCCTCTTTAATATTCCTTGCATTTAGTTAGTTCCTTTTTTACATTTCGAATTTTACAACATTCATGTACAATTTTTTTGAATTACAATATAATATCTTTCGTAAGCATCGAGTGTTGTTCATGAAGAAATGATATAAAGGAAAATTAAAAGAAGGACAGATCAATAAAAAAGCATAAAAAATAATCAACAAATTTTATAGCCAGGAAAGTGTCAAAAATAAACAGAAAATAAAAATTATGTGTATTTGTGTGTGTAAGGACAATGATCGCGATTCCTTTCCTGGCATAAGCAGTCTAATAGTGAAAAATGTTTTAAAACAACTTTTATAACATTATCTTTTACTCATCTTAGTCATGTTCTCTTATATATCGCAATTAAAATTTAATACAACAACTAATCATTCTTTTTTTTATCAATAATTTTGATATTTTCTCAAACTGAATGGCGATCATTCTCGCAGTTCTTTTAAATTAAAATATAAATTAACTACAATTTAACTGAGGAAGGAAGATTAAAATATATATATGAATTAAGAGTGTGTGAAAGTATGAAATAAGTCTTAAAAATTAATAGTTACGAATATTCATCGTGAGATCTTTATGTTAATACAACAGTAAGCAATTTATACAACTTTGTTTTAATTTCAACATTAAATATCACAGTAAATCAAATTTCAAAATTCTCAATTATTTGCTTAATTTGTTCTTATTTTTACCAAATCGAGAGAGACATAGGCGATTGTTACAACTTTTTGAAGTTGTCTTTAATAATTTTATCTAATATTTTGTATGCTTTGCGCAGGTACACTTATAATATAATACTTTCGATCAATATAAAGCAGGCAACAATGAAAATAAGCCTAAAATGATTTTCTTAGAATAAATTTTTGAAATGGAATGAAATTTATATTTAGAATATTTTTTGAAGTATGATTTTTGTGCATTACTTGTGCTTATACTATATAAGCAGGAAATGCTGTCTATATATTTATATATGTATTTATGAATGCATCGCCAGTATGTTTATGTGAGATAAGAGAAAACATTTATAACACGAACAAGTATTGAGGACACTGATGCGTCAAAAGCACCATTGTCAATGATAGTATTAAATGAAAATGAAATGTAGGAATTGTTAATGATTCAACGAGTGATGTAACTGAAGTTACTAAGCTATTGCTTTGTCGCAATTTCTCACATTTAAGTCGCTCTCGATGATCAATTAATTTGCGATTGAGAATATTTTTACGCATTTTTGTTAATTGATAAAATTGATTTAAATTATCATTATTGTTATTAATCTTATTGAAATAAACATTTGTGGAGTTATTGTCGCCACAAATACTCTCTACACCATCATTTTCATTCTTATTATTAAAATACTCATAATTGTACTGCAATTCATCGTAATAATCACAAATTCGATCTATAATTTTTTCATCATTCCATTTCTTTTTATCTTCATTATTATTGGTATTATTATTATTATTGAGAATTCGATCTTTTCTTGTGGATTTCTTATTATTGCTACTAATCTTTTTTGGTGTAGATAGTTTTGTATTTATAATATCATTGGTTAATTTTGAATTTTTATTCGATTTAACATACATGAGTTCCTGCAAACGAGCTGATTTTTCGGCCTCCTCTTGTTTCAACTTTTCGTGATCGTTGGACATTTGTTGATGTGCTAATGTCAACTTTTGATTGACGCTATAAAGAGAAGAAAGTTATAATAAGGAGCATTAGTAAAAAAGTTAAATTATTTCCAAATGATTCATAAAATAATAAAATTATAAAAAGATACTAACTCCTTCAACTCATTAATTTGCTCTTGTTTTTCACTAATTTCATCTCTCAAATCTGCAACTTGTTTCGTGTGAACATCTCTTAATTGATCCATCTGCTCAACAAATTCAACTCTCAATTGTTCTGCTTTCTGCTTCTCTTCTACATTCACAGTTGTCAATTTTTCAGCCGCTTTTAATTTCGCACATTCTTCACGCAATGCATCAACATTCTCTTCCAATGATCGCTTTTTGTTCTCGGATTCACGCATCGACTCTTGAAGAGATTTCATGCGAGCCTCATGCTGAGAGATCAATAACCGACAATCGCTCAAATCTTTCTCGTACTCGGTAATTTTTTTCGATGTCGTTTGCTGTTGTGTTTCCAAATTACTACAGCGCTGTGTGATGTTCTTTGCTTCGGACTTCATTTTACTAATATATAAGCGTGCAACTGTAAACTCTTCTTCAATTTTATTGATATTTGCATCGGCATTAATTTTCAATTCAGCTGACGTTTCTGTATTGAGTGCTTGACCGACTTCACAAAGTTCACGCAATAGATTACCCAAAAGGTCAATAATTCGTTTCTTTTGATGATTTGACATATCCTTTAATTGTTGAAGTTCTGTTGATGTTGTATTTAACAATGACTGTTTCTGTTGAAGTTCTTCATTAATTGATTCAAGTTCTTTATTTTTGTTATCAATTTCTTGTGATTTTTGATCGTAATTAACAGCCAATTCTTCTAATGCTTGAAGCACTTCTTTTACTTCTTCCTTTGCACTCTCGTTCTCTTGTTGAATGCGTGTCATTTCTGTCTGCAAATTTTCATAATCACGACGTGAATTGGCAATAAGTTCTTCTTGATCCATAATTTGCTCCTTGAGCTTCTCAACATATTGTGATTGTTGATTAATTTCTTCATCTTTCTCATCCAATTGAAGATACAATCGCTCACGTTCACTCTCAAGACGAGCTCGCTCATCAGTTGAAATCGAGCCAATAAGGAGTCCACTAGGAGTTGCAGGCACTGGTCCCTCACGAGGGGCAGTTTCTGCTTCAACATTTGGTGTACTTGCTTCCATTGGATCTTGCATATTAAATTGCTCTGTAACATCAACACTTTCACCTGCTCTCCATCTTGCCAATTCAGCTTCAAGTTTCTCAAGTTTTCCTTTAAGTCTTGCATTTTTTTCCTTTTCACGTTCATAACGACGTTTCCATTCCTCGGCAGTAAGTTCCTCATTGACACATACAACATTCTTGACAGTTTTAGCACGCTTACCAAAATCCAATGTTGATTTTGTTTCCGACTCATTGAAACTTGCTGGCGAGCAACAAATGACAATTGTTGTTCGAGCATTTCCTCCCAGTGATTCTTGCAAAATTCTCGTCAATTTTGAGTCACGATATGGAATGTGACTTTTATTGCCATCAGCCAACGCTGAAATGACATTACCAAGTGCTGAAAGTGACTTGTTAATGTTCTTTGCTTCATCTAACACTGTTCCTTCCGCGCCAGTTTTTGATACTTTTTCACTACCAGCCAAATCAACCAAGTACAATTTTCCAGATAATTTCTTTTGATTTTCAAGATTTTCCTGTTTTACATTAATTAAGAAAACCGAATGTGAACGTGATGAATGTTCATTCATATCTAGGAAAGAGAAGAAAAGAAAAAAATGTTTTAATGATCATGAGAAATAACATCTGTTTGACTTACTTGTAACAGCAATATGACGATTAGATTTTCCTTCTTCAATAACTTCAAAGACATCTTCGGGACTCGATACAAATCTTTCAGTAGCACCTTTCACATATGGAACACGATTTTTATCTTCGTGCACACTCAAATTTACTTTTGACACATCCAATAAATCACGAATTTTATCCATATAGATTTCATAATAGGATACTTTGATGTGAAATTCTAAATTCATTTCCATCGTATAAATGTGATTAAAAATATCGTTGACAATTCGTGGAATGATGCCCTGCTTAACTGAATCACCAATAACTCCTTCCATTGTGTGTGTTTTACCACTAGATGTTTGACCATAAGCGAAAATTGTTCCATTGTAGCCGGCAAGCACATCAGCGACAATAGATTTTGCGGCTTCACTATATACTTTTTCTTGAGTTGCATTAGGTTTGAAGACCTTATCAAACAAATAAACTTTGCCCTAGAAATGAAAGAAAATAATTGCTATAAATTATGCAAGATTAAGGTAATTGAACCATAATAAGTAAAAATGGAAGTAAACTTATTTCTCATGGTTTTGATTTATGTTGAAAAATGCGCATATAGCAAGTGTATATTTTATGAAATTCATTCATGTGCAAAGAGAGAAAATTATTATGAATTGTTTTGAAAGTTTATAAGAGTATATGTAGGCATGTCAAAAAAAATAATTCTTTGACATTTTTTTTTGCCATTTATAAATCATCCACCTTCGCTCAATCTCTCATACTTCCGCCGTCGTCAATGCTATTTCTTTTTTCTCCCTTCTTTTGCTGTTTTTGAAGGTCATCTCACACTATATGGCATTGAAAGAGATAATCGTTGAAAAATTTTACCCTCTTTACGAAAAAAATATTGAAATTGGATTATTCTTTTCTTTAACATAAGAAACACGTTTCATGTTGTTTTCTTTTTACAATTTCATATATATTTACATGTAGATATTGTTTTTTATGTACACTTGTGCCGTCTCTTTTGCAAAAGATGAGAAAAGTACAAAAATGACGTCATGAAATGGAATATCGATTTGACTTTTTTTGTTCGCATACCTATGAGTCATTTGAAAATGAAGTCACATCAAGTGAATGAAGAATTAAAACAAAATCAATAACAAATGAGAGCAATAACTGCCACACACATTGTCTTTAGCATGGAATGTAAATTTTTCTTCTTTACAATAGACCAAAATAATTTTTAGAAAAAGAAAATTCAAGATGGATACAATATAAAAAGTATTTTGCCTAAATCACTTATGCATTCTTGTATTTCAAAGAAAAAATTGTTTGTTTTATTAATTGAGCATCACACGAGAATAGTGATAATGAATGAAATTTTATGGTGCAGTTATAAAATAGATTAAGTCATTACAATGAAATAACAGTTTTTGTTTTATGAAGCTCAAAGCGCACAAAATTTACTTCACATGGATTATTCGCTATAGACGATTTTTGTAAAACTGGCGTGGCAATGGAAAAAAAATTTCCTCCTCATCACCATTTATGAGTCGTGTTTTATGAAAAATCGAGCAAATACTTTTGTTAATGACTGAAACTTACCCCAATTGATATACAGTTTTCCTCGGGACCTTGCGGGAATTTGACAATAAATTTAGATCCAGCTTTCTCCTCACTATCATTGAGTGGCCTAAAGCGACAGACGACTTTAATAGAATCCTCAGCTGGGATTTCTCGGTCTACTGCCGCCATTATTGCACTTAACACTTAATATGAAACAAAGTTAATAATAAGATTTGATGGTTTTTAAGAACTAAAACACATTTGAAAGAGTTTAAAAATAAAAAATTATTTTCTTCCCGATACTGTGAAAAAATCAATCAAATTTTTCAGATGGGGGTCTTATACTGTTGTGTACTTTGTGTGTTAACGCATGTCACTGCTTTACTAGACATATGGACTATATAATATTAAATTTTTTTATTCAACTGATTATGATGTTCACTCAATTCTTAAAAAAAATTTTTAGGTAGATAAAGTTGATCATTTAGAAACTTATTAGGATAAAAATAAATGAAGAAACTTTCATAGATAGTAAACGTTTTATTTTTAAATGAAATATTGACTAGGTAGACCTTACTTTGGATCTACAAACTAACATTAATGCTTTAAAACTTCTTAGGAATAAACTTTTATAAAAAAATGTATACTTTGATGATTATTCCTATTAAAAATCTTATTTTAACAAATTTTTAAGCTAATTATATTTTTATAATTATGTCATAACCTATTGATTTCTTACTATTGAAAAATCTCAATAGTAAAGTTACTGAGTCCTAGAGATACTTTTTTCATATTTATAAATTTTAATGTGAAAATTCAGTAAAATTAAAAATTGTAAAACAATAATCAGAACATTATTGTGCTAATTTGACAAATTATATAACTTTTCGATAATAGCTTCGAAATTTTTCATTATGAATAATTTTTAGATGACTAATAAAGTTTAGACTCTCAATTACAGATTAAATTGTAACTAAAGTACGTGACAATTCAAAATTTGAAGTCAAAATGCTTGCTGCAATGTTTCGCCAAAAAATTGTACATTTTCAATTGAAATAAAGAATCTATTAAGCATATAAGCATATAGTAACTCGAATCGGCTCTCAATTCTCATTTAAAGAGAACAAATCGTGGAGTAAAGGTGTTTTTGACTGAATGTGATTTTTGAATTTAATATATATAGAGTTATCTATAAATTGTTAAGTGAATTTATTATTGCATTGCATAGACTGTAAAATATGAAGATTGAAATGTTGTGGAAGTGAAGAAAAAAGTGTTTGCGAAAGTGCAAAAATTTAAAGATTTGTTCTCAAAAATTTTCCTTTTGATTTTTCTCTCGTGTAAATAAATTATTATAGCCGTATTTGTTTTGTTACTGCATGCAATTAATACATGATAGTATAATAGAAAAAAAGACTTTGATAAAATACAAAAATGTCCATTAGATTTAAAACAAATTTAATAAATTTCATTCTCATACTTGGATTTTCATTGGTAAGTTTCTTTTTTTTTTCTTTTCTACACTATTCTTCAATAAATGTCACAATCATACGAAATCATACGATAAATAAAATTCCAAACAAATGTGCAGTTACTCAAATGAACTAATTAGCTATTTCTTATATAATCGATATCGAACTATTTCACCTATGTTTACTTATTGTCCAATTACCAACATTCATTAGAAGTATGAGTGATTGAAAAAAAAATACAACAGAAACAGCTTTTTAGCGAGTTGCAAAGAAAAGAAAAGATATTCGCACTAACAAGTGCATAATCATGTTTTTGTTGTCGTTTCTATACTCATACAAATAAACACATGAATAAAACATTACCATCATCTTCATTTATTTCGTTGTCTACATTCCAAAATATAAAGATGATGACGAATACGTAGAAAATTTTTCATTCACTCTTTCAATCAACAAAAGTCATTATTAAGCTTAAATGACAGTGTGTGTAAGTAATTTCCTTGTGCTTTGCCTTCGTCAATTGAACGATAATATCGTATTTTATCATAGCTTAACTTAGCTTATTATCATCACATATACAAATTTGTATAGGTCTTTACTCTCTTTTTTCTTTATCTATAATGAAATATTCACGTCAAAAATCGAATTTCTCTTCGTTAGACTTCTTCTTTGTTAAGTGAATTTTCAGAATTCGAAATGTGATTCGGTGCGTGAAAATTATTATCGATTTTTGAGTGAATAAGAGAAAAGAGTCATACACGTAAAAATCTCTGACAAGAGTTGTAGCGGCATAAAAAACATCTCATCTTACGATCAAAACATTGCATTCTGCATGATGGAATGACGTCATTAAAACTGATGATTTACGATGATGTTCCTCTCTCATTCGCTTTGTTCCTTATTTTTTCGTTTCGTCCACAATCGTCTCACTCGAAACTTTTTCTTGTGATTTTTTGCAACAACAATCATTTGCCGTTTAAAAAAAGAAAATATTAAACCTAGCGCAGAAGCCAAGAATTCACTCTCGATCGATCGAAATCGTATCTGTTTTTAAACCCCAAATGTAAATAATTCAAATCGACCATTAAATCTTCATTAATATTTTCCAGAACTTGAGAAAACTTTCTCTTCTACGCTTCATTAATAATTTACAAATTAAATCATCGAATATAAAAGAAAATTCTTTTTTCTCTTTTTCCTACCTTCAAAATCAGTTCAATCGCTCATATGACAATTCGTGGGTTGAATATAAATGATTGAAATTCTGTTTACATTATTTTACTAGCTTATGATAAAAAGCATTGGACAACATGTAGACGTCGACGAATGAATGAAGGATTTAGCATTGAAAATAAATAATTTCAGAGTCCGAAACCGTTTGAAATTTTAGTTGCAAATAACTTAAAATCGACTAATTTTATTCGGTTAAAAATAAAACACTAACCGGTTACATTTTGGTTGATTTTTAGTTGAAAATTTTAACCGGTTAAAATTGTTCGGATTAGTTGACTTTATCCGAACAAAAAACTAAAAATCAACTAAAATTTAACCGGTTAAAAATTTCAACTAAAAATCAACCAAAATTTAACCGGTTAGTGTTTTATTTTTAACCGAATAAAAATTAGTTGATTTTTAGTTATTCGTGAAACGGTTTCGGACTCTGAATAATTTAGCTGTACACAACACACAAAGAAAGAAAAATTCGGCATGTGAAAAGGAAAAATTTTACTAAAGACCTTGCTTTCTCATGCATGATAGTCAAGATTAATTATTAGACTGCAAAACAGGAAATATTTCAACTCACTGCGTAATATAGATTGAACTCATCAAAAATTAATTTATCAGTATTTCACATTCTGGCCCATTCATATTAAATAATGACAATATAGGGAAAGAAACTTTAATTATACTCGCATTAACAATAAATGTGCGCGTTACTTCATAATTATTACCTTTACATGTATAAGTTTTTTCAATGATTATCATCATCGTTTCGCTTGTCAATATTGAAAACCAAATAAACATTCATGAGAAACCATATAAAAATAATAAAAGAAGAAGGAATCTATGTCTTATTTAATTGAATTATAAAAATTGAATTTGGTGTTGCTATCAGAAAAATAACTATAAAATTTGTCGCGTGTGAATTATGAGAATGCATAAGCATGCAAGTAAAAACATGCAAATTTTAATGCGTTCTATTGCGCTATGCCATTGAATCATTAAACAGTACTACTGCTACTACATCCATAGTTTAACTATACAATGAAAAAAAGCTTTGCCCATGAACCATTTTTAGCGCTTTTCTCTTTATCCTTTTGTTAGATTTGCTTGATATTTTTATAAGCTATGATTCTTGCAAAATACATGTGTTTTAAGTATCGATTTTTATATACTTGTGTGATAATAACAAAACACAAAAACATATTTTTTCACTGTCAAAATTGTATGTCTTTTCCCACACTCTTCATATATTTTGTGTGAAGAAAAAGTCTTTTTATAAATTATGATGATGATGATTTTCTTTGATTAGACGCGCGGTCGTTCTCGTGATGTTCATTTATGACGATTTTGGCAATGATTTTGCTAGATATTTTGAGTAAATAAGAATAGTCGATAATTGATGCACAAATACAGAGAACAATAGATTTATAAAAGTTCAATTAATTTGACTTTTTTAGCAATTATTTACAATGTTGTTGTAGAAAAATTTTAGTGCCTGCAAATCTATTGAATATTGATTAATAGAATGTGCAGATTTATATGTAATTAAAACGGTTTGCTGTATACTTTGTTTTTATGAATTTGAACCTTTTAAATATTTTACAAAATCAATGCGAATATTTTCATTGACCTTCTTTCTAATTTCTAAAAAAATTTACTTCCGTTTTACTTTCAATTTAATAAGATATTCCAATTAATTAGTAAAAATAGATTTCAATTATTATTTTGCATTAAAAGATGATGATTTCATGTAATACACAACTTTTTAATAGCCGCTCTCCTTGTTCGTTTTCTCAAATATCTACTTTTCTGTAAACACAAAGTTAATATAAGTATCTCAGTTTAGTACACGTTTATAAAAGTTTCTGTGTATTGAACGCTAATGATTTTTTTTCTGCTTTGCTAATGTTTTGAGAGATTTTTAAATACAACATTAAAAGATTCAAGCGTAACTAAATGGAAGCAATTCTGGAAAAATCTCTATGCATACGTCAAAAAAATGATTCAATCTTTTGACGTTAACACACTAATAAATTAAGACTAAATGATAATAATTTTTGCAGGTATTTGGTCAAGCAACAACAACAACGTCGTCAACAGATAATGAGGGACATTGTGTTTGGCGAGGAATTTGTGCTACTGATCCTCAGAAAAAAAATTGTGCCTATGATGGAAAAGCACTTCCATTAGACAAAGAGGGTATTACAGAGCTGCAGGAATGGTGCTCGCATTTGATGCCTAATTCGAATAATAGTACTGTTTTGACATGCTGTGATATCGAACAGGTATTATGATTTAGATATATAAAAGCAAAATATTTGTTTTGACTCTAATTGCTGACATTTACATTCACAGTTGAAAGAATTCAACTCTCAGATAAAGTTAGCTGCTGCAATTCTAAATCGTTGTCCATCATGCATGAAAAATTTAGCCAGACATATTTGTGATTTCACCTGTAGTCCGCATCAATCAGATTTTATAAAAGTCAAGAAAACTGGAATATCAGAGGACACTAATAAAAGTTTGTATTAAAAAGCTTAAATTAATCAGTGTACATTGTACATTTAACTTTTTTTGTTATCAGTTATACTTTTTTGATGAATAATCCTATGCGATGAAATAGCTTTTATAAAATTCTTTGATAAGAAAAATATTTTTAAAAAGTGACTGATTTACAATAAATTTCCTTTGTTTATTATTTTACTACAGCATATGTAGATGAGATAGACATTTACATAACAGAAAAATATTTCAATGGAACATATGACTCATGTAAAAATGTCATCTATCCGTCGAGTGGACAACTTGCACTTGATTTAATGTGCGGATCGTGGGGTGCATCAAAATGTTCGCCTGCTAGATGGTTCGGTTATATGGGAGACGCTGTCAATAATCCATTTGTTCCATTTCAAATTAACTATTTGCCTCAAGATTCATCGAGTAGGAATGATGATATAAAGCCATTAGACTCAAAAGTCGTACCATGCAATCAGCCTGTGGATGTAAGAAAATTAATTTTCTTCGAAATTTTTCCATGGTTTTTTTATTAATTCTGATATAAATTTTACAGGATAAAACACCAGCCTGTTCATGTGTTGATTGCCAAGCATCATGCCCTAAGCCTCCACCACCAGATCCTGTTGTACGACCTTTTATAATTTGGGGTTTTGACGGATATGCGGTCGTTATGTTTTTCATATTTCTTCTGGGAAGTTTAATATTCATCATGGGTGCAGGATGCTGCTCAACTTCCGAAACTGGTGAGCTTTTTCGACAATCATTTATTTTTCTTATTCAAATATTGTATACGAATAGAGTGATTATTTTTATAAAATCCCCCCGTTTCCTTCTCCCATATCATAAATTCTCCCCTTTTCAATAAGAAAAATTTTCCATTGAAAATGAAGCAATAAAAAGTTTTCTTTTTCTCTTATTGCTTTAATCTGAATAAACTCTTCTTTCATTCTCGTTTTAATGAGGTTTTTGCAACTAACGAGCAACCTTCATTAATGCGCTTTAAGTTTTTTTTGAAGGAAATTTATTTAACCCAGACTTTGTAAAATTCTAAGAAAAAAGTTGAAGCAATGATTAATATCGCTACAAAAATGAAGAAAAATGACGAATTTTGTGTACACAGGTGTTTTTTAGTGCAGTGGTGCGATAATAGGAATTTCTTATCAATTTTTGTTTATGCTCGATTGATATCTATAAAGGTTTCTCTTACAACACATTTCATATGCTACTTAAATTTTTTATAGTCAAAGATAAAATAATGAAGAAATTTTGATAATAATTATTTAGCTTTATTTTAAAAGCATTAAAAACGTCCAAAAAATTGAATTCATCATTAGTAAAACAATGCCGTCGTCTATAGTCATTAAGAGCAGTAATTTTTATTTTATTACCCTGAAAATTATAATTATTCCTAATAATTATTTAACATCCGTCATGAAGGCGCAAAATACTTCCTCTTTCAATTTCAAAATGAGAAGAAATTTACTTATGGAAATAATATGAATTTAATATTAGCGTATAACTGCTGCTATTGTTGATGATGATTATAGTTATGATGATGTACGCTCAATAGACTAACTGAAAAAAAAACCAAAAATTCTTTATCGTTATCAACTCGTGCCAATGACATAAACCACAATAAAAGAGTCATTAGCGACAACACAAAAATTCACGAATATAAAATATGAATATTATGAAGAAAAGGTTTCACCTCTTCACTTTTTTTTCATTTCTCACTTCTTTTCTCCTCTTTTGTGATTTTAATTTTTGGTGGTTGTATAAGCTATAATTTAAGCAAGGGCTATTTTTCGCCTGAGTTATTTGGAACATGTTCGGGTTTTCTCTTTTTATTTCATTCTTTTCAAGTAAAAACTGGTAAAAACTCGCTCAATAAAAAGGTCGATGACTACAAATGTGACTAAATTACTTTCAGTAAATACCCAAAAATGAACATGGAGAACGTGAATAGAGTCCGAAGAAAATACTTTCTATCTATTATGCATTATCACTTATTAACTTATTTCCCATACTTGTCTTATATTCACGAACATTACTTTTTTTTCTCGAAATTGAAACAAAATAACGAACAGTGTGAGCGTATAATAACGAGGAAAACGCAGGTAGCTTTGAAGGATAAAGAAAATGAGCCTCACTAGTGGTTATAAATGATAAATTGCGACATGACTCACACAGCACGAGAAATGAATTTTCACAATTTTACTTTGGGTTTTTCAATGTGAAAAGGTCAATTTTATGCTATTGTTCAGGAAAAAACATTTCTTCCAAGCCTTTTAAAAGAGATTTTGTACAAAATTTTATAAAGCATGAAATTTTCTTTTTTTTTATTACCAGCATCGTGAGCTTTTCATTCAATAAAGTCTTCTTCTTCTAAAATGTGGAGGCTTTATTTTCTTTTCTTCAAGGATCTGAGGTTGTTGAACTTTGATATTTTCTTTCTTTACAAAATCTGATCTTAAAACTTTTTGTGGTATATTCTTAACAAAAATCTTTGAACTCCATCCCTTTATTTTCATCTTCATTAATTAAAACTTAAACTTAACCATTAATATATAAACTTTTTCTCATCTTTGATTTTCTTTTTTCTTTTTAATTAACATGCTCGCACTTTTATACATTAAAAACTACAAAAATAAACAAATCAAATATTCATAAACTTATTAAAGATGTGCAAGATGAACCATATTTGCATCAGCAGATTGGCAGAAGTTTGGCTGACGATAGATTATCGTCTAGTGACATTGCAACCGATCGAGAAGATTCTCCATTGCAGAGTAAACGTTCGAGTATGTTCAATAAGACAAAAAATTTAATTGTTGCTATAATTGTCTTATGCTTTTAACTATTAACTGTTTTGTATTTAGTTTACCTGTGAATGTTTATAAAAAATTAATACAAATTTAGAATCATCTCATATATTTTATGCTTGCGTCATCACCCAGTAGTACTGATCAGTAATAAAATTCTAATCTGTCGCTTTTTATCGTAATTAGTTATCATTCATATACACTCACATGTCATATAAAGCACTAAAATGACCATAATACATACACACACACACATGAGTAAAAAATTGCCGCTGCTATCATTCATTATCGTCCTTTTTGTATGCATTGTAATAGTTATTTTATTAGTTTTTCTATCATACACTATATGTAATTGTTGTTATTTTCTATGTCGCATACTTGTGTAAATATCAAATATACATGTAGTGTAAAAATGTAGAGAGCAAGACAATGAAAGAAAAATCGATAGAAAAAAGGAAGAGAAATTTAATGATGTTTGTAGTGTCAAAAAAATCAATTTGTAAATGTCGTTTCTTAAACTGCTTATTCCTTAGCACACATACTTACCACTACCAATATTATTATGCTTTTCAATATTTTTCAATTGAAAGGACAAAATAATATGATGATGCTAATAATATTAATCATTTGTATGTGATTTAGATTAGAAATTTCTATGAATGTTCAGCTTTGTTCATTTCTAACATTAAAATATCATTATTATAGGCCAATCGTCTGAAAACGATCAAGAATTAACAACACATCCGTCAGCAATTGTTGATAATGAACTTGGAGAGGAAAGTGGATATTTCGAGAAGCTCGGAGCTAAAACAGAGCATGTTCTTGAACAATTTTTCACAGCGTGGGGAACGTGGTGTGCAAACAATCCATGGAAAGTTTTATTACTCGGTAAAGTTTGACTTTCATTCGTGTAAAACGTAAATTATAATTAAATTCACTTTTTTTCTCATGCAGGTTGTATTTTTATTGCATCCTTGGGTTTTGGCCTTCTCTTCCTAAATGTCACGACAGATCCAGTTCAACTTTGGGCATCCCCTCATTCACGATCACGCATCGAACGAGAATATTTTGATACGCATTTTGGACCTTTCTATAGAATTGAACAAATTATCATTACTACAAAAGATATTGCTCCTATTGTACATAATACATCAAATGGTATAGTTCATTTTGGTCCTGTTTTCAATGACACTTTTCTACTAAAAGTTCGTGAAATTCAAGAATCAATAAAAAGTATCAAGCTTCAAAATTCTGATGATGATGAAGCACTTTCAAAAATTTGTTATGCACCATTAAGATCACAATATTTTGAAGAAGATCAAAGTCAAAGTGTTAATGATTGTGTAATACAAAGTGTTTGGGGATATTTTAAAGATGATATTGATACTTTTGAAGAAATAGATACAGATTCTGAAGGCTATACAATCAATTATTTGGATCATCTATTGCAATGCTTTAATAATCCTTATAATCCAGATTGTCTTGCACCATATGGTGGAATTGTTGATCCTGCTGTTGCTTTTGGTGGTTTCTTAAAACCAGGAGATACATTATCGAAAAATCCAAATTATGAAAATGCAACATCAGTAATTCTCACATTTTTAGTCAACAATAATCACGACAAAACTAAGCTCAATGATACACTAAATTGGGAAGAAATGTACGTCAAAGTTATGAAAAATTGGACAACAAATGCAAATATAAGCTTTATGGATATTGCATTCACATCAGAACGTTCAATTGAGGACGAATTGTATAGAGAATCGAAATCTGATATTTCAACAATTCTCGTGTCATATCTGCTGATGTTTGCCTACATTGCTGTGTCATTAGGTCATGTAGATGTATGTAATCGAGCTTTGATTGACAGCAAAATTACACTTGGAATGGGTGGTGTGATCATTGTTCTTGCATCGGTCGTTGCCTCTGGTGGATTTTTTGGATATATCGGTGTACCTGCAACTTTGATTATTTTCGAAGTTATTCCATTCCTTGTACTTGCTGTTGGTGTCGATAACATTTTCATTCTTGTTCAAACACATCAACGTGATCAAAAGCGTCCCAATGAAACTCATGCTGAACATATAGGAAGAATTTTAGGAAAAGTAGGACCATCAATTTTACTTTCATCGATTAGCGAGTCTACTTGCTTTTTCCTTGGTGGACTGTCTGACATGCCCGCGGTCAAATGCTTTGCCTTATATGCAGGAATGGCTCTATTTTTCGATTTTCTTCTTCAAATTACATGTTTCGTGAGTTTATTAGCTTTAGACACTCAACGACAAGCAGAAAATCGATGGGATATTCTTTGCTTCATGCGAGGCTCAAAGAAAGATTCAGGACAGATTACGACATCGAAAGAAGGAGTGCTTTATAAATTTTTCAAAGTTATTTATGTGCCTTTTTTGATGAAAAAAGTAGTTCGAATAACAGTGATGGTAGTTTTCTATGGGTGGCTTTGTTCGAGTATTGCTGTTGCACCGCACATTGACATCGGTCTCGACCAAGAGCTCTCAATGCCAAAGGATTCATTTGTGCTTAAATATTTCCAATATCTGCAAAGCTACTTGTCTGTTGGACCGCCGACTTATTTTGTTCTTAAAAATGGATTAAATTTTTCAAATACTCAAGATCAGAATCTTATCTGTGGTGGACTTTATTGTAATTCAGACAGTTTGTACACGCAAATTTACAGTTCATCAAAACTACCTGAAACAACTTTCATTGCACGTCCAGCAAGTAGCTGGATTGATGATTATTTCGATTGGTCACAACTTGAACAATGTTGTCGACAAAATTCAAATGGTTCTTTCTGTCCTCATTCAGATGGAGATTGCAAACCATGCTCGATTTCAAGAAATAACATAAAGAGACCAATACCAAAAGATTTCAACAAATATGTGAGCTTTTTCCTCAATGACAATCCCGATGAAACATGTGCTAAAGGTGGCCATGCGGCATACTATTCTGCTGTAAATCTCTTGGAAAATAAAACACAAGCAGTTGGTGCAAGTTATTTCATGACATATCATACAATTCTTAAAACATCATCGGACTATTTTGAAGCATTAAGGGCAGCAAGAAAAGTGTCTGCCAACATTACAAAAACAATTCATGCATCGATGCGACTTTCAGGCAGACCAGAATCTGAAATTGAAAATGTTGAAGTATTTCCATATTCTGTTTTCTATGTTTTCTACGAACAGTATCTTACAATGTGGCCTGATACAGTACGCAGTATGGGAATTTCTGTTTTATCAATTTTCATCGTAACATTCCTTCTCATGGGCTTCGACATTCATTCATCAATTGTTGTTGTTATCACAATTACAATGATAGTCATCAACATTGGAGGACTTATGTATTATTGGAATATCTCATTGAATGCTGTTTCATTGGTTAATCTTGTTATGGCTGTCGGCATTTCTGTTGAATTCTGCTCGCATCTTGTGCATAGCTTTAGCGTTTCTATGGAAGAAACAAAAGTAAGAATTTTTTTCTCACACATTATATTTGCCCTTTGTGACTTATTTAATTATTTTTATCTTCTTAAGGTTAAAAGGTCAGCTGATGCTTTAACTAAAATGGGCAGCTCGATATTTTCGGGTATTACATTAACTAAATTCGGTGGGATACTTGTGTTGGGTTTTGCACAAAGTCAAATTTTCCAAGTTTTCTACTTCCGTATGTATCTTGGAATTGTACTATTTGGTGCAGCTCATGGCCTCATCTTCTTGCCAGTTTTATTATCATATATTGGTAAGTTAAAAATTCATTTTTAATCAAATTTTGACGATTTGGAAAATAATTTTTTCAATCATTTTTGAAGTCTTTCAAATTATTTAAGAATCGTCAAAATTTTTTTACATTTAGGAAATTTGACAGTTTTTATCTAAAATTAAAAAAAGATCACTGTCAGGTTTAAATTTAAATTATTTAATGAGACGTAATTAAAATTTTTGTTCTTCATTCCTTAATCTTTTCTTTTTTTCTCTTTAATAAAACTTGCTTTAATGATTTATATAAATCAATCCTCAAAAACTATTAAAAAAGGCGCTCCAATAAATAAGGCAAAGCTGGCACAGTATCGACGAAAAGCAAAGGAGATGCAGGAAACATCGTTATCAACTGTAAGAACTATCAAAATTGATCAAGAAACGCTTTTTTTACTTACACTCTTATACCTTTCCTTGGTTTTGAGTTGCTTATCATCCTAATAATTTTTTTTTAATTTGTTCACTTACTGCAAATTGCTTACAAAAATATAATATGGTGCCAGTCTGCCAATTAATTAACACTTCTTCTTCTTTCTATCTTCTATTCACATAAAACTGCACTTTAGAATTAAACTGAACCTAACAAAGTTTCACTTTTTTTCTAATAAGTTTTAAGCTTTTTTTGTTTTACACTAAAAAATTTTTTGGTTTAAGGAAATAATTAATTTATTATGGTTTTCTATTTTCATAAATAAATTTTTCTTTATATATTAATTTTTAAGGCGTGATGCACCGAAAATATAGACGAGATAGAGTCATTGCCTCAAACACCAGTAATAATAATCAGGAAGAAGACATTGATGACAGTGAACCTCTTCTCGTACAGCAGCAACAACAACAGCAATCAAACGAACAACAACCACATTCCTCTACCTACGGATCTATAAATTATTAAAACATACCTATATTTTTATGTTAAGTGTTTTCTTATTCTCTCTAATGAGATGGAAAAAAATAGTATTTTTACACACATTTAAAATTGAGAGTGAAAAATGATTTTATCGACAAAGAATGTAAGAAAAGCTTTAAAGCAAAACTAATGAAAAATATGAATAGTGCTCAAGAACTTTGTGAAATTTTCGATATCAACTTATAATTTTTATAGTAAGTTTGTTGTTATCATAAGTTTTACGGAGTTTTTAAAAAGTTTATTGTTATGAAAAATCAATAGAAAAAAACGTAAATGTGTGTGATATGTTTGAAGGTACGAAAAGGTAAAAAAAATTCGCATATAATATAATAAAAACACGCTTTTACAACATCTTCTTCAAATAATAAAATTAAATATTATAATAAATTAAATACAAAACTAAGAAGCTCGTGAAATATGCAAGAGAAAAAATGACGGAAAACGTTCCTTTTTCTAAATAATTGTGCAATGTGAATGTTATTTGAGCGAATGAACGAATGATAAAATTAAAAAGTACTGATTACTTTCAAATCAATTTAAGCCAAAACTCTAAAAAAATAATTTTTCGTCTAATTTCAATATGCAAAAACATAAATTGGAAACTCGTACTTATTACAAAATAATCTTAATAAAAATCTTTTATGAGCCTTATATTAAAAATTACCTACTGAAGACAATGAAGAAAAAATAAATTTATGAATAAAACATTGCGTGAAACTCATAAAGTTCTAAAATAAGATAATACAATATATTCTGCAGTAGCTTTGTCTAAATTTATTAAAATATACGAATATCATGAAAATTTTAAACTAAAACTTTCTTTATCTTCTTTTTGGAAAACTGATTTGAGAAAAGTATTTGTTAAAATTGAGACTTTTTATAGTATTGATAAGGAGTAAAAAGAAAAAAAATATTGGGAATGTTTTAATAAGTTTTTTGAACGCTAAATTATTTCAGTAGTTAAAGCTTATAGACTGTTAGTCGATTATATTAAATGAATTATTTTAAAATTACATGAACATGTATCCATTCAAATTATATTTAAATTTTAAAATGGTGATGATGTCTAGTATTATTTTTCTGTTTTTTTTTGTTGTTATGTTAAAACAAAAAGCTAAGAGGCATTAATCTATGCTTATTATTTATTTTTAAATATAAAACATAATAATGAGATATGTTGCCTTTTAAAATATAGAAATAAGAGAGAAAAAAATTAATCATTAAGAGCTTATCAAACAGAAGAAAAAAAAAAGTTTTTTTGAATAATCATACGTACGTCATCAAAAAAAATCACTAAAAAATGTGTCATTTATCGATTAATTTATGTAAAATATTTATAAACATCGACTTAAAATAGAAAAATTCACAAGAAACAGTTCACAAAATATATATTTTTTAAAACAACTTTTTATCTCCCTCAAAAATGTAATACAATAAAACATATTTATTTTGTCAAATCTTATAAAATGAAAGAGTACCGTGAATCTTGTTTCTGTTTCGAAATATAATATAAAATGCAGTTGAAATATGTATTTTTGTGAATTATTTTCTAAAAAATAAAAGAAAAAAATCTGTATAAAATTCTTTTGATGTTTTACTTTCATTTTTTTACAGAAATCAACAGGATTTTTATTAAAGTCACTAAAAAAATTCTCAAAAATTTATATTTTTTTTAACGTTTAAAAGAAATTTAAAATTCGAGCAACAACAAATAATATTTAAAAGTAAACAAAACAAAACAACATGGGTTCCTTAAAATTTGTAAATAAAAATTTCTTGAAAATTAAAACAAGATTTCAAGATAGTAGAGTATTTATATCAACAGCAATTAACAGATTACATCCCATAAAAATTGAATTAGATAAAGATTTAGAAGATAAACTACTAAAAGAAGAATTAAAGGTAAGAAAAAATTGAATATTTATTTTCACATTTAAACGTAATTTGCGTAATGTTTTTATTTTAGCCAAAAAAGCATTATGGAGTCAATAAAGTTCCGATCTCAAAATTACCAGACAGAATTATGGATTCAATGAAAAAAGTTGTCGGTGATTATTCAATTAAACAATTGATTGAATCAGGTCAAGTTCTTAATCGTTATCTTTTCGCAAGAAAAGCACCATTAGAAAACGAGACAATTAAAGAGAAAGTTAAAGAATTTGCAGAAATAATTGAAAATGATCCAAAAAAATTCAAATTACCAGAAGTTCCGCCTGATCCTAAAAATGAGATACTTTCAAAACATTATATGGAAATGAAGAGAAATAGAATTGACCAACTATTAAGACAAAGAGTTTATGCATGGCAAGCAGTCAATTATAACGATTACCAATCCCTACTTTATTTATTTGGCAGAGCACCACAAGAGTATGCATCGTTAATAAGAATTTTCAATGAAATTAAACGGCGAGATCCGAATTTTAAACCAACATCGTTCTTTGATTTTGGCAGTGGAGTAGGAACAGGAGTTTGGGCTGTATCAGAATTTTGGGGATCTTCTATATATGAATATTACCTTATCGATGCATCAAAAAGCATGTCAGATCTCTCAGATTTGATTTTAAGAGATGGAAGTTTAAACAAACCCACAATGGTTCGAAATGTCTATCAACGTCAGTTTCTTCCTTCACGTAATATAAAATACAACATCGTTCTGTCATCTTATTCAATGTTTGAACAGCCAACTCTTATAAATCGTCTCGAAATAGCAAATAATTTATGGAACAAAACACAAGACTATTTGATTTTCGTAGAAAATGGATCTAATAGTGGCTTCAAATTGCTTTGTGAAATAAGAGATTTTTTAATAGATCTTAAAGGAAAAACAAATGAAGATGCTTTTATATTTTCACCATGTCCACATGAAAGCGAATGTCCACGATTCACTCTAAATGATGGAACACCTTGCAATTTTGAAGTTCGTTATAATACTTTACCATTTTCTGGTACACAAAAAATTTTAAGTCATCTGTATTCTTATCTTGTAATTAAAAAAGGTAAATCTGAAGCAAATTCAGATAAATGGCCTAGAATAGTTCGACCAACGATAGTAAGAAGCAAGCATACAATGTGTCATTTATGCACAAAAGAAGGTGAAATTCAAAATATAATTATTACAGAATCAAAGCACGGTCGACCAACATATCGATGTGCAAAACATAGTAATTGGGGCGATCAATTTCCAATTAATAAAATGGAACATTATGAAAAACCAAATCTTAGATTAAAATCATTCATTGAAAAAATTAAGAATAAGCACAATGGAGAAACTGAAAATAATATAGATGAAGAAAATAAAACTTCACAATAATTGTGGTGGTTAATCGACATTCATTTTTATTACTATTGTTTACTAATGACAATTGTCCATAAAAGTAAGAAATAAATTTTTGAAAAAATAAATCATAATTTGTTAATAGTAAATTGTTATATTCCTCTTCATTGCATTTGCAAATGGTTATTTCTGAGTCAAAATTTTGATCCATAATTTTTCTTTAATAGTAACGATATAAGGATAATATAAAATATAGAAAAGATACAGATATAGAATATAAGCATAAAAGAATTTTGATTAGAATAGATAAAGGGAAAACTGTTTATATTGAGTAAATATATGTATCGATTGTGGACGAATAAATTTTCACATTCAAGTGATTTTCACTTTTTTAAATCGTCAATGATTTAGCAAAATCGGATGCGCTTTGGAAATCATCCAAAAGAACATCACGTAAATGCATCAACTTGTTCAATGCAAATTTATGTTTGTCGCTTTTTGAGTATCGATAGCGTGCTCCATCAATTAATTTATCGACAAGATAGTGCAACCACAATAAATTTGTAAATGGTTCAAAGCGAATGAAGTCGTTCCTAAAAAATGATAAAACACTTATTAGTTCTAATGAAAAATAATTATTGATTTTAAATAAACTTACTCGACTCTATCTCTCATTAAACGATAAATTTCAAATTGATATTCTCCTTCACTGTCTTGTTCAAAGAGTTCTTCGTCTTTTGCTAAATTATCGTATAATACAGCGTCGTCATAGACCATACGACTGAGCGTATAATCAATAATTGTCGCTTTTACTCCATGCGTTTGAATTTTAAAAACTCTTCCATCAATTCGATATTCAATGAATTTTTCTTTAGTATGAGAGATGAGAACATTACCCCAATGCAAGTCACGATGCTCAAATTCAAACTTGGTCTCAGCTACTGCCAATGAATATGCAATCTATGAATAAGAAAGAAAAATACCAATTAAAAAACATCATTTAGTAAATATTAAGAGAGAATAATTTCTGTATATTTTTCTTATTTTATACTCACGACAGCCAAAAAAATAGGAAAATAACAAAAAATAAGGAATATTTAAAGCGATAAAAATAAAAGCAGCGTAATTGAGTTGATAGATGAGTGAAAATCTAGTCATGGCATAAAGTAAAATATTTTAATCACGCACTAGACCTCTCACCCATCGAACAACAAAATCATAATTAAAATCCAATTAAATAACATCATCTTTTTTTGCACTCTCTAGCAGCTAACATCAATTAAATTCAAATTAAAAAGAAAAAAATCATAGGATGAATTAAATCAAAAAGCACTGGATGAGTGTGTAATCTAGTCATTAGGTATTTATATATTTAGCAGTTGGCAAAAAAATTAGAAATGCACCAGACTCTCACTCATCCAAAGCAAATTTGAAATTCTATGAAATTATAAAAAACCATCGAAATCACAACAACAAACAGCATTCTTAATAAAATATAATAGATATTTTACTTACTTGCAAAAAGATGGAGTATGATTCTTCAGCGTTTTTAAATTGAAATGCTTCGAGATCGACACCAGCATTATATAATTCAAAAACGATATAAACTTGGTCCTCATCAAATATTTCTGGATTGTCGTTTTCGGATCCTTTTAAAGTGCTATCATTAAATTTCTCCCATTCATCCAAAAGATGTTGAGGATAAACGCCCTTTACACAAGTAACACGCTTTACTCTTACGAAACCGTCAGTTAAGTTTACTTTATCATTACGAAGATCACTTAATTCCATAGAAATTACAATCTCCGATAGAATTTCATCGAAGCGCTTTTGCGGTTCACCATTAACTAACAATTCTCCTTCAATTGGTATTATTTTAAGAACGACTGGTACGTCATTTGGCGGTTGGTACATAAAGACTTCACCATACACGCCTTCGCCGATTTTCTTGCAATTTGGGATGTTACTAAAATTAATTAACACATTTTAATAAAAAGAATTAAATAAATTAGGAAAATTAAAATTCTTACTTTTGTGAGTAAATCTCATCAAATGGTAAAGGTTCTTGTTGACCACATCGACGTAAAACAATTTGACGAGCACTTAGGCTTGATAGAACATCAACATTGATGAGCTTCGACGAGAGATTATAGAAAATTGAGGAGCGATTATATACGCTAGTTTCTCGTTGGCTTGGTTTTCTCTTTGGAATAAGAGACTCTGCGCATTCAATTGAGGAATCGAGTAGGGAAAGTTCATGTAAGCTTCCTTCATCTGATTGTTCCAACAATGCAGCTGTGAAATAGAAATTTATATATATATATATATATTTCAAAACAATAATGACTCATTCAGGTGATGAAAATGACGTAACAATCTAACGCTGCTGCTCGACAACAAAAAAAAAATTATGACTCACGAATAAAACTACGAATTTTGTAACGCGCGCGTAATTCAAGAGAAATAATGAATGAAAACCGGAAGAATTAAATAGTTTACTTTCGTTGATTACGTCGCAAAATGAATATGGGTCAATTGCTGCTTATCAAATGTCATGTTTTTAAAAAATAAAGATTATTCACTGTAAATTTACGTTTTGCTATAAATTAAAAATAAATTTACAATTGTTTATACACCACTACTATGTGTATAAAATGAATGAAGATGACCTTAAAGAGTACGCGAGAGAAAAAATGGGTCGAGAAAAAAAAAGAGTTCAAAATCTAATCAGCGTCATGCGATGTATGAATGTAAAAAAATGATGTAAAATAAAATTTCAAGGATAATAAAAATTGCAATAAATTTCCGCATCTGATGTGCTATTGCATCGCATTGTTTTAATTATTCAAAACAGCAGTTTTATGGAGAAGTTAATGTTCAATTACCTTTCTTTGTTAAATCAGAATGCATACAATTAACAGCCAACTTTAAACGCTTTTGATGATACTCTTACAACACACGAAAAAACTTGACCACAAAAAGTTTTGTTCTTTTTTATATACTTGTGCAATTGGTACACAAAAATTACAACTTTCACTTCTCGTTTATTCTTTTTTTACAGTTAGTCTCTTAATACAGTCCAATCACTTTTTTTCAATTTTTTATGCACAAACAAAAATGGAATATATATCTAAATTGCATAAAAGGAATAAAAAGTTGAATATCAATTAATTAAGCAGATCAGACCAGCTGGAACTTGCTCAAAACTTTTTCTCTTTCTTTCTCGTACGATTGACAACGAAATGATGAATAAAATGAATATATTGAAATTGAGCAATGTTGTTTATTACAGAGTCGTTTTGGTGAGAGTAGAGAAAATATGAAAAAGAGAATCACGAACAAAGTAAGAAAAAGAAAATGAAGTACAATACAGAGAGAAAAATGATGTTTGGGGTGAATTGTTATAACGCAAAAAGAAAAAACTTGATTATTTTATTCTTGGAAAAGTTAAAACTTTCAAATAATTGATAAATTTACGCCCACCAATGATTTTATAAAATTAATTTGATGCCCGAATATTGAGTTTCGTTGTAAAAAAAATTTTAAATTACACTGCCAAGCGTCGATAGAGAAAGTTTGATTTTTTGAGCTTTAAGCAAATTTCTTTAACTAAATTTTAACTACAATACTTTTATTAGATTCTTACTTAAGTAACCAAACAGTTTTCACTAATTTTAGAAGTTTCTAGACACTTTTTAAATATTTAACAAATTAAAACGAAAAATCTTTTTCACGCAAAATTACGTATGTGTTTGTGTTTGCTCTACAGCTGAATATAGAAAAAGTATCTGAATTGATTTGAATAATTTTCCGTTGTAAGAGTATCATGAACAAACATTGTAATGACACATAAAAATACTTACATTTCTCAAGGGTTTGTTGAATTCTCATTGTATATCGTTTAATTGTAGTAGGATCAGTCTTTATTGGGAATAATACAGAGAATTTGCGTGATCCTTCATTTCTTGTTTGTGTCATATTATGACTTTTTCTCCATGCAACCAATGACTTTCTCCATTTACCAGGTTTGAGTTTAACTTTAGATATATTATCTGTTTTCTCTAATTCGGGCTCATTAAATTTAACAATTTTTTGTTTCGATTCAATATTTTCTATTAGATTTGACTTATCATCAATAAGAATACTCTCTTCTGTCTTATGAATAGAATTAAATTCAGGAACACTAAGACAAGAATCCTGATCTTGTGAAATCTTAATTTCGTTAACAGATTCAATCTGATTATTGTCGTCCTCATCTGTTTTCTCAAATACTTCATCATCTGCTTCATTTTCATCATTAACACCATTGATAGTGACTTTATTTTGCTCAACATCATTTAAACCGGTAGAAACTTGAGATTTCTTCAATGAGTCATGAGGAGTTTCATTATGTACAGAATTTTCTGAATCAAAATTCCAATTAATTGTAATAGACCGCTTTGGCATTTGCTCTTTTTTGCGTGCTATGAATTCTTTTATTTCACGAATTGAATTTGATTCTGGTGTCATCATCTCATTTATTCTTTGAATTTCATTTCTTCTCATTATTAAAACACTATCACAACTTTTTTCATTGATATTATGTGGAATTGAGTTATCACGATTAATCGGTGAAATTGTTGAGATTTCTTTGAAAACATCTTTTCGTTTCTTTTTAACATTTGTTGGAGTTGAGTTGGATATATTTTTCTTCACAGCCTTGAGTTTATCTTTGGCAGCTTTTCTTTTTAATTGTTCATTATTTTTGATCTTTTTTTCAGCTTCAACAATATCAAAATATAAACTATCAAATAAATCATTGTTTGCACCTTCGCTCTTAGTACGTTTGCTCTTTTTATTTGTTTTTGATTCAAGACATTTTCTTTTGCGAACAACTTCATCTCCTGCGCTCAACAATCTTTTTGATACTCCTTTTGTTTTCTTTTGTTGATTTGCAAATGCACTTGCATTTTCATTACTTCTAAAATGGGAAAATAAATTTTTCGATTTTTGAAAAAAAAACACGAATATTGTTTACTTACCTAGTCTGAACGTTTTTGTTATTCTCTGCTTTATCAACAGCATTTTGAACTATTTTCGATGTCTTACGTGTTCTAGTTGCTTTATTCATATCAAAATATACTTTATATTGAATAGAAAATATATAGAAATGTATAAAAATATAAATTAACTTTTAGCGCGACCGATTTTTTTTTGATCAAATTTTTTTCTATAACGGACAAATATTTATTTTAACGGAAACATTTTTTGAAAAAAATTACTTTTATTTTTCTAAAATTTTGTTAAATTTTGACATAAAAATTAATATTTTCAGGTAAATGATAATAAAATAGTTTATTTCATTCCATTATATAAAATTTAAAATAATATTTTAAAAAGAATTTATCTGTATACTAGATTTTAAATGAATCATGCTGTAAGTTTAAAAAATACGTTACATAAAAAATTTTATATGTGATATCTCCTCTCAAGTGTGTTTCTTCTAAAATCTGTAATTTTAAGGTAAAACATTTAAATCTTTTTATGCCTTTTTATTTTTAATTTTAATAATGTTACAACTTAAAATCTAATCGCATAGGCAACATAAAAATCTTTTACATACTATAAATGAAAAGTGTTCATATTTTATCATATTATGTCTTTTTATAAAAAATATCATTGCACATATTATTCTCAATTTTTTTCCATCTTAATCCATATCATAAAAATAGCATTCGTCTTTATCCATTATGATATCTTCTTTTCTCGAGTCTTGCAAATACACATTGATAAAATTTTCATGAGAAAATAAAGGTGCAACTGCTTTTATTTAAAATGATTCTCTTTTTCTATTTATTTGTTGGGAAAGTCATCGGCAGTGAGTTGTTTTTTGTGAAAATCAAGATGTTCATTTCTTTCGCCTGAGAAATTTTTCTTCATAGTATGCAAAAATTGTATGTTTATTTTGAAGCTTTATTCGATTCATTTACGTTAAATAAATATTATTTAAATGTGAATTAGTTATAATATCAATAATGAATTATTCCTTATAATGTGCTATAACAAATAAAGCAAAAGTACACAACTTAGATTAGAGTGTGAAACTTAACTTTTATACCAATTTTTTTCCTTTAAAATTGTCTCTAATGAAACAGATGAAAATGTTCAAGTAATAAAAGAGAATAAATTAAGCTCAGAGAATGTAGTGACATTTAAAAAGATTCATAACACGCAGACGACATTCACTCTTCTTACAATTGACTACAATTCATTTTTATCATCACTTCATACAAGCTTTTTGCTTATGGCGTGTAACATGTAAAATTTTATTCTTCATCATTAGCTTTATTTCTAATTTATTTTAATTTTCTTGCAATATGTGCTTGTGTTAGAGACAATTATTCACGATATTTACAATAAATTTGCATAGTCGATATTCTAATATTATAAACTCAAAATTAATTAGCAAGTTTGCATATGCATATGTCTATGATGCTCAGTTCTAAGTTCAATATGTATCATCAATTACTAAATGAAAATTTTGTACTAATTAGAATATAAAATGCTTTAGTAACAGAACGAATTGAATGTTAATATACAATGTTCTATATATCGAATATAAGATACTTGTATTTTAAATATGATTTCAAATTAATGAACAATTTTATATAGGCTATGCATATACAAATGATGTTACTAATATAGCAGATTACATTCATAAGATCTCTATTACATTATAGCCGTTTTTCAACATTGATGAACATTTTTTTACAAGAATTTATTTAATCATTTTATTTATTCATTTTAAAGACACGAAGCGAAGATTTTTTTCATTTTGTGTATGTATGCTAAATATTTTTAAGGGGTTTTAAATGAAATTGATTGATGATTGATGAGGAGGATGAACGATGATGAAATTTCTTTCTCAAATGATTATCTAGTGTTTTTTAATGTTATCACTCTTTCTCTTCTATTCTTATTCTTTCCATTTCTTACTTATTTTCAAAACGGCTTCCTAAGCACCAATTTTATTTTTATTTTTTTGTAATAATGTCATTCTTTCTAATCATTCTCTTTCTTGTGCTTTTCATTTCTTGTGTTTTATCACTTGCTAAGAAAAACTTCATTATCAAAATATTATTTGTGTATGTGTTTATTCTTGTGTTAACATCGAAGCAAAAATCATTTTTAACGTATTTTTCGGTTTTAAAATGTACGTTATATTCACTTTTTTTATTTTTAGATAATTTGAGAAATCGGAAAATTTTAATTTACTTGACAAAGTTGACTATATCTTGATTATGACAATGAATGTAAGAAAGAAATCTAATAAAAACTTGTAAATTTGGAAATATAGAAAGTAAACAAAATTTATAAACTTTGAATTTATAAAAATCGTTATTTAAAACATTTGTAATTCGTTAATGAAACTGATCTGTTGAATCAAAAAATACGAAATTTGCTACGAATTATTTTAAAATGTATCATTAATCTATAAACTGGCCATAAGCTACATTGAACTTGCTGATCAGGTCATCAAAGCAATTAAGAGCGACTGACAACCGCTTTTTAATTTTTTTTTTCCTAAAAATAATGCAATAATGTAGAGAGAGAAATATTGGGGGATATGATGATAGTGATTAAGTTAGAGAAATGAATCTAATGATATTTTTAATTTTTTCTTTAAAAATGCTGTTACCTGTTTCGCCTGAGTCATACTTAATCTAATCAAAAATGAAACGTCAATAAACTGAAAAACTCATAAATAATAAAAATCATAAAAAAACAAAAAGATTAAAAAATGAACAAAATTTTTATTATTTTCAAAATTATGAGGCTTTTTTCTTATTGCCATTTTATAAAGTCAAAAAGTTTTTTTTTCTAAATTCTTAAGTTTTACACTTTTTTTTTGAAAAATTGTTCATCCTAATAACAGATGTATTATTTACACCTTTTTCTTAATTTTTTGTTTGTGAAAATAAAAGTCCTAGCTAACTAATTAAAAAATATAGAGAAAAAAACATAAGGTAAACAAATAAGGAAGAAAATTTTCATATGTAACTGCTATAAATTGAAGTATTTTGTTGAAAAGGAAAAAAATAGCTGAGATTGGCTCTTAATTTTGAGCACAATATAATTGAGACTTGAGATTCTTATTTAATTATTTTTTTTATCCAAATTGGTCATGAAGATTCGTAAAGTTTTATTTTTTGTGTATTCATGTTTCTTTACTACATCACATGTAAATGATGAGAAAGAATAAACTAAACTTAAATTAAAATTAATATATTCTTTAAAAAATGGACGTTCTCTCTGATTAGATTACTCTTCTTATTTTCGTTTTATAAGCTGCACAGTTTTTGAGCTATTTTTATGACAACAAAGCGATGATTATTTTTAAAATGAAAAATCAATTATTTCTTGAAATGTACGTTATAGTGAGTAAATTGAAATTTTTAAAGATAGTCAAAAGTTTATGAATTTACTTTTTTCCTTCCGCCTATTATTCGTTGTCATTAGGCGATGATCTTAATTATTGAACACATCTAATCATCAGATCTTCATTTTTAACGAGATTTTATCTCCTTTGACAAAAAATCAAATTTCTTTAAAGAAGAGTTACATTTTTTTAATTAATTATTTAGCATTAATCATATACTTAAAACAAATAGAAGCGTTTATCTAATTAGATAATTGTTATTACACATTTCTTGATTTTTTTTTAAATTATGCTTATCCCCATATTTCATTTTGTATCAAACACATTTTTTCTTGATAACCACTAAACTTGTGTCTTTCAGCACTACTGTTGCTGTTTTTAAATACTCTCAGTAATTCATTTTTTTAAACATATGTAGCTCCAGAACTTGTGCCGGGTTGTGTGTGATGAGTTGGTTGAGGACTAACAGGTGGATTTAGTTTTCCCGGTATGTATTGACCAATAAATGAGCCATCTTCAGCGAATTGACCGCCTATTAAAAAGGAAAAAAGATTTATATTGTAATTTTTCTTATAAATTTTTTTTATAAAAAGTGCATAAAAAAGGCCAAAATTCAAATACAAGCTTGAATTAAAAAATGATTTAAAATAATTACCTTAAAATAAACTAAAGGAAAAATTAAACTTTTTTTTGCGAATTCTACATAACAGCAATAAAATAACGCATAAACACACAGATATGATGAAGCAGGAGATAAAAGAAAAATTCAAAAGTTTGTTTTGGAATTTCAATGAAGATGAAGCTCAATGGTTGCGGCTAAATTGTTTTTTTTGTATAATTCACGATGATGAAGATGATCAGCATATAATTTTTTATGTGTAATCAGCATAATAAACGATTGTGTGAAATTTTTCTTGTTTGAAGGTTTAAATGAAGAGATAAAACTTATAAAATAACTTATACAAGCGTGGCGAATGCTTGATTATTTGATGATTGTTGTTTTCCTTTACGACCATACTGTCCAATAAATGAACCGTCTTCATTCATTCCGGTCTCTGTGGATGAAAAATATAAAGAGTCGAAAATAATAATGGAGACAATAACAAAAGAATTTTCTAGAGAAAAAAATGATCTATAATCAACACAAAAATAGTAAATAATAATTTGTAGTTTCATCTCTATGGGAAATTGCATGTAAATGTGTATACGAGATATAATGCCATGAAATTTTCCCAAGCTGTGAAAAACAGCAGATGCATATCTAGTCTAAATAGTGAAAATTCTAACTACTACTATATACTAAAATAATAATTTTTAAGTTTATTTTTCAACTAACATATGTTAGCAACAATTAAAATGATAGCAAGCAAGAAGGGCCAATAGTTCAAACCAAATCAATCATTCAATCAAAAAAAAAATATATATATAATGATAGAAGGAAAAGTGAGACCATCAAAAAGAATTTTTTTGAATTTTTCTTTTCAAGTCCTTTCTTACCAGTATCTCCATCACCGTACTCGGCCATCGAGTCCGTATCGCTCTCGGGACCATGCTTTTGTGAACTTAATGATTGTCTACCTTGTGATTTGTTATCCAGACTGTAATCACGTAAAACACTAAACTCTTTTTTGTATCCAAGTATCAATTTTAATTATTAATATTATTTTTAAAGGGGGCAAAATAGGAATTATTAATAAATTCTTTTTTTCTAATATGTGTAGAATTTATGAATTATGATAGTGATGAAATTATAGATTATTATTGTTATACGATAGAAAGATTTTTTAGTAGTCGAAAAATTAGAATATATAAGGAAATTCTTTAAAAATCTATTGTCTTCCTTTTTTCTCAGTTAGGCACAAATGTTATATTAGGAATGCCCAATGTTAAAAAATTAACTGAACCACTTTGATTAATTTCCTTTTTTTTGCTCATTTGAATTTATGAAAGCTGATATATCACACAAAATGTCTTGATATTTTGTTCATGATATATTAAGAAAAATTGGCAAATACACAAGAAATAAAATCTTACCCAGTTCCTTCTGATAGAGTCAAAGAAAAAATTCTCTTATTTCATAATGATGAAAAGTGTATGTGTATGTTAATAAAACTTAAAAATTTTTTTTTGGTTCTTTCAAATAGTAATCAGCATCAGCGATAAAAAATTTGTATTAATTTTGCCAAATTAAATTGAGGAAAATTTTGAGCTTTCAAATTCTTCAAAGCAATTATTTAATAGTTATTGATTACTATTTTAATATCATATGTTTACATTCTGTTAATGTTGTGGTCAGTGAATTTTGTATTAGTGACATGTCAAAAAAAAGCAATTTTTTGTTTCCAAAAATCAAAAATGAATAAAGTATGTAACTCATTGAAGGCTTTGTTGTCTTTTTATAATTTTCTATTGGCCATTTTAAAAATTTATTCCAATGTGTCTAACGCATTTAGAAATCTTTTATCATTTTAGAATTCGAGTGTTATAAATTTGCATGCCATTATTAATTCGTTAATATACACTCAAACAAAAATACACAAATATATAAATTTGCGGAATTTTTTATGAAGCAAAATCATCATTAAAAATGAATGAAAAGCTCACATTTTTTTAAAATGTAATTTCCCTATTACAAGACTGGCCATATTTTTTTCTTCATTATCTTGGGAAGAAGGAGGAGGAAGAAGGTTATCTGAAGTAGCTGAACTGAAATGAAATTGAAATTTTCTCTAACTTTAATGTTTGTCTTTAAATTGACAAAACCTTCAGTGAGTATTAAAAATGAGAATTGAAGGAAAGAAAAATCTAATTAATCGAATAGAGAGACTAACGAAAAGATGTAGAGTAACAGATAGAATGTATAAAAAGTAAGATAAGACAGAGAATATTATTGTATGTATGTCTAAGTTTTATATTTATGTATGAAAGCAAAAATGACGACTGTTTTCTAAGATGATGTCTATTTATTTTCCCCATCAATAATTTTACTTACGGTTGAGAATATTCATGAAAACCGCCTTCATCAGGGTAATCTTGTCGTCCATTAGCGAGTTCTCTATCATGAACATCGTACTTGCCACCACGATTACGCTTAATGATGCAGATGATTACCAAAAGTAGAATAAGGAATGCAAGAGCGAGAAGCATTCCAATAAACCAACCAGCTGTCGCAATTCCATTATCACCTGGAGGTCTGATTCTTACTCCATCTAAAAATAATATTAAATTTAAAAAATATTTTAACATAACAACTTGAAAGAATTTTTAATCACCTGATGAACCCTCAATAAGTTTCGAGGCACTTTCTGTTTGCTCATCACCATCAACAGAAACAACGCGGAATTCATAAACCTTGTCTGATTCTAAACCTCCAACTTCAGCAAAATCTTCATTGATTCGATCGTCTCCTTTCAACCAAGTTGATGCTCCTTGTTCGCGATATTTTACATAGAACTGTGAACCAGGCTTATCTCCAGAAATATTTGGTCTCCAATGGACCTTAACTTTAGAATATCCATTTTCAGATGGAAGTTGTTCATAATCAAATGAAGGAACATCTGGTTTAGGAATTATAATACCGTCAGTTCTAGCGGCTCCTGTTGTAGCTTCAATGTAATAACTATAAACAAAAGTCATTAATTTTTGCAAATCTTAACCAAATAATTTGTTTTTTAACTTACTCTTCTCCTTCTCCCATTTTTGTAAAGCCAACAATGTGAATACGATATTTCGTGTTAGGTTTCAAGCCAGCAAGTTTAGCAGATTTTTGATCTGGATTTTCAATTCTTGGCTCTCTTTCTTGTCTCGCTTCAAGTTCTGTTCCTTTCACAATTTCATAATAGATACGATAACCACGCAACTTTCCATTTGTTAATAATGGCCTCTTCCATGTGAGCCAAAAAGCAGATGATCCCATAGGATAAGCTTGCAGTGACTGAACTGTACTTGGTACACCTTCAGGTGTATCAAATTGAATAGTATTGCTAGGTGGCCCATTAAAGCGATCATTAAATGCCATGATGCGAGCATAGTTTGTTGAATCTGGAGTAAATTTATCAACAAGTGCTTTCGAAGTTTGACTCTTCATCAGAATTTCCTTAACATTGTCTTCATCGCCTTCAACCCATGTTTGAATTTTGTAGCCTCGGAAATGACCACGAATTGATTCAGGTGAGACTTCATTCCAGGAAACCATTGCAGAAGTTCCACTGACAATTTGATGCAATGAGAAATTTTGTGGTGCTTCAGTTGGTTCTATAAAAGTAATTCAAAAAAAATTAGTTTCATACTTTAAATAAAAGAATATTTTATCGATGACCCATTTCACGTGGCAAAGACTCTGATGCTGGAAAAAATTTCATAAGAGAAATAAAATTTACCTGTCATCAATCTCATTTATTTTTGAAGATGTGAAAAATCTGAATCATTTGAGACTGCAATATTTGTTTATATGCAATATTATTAATTTTTTCAGATTTTTGAACGAAATTTATTTTTATATTTTGCAAACAGACAGAAAAAGAGAGAAGATTAGAGAAATTTGATTGAATTTATTAGGAAGCATAATTATGAAACGTTATTGAAATTATTTAATTCATTATAATGAACATTCTTTGTATATATAAATGAGAGAAATATTTTGCTCAAATATTGAGTAATTTATTCTGTTAGAAAACATCCATGAAAGTGGTCAATTTGTAAAAAGTTTTTGTGAAAGAATGTTTAAAGAATATGAGAGTTGTTTTGTTTGATTAGGAAAAAAACGCAAAGCTTCAAAGTTAAGGGCCAACATGAAAATGGTCATATTATTTGTTTGTGTATAAAAATAGTTAAATATTTCTGATTGAATTTATTTTCAGAAATGTTTAAATAAATGAAACAGACACAAAAGCAACAAAATACTCACTGTCTTCTCCGGAATAGCCTTCAACTTCTTTCACTGCGACTGCTGCTTCACCTTTTTCATTTACAGCTTGGACTCTGATCTTATAACGTTGGAATGTCGGTTGATCTGGTATAAGCAACTCACCTTTTTGCCAATCGTGAATGTCACGTTTCTGCCATTCTGCACCAGCAACATCGCGTTTCCATGAGACACGGTAGTGAAATTGTGGAGCATTATGATCAATTTCAGGCATTGGTGACCATTTGATAACGAGATTATTTGGCTCAGTGCCTTTGCCTTCAACATTATCAGGATTTTTGGCTGGAACTTTTGGTGGTGTGCTGCATGAATCACTATGTTCTGATGGTGCTGAAGGGCCAACTTTATTAACTGCAATAACACGGAAAGTATAATTTCCCCATGGACTCATATCAACGGTGTAAGAGAAATCAGTTGCAGGAACTTGAGTAGATGCATCTGCCCATGTTGCAGGTGTAAATGATGTATTATATTGAATAATGAAATATAAAATTGGCGAACGATTGTCACCCTGTGGTTCCCATGAAATTTTCGCATAATCTTCATAACATTCAGTACCAGTTAATTTTGGAGCATTTGGTGCATCTTGCACAGTTAATGTAGCAGATGCTTGCGCTGAATCGAGTTCAGTACTTGCAAGACATGTATATGTTCCAGAATCAAGTTCAATTGTGTCTGAAATTGTCAACGAATGATCACTTGATTTTGTGAATCGTGCTTGAGCATCAAAATCAATTGGTTCATCATTAAATAACCATTCAATTGTGAGAGGCAGTGATGGATCAGAGACAGCGTTACAGCGGAATGTAGCCAATTGTTTAGCTACAACTTCATAATCAATTGGCGTTTCAGTAATCTTTGTATGTTCATAAACAATCAGAGTTCCGTTAGCTTCTTTCTTACCAAATTTATTCTCAGCATGACAAATATATTCACCAGCATCTCCAAACAAAACTTGTTTGATAAGTAAACTGCCACTTTCTTGAATCTCATAGCGACCGCCAGTCAATTCTTGGCCATTACGAATCCATTTTATTTTTGGTTTAGGTGCACCAAAAACTTTACAGTTGAGTGTAATATCACGAAGATCAACAGTTGCCTCTTTTCCTGGTGCTTCTTCAATTTCTGGTGGTAATGCCAAAACATTAACATAAACGTCTTTATAAACATAGCCGAGAGCATTTGTAGCGTTACAACCATAATTGCCAGTATCTTTTTTCTCGAGATTTCTAATAATGATTTTATTCTTTGAAACAATTCGACGTGGATTTGGTGCAGCTTCTTCAATTGGTTTACCATTGTGAATCCATTTAATTGCAGGTTCAGGAATACCTGAAGCTTCACATTTGAATTCAATAGTTTCTTCTTCAGCTGCATTCACTGGCTCAGGCTCAACAGTAAAGTATGGAATAGCCTTAATATCGAGATTAATTGTAGCCGATTGTTGCTGACCAGCACCATTTGAAACATCGCATGTGTATGAACCTTTATCATCTAAATTAGTATGCCGAATTACTAACGATTTTCCATAATTTCCTTGAGTTATACGATCGCTCCAAGCTATTGGCTTCCCATTTTTACTCCATACAGTTTGCGGTAACGGTGTTCCACCATAAATACAGAAAATTTCAATCTTTTGTCCACGCAAAGCAACTTCATTACGTCTTGAGACGTACTGTTTCGTGGGTGGAAAACGATTTTGTGCAGCATTACTGGCTGGATTGACTTTAAGCAAAACACGATTTCCCAATTTGTATTCGTTACGGAATGCTGATGAAGCTGCACATGCATAATAGGCATCTTCTTGTGCGTCATAACGTGTAACGTTTGAGAACCATAAATTTCCCTCGGGATCAAGGGTCATACGTGAGTTGTTGATTGTTTTAATACCACCGGTTGTTGTTTGAAGCATCCAATATACATTTGGTTTTGGCCATCCATCTGGCGGTTGACATTGTAATTTAAATGGTTTTCCTTCATCGGCTTCTTGCGTAACAATATCCTCATCCTTGAAATTGTTTAATTCGGACTTTCTAACAAATACTGAATTCGACGTTGCAATACCATGCTCATTTTCAGCAAAGCACTGATATTGACCCAAGTCTTCGTCACGTGGTTTTGTAATTGTTAATGTACCACGACCTGGCTGTTGAGTAATTCGATCATCATAAGCAGTGAAATCAAAATGTTTTCCGTTTTTGATCCAGCGATATCTAGAAAGAGATAAATGAAAATTTTTTTTTAAATTGGCAATAAAAAATTGCTTTCATGTGCATATAAAAATGAATAGTATCACTTCTTTAACCTTGATACGATTTCACTCAATTGAGTCTTTTTGTGATTAAATCATCACTCAACTTTATGTCAGACATATCTTTTCTTTCGCTAAATTCACATTTAAAGGGTTATAGCGGTCAAATATTTCTGAATGCAACAAAGCAAAAACATACTCAGATGTATTTTATAGAAGAATGAGGAGCTTTAGTGCATTTTATTAATAGATTTCAGTACTTTCTATTGAATTAGAATTCTAAAATTGAAAGATGAGTAATATTTTAAAAGGACCAAACAAAATATTTTTTTAAAAAAAATGTGCTAAAA
This sequence comes from Polypedilum vanderplanki, assembly GCA_018290095.1. Taxonomy (NCBI): domain Eukaryota; kingdom Metazoa; phylum Arthropoda; class Insecta; order Diptera; family Chironomidae; genus Polypedilum; species Polypedilum vanderplanki. Next base: position 22,235,115 of record CM031379.1, on the reverse strand, counting down.
ATCAAAGCACAAAAAAATAATATGATGTTGATGGAAGAGAACTAAATGTAAACGACTGAAAAAACAAATAAATACAGACAGAACGCTATATTTATATAAATTCAGTCATTGGTTTGGAGAAAGAGGAATTTCACATTACTTCATATAAAAGTTAATTGAACTTGTGAGAGAATAACCACAAACAATTTACTTTGAAATTATATGTTTGCTCCCGAGAATTTTGCTATATGTACACATTATTTTATTGAAAATTTAAAAAGAAATTTGATGAAATCACCAATTATATTTTTCTATCAGCTGATGAGTAATTCATAGATAGTATAAAAAATTCTTTTTCTTGCACAAAGTAAATAATTATGTCATAAATCATCATCTCTTCATTATAAAAATATTTTATTAAAGAATCATTGATGACATCATCGTCATAGGAGAAGAGCAGTGAATAAAAGAAATGATAAAAAAGAAAACTTCTTTTAAGATTCATACATTCACTTCACGAAGCTTCATTAAACTACATTTACCGGTAAAAGAATAGCAACAGAAATGAATACAAATTCATGAGTGCTAAAAAGTGTTTGTTTTTTGTATGAATGAAAAAGCAAATGATCTTTTAACATTGTTATAATTTTTGGGTTAGTTTGCGTAGGTTTACAAATTTAGTTAAGAGAAAAAGAATTTTCTCATTCAATTTAATAGAATACTTTGTAGCAGACAACAGAGAATCTTTCAGTTTGTATGACTGTAGTCCACTTGAAGCAATTTAAATGTGATTTATGCTTGCGTTTTCATTCTCGTTTATATACATTTTAGAAGACGGACGAATATCGTTAAGTAAATAAATTATCACATATTGGCGTTATGTTATGTCTATCATCATCATCATCATGTTGTGTGTGCCTACGATCTATCTTCTATCTCTTTTTTTTCTAACACATGCTTGATGTCAATTTAAATTTTATTTAATTCTGTTTTCCATTCAATAGATTTTTTTAACCCATCACATGCGACATTGATGGTGAATTTCATATTCATTAGATCCCACTAAATTTATATTTTTGGTTGAATCACAACAAATCATTAAAATAGCTTCGAGTTTACAAAAAGAATTCTTTATTCATCAAATTAAATGCATTTCAATTGTAATAAAATAGTCAACACTTTGAAGTTTTTATGTTTCACATATGTAAACAAGTTGGAAATTTTTGATACGAAATTCAATACCTCTTGCCAGTTCATGTTTAACATTTGTCATCGAACTCAAAATTAAATTATTTGTGTATTAGCATAAATAAATAAATTCTTTTGACATGAAGCAGGTGAAGAGAGAAAAATTCGTAATGATAAAAAAAATGAAATACGGAAGTTTTTCTGACATTTAGAGCAGCAAGCATGTAGGTAAAATTATTGAGAATCAGCTTTCAATATTCAATTACAAACAAATGAGCCGACACAAAAAATTCTTTTCAAACTATTTGCTGACATGTACTAACAGTAATTTACAAAATCATAGATAACTCATTATAATGAGTAATTTGGTTATTTTAGTTCAAGAATTCTCTTCTATCTTCATTTTTTATGGTTAATGAGCAGGCAGAAAAAGACATAAAATAAATAAAAATTTTAGGACAGATAATGATTGTTTTATGATAGGCGCTATTATTATCCTCATATTTTTTGCAGCTCAATATTTGTGTTTATTATTTTAGTCTCTATTTTATGAAAATTAGGATATTTCCTAAAAATATTTTGTAAATTGTTTCCCATGTGTTTTAAATATCCCAATAAACAAAAAGATGAATTGCTCTTAAAATAACAAATTGACACAAAAATACAGACATGCTGGCATGTTTTACTCTTTCTATGTTTTTTCAAAATTTTATCTATGCCCTCATGTTCTATTTAAACAAAATCAAATTAAATTTAATCCTCGTCGTTATTCATTCACAATGAGTAATTTAAGGAGATAAATCAGTTGTTTTCAATTTTATTAAGTATGAAGAACTTTCTTATCAAATTTCTCATATTTCTGACATTAATTAATTAAAGCTTAAAGTATTGAGTTGTTTCCTACAGGATAAAAGTCATAAAATTTTATGTTGATCTACTTTCTATTTTCATTCAAAAGAAATAAAAACAATAAAAAAAGTTTTTCTCCAAATCAAAATTCATTCATGCAAGTTTTATTGCAAAATATAAACAGGCATGCTTGCTTATTTTTATCTAATTTTCCCTTCGCACAAAAACAACATTTTTTACGATAATAAACGAATGAAAAATCTCATTTCCTCTCCTCTTCTTTTCCACTGCTATGATTTCGTCAAATATAAATATTTTCAGCATAGACGAAAATCAGAAGAAGAAAAAGAACGTGTTGAAATAGTTTTGGGAGAAATAATATTGTTGGCAAATATGTTGAGAAAATAAAAGCCTATCCACAAAAAATAAAGAAAACACTTTTGGCAATGTGACAAAAAAATAGAAAAATTCTTTTATGAAAGGTTCATTGAATATATTGAATAAGGAAAAAATATGACGTCATTGCTGTTATTAAAAATGAATTCCATCGTATGAAAATTTCGTCTTAAGTAAACTTTATTCTCATTTCAAAACTGTACATTTAATTAACTTGTCTTTTTCACTGTGTAACAAAAAAATTTCCCTAAACAAATTCTCACAAGTCAAATTATGCCAAGTGACTCAATAAAACTCCAAAGAATAAGAATCTTTTTATTCAAATCTTTCCACATCAAAGAAGAAAAATTCTTAACAAAAGAAAAGATTAATATAAAGGAGAGAAGCAAATATTTGATGAAAAAATGCACAATGAAAATTTTCTTTTTTTGATCATTTGTAAAATTGAAATTATTCTCTAGCCCATAAAGTTATTCATGCCATCCCTTGTTATGTCAATAAAAATTCTGCATTTATTTAAGAAATAAAGAAGAAGGAAGGAAAAGAAATGAAGGAAAATTTTCTTGTTACAATGTGCAGTGAGGAAGAACAAAGGAAGTAAGTGAGGGGAGTTTTTATAGTGAAGATAGTATCAATGAACATTCTCCAGTGAGTTTTTGCTCCTTTTACAGAAAACAAGCATCAATAAACACTTGACTTTGTCATTGATGCAAAAATAAACACCATTAAAAGAACTTTGAACTCTTTTAATGTCTCTATTCATAACACTTCAATGTTATGTCTCTCATGTGGAATAATTGCAATTAATAGTGCAGACGAGATAAAAGAATGTGTTTGTGTTGTTATAAAATAATTGATATTTACACTCATTCATTATTTGCATAAAATCGCGTCAACTAATCTCATCTCATAATGAAAATTTTTAAACCGTTTTAATTGCAATCTGATAAAATTAATGAATGAGAAAAAAGCTTATGCTCACTGTTTTTATGCTAAAATAAGCTTTTATTTGTTCCGCAGAACCGAGCCTTTCGCATACGCCATGTCGCTGTCAAGTTGTTGATTATTGAACATAATTTACATATTAACCGCCACAATGGCTTTAAGCTAGATAGTATGTGTGAAGGAGAACAATATGCTCGCGTGAAAATGGGTGAAAAATGCTCGTTCATCATCATGTATACAGATAACAGTTGAAGCATGTCCATATATTTGTGTGGCATTATCCACCAGAGCGGAACGGAAGAAACATTAATAATAAAACTTCTCCTCTGTTTCTATTTGTGTCTGTGTATGTTTGCCATACGTCAAAATGCAGTTCACACCGAAGGCAAGAGACAGAAAAAAAATGAAATGAAGAAAATTAATTGCCAAACAAAAACAGCAACCTACGCTATGTTGAAAAGAATTAAGCATCAAAAATGGATTTTCTACTGCTGTTTATATATAAACGAATGTTAACGTAAGCCGGCAATCTTTAATGATTTCAATGTGTTTATTAAGCCACAAATTCTTAAAGCGTATGGTCTAAAATTTAGTATTTTTGTGTTATATGGACACATGAGTTTAATTTATATTTTCCCATTCGAATGTCTTTAATTTCTTTCTTACATGAACATAAAATAAAACATCTTACAGCCCATAATGGTCAATTTTGCGGCAGAAATGAGTCTGTGAGAAAACGAAAATATACCTAAAGCAATAAAGAGTCAAAAGGGATGTGTTATGGTCAAATAACAGAAATGAAGCATAATTAAATTTATTATCCTTCCAAAGATCGCATTCGTTGCATGCAATGTTCATTTAAATCGCCAGCCGCCATAAATTATTCCCTATTTAATACTATTTTCCATTCATGTCATTTAGCACGCGATTATAGAGATAAACATAGAAAAGACAACGTCTGCATCGAACACAAAACAGTTTGATTAATAACCTTTGCTACTCAAATTTATTCTTTTTTTTTGATTAAAAAATTGCTTTGTGAAAAAAGAGAAACTTTTTCATAGAAATAGTGAAAACTAGAGATTGCGCAGATGCAAAAAATTGTTTTATGACATTCTGTTAATTGTGCCAGCTTCGTCTGCAACTTTGTTTTTGTTTCATCTGCAGCAAATTGAAAATATTGATCGCTTAAAGTTGGTGAAAGGACATTAAATCAATAAAACCTTAAATGTGTAACGATTTGACCCCTCTTTTGCACTCAAAAAACTGACACATGCAATTACTTCTCATGCATATCCCACAAATATCAGTAATAGAAAATGAACAGATTATTTGTATGTGTGTGAGCAGCTGAAATTTTATTTTATCATATTGTTCAAAAAATATCCCTACAAACAAATGTTCATTAAGCAATTTTACGGTCTCAAAGTAAACAAAAATAATAAATAAATTTTTGTGTCTTTGAGTTTGAATTGAATATGCACTTTAGACTCAATTTAGTTTTATATGATGTCGCTTGAATTAAGTAAAAATGCGCATTAGAATCCTAATAAATCCTCAAACACTCAAAATATATTGAGAATATTTTTTCTATCCAAGATAGTTTGTCACTTAAATGTGTTTGTGTTTAATGAGAGGGAAAAAATAAATAAATATTCTGATTGCTCTTTTCTTTTCTATCAATCTGTTTGCTTCATTACAAATCACTATATATGACACTCTTCTTCATTATATTCAATGTTTTGAAAATTAATTTATGTCAAATTCAGGAAAGTGCAGATTAATGAATCACATTCATCAAAAATGAAACCAATAAAAGTCATTTTAGGCATCAAGCCGAAGTACTTTATTATTTTTATTCCCGCAATCACACGGTGAGTGGATTATTATTATTATCAAAAAATGTAATCCTGCACACGAAGCAAATGTCATACAAATTTAATCCAATAAATTTTCTCTCTTATTCATATCGTTGGCATATGCAGCGGCGACACTTAGTATGAATATACAAAAAAAATGCATTCAATAAAGGAGGGTGGTATTCTAGAGAATAAATTTGTATGACATCATCCGCTCTCTCGCCGCTAACAATGCTTTTAATTTTATTTTAAACGTGTGCCGTATACGATTCTTCAATTGACTTTGATTTGTTGCTCGAATATTGTCGCAACCAAAACAGCGTGCCACACTTTACTACACCTTCATCTTCTGTCTGTAATAGTCTGTAACTATGTTTCAATGAGTCATTAAATAATTTAAACGTGATTTAAATGAATATTTATGACGATTTGATGAGAAATATTGCTACTATTATTATTAATAAACTTCTATGTAGATACAAAATGAGTCTTTTTGGGGAGAAAAGAAATTGCTTCCCTTGCTTCAAGGTATTTCAATTTTCCACAAAATTCAAATGAAATATTCATAAATTTTGAGTATTGCAAACAATTAGCCAACCCACATGGCATTAAAAGGCAATTTCTTCTCCATCATAACTCCCACAATATCACATATGTGTGTTTATATTTGTAGAGTAAATTGAACGAAATTGTTATTCCTGAATATGAGAAACTTTATTGATTTTTAATTGCATGAGATTGCGAGTATTTTGAAAATAAAACTTTTTTGGGCATGTTTTTGGAAATTTTTTTTAGTTGTGTTTTCTTTTCATCCCCTTTGCTCGTTCAATTTCATTTTTCACATTTATTCCCTGTATACCAAAAAAATGACGAGAGAGAGAAAGAGAAAACCCAGGTAATTTAATCTAAACACATTTTTGGGGTCGAAAAAGAATAGCATTTTATGGAAGTTATGACTCATTCATGAACTGGCGTAGTTTATCAGATTTTATTTATGAGCAGATCAAAGTGAAAATGAAATTTAATGTAATTCACGCCTGTATTTTAACGCATTTTTGTCACTCAAATAAATGCGAATAAGATAAGAAATCATTTTTGCTGCAACACTTGTTTACTCGAGGAAATTGAAAAAGGATCAACATTAAAAATTCAAGGAGTCGTCGTAAGATTGAAAGAAAGCGAAATTGATTTTAAAATTTAATATTATTTAACCTCTATACATTGTATTGATGACAGTTTCAAAATTCCAATAAACATGTTGGATTCTAAGTATAGAAAATAAAAGATAATGGAAGAATAAACAATTTATGTTTACATAGAAATTCTCATATATATCATTACATCGCTATTAGTGTAACGAAAGTGACTTTATTTAGATTTATATGAGAGTGAACAACTTCAAGTAATCGCCTGCGGCAAAAGAGTGATTTAGGCACTGAAAAGACTAACAAATGTTGAATGAATAAATGAAGCTTCATACACACGTGCCATCTCATACTGTTTCCGCCTTTAATGTGACACTAAAGAATATTTATGAAAATGCTTCACTTCACTTCGAAAATTATGCAAATTCTGTCGCTATTCCTTTAGGGGAATCTTTTTGTTACTTACTTTTATTGAGTCTTAATTATTTTAAATTTTAAAGAAATGTTAATTAAGGGTTTCTATTGACCCCTCCTTTGAATATTCACAAACTGTACAAAAAATCGATTCTTCTTCATAAAACTCAATTTGGATAAAATTCAACGGATATTTGAAGAACACTTAAATACATCTGCCGCCCAATTCCGTTATATTTTTTCCGTTGTATTATTTACATACTCACAAAATAATGTGAATACTAATTACAAAATATGACAGATAACACGTCATTACATTATGTTAACATTCTTATGCGCTTGCTCTAGATTTTTTTATTCAAAATAAATAGGTATGCAATAGATTATTTCAACGAAAGAGTTAAACGTTCAAATTGAATATTTATGATTTTTAAATTAACAAATAACTAAAATAATTGACCTATGGCATTGACACTCTTAATGATATTTTTTGATTTTTGTCATCGAATATTTTTAGAGTATTCAATGAGTAATTCAACACAAAAATAAGCAATGAGCGTGTGGTGTTGATTACTTATTGCTTATTGAACCCCTAATGAGTAAGCAAAGGAGTTGCACAGCAGTTGTAAACTTAAATTGATAAATAATACTGAGTCAATCAGATTAAATTTCACTAACAAAACAGCGGAAACATGTAAAGCTAGAATTTTTGCTTCTTCTCGCTTAAAATGCCACAACATTCATGGAAATTAATTATAAAATAAAAAGGCTTGGTTATTTCTAGTTTTTAGTGAATAATGTCCCTACTTTTGATGAATGAATGAATGAAGGTTACACACAAAAAATGATGCAAGAATGAAAAATTTATTGCTAAAGCAAAAAGTATCTGATCTTTAAATATCATTCACATGTGTGCTTCAAACTCTTTTTCGTTATAAAATTAGAATATATGCGAAACATGTGGCTATTGACTATTGAAATTTATAAGGGAAACGAAAAAATAAATAAAAATTTAAAATATCATAGTATTTTTTTACTCATTCAATAATGCACACATGCGTTACTGCCCTATCGACACAATTTTTGAAAGAATATAAATTAACGAAGCCGTTCTTATTTAATATTTTTCTTCTCTTTTTCAATAACAAATAGATGTGTGAATCTAAATTTAGTATCAGCCGATGATTTGGAGAAGAAGAAAAATAGAAATATCAAATATATGTGATCATCATCATCACGAGTAACATCACAATTCTATGCATATGGCTTGAATGAGCGAAAAAAAAGAAGAAAGAAAAATTATTGTTTGAAATTTAAGTCATGAAATGAAATAAACAAGGCTTTGAAAAAGATAATTTTTCTTTTTGTGAATTTTATCTTTGTGTTAAATAGAAATTATATACTCAACCACATTAATTAATTATGATGCGTCATTGAGCATTCGAGAGATTTTAAATTAACCGCAAAATTCAGTCACACCTGCAGGTTTCTTTTGACTAAATAAGGGATTAAAAACAAATTCATAATTTTTCTGTCTTACTAATTTTTATTTGCCACATTTTATTGTTCCCTACCTTAATTTAAAATAAATTCTGAACAATTTCAAATCAACCCCTTTATATCACCCCAAAAATTTAAGTGCCTACATGAAAATTGAGAAAGGAAATGCAGAAAAAAATCTTGCCAGACATAAAAGAGCACTTCAATTATCATCACTCTCTATTTTTGTCTCAAGGAAAATCATTGCTATTGGGGGGAAAAAGACGGAAACGAAAATTGATCCATAATGAGAACTGACAGTCCCCTCTTCTTTGCGACCTAATTTCATTACACGCATATACAGCATACGGTATAAAAACATTCTACTCTATCTATCCTCATCTTCTATTCAAATACAATTTTACTTGAATGCGTTTGATAAGTACGTGAAATAAAACAAACTCTGTTGAAATTTGAGCACTTCGAGTAATCAAGTTTTTTTTCCATTCAAAAATTACCCCAGAAATCTTTTTCTATTCATTCCGATTATGAATTTAGATTTAACAAGTATTGCAAACACAGAAATTGCTCAAGAAAAGAACAGAAGAAATTTGAATATTTCCCTAGTAATTTTTCTGGTTATCAATTTTTTGAAATGGAAAATTATATGAAGTAGAATTAAATCATCAAAAAGTTTTCACTTTTTCTCCCCATAAAAAAAGAAAAAAAAAATTGTTGAGGGTTGCTACATGCACATGAAAATAAATTCTTGTTAAGGCAATAGAATAAGAGTTTTTATATCCATAATGGTTTTTCGTGTGGAAGAAACTTATTTTAATCCTACTAACATGCTATAATTTCTTTCGAGTTCTTATGACTTCTGATTTAAGTAAAAAAGTTTCTTGCTAAGAGCAGTCATGAGGAAAATTCGTAAATCAAATATATTTTTCCCTAATTGTTATCTCTTTTACAAGTCATTCAAGGTGGAAAAAAATAGTCAAATTTACACGCCACAAACATGAGTCATCACGCATAAAAAAAGTTATTGGGTAGACTTCTTTAAGTGGCACCGAAATAGAATTGAAGGAATAATAATAATAATGAACTTGAGTATATCGATAAAAAAATTGAACCCTAGACAGTATGCGATAATATTGATTATATATGTGTCTCAAAGGAACATATAACTTTATCTATTATGTATAAAAGCGAGAAATCATTTTTCATTGAACTAAACAAGTTTTCAATCTTTATCTTGAATCATCATTGTCGTAAGCATATGGAACATTTTCACATTTGATGTCATTTTGTAATGGATTTTTCTCACTCCTTGCATAAAGAACAGAATTTTTTTTTCATTTTTCTGACAGAAAAAATGGAAAACTTGTGATTCATCGTATGCTCCCGTTGCATAATAAAACATACGAATAAATAATGATTCTACACAAAATTTCGCTTTACTCACATTTAAATTTAATCGAGCAAAAAAACAGCAGCAAAAAAATATTGTCATGCACAAGAATGCCGGTTTTTCATATCTTTCATTTATTAGTAAAAAGCTGCTTTTGCTATTGCTTTCAAAGCATGAAAGTATCGTCAAGGCAACAGGAAAAACGTTTTAAGTGAAAAATCGATTTGTTGAAACTCAATGCCAAAATGTGTGGTATGAGAGAATGAAAGCAAATGGATTTTATTGTGATAACAAAGATTTTTCCAATTTCTTCATTTCACCTCTCTGCATTATACTTGTATTTTCTCTGACTCATAACAATAATGCAACTAAGAAGAAAAAGAAAAAATATCGATCGAATGTGAAAGACGGGGAAAGGGCACAAGTTAGAAATTGTGTTTCCTGTATAAATGTGTATACAACTTAATATGATTCTTTTCCTTTAAAAGGTTTAATTCATAACAATAAGAACGAATGATGATTGATTGAAAAGACATGAATAGTTTTGTTCAAACTTCATCAAATCATTTCTATAAATATAATATTTCTATTTCTACCTAATTCACCTAATTTCACCTTCTAATGTGTTTTTAAAACGATAATCAGTTTAACTTAAAACACGATAATGTAAAGGAGACATTTGTGTAGAAAAAATAAGATAAAACTCAGGCGTCTCTAATTCTGAAGAATAAACTAACTAACTACTCACATTTTCGCCATGTGTAGCACATTCACATCGTTTTTATAAAATAAAAAATTTTTCTCTCCTCATCTCTCTTCAAAACTCGTCTAAATTCAACAACGATTGAAATGCTTTCCGAAAGATATATTTTTAGCAACATTTTTATGCTCCATAGAAAAAGCAATAAACAGAAATTATATTTAAATTTCCAACTTCTCACTTCTCTTTTTATTTCACTTTCAATCTAACAGAATGAAGTAGAAATTTAATTCATAAAGAATTTAGTAAGTAGGTGCAATTATTTCTATAATATATTACCTTTAAAATTAGAAATTTCTTTTAAAATAAGTGAAAAATTATTTGGCCTATCTCATTTAGATTTTGTTTACTAATCACTTATGCGTTTCCAGACATAAGTTCAGTTTCATTCTGTTTTCAATATTCATCTTCTATTTCTTCGCATTTAAAATTTAAAATAGCATGACCCTGAATAGCATCATCACCAGATGATATGAAGAGAAGAGAAAATAGAAAAATGTAGTCGGTGGTTTTGTAGAAGTGATGTGAAGTAGCATAAAGAAAAAAAATTATTGCATCAATTTGTTGTAATAAGATATTATGCAAAGGATTACTCATAATTCCAAAAATTATTTAATAAATATCAGAAAATTGAAACATAAAAGCGAGAAAGCGGAAATTTGCGAATAATTTATGATCAATTTGCCAAAAATTTCAGTATTTCTTTTCCCTTTTTACGTTAGAGGGTTCATACAAAATGAAACATTTGTAAAAGGGAAACTCAATTTTCTATAGAGAAAAGATATGTGTTACTGACTAAAAGATTAAGCGTATGATTTTGAAGTGGAAAATTTTCGCAATATGAATGAAAAAATTACTCACTTTGGCGCCGGTTCTCCTTCTGCTTCACATTCAATTATAAACAGTTTTTCTGTATCACCAAATTGTGCAACTTGAAACAGCATTTCCTCAGCAATTGGTTGTTTTGTTATCCGAGGCGGTGAATGAACTTTTATAATAGAGATGAAAATTATTTTATGCAAAAAAAAAATTTTTTTAAACTTACTTATTGCATATGATGTTACGGTCAATGCAACGACCAAAATAAAACTTGATCGCCACATTTTTATATTTTATATTAACTTAACCTAAAGTTCAACTTATAAAATTCTCGTATGTCGTGATTTCTGTTTTAATTTTGTTTCAAAATTAAAATTAAAAAATGAGTTATCTGTAAAGAGATAGAAAAATATTTTTATTAGATGAGTTTGTTCAAATTTAGACATGATTAAGTCATTAATTGTCATTAATGGTAAACACTCTCTATGAGAAAGCAGCTATATTCAGATTTGAAATGAGGAAGTTGTCGCCATAAAAATTATGCTTAAAACACACCCCAATGTTTATTTAAAATTTTTAGTAAGAAAAAGGAAGAGAATGAAAGAAGAAATGTAACAGGAATGTAAATGTTTTCCTTTCCTTAATTTACACACAGCAACTGTTTTTGTTTATCAATGATTTTATCTTGCTGCTGCTGGTATGTCATAACTATCTAGTATCATAAATATTATCATAGACAACCGTTCTATTCAGAATTTATCTTTCTATTTTCATTTGTAAAAAATGAGTGAAAGAAGCAATAAAATTTATGATCTCTAAATAAACGACAAATGTTTAAATTGGAGTTGTAATTTGTGTTTGTATAAGTTGGTACACAAAAATTTTCTTCTTTTAATATCTTCCTACTTAATTTTAGAATGCATTGTATACAATTTTCTTGCTACTAGTATAAAGAAGCAACCTGTAAACATTTGGTTCTATTTTTAAAATTATTTATTTCTTTTACTCATAGCGAGTAGTCAGATCTAAATCAATTGTATATGCATGAAATTCTTCACATTCTCACTTAATTTATTTTTTTCCCGTTTGCCATAATTGTTCTACAATAATAAAAAAAAATTTAAGAATTGAGCACGCACGAAATTAAATAAAAAGTTCATTAATCTCTTTCTCATTTTGTGGTTTTCATTCTAACATTAATTAGATTTTGTTGATATAAAGCATGTATTTAACGAGAGATCATATTGAATTTCATATAATCATTTATATAGACATGGACATTAAATTAATTTTTAAGTGATACGTATTAGAACAGAAGAATTCATTTTCCATGATGAGAGAAAAAATGAAACTGTCATTTAATAATGTTGTCGTAAACAATTGCTTTTGAGATGTATCATTTACTCGTGAACGATCATGTGGAACTCTCAAGAATGTCTCTATTATCAACTTACACTCGACACAGAAGGAGGACAGAGACGAAATATTCTATTTCACATTATTTGTCTTTGATAATTTTTTTCCCAAAAAGTATGACTGTCTTATATTTGCAGAACAATAAAATAAGCATTAATTTGATTTTCCATACAATAGACGCCAAGAATGAGAAAGAGAGAAATTTTCTGCATTCTTTAAATTCTATCATAGACAAGACAATTTCTCTCTTCAATGTCATTGGCATTTGCAATGTTTATTATATATGTAGATATTTTCATCCTAACGAAAGTTTTTGTGATCGTAGTTGAATTTTTTCTAGACTGAAAGAGATTTATTGGGAAAATCCGAAAAAGAGAAAAGAAAACACAGAATAGCATGTCTTATCGATTTTTCATTTCATGACTCAATCTTTTTCATCCAATGTCTGCATTATGCTATTAAGAGTTTCGAATTTTATGAAACGCTCAAGTTTTTAAAATAAAGCTATTTCAATCTTTACAGAGATCAATATCAATTTATTGCTAAACATATTTTTGCCTAGCTTAAATTCAACAAATACTTTTATTCGTCATTTTTCTGTGGTGTGTATGTAGACTAGAAAAGCATGATGATGAAGAAAAGAATGAGACAAAAATATTTGTGTGTGAGATATTGAAGAATAAGCGCTCACATCACATATATGTAAGGTTTGAATATTGAAAGATATAAAAAGGCAATTTAACACTTGGGCGTCGGACATATAAAATATGAACGGAGCGTGAAGCAATATGAGTGTGTATGAATAATCATGTTGATTCCATCATATTGAAATTTAATAATTTTCTACATCTCTGAAAATCTATAAATGAACGAGACATGCAAACGAAGGAGCATTGACACAAAAAACTAACTCTAGTGCATTTTCATGCAATGTAGAGCTTTTATTCAAATTAGTATAGCTCAATTTTCCAACCAGTATTTATTTTTTATTCCACTACCGCGAATAACAGGTAAAAATGTTTCCTGCTGTCTGGGTTTGGTGGGTGAATGCAAAGTGAAGGGTAAAAGAAAAATCGATAAAGAAAAAAAAATTGGCTCTAGTTTTTTTGCTCTCTCATACTTAATGGCAGAGTAATTTTTCTTTGCTTTATATGGAGCACAAGATTTTATACAAACTTTAAAAAGAGTAGCTTTTAATTGATTTTATAGGCGGCTTCCGCGACATTTTTATGTATGCATGTCTGCATTCTTTAGAAACCATTTAAAATTCCTTCTTGCTCATTCAATTGTGAATTTATGTGTTCATCTAATTCACAAATTTAAAAAAATTCAAGACACAATAACTGCTGCAATTTACAATGATCGTTCTGAATGAAATCCCTTAAAGTGAGAGCAATTTTCTTCTCTTTAATTTTATTTCCACTGTTTCTTCTTTTTCTTTTGACCTTCAAACTATACATTTTTCTTTCTTTTTCACTCATAGCACATTTGCTAGATTCTCATCGCAAGAAAATTTTTGTTGTGTGCTCACTTAGTAGCTAAAGAGAAGCACGAAAGAGTAATTAAAATGAAGAAAAAAGAATTCTTATTTCTTCTTGATGTTTATACCGGATGATGTAAGCACAAGGCATAGTGAATAATTTCGGAAATTGTTACCGTTATTGAAGAACAGTAGAAATTCAATGAGAATATTCACATATTTACTTTAAAAATAATGAAGAAAAACTGGTCAATAATCATGAAAATTATTTTAAAAATATTATATCATCCATGTGTTGTCAATTTGACTTCTCTATTTCTATCTCTCAAAAAAATGACATCAACAGAAAGGAAACGATTTAATCGATGCAGATTGTATATGTGTCCACGACGAGAGAACCAGAGCGCGAGAGATTGTTTATGAAGCTCAAAAAACGAGTTAAAATTATTCTTCTTCCACTTTGAACACAGTCACATAGATTCAAGAATCACCAATATGTATGAGATCATTCATTTTCTGTTTGCGTATTTTTAGACGACTAACACGAAAAAGCGACATAGAGAGAGAAAGAGACAAAGTTTTTGCCCTCCAATTGCCTCAAAAATATTCTTTCATTATTGAACACTTGAAATAAAAATATTTTAATATATACGCCACCGGTTTGAATAATTTATGATCTATTGAATCATCAAGTTTTATGCATATCTATTCTCTTTTTTTGGTAGTTTTTCGTGTGTTTATTTAGAAGAAGAATAGCGATGAACGTGAAATAAGACATGAAATAAACGGCTTATGTGTTACTCATGAGAGAATTTACAATTGACATTTTTAGATACGTTTAAAACAATCACCTGTTCGTAGTTAAATAATCCAAAGAGAATTACTCTCTATTTTTTTGTTTCTTATAGTATGTGTATCGCTAATTTCTTTTTATCACAACTATCGTTGATTCTCAAAATCAGTTTCTTATATTTCCACTTCTTTCATAGAAAGAACAACACAACAAAAGCTAAAAATAAAAAGAAAATTTTGTCGTTTTCGCGCAACACAAACTTCTTTACTCTCTCACACTCTCTTGCAGTCTTCTTCTTTTTTTTATTCTTTTTTATTATTGGAAAATATTTTCCTTCCGAAAAAATTATCTTACGGAAAATTTGTACAGTTTGACTTGATACACTGCAAGTCAATACAATAATGGTATTAATATATAAAACTATGAATAAAAAGATGATAAGAATTGCAATGAGTGTGCTACGTTGTTTAATTCTGGGCGCGGTGGTTTTCTTCTCTCTTTTTCACTCTATCACGTAAACTTTTTTTTATAACAAAAATTTAGCGGTTATTAAACACTAAAATGCGTAAAATTCATAAAGAATATCAATTAAATTTCTTATTTTATTCAACTGTAATAATTTTTCACTATAATTTTCATTGTAAATTTGCTTTTTTTTAATTTTTATGAATTTTTTCACAAACCAAAAATAAAATACTACCTCTCTCAATCAATTGCGAACTCACACTGAGCGCATATTTCTTCATTTCATAAAATCGAAAATTGAGAGAATGGCTTAGTTTACAGTTTCAACATTAGTGTCGCTTCTATCTTATTTTGTTATTTTTGTAGAGAATAATAAAGAGAAAAAAAAGAAAGAACAATATCATATTAAGAAAAATATTGAAATTAAGTAAAATTTGACATTTTCATTGTTGTTTAATAGTATCAATAAGTTTATTTAAGAATATAATAATACAAGCATGTGGAAGAAAGATGTTTACGTATTTATATTGCTGTTTTTAGCAAAATTAGTTCATTCGAGTGACATCATAGATATTACAGATATAGTTTTTCAAAATTTGGATAACGCGATTGTAGCAGCTTATGGAGATTTTAATTCAGATGAATTGACTGACGTTTTTCTACTTCGAGATGACTTCAAAACAATTGAGATACTTCTTGCTGCTGATGCACCTCCACTTTTAAGAAAAGAAAGAGAACATTTCAGATGTTATTATAGTAATTTACGTATTAGCAGGTAAGTAAAGTATATTTATTATAATTAATTTTGAATGATATTAGATACTTAAAATATCTTTCATATCTTACTTATTTTATTTTTCAGTCTAGTTCCAGGGGATTTCGATGGTGACACATATATGGATGTAAGTAAAATTGACTAATATAAGTTAAAAAATTAAATTTCAATAAAATTTTTATAGGTAATGTTTACAGCAACGAAAGATAATAACAAAGATGACGTCGGTGTTTACATCAATTATGGAGAATCATATCGATTAAATTGTACTGCAACAAATGATTCAAAACCAGTAGTTGTTTTGAGTAAAAGTGAGCCCCTTGCTATCGACTATAACAATGATATGATTATTGATTTATTTGGCGTAAGAAAGAATGAAGAAGGCAAGGATGTGAGGAGCTTTTTCATATTTAATAAGAATCGTACAGCACCAGAAATTATTGATATGAATGATAATATTAATGATTTAAAACTAAGTCGGCTTTCACATCCTCATTCCCATGCATTTCTCGATTTAAACAATGATTCTTTGCCTGATTTGTGTCTCACTACAGAGACTGGTTATGAAATTTGGCATGCATCACTTGATAGTGGCTTTCATTATAACAAATCAATTGTATATCCAACTGGAAATGAAAGAATTTATGGTCAGAGCATTTATTTGGATCTTGAACTTAATGGAGGTTTATCACAATTATTACCAACATGTGAGGATGCTGATTGCAAGCAATCAAAATTATGGGTTCAAGCTTATGAGCATTATAATGATCTTGATATAAATTTCTTCCGAGATGATGATAATAAGACACAATGGGGTTTTCTTACACCAAAAGAGGATGGAAAGTTTTATGAAAAAGCAATTACACTTCGAGTTGGTGATTTTAATAATGATGGCTATCCAGATTTATTAGCAACTCTTGAAAAGAAAAATGGAGAACGAGCAATTCAAACATTTTTATTGGAAAACGTAAAAAACACAAATGTTAAGGGTTCAAATAAATTTAAAAGAACTTTTGTTATTCGATGGAATGCTCTTGAACGAATATCAGAACCAAATGCAGTAAATTTTGTAATGGGAAGTTTCTATGATTTCAATTCAGATGGCATATTAGATGTGATTTTTCAACAAAAAATTGGAGACAAATATAAGCCAATAGCATTCAGAAATTCTTTGGATTATGATGCAAATTTCATCAAAGTTATAGTACTAACAGGATTAGATAATCCACAGAGACCGAAAAAAGAGACTCATCCATTTGGTGCAAAATCAAGAAGTTATGGTACAAACTTACCTGGACCTAAAATCAGATATAATACCACAACTCAAGAAGGCGAGCAACAGCATGGATTAAGTACTCAACTTCCACAATCAGCATATTTCGCACTTCATCTTCCGTATCAAATTTTTGGTTTAGGAAGAACTCCCAATTTCGTTGATTTTGTTGATATTGGTTTAGCTGGAAAAACAAAATCATATGAACAAATAATACCTAATTCTCAAATTCAAATAATTCCCAAAGATCCTTTTAATCCTTCTACATGGAAGGCACAGTTGTTTGTCACACCAAGTAAAGTCATTATTAAATCAGTCATAGCACTATTAGGTAATTATTTATTCCCATTTATTCATTATTATGAGACATTTCATATACGAAATCATCTCTTTTTTTATTTTTAGGAATATGTTTAGTTATTTTAATCATCATTTGCATCTTGCACATCAAAGAGAGACGTGAAGATAAATTAGAAAAACTTCAGGAGGCACAAAGATTTCATTTTGATGCAATGTAAATGCACATTTTACCATTATTCTAATAATATGATTATTTTCCTTATTTTTAATGTGATGTGATATGATCTTTTTGAATGAATTAAATAAATAAAAAAATTTAACCGACAAAAAAAGTTTAAATAAAACGTAAACAATAATCCTCAATTTTCGCTCGCAAAGTTATTTTAATTAAAAAGATTGTTTATTGATCATTTCTAAATGATTAAATTATCAAAATGAATGCAACTTTAAGTGAGTTACTGAATTGCTGCAGATGCTGCGCAAAATTTCTAATTGGAGAGCAAAAACCGGTGAAAATTACAAAAAGTATCAAAACAAGATTTTTTCAACTAACATCAATTGAACTTTTGGAATCCGAGTATTATTCAAATAATATTTGTGAAAGCTGCAATTCAAAATTAAGTGAATTTAGCGATTTTCGTAATGAATTAACTGAATATCAGAATAAATTGTACGAAATGTATATAGAAGAAGAAGCTGTTCAAGAAGAGGAGGAAGAAGTGATTTATTTAGAAGAAGAAATTTACAAGCACGAGGAAGATGGAACAAATATTATTGATGATGACTATATTGTTGAGGAAGTAGATTCAATTGAGCATTATAATGAAAACGAGAATGATTTGATGACTACATGCAACACAGAATATCAAGTACTTTCCGAAACAGAATATCAAATTGAACCGAAACATAGAAGAAAAAGTGAGAAGGTAAAAGTATGTGAGGTGTGCAATCAAACTTTAGCAGCTAGTGGTCTCTATCATCACATGATGAGATTTCATTCAATTGATTCTAAATATGAATGCGATTATTGTCAAAAAGCTTTCAGTTTAAAGAATGATCTCATAACACACATGAAAAGACATTTAAATCGTGAAAGTCGAACAAAATATCCATGTTCAGATTGTGGTCGTGAGCTGCTTTCGCAATCATCTTTAGTAAATCACAAGAAGCTCTTTCATTCAGATATTATTGAAATCCATCAATGTGAATATTGCCCGAAAACTTTTCGATTACGTATGAAGTTATTACAGCATCAAAAGTTAGTGCATCAAAGTATTGGATCATTTTGTTGTCACATTTGCAACAAGACATTTGATGTTCGTGCCTATTTGGAGAAGCATATAGAAAACGTTCATGGTGAAGCTAAGCCTTGTAATATTTGTGGAAAAATGTACAAACCTGCGTCACTGAAGCGACACATGTTTTCTCATGACGAAAAGAAATTCAAATGTCCTTACGAAAATTGCGAAAAAATCTATCAAATGAAAATCTCTCTGAAAAATCACATTGTCACACATCACGAAGTTAATTCATCTGTCGATTGCGAGCATTGTGGCACAAATTTTCCATCTAAACGGCATCTAAACCGTCACGTTCAACGCCAGCATACTTCTGTAAGTATCAAACAATCTAAACGTAAATGATTTTTCATTTTATCCTTCTTAATTACAGGAAAAATTGCAATGTGAAGTTGAAGGATGTTCGAATTTATTCTCTAGAAAGGATTATTTAGTTGAGCATTACAAGAAGCATAAGAATATTAATGATGAGTTGAGAAATGAATTGTTGGCAAGAGTTAAGAAAATTAAAATCATTTCATGGTAAAACCGTTGATGAGAGTGCGTTCAAGAAGAAAAAATTCAAACACCAAAGACAGACAGTGTATCGCGTAAATATTGAAAAAATTTAACTCTGAAGAAAAAAATATGAAATAAAGAATTAGTTTTTCTCAAGTGTAAACTTTTGTTGAGTTGATTTTAATTATGGAATCTGATAAGCTATTGATGGGTATGTTGAGGCACATAAAATAGCTTAAAATCTATGAAAAGTATCAATGATTTGAGATATTTTTCAATGAAATGGAAAAATCGTGAATAAATTATATTTCAAACTATCTATTTTACACAACTTAATTTTAAACTAAATTAATAACTTTAGGTGTGATGGCAGTTGCCGCTGTCGGAGTAACTACATTTGTCTTTTGGCCGACTAACACAAAATCTAAATTAAGGTGATTGAAAATTTTCTCAGAAAATTATCGATTTTTTTTTTCAAATCGCCCAATATTAACTTTTTCTCGATTAATCAGGCAACGACGCGGTCAAGTGTCAGGTCTAATCAATTTTGGTAACACATGCTTTCTCAACGCTATTCTTCAAGCCATGGCAGCTTCTCCCCAATTTCTCACTTGGTTGCAACTTCACGATTCAATGGACAAAAAAACTCTGATTTCTTCGTTACAAATAATTTTAGATTGCATAAATGGCACTCATCCTACAATAAGAACCGATCCTTCAAATCCAGCTCCAGTTATAAGAGCTTTAAGAGAAAATGGTTGGGTAATTCCAGAACAAGAACATGATCCACATGAACTGTTGCATGTCATATTAACTTCTCTCGAAGAAGAAGCAATGAAACCAAAGAAAATTGGCTGTTTGTCTGATGCATTAGGTGATATTCAGGCCATTCAACAGCCTTTACCTGCTCGTCCTTCTTCAGCAATGCTTACAGAATTCGATAAAGACACATACAATGAATCGTCGAATCTATTGCGTTTAGTGAGAAGTGAAGCACAAACTCCAGAGTCTAATCAAAGCACAGTTGATGAGAATGAATCAATTGATCATTCAATGTTTGATGATGATGAGAAAGACAAGTCAATTCAAGATTCACCACCATCTATAATTTCATCAACAACCACAGGTCGTGCTCGAAATATTTCTACGAGTAATGGAGATGCATTTAACAGACGCAATTGTGGATCATACCGTTCACTCGATAGATTATCACGTGGACCTGGACGAGTATCGATTTGGAATGATAAACTTACTAAACAAATAGCTATCCCATTTAAGGTAACTAATTTGTTTAAAAATTGATCTACTATAGATTAAAAGTTTTTTATGTTTTATTTTAGGGGAGTATCAGTTCACAGCTGATGTGTTCAGCATGTGGCTATAAGTCAGTAGTTCGTGTAGACAAATTTGAATCAATAACTTTAAATTTACCTGAGGTGAAAAATCAATCGCTATTGAGTCTTGGACAATTGTTGAGCGATTATGTTGCACAGGAGACTGTTACAGATGTTGAATGCGATTCATGCAGTCAAATATCAAATCATAACAAAACAATTACTTTTACAAAATTACCACCTTGCTTGGTAAGCTATAAATAAATAAATTTCATATCATTATATTCATTGTATATTTAATTTTCAGGCAATTCACATTTCCCGAACAAATTGGTCAAATGGAATGATATTAAAACGCAATGATTTTGTTCATTTTCCAGAGAGCCTTAGTATGGCACCATATTCATTCATTCAACCATCTCTGAGCAATCAAAGTAGAATTTTTTACCTTGTCTTTTCTATACTTAGATAAAGATTAAAAATATTTTTATAATTTTTTAGCAACTCCTTGGGGTTCAATGATGAGTTTATATTCAGCAAGTGTTGCAAATATGACACCAACAAATGAAAATATTCAATTTGGTTCACCATTTTCCACTTTCGGGGCATTTCCAAGAAATTTATATCGTTTATTAGCTGTCATTGTTCATGCAGGTGAAGGAAGCAATCATGGACATTTTATAACATATAGACGAGGTTCATTGCGAAATTATCATAAATGGTAATGATTTCAAGAGTTTCGTCTACAAAGTTAAGTATTAATTATCACTCTTATTTATTTAGGTATTTAACGAGCGATCATCTGGTGAAAGAAGTCTCAATTGAAGAAGTACTTTCTTCTCCAGCATACATACTTTTTTACGATCGTTCACATAACCGAAATTAAACTTACTTACGAATCATTAATTTTAGCATTCTTTTAAGTTTTGGTAACTTTCCATGATTGGACATTGTGCATTTATAATTATTATGTTTTGGTTTTACAAAAATAGTCATATGAATGAGGTAACAAGATGAGCAGAGTGAATGAAACAGCATGTTATTAATATTGTGATTGTGTATATAAAAGTGATGAAAATTATAATTATTCCTAAATGTAGATTTTATTAAGTGAATATTCTTACAAACATTTACCAGTGCTCTCAGTTTTTGAGGTGGAAATGATAGATTTAATTGAAAAAAGTAAAAAAAATAATTGTTAAAATTTAAAGAGTTTTATGCACTTGAAAATAATGCCAACTAAAATACTAAAGAAAAATGAAAGATGTTGTTTAAAGAGCTAATCTTCTGTCCATCGTTTAAATAGCAATTTGTGCTGTAAAAGCTTATCGATTTGATGGAAATCTTTTTAAAAAAAACTATTGCAGCTCGATATCGTCGTCGTTTTTTCCTAAATAAATTAAAACTTACCTAAGATATGAACAAAAATTTTAAAAAAAATTAACCATAGAATCAAGTATATATTTTGACGAGAATGAAGAAGATGAAAAAATAAAATTAATTTCATGTGAATAAAAAATACAAATTTGTTTTAATTTAGTCATAAATTTAAACTTTATTTTTCTTCTCATCTTAAATGGCCAAATTTTCTTAATAAAGATTAATTAACGGCATACATGTAGATCTTAGGAAAGAGAGAAGAAGAAGGGAGATAAAGAAGAAAAAAATTTTTATCTTTAAAAAAAGTTCCTTACAAAAATACTCATTGCATCATCGTCATTTTACATTTCATCATTCAAGTCACATTTTTAATTTTTCATGGATTTAATTTAAGATTATCGATTAAAAAAACCAAAAACAAAGGTCAACAAAATAATTTAAAATCTCAAGCAAAAAAGAAATGACGTAGAATTTTGTTTAAAAAAAGGTTCTAAAGAAAATGAGGAAAGAAAAATTTCTAGATAGACTACATATAATTTAAAGATTGAATTTATTTGTGCCTATGACCACTTCGAAATTTGCGATCTGAATGTTTTAGAACTTCAGCATAAGAAAGATCGAGTTTCTTCAATTTTCTAAGTTCATGTGATGCAGCACTTGCTTTAAATTGAATCTCATCAGTTGACACAGTTGGACGACAATAAAATCCAGTGGGATTATTGCTGCTCATTTTAGCATTCTTGTTATAAATTGTGAGTGTATCTCCATTCCATTCTCCACCAACAGTTGGCATGGTCGACAATGTTTGTAATTGTAGCAATTCGCGAGGGCGTCGCAATTTTTTCATTTTGGTAGGTGTCAGTGGTGATTTCTCAACATTTGCTTTCGTTTCTTTTGCTTCAGTGACAGTGATTTGATCTGAAGTTGAAGCACATGAAGAGGCATTGCTACATACACTTGAATCACGGCCTGATGTGCCATATTTGTCTTTGCTACGATGACGGCTACGACGTGCGCGTTTCTTCGCGTTAAGTGCGGCAAAATCGAGTGCTAGTCGATTATAAGGTGTAACAAGTTTGCCACCGACCACTTGTACAACGGATGGCGGTTTATTTTCAAGTTCTTCTTTGGCCGCTTGTTTCTTGTGTGATTTTGCCTTTTTGCGTTCCGTTTTCGTTATGCACTCTGAAACAGCTATGGAATTTTCAGAGATTGCTGATGACATAACACTTTGCAAATCGAAATCTTTGCATGGTGGAATTGTTTCAGTTGCCGGTGTTACAGGTGGAACATTGCTAACTTCTGGCACTGCTGTCTTTTCATTATCATCCAACAGTGGCAAAGTTTCACCTTCCTCCTTGTTTTCTGCTGCCTTTTTGAGCACTGTGAAAATCTCTTTAAACAAGTCACGATATTGAGGTCGCTCGCGGAAACGTGTCTCAATGGGCGCTGAGCTTGCATCGTCATAAATGCTAAACTTACAGTCTTCACCGTCAACTATTGAAAATAGGAATGAGCTGTTGTCAGTTTGAGTTGCTTTTGTAGAAGAAATTTCGTCAGAAAAGCCCGAGCTGGACGTTTCGATTTCAGAGAAATCTGTGGGAGTTTTATGGCGTGCGCCTATCTTCTTTTCATCTTCTGCGGTATACTTTGTGTTCAATGAACTAAAGTCTGTTGAATTTAATTCATCTTGTAGACTTTGCGGTTGAGCTTGTTGCTGTTGCTGCTGTTGTGGTTTCGGACGAGAGTTTCTTTGAATTTCCAAAAGTGCTTCATACTTTTCAACCAACTCTTTATACGGATTATACTGTGATACCTTCAAATCTTGACCACTTTCATTCTTATTACTCTCTTCATTCTCACATTGTGATGATGATTCATCTTCATTGTCCTAAAATGTGTCAATAAATAAAAATAGAGAAATGAAATTGAGAGTAAATTCAGTAAACATATTAAGCTGTAAATATTAAAATATACAATGGAATATTTTTGTGAAAACATTTTTAATCTTTTTTATTTGAGACGAAATTAGCGCGTAATATCGTATAATAAAAGAAATTAATAAATAGAGGAAAAAACTAATAAAATGTTTTTAGTCTCATTGTACCCAAAAGTTAATTATAACTAAAACCCATTGATCATTATGCAAAATAAAATTATACGCATATGAATTTCCCTCTTCTTGTTGTATTCATTAATTTTGGCAAAAAATTACTTTTTCTTTTCGTTTTAAAAACTTTTTTTGGTGAATGTAAGTTTTTTTCCTATGTACAAAAAAATGGATGATTAATTTATTAAATAATTCACTATCTTCTAATGTGTTTAAGGTACGGCAAGTAAAAAATTTTTTTAATTCTAATCGTCTTTTTTCTACCTACTTTTTTCACTTTTTGCAAAATTCATTAAATTGGCACATCACAATGATTTTTTTAAAAAAAATATAAAGATTTTGTTCATGAGTTCAAAAGTGAGTTGCTTTATTTGAAGCACTCATAGTTCAAAAATTTGCAATTGAAATTTTATCGTAAATTTTTTAATCTGAAAATTTGGTATGAATTTTTTATATGAAATTTTTTGTACTGATCATGTTTTAAAAACTGCTTAATGAATCAACAAATAAAACACAAACTCAAGATGTTTGTCGATTGATGGTAAAATTTTTTGAAAAAAAGCACTTCAAATAAAGTGACTCATTTTTTTCTAAACTCAAACATGTCAAATCTCAAAACTTTTTAACTACTGATAACACATTTAGTAACAAAAAATACTATCAACGATACTATTTTTGTGCTTCACTTTTTTGTCCCTAAAATCTCTTCAGTCTTTTGATAAAATTTAAAAATGAAGCACAAAAAATAGCACAACCACAAAATAGTTTATTTTGACGATGATGACATCACTATTTTGACTACTACACTACATGAATCGAATATTGTCGTAGTTTAAAGAATCTAAATTAATCAGTCGACAAATGAGAACGGCAGGCCATTGTAATAATTTTATAATCCATCGAATATATGATAATTTTTCAATATGAAGCCACAGTTCTAGTGTGAATATTGAAAATATCGACATGTTCATTGGAAGCTCATGCAGTTTTTTTGATATTCGTAAATTGTGCGAATGGGTGCAAATGGGACAAGCCTAGAATCGAAAAAAAATAAAATAAAAAAAATATGATAAAAAAATCATAAAAACAACACACATACGAGAGAAATGAATGACGAAATATTAAGAAAGAAAAAGAAGAAAATTTTGTGTCACTCGTTAAACTACCAAAAGTGAATTGAAGATGAGTGAGTGCGAAAGACAGACTGAATAGGCACAGAAATACTTTTTTCTTTCTCACTGCCATTTACACGACAATGACAATGACAGTAGAAGAAAGGAGAAAATTGTTTAGACTTTTTTGATTGAGCAAATTGCAAATGAATGAAACTAAAAAGATATTGTGAAAAAAAATTGCTTTTAGTCTATAAGTCTGACCTATTAGAAATGTTTATTATTAATGAAATGAATGAAATAAGTTTGTTGTTTTCAATTGTAGGTATTATTTTGGTAAGTGTGTGTTTTTATATAAGTATGTAATCTTGGAAAAAAAGACTTCTGACTTAGAGAATGATTGGTCAATGTCCCAAATTGAGATTCTCAAGAGTCATAGTAGTTGTAAGTAGTGGTAAATAGTTAAAATCATCAAACGTTGTACGCAAAGAAAAAATTTCAACATAGACACGTGAATTGACTGTTAAAAAAAGTAGTAAATTAATAAAAAAAAAGAGAAGAAAAAACTTTAAGTGCTTTTTCACAACATATTTTTAATTCATTCAACTTTACTTCATCAACCAGAAAGAGGCGTCATTCTTTCTTAGTTTAATGAAATAAATTTGCTTCATTGCCAAAAAAGAGTCAAGCTTTAGGAAGCATATTTACAGATTTTATCAAAGAAAGCAGAAAAGCAAACCAACACCAAGAAAATAAAGTGATAAAGCAGAAATATTGAAGAAAAATGTTTCATTTTTATAAACATTTTACTTCAATAAGCAATTATGTGTTATGTGCAAAAGCATTTTATTTATCAAAAAAATCTTTTCAGCATTTTTTCGGTTTACATATCATAAATTTTCCATAGAAAAAAATTTTACAGAAAAAGATTTTCATGCATTATAACAATAAAAATATGTCAATAAAATTAATAACAAGAATAACATTTTAAATTTTAAAAACTTGCACGTCTTTTGTCAATTTTTTAAAAAAAGTAAATTCAAATGTTTAGATATTTTCGTCATTCGTGCAAATTTCCATTTCACAATCAAACTTTTGATACAAAAATATATTATAATTTTTAAATATGTACATAAAAATAAAAGAAAAAAAAGAAGAAAAATTGTGCATGAGGTTAATGAATGTGAAAAAAAATGATGTGATGAATTTTTTGTGAGTTTATTCGAAATGGCGATAAGAATGTTTCTATTTCTTTACCACTCTGAAGAGGAATTTGAACACAATTCGTGCTCGTTGGAAAATCTGTGCATAAGGAAATTAAAAATAATAAAAGAAAAGATGAATAAAAATGATAGTGAATGAGTGAATGCATGCAAAATCAAACTACTTTAAACTACCAATTACCTAAATAAATAAAGATAAGTAAATAATAAGGAAACTAAGCTTTTAAAGGTTGATTGTTCTAATTAAATGAACGATTCACCATATGGAATAAACCCAATGAAATTTGCTAAAATGCTATTTACCTTAATTGTAACAGCTGAGCGATAAATTGCCAATGGATTTGTAGTAGTTTCATTTAGAAGATCCATTAAACTGCGATCATCTTCATCGCCTTCGGTTCCAATATATGAAGTATTATCAGTCATGCGATCGTCATAGCTCTTTAGGCATCTTGTGCATAACTGACCTTGTCTCACCTCCTCTAGGAATGATAACTCTTCATGCACAGATTTCATTTCATCTAGCGTATTCGATTGCACTATACGATTCTGTAATACTGAATTTTCATGACTTAGGACTGATATTTGTTGTTCTAACTCTGTAATTGTCATTTGTGCATTCATATTCTGCTGCTTTGACTCTTCCAGTTCAGAAAGCACTTTCAAAAGCTCCTCATGATCAGCACAATTGCTGCTAGTACTACCCGTTTTAAATCCACTATCATGTGACAGCGAATCGTGTGAATAAATCGGTTGTATGCTCGAAAAGTCATGAGAGTAATTCATAAATGGCGCTGGTGTTGTTGTTTGCGATACTGACATTTGACCACTGTTGGTAAATGACTTTGATGGATTTGTTGGTGTCGAAGCCTAATTATAATAAAAATAATTTTTTGTTTGAATGAATACAATTATGAATTTCTCACCTCATCGTTTTCTGGCTCACTGGCACTTCCTATATTATGGCGAGAAGATTCTCTGATTGGCATAGCCTTCGCGGCAAATTCAGATGCATTATTAATGTTAAAATTGCTACCGCTGCTGCTACTGCTACTGCTATTACTAACATTGCTAATGCTGTCACTATTTTTTTCATGTTTTCGTCGCTCCTGCTCCAAAATGTGTTTTACATCCTCGTACTGTTTCGTCAATTCTTCACATTTTTGTTCGAGCTTCTCGAGTGTCTCATTTAACCTGCACAAGTGAATAATCGTAAAATTGTTTAGTCAATGACCAATGAATAAACTTACTCTTTGATGTGCTTCTTGTTGAGCGAATTTTCAATTGTCAACTGATGCTTCTCACGTTCAAGATCATGAATGCTTATATCCAATGACTCGTAAATTTGCATTCGTGTATCGTTCACTTCCTTCAATGCGAGATTTTGCTTCGTTAGATACTGTAAATTAAAGATGGAAATATTTTAAGCTAAGAAATTTATTTTTTGACCTTCAGATTATTGGCTACATCGAAATTTAAGTACAATACTGGGTTTTTGAGGACAACATAACACAAAAGTTGTATGCGATTAGATTTAGCTGATCGTGCGTATGCATATACAAAGCTTAATGCGATTAAAATGAATTCCACAATAGCAAGGCAACGGCCAGTATTGATAAATGTGTGTAACCAATAATGGAAAGTAAAATAGATACACATCGCATGTTTTTATAATGGCTACTGACCTCTATTTCCTGCTTTTGATCTTCGCATTTTCGCTGATGTGCTCTCAATAAGTTCTCAAGCTCTTTATTTCGTTCAAGTAATGTTTTGCCCAACTCAGCTGCCAATTGCAAATCTGTAACAAAAAGAAATGAAGAAAAATTTTATCGATCATGTTCATATTCATAATATGTATAGCAAAATTTCTTCTTTCATGAATCATGTGAAGAATGAACAAGTTAGTGATAAATGACTATATATGCAGGTATTTTATTTTTTTTTTTTGAAAAAGCTGAATTGCTTGTGTAGGCAAGTAAGCAAGTTTGTTTACAATAGACAACGGCATTTTTTTTGCAATGAATCGCATTGACAAATATCGCATTTCATGTGTACATATGCATAAAAGAAGTGTAGAATAAAAGATGGTTTGAAATTACTTTCAAAATTGAAATTTCACTAGGCAAGGAAACTCGACGATTTTTACAATTTTTTGCGATCTTTTGCGATCTTTTACAATCTTTCAATCTTTGTTAAATTTTGTCATTTTAAAACATTTTCTTACTCGTCTCACTATAGATTTGCATCTATTATCATATGTTTTACACCTATCAAATGTTTAGATGAAGAATCAATTAATAAAACAAAAGAAGATCAACAAAATTTTAATTTGATTTCTTTGTTTACAAATTTCGACATTTTTCAAAAAAAATTTTCGAACATAAACCATAAGAAATTTGCAATTTTAGCTAAAATACAGCCTTAAACAGTAATGTTCTATTAAAAAAGGATAATAAGGGATGGCAAAAGACTTTTCTGTGTACATTAGATCATTCAATTCAACGAAAAATGCGAAATTTGTCAAATCAAAAATATGCGATTTTTTGCGATCTTTTGCAATCTTTTGAGATCTTTCGCGATTTTTTTTCGAGTGTCCTAGTCTGGAAATTTCTAAAACTTTATGCACTTACAAAAAAACTTAAGTTTCAATAACTTCAAAAAGCTTTAAAAAATTGTTTTTAAAAATTTTAATGTTTCAAAAAGTTTCAAAATTCTTTTCAAATTTATATCTTTTTAAAATATGTCCTAATTCTAATTATTTTTTGTAATTTTAAATAAATTAACTTGTTGAACAATCAAACAAAATATTTATTCAAAAAATTACACGATATATCTATCATGACCCTTGTGCCTTTGATATTTATTTTCATTTAAAAATTTCACAATGAGAAAAAAATTTAAGAGTTTCGTTTATCACACACTAAAAATCAGTTTTAGTGAATTGCAAAAAACTATTCAAAATAATAATAAGTATCTCGTTGTAAGTCAAAGTCAGCATGATTCGCCATAACCAGGGAGCAATTATTTGACATTAAATTATACCAATATTTTTTGCAGCTTACAACAAAATATGAAGTTAGGTGTTTTATTGGCAGTTTGATTTATTATTGAATATTTATTATAGTGCAGTAGGCAAAAAACCCACATACAGTTGACACGTACAAATACACCTTTATTGAACTTTGAATTGAATGTAAAAAAATTGATTCAAAAGAGAAGAAATATTTTCTGTGGGAAAAAAAACTCACCACAATTAGAAGAAATAAAAAAGAAGTAAAAAATATTAAACAATAATCACTTGCGACATGAATGTGCAATAATATTTTTTAAAGACTTCTATGTCATAAAGAAGAAGGAAAGAAACATGATGAACTCTCAATGAAATGCTGCTGCTATTCAATTGCTGCCATTTCAAATGTAAATCATGAAATTTTTAGATACTCAACAATAAGACAAAATTTTTTATTCTCAAATCATTCATCATCATCCACGACAAAAATTCTCAACAATGCGAATTCAACGATGCAAAAGGTCGCATAAAATAATTAATTAATAACAAATTAGCATATTTCTAACGCTTACCCACGTTGTTTCTGTATGCGTGAGTGAGAAAAGTAAATATGTGACAATAACAATGGCATTTGGCACAAAGTAATAGTTTCTTATTTAACATAAATAAATTAAAACAAGATAAGGAAATATAGAGCAATAGAATGAATATTTAAATAAAAATAAGTAGGAAGATATCTTAAATAAGCATGAAAGAAATAGACTAGTTGCTGTACTTTAATTTTCTTTCTCTCTCTCATAATCAAGCAGCAAACAACAAGAAGTCATTAAGTTTGGCATAGAAAAAAAATCAATTCAAATAAAGAACGCTTTTTTTGAAAAAAAAACTAATGAGATGCAATAGAAGACCGATAAAAAAATCAATAGACATAAAAATGATTCACTACCGGAATTTTTAAAGTATTTTTTAAACAATCACGAAAAAACAACCGTAAATGAATTAGAAAAAAAAACTCTTCTTCTTCCCCATTCTCAATGAGCAAAAGAAGCATTGAATTTAATGGATGGTGATGACTTCCTACAATCGCACTTCTTCTCACAGTGAGCTCACGATAAACGGATAATGAATTGAATTTAATTTTTCATCCGCTAAGAATTTTGTTAAAATTGTAAAAGAAATGTCTTTAAAACCAGCAGCAACAAAAACATAATTATTAAACAATTACAACTACGCCCAAATGTTCTTCTTTTTTTATTTTGCTACTAGCATCTAACGACCAACTTAATGTTGACGACATTATAGAGTCCATTATTTGACTTAAAAATTTCTCAACTACTCTAAAAATTTAAATTCTATTCAACAAAAATTTTTATTTGTTTCACTAATTTTTCACATCATAAATATTTGAAGTGACACCGCCTCATAGTTCTTGTCTCTTTTTAGACAAATGAATTTTAATGCATAGTTAGCATAATATTAAATTAAATTAAGACACTTTCTCGCCTTGGTGCGTAGAGTTGTGGCATAATTATGCTCTATTATGGATAATCTCGTTCAACTGCATAACTACGTAGTCATTAACGAGGTGTAACGCAACTTTTCTATCTAATTTATAAAATGATAACTTGCATCTCGACATTGTTGTTACTTGATGATGATAAAATCAAAAGTTTCTCATTGATCAATAAAGAAACAATTATTGTTCATGTGATGATTGTGTGATGTAAGAAATTAAGCATTTTTAATGAATATCCGATAATTAAAAATTTCATAATTTAAAGAAGATTGCACAGAATTCAAAATTGATGAACGTCAATAATCTTTTTTAAATTTTTAATGAAGAATCCCAAAAAAGTCATCATTATGTAAAGAAAACTTTACCAATTTCATTTAAATCGTCATGGCAAAGGCTAAATCGATGGCAATTATTTATGTGTCGAATGACAGTCGAAATTGCATTGGGTAATTTTTTAAATTTTCTTTTTCATCAATGTTGAATCTTTTCCTGAAGTTTTTTTTTCTTTGTTACTTCACAATTGCTTTATAAAAAAGCTACCAATTTTTTTAAATTTTTTAACAAAAGAGAATAAAGTGAAATTAAACTCAATGCAATAAAACTGGTCAGCGACTGAATTCAAAGGTATTTTTCTTTTGATGGATTTTTGTTCTACTAATTAACACTACATTGAAATTTTTATTTGTATTAGAAGCTTCTTTCTATGAGGAAGTTTCAAACATGGTGGTTGTGCTGTTGTTTACCAATGAATGATTTATAAGTTTTAAAATCTTGAGGAAAAAAACTCGCAAACTCATTTGCAACAAGGTCGAATTGAGAAGACTCTTTAAAAAGATTTATTTTAGAACTTTTTGCAAAGTCGAGAATTTTTACTTCATACCAAATTGATTTGAATTTCTAATTTTAGAGTCATTATTCATTAACCTTGCAATTGAATGTGAATGATCTCACAAGCGACTTAAATGTGGAATTTAATGATAAAGAAAATATTCCGAATAACGAGATTTTTTACTCTTTGCTACTTATTTAATACAATGATTTTAGGTTTGCGTGTTCACATGCACTTCCTATTTCAATTTTTTTCTTTCATTTATTCATTCATCCCTTTTAGTTCAACTTCTTCTTCATTTTCATCAATTAATTCTTTCTTAATTTCGTTTCATTACGATCGTAAGTAAGATCATCGTCAGAGAGCGATCAAGTCAAAAGCGAGTGAAAGAGAAAAAAAACGATGGTTTGATTGCGCACACAATGACTTTTAATTTTTGTTCTCTTACAAACTCATTTCATAGTTTAAAATTTTTTGTTTTTGAAATATATACGCACGATATTACTCGTTGCACAGTGGGAATAATCTTCACAGAATCAATTAACATAGAAAAAGAAAAGAAGAAAGAAAGCAATTCAATTTAACCTTGTGGTCCATTTAAACATTCCAACTCAATAGTATAGTCCCAGCATTCCATTGAATTCATGCGAGAAAATATTGGAGAATCCTCGTGATTTTTTTGAGGTGAATTGTTTGTTGTTGCTGGCTTTTTGTCATTGATAACGACCGGTGCAATTGATTGCGTACCGTTGTTTGATTCATTCAATTCCATATCTTTTTTTGTTATCTATATCCGCATGTGGATAATATTAAATCTTTTTAAGAATTTTTATCTTCAAATCTTTCATTAAAATGTTTTTGTATGTGTCTAAATTTCACTTATTTTGCAAATTCTTTCACTATTATAATATTACTAAAAAGCAGTAGTAGCAACAAACCGTTGCTAAATTAGCCATAAGATGTATTTGAGTAGTTAGTAAAATAAAAATCAGTCACGATAGGCTAGTCTCGCCAAAATAATTTTTATATATACTTTTCATTTGCAAAAATAAAAATTTCACTGATTTTCCACGATAAATTTTCAATTTAAATTTTTATTTTTCGTGCACATAAACTTCATCAGATTCAGTCATGTGTGACTAACATCTAATCAATTTTACTTTAATGGCCAATTGTTTTATATTTTCTATTTTTTTCTCTAGCTCAAAGAGTGACTTCAGCTCAATCAGGCGATATTCATTTATCAATTAAGTGAATTTTTATGTCTATATTCGATATCGGTTTGTTCACAGCTTGTTAAACAAGGAAATATAAAAAATTATTCTTTATTATGTCAGTCTTTCATATTTTGACACTGGAAAATTCTCACAAAATTGTAAATTTTTATGCAAATTATATTTTATATGTCTCAATTCTTTCTTTTTTTGTCAAACAAATTAACAAATGCACTTTATTTACGGAGTTATTTGCTTCCACCGTCTACCGTCTACCACTACGGAGAAACAACTGAGAAATTGTTTCTCTCTCATATTACGAGTTTGTTGTTATTTTGAAATAAAAAGCAAATTGAAAATAATTCGCAAGGCATTTTGAAGAAGAAGAAAAGGCTTATAGCGAAGAAGAAAAAACTTCGCGAGATTGTCGGGCTTCTCGGCATTAGTTTTTTTTATAAAATACATTTATACCTATATATGTAGCTGCAACACACCACTTCACTCTACTTTATTCCGTGAAAAGAGAATGCAGTTGTATAAATTACAATTAAGAAGCTCTCTCTCTCTTTGAAATAACAATTAAAAAGTCTTAACAGATAGATAGATAGCCAAATAGATGATTAAATTTCTCTGCAATTCTGCATGATAGTCTTCTTTTCGTTCCACCTCCTAATGCTTTTTTGATTTGTAACGAAATGTATTACAAAAGTTTTAGTAGGTTAGCAAGAAAAGCATATGAATGAGCCTAAGTTTTATGCTTTTTAAATAGAGTTAAATTAAAGCTAAATAAATTAAAGGTTAAAAAATTTAACTCAAATTTGCAACCAAACAAAACAAATTAAGTTCTTTCTGATATTTAGCATTAGATTTTGATTAACATATTTTTAGTTTTCCTAGTAATTATTTAAAAAATCAAATGAAACATTTTGAACGAGAATTTGCAATTTAAATTGTGACATATTTTTAAAATTTCTAAAATTTGAATTTAAAAAATGCGCTAATTTTTGAATTTTTAATAAAATTTCGTTCATTAAATCTTAAATTTAAGTACTTATTACAATAAGACCTAAAAACTAATATTTAATATTCTTATCTAAGAACTATCAATTCTATAAATTAAAATAGAAATAGTTCTAATTCTATTTAAATAGTTTTAAAATAATCTTTCTTACATAATATGATAATACTCAAAGTTAAATATATAGAAAGAACAGAATTTTTAAAATATTGAACCTTTTACAATGCATTGAATGAAATGAAGCCAATGAGGTAGCAAAGTGCAAAAGAAAGAGAGAAAAAGTGTACAAAGTACATCGTAGCTCTATTATTATAGTTGTAGTTAATTAGATAATATTTTAAACCTAAACAACCATTCTAAAAAAGTTAATGCGTCTACACATGTGTCTGGTGTGTATAAAAGCACAAAGTTCCCGCGATATAATTATAAATGAAATTAGATAACTAAAATCGCACCTCTGTTGCTACTGCCATTTAGCCAATTCTTTCATTTTACTTTATCATGTTTGTGCCGAAGTAATGAGTAAGTGAGAGTAATAATAACAATCATACATTTTATCATTGATGTTTAATTAAGATCTCTTGCTGTTGTTGTAGAGGGCATGGCATTAATTATTTAATTTTACCTTTTCTCATTTTTTTAAAGAACAAAGCAATATTGCGACTAAAGTAAATGCAGTTGATTGAAGGGAATTTTCTCTCCTGCATTTTTAAAATGCCTGCAGGGCACAAAGAAAAAGTAGTAAAGGAAATTTGCATACATTAAACTTTTCTCATAATTTTCTCTCTTTTGATTTTTTGCATATTATAATAGTTATTATTATAATATTTTGATATACAATTAAAAGAAATTATAGCATAACTGTTCATAATAATAATTGAGTGCAAATTTTACATTTCATTGAACTAAAAGAAAGCAAAGCATTCTCTTTCTTCTTTGATATCGATTGTAATTAATATTCAAACACAAACAATTAATCATCATCATCACCTGCCTCTCAAAAAATGTAATTTTCATACTTTAAAGATATTCAAAGTAATAAAAGAAGAATATATGTGTACCTATGCAACAAAGGCAATTATCTTGTTATGAAATTGCAATTTTCTCTCTCTTTCGCTTTTTCGTTCATTCACAAAAAAAATTCAACGACTTTTAAAACTTTCTTTAGTGTCTTTCTAAGGCGATTTTTTTATTCGCGAATAACGTAAACAAAAAGAGAAAAAAATTGCCATTGAGAAATTGGACTCCATTAAGCCATCTCACATATAAATAGACGTTATTCATTTATGTTTATTATTACTTAAGAAAACAAAAATTTGTTTTACTTATTTTGAAATCAACACACACGCTTGATCTCTTGTGAGCATCGTCAATTATTATTTTTCAGCACAGAGGGAATTCAATAAAAAATCGACAACAAAGAGGATAAAAAAAGTGTTTACATTTAAAGCAAATATAGAAAAAACGGAAGTGAATAAATCAATAATATGCTATAATTAAAAGCTTAACTGTCTGTGTTAGTTTTTTATACATAGCACACAAAAAACTATGAGAAGAATATTTTAAGGGTGACGGTCAAATAAGTAATGAATTATCATCGTATGTTTTTGATGCCAATTAATTTTATATTACGCAAATTTGAAAATTACGACAAGTTCAATAAGCGTCGACCAGTAAACAAAAGACGCCTGAAGCAAGTTTCTTTAACTGACCGTAAAAAATCGTGTAATAGAGATCTCAGAGATATTATTTAATTGGCAAAATTTACAGATTTTACATAAAATTTTTCGAGTTTTTAAAATATTCAGGAATACATAAAAACAACACTACTCATACACATATGTTAATTAAAATGTCATGAATTGTCATATAAGAACAATGACGACTTTCTTCTTCGACGGAAATGATATTGAATTTCAAATTTATCTTCACAGTTAGACAACCAATTGAAATGGGTTAAAATATTTTATGTTTTACTATCCATATTTCTTTCATTAATAGCACTTTTAAAAAAGTGGCATTTTTATGACATTGAGAAATAAAATTCTTTTTTTCCCATCTATCAAAAAAATTTATTTCATCTATAATTAGTATTAACACGTGTATGTAAGTAAAATGTCGAAGAAGTAGCAGAAGCATTTAAATTTTTCAAGGAGAAGAGTCATTCAAAATTTTATGAAATAGAAAGATTTACGCAACTTACCATCTAATATAAAACGAGAGCTTTCATCAGCACCAACAAGCTCTTCAACCATATTTTCGTACATGCTCATCTTCTCTTCTGACGAAGTAGTTTTAAAGCTCACTGAGCTCATTTGCAAAAATGATTTATCACAACTAAATATCAAATGTATATGTTAATTTTTAATCTTCTTCTATTTAAGTATAAATTGACAGGGTCAGTTTACTTTGTCACTATCGTTCACCTTTTATTTTTTTATATTTGCATTCACACAATCTCACTTTCATTTACTTTTTACGCATCTAATTATAGTTTCTTTCAATAAATTATAATTTTAAAAGACAATACCTCAATGCCGGAAGGTCAAAATTACTATTTGATAACCAACCGCTGAAAGAGCAATGGTGACACTGAAAAAATCATCATCATTTTTAATAATGTATGATGTTATTCACGAATACAAAACACATAAACAATAATTTTTTATATTTTCTCGCGAAATTCTCTTTTCACTTCTTCATTCTCTCAATTCGTCGGTTTTTTTGTGATCGTGTGTGCACATTTATCGTGCTTTTCAAATCTATCGATTTTTCTTTAAACGAAACTAATGATTATAACACAAAGAATCTAGCAAGAGTTTAAAGATCAACAGCATTTGACGATCTTTTTACCGCAAAGTGTTTGAGTACAATGAAAATTACACATATTTTTTTTCTCGCCTCTTGCGAGACTTGCTTGAATAATTATTAACCTCGACAGTTTGCATGTGTGTATGCACAGCAGACAAACACTTATACATAGTTAAAAAAGTTCTCCTTGACTCTCTCGATAGACAACAATTTATAAATTACTCACAGTCTAATTCGTGCACAGTATTTGAGTGTGTGTGCAAAGTTGTTTAGAGTTGATTTACCAAACAACTAACCATTCTCATTGTGGTCATAAAAAATTTTATTTAAAATTATACATTTATAAATAGATTTATCACTTATCTATTTTTGAAAAAATAAAGATTTATATTTAGCTGGCACATGCTATCAATTTTTTCTCTTTCATTTTATCGAAAATTCTTTCTTGGTTTCTTTTAAAAACCAAAATTTCCTAAATCAAAAATCTTAATTATTGAAAAAAGTAATGAAAAACCAATTTAAAGTTTTGACTTGTCTTATTTCTAAAGATTTCATTGCAACTTTCAAACTCTACTATTTTCTTTTATAGAATATTTAAATTGCAAAATATTTTTCATAGGTAGTTGAAGGCTCGTATGAGCTTAAGCTTTTTTTAAATAATCCATTTCAATGTTGATCGACTAGAAATTTTTGTAGTAAAATATTTTTCTACTTCATTAATTCAATTCACGTTTCTTTGATTTTCCCAATTAAAGCACTTTATGGAGAATGAAAAAGTAAGTAAAAATCGATCGAGATGTAAGGCCAAGCACCAATTAACTTTCAACCAATGACCAATCTACGATATTGTACATGATCGAAGGGGTCAGGTATTGCTAAATTCACTTCCTTTTTTTATTTCTTTTTCTAGCCGCCAACGTTATTGACAAATGGATTTATAAATCGCGTTTTAGTTTATGCACTTTATCACCTCTAGATATTGGTTGAAATTTATCAAATCTGTCTATCCAAATCGTCGACGTGCATGCAAATTACCAGAGATAATGCATATCTTACTTTCACCTGCTCATTTTTAGTCACTGTTATTGCTACTGCTACGGTAATCTCTTTCAATAAGAAAGTTAACTCAATGATAACAAATTGTTCAGTTTATTAAAAAAGAGCCTTAAAATATTTTTCGACATGTGCACAGACATCAATTTTAATTTAAATGAGCAACAAACTGAGTCGATGCAACTACCACAATTGTCTGCAAATACTGCACAATATTTTTTCTCTCTCTTTCTGCGCTCCACATTAATTCATTTGTTGAGTTTTACTCTCCTATGAGTTTTAACTGCATGGAATGCACAATAATTGTGGAATGTTTGTCAATACTTTAATGTTGAAAATTGCACAACGTTTCTTTTGATGATTTTAAATTTAAATTGAAGTAAAAATGTGAACTTAAAAATTCTAGACGCATATCGAAATTGAGGTTAGTCAATCGTGACTGAGAATCCTTTAAATTGATGACTCCACACCCTTTGAAATGAATGAATTTCATAGATTTCATTCAAGGTTTTTATTTGCTTCTTTGCTTTTCAATTTTTTTCGGTGTCAATGTGACATTTTTTTTCTTTCCAAATAGTCAAGTATGATAATTCAATATTGTAGTTAATTTTAAGAAAAATTAAGTATATTTAAGCTCAAATTGTAACAATTTCACAATAAAAGTCGTTTAATATGGATTTATGAAGATTATTGAATTTTTCTCTTTTTAATCAATATGAAAAAAAGAAATCACAAAATTGACAAAAAACTAACGAATTGAGAGAATTTATGTATGTTAATCTTACTTTAAATCCCGTTAAATTTTCCGTCTAGACGTTTTAAATTAAAAAAAATTGTCAATAAAAAGATTGCACGGAACCAAATTATGAAGCGAGTGCACACCGAAATGTCTATAGCAGGACTAATCTTCTCTATATCGATTAAACACACAGTGAAAGAAAAATAAAAAGATTCGAGAAGGAAAACAGCTGTTTAATGGTGTTAGTATGTCCCATTAGAAAAGGGGTTGACAATGGCAATAC
This sequence comes from Polypedilum vanderplanki, assembly GCA_018290095.1. NCBI lineage: Eukaryota > Metazoa > Arthropoda > Insecta > Diptera > Chironomidae > Polypedilum > Polypedilum vanderplanki. The sequence continues at coordinate 22,195,941 of CM031379.1, read as the reverse complement.
GATACTTTTTTGCCCTATGCGGCAAATACTTTACACTTCCTGTTTTTTATTATAATTTTTTCTCACTGCACTGTACACAATTTATAATCTATATGTAGATTTGCGTAGATAAGGAAATTAAAATTGCACGTTGTAGTTGTCGTCGACATCGATATCGTATATGAGTCATGCGTATTCATTCATATTCATTTTTAGCACATGCGCAGTTTAAATGTTTTGAGATCAGTATATAATTGTGGTAGTAATTGTTGTTGTTATTCTCTCATGCTTCTTTTTGACTTGGTGGCTTCTTTTTATAAATTATTTTAAAACCAAAAAAATGTCAGACTTTGGGATTATAAAAAAATATTTTAGTTTATTAAAAATTGTTATCTAAAGAGAGAGTTCTAATTTAAAATTAAAGCATAATGTAAAATAAAAAATTATATATTGTCCGAAAAAAAATATTACAGCTGTCTTACAAAGAACTTTACAATACCATTGCCCATTTCAAATTGAAACCTTTCAATCTCTTCTCTCTCTCTCTCGTATTTCTTGCTTTCTCTCTTGTTTATCTTTTTTTTGTTATTGTAATATTTTCTTTAAGAACTCAACAATGTTGAGGAATGAACGAATAAAGAAACAGGAGGTCGGAAGAAAACCTGTTCTACATAATTACAAGTAACAACAGTGCACACAGCATATTTTTCTCATTCGTAAGAATGTGTTTTATTATTGCAACATGTTGATAATAGGTACTGATGTGCACACACATAATAAATTTAAACCTATACTTAATATGCTTGCATGCAAACAATAGAATTTTTTCTGGAATAAAAGTTCAATGAACCGAACTAAGATTTAACTGATTCTTCTTATTCTTCAGTGCTTACAATTCATTGCGTTTTTTCTTTCTCTCTCTCTACTAATACTTATTTGTTTTGCTCAATTTTAAAATGCGAAACATATTCAAAGAGTTTTTATTTCTTTTTTTTGCCATTTCTTGAATTTTATGCAAATTAATTTTACTTTATCTACGTGTAGATTTTCCTTCACAAAAAAAATGCGAACGTCAAATTAAAAAGAAGAAGAAGGCGGCATATTAAGAAATGATGATGACAGAAGAAAAAGAACTGCGAAAGTTTATGTCTTTTATTATTATGTAAAAGCACAATGAACTTTCCTATGGCGAATTAAGAAATCTTTGTCCATTAATAATAAAATATACTCAAAATTGACATGATCATGTTTTTTTTCTTGTTGCAAAACCTTGCAAGATCGCTTTCATTTCTTTTTCATGGTTCATTCGATTTATATTTTTATTTTCGGCAAATGATTTTAATTTAAAAATTTTCACTATCATCATCAAATGGCACCTTTTCTTTTGGTAAGACTCTCAAAAAGTGTTGGGATTGGGATAGATCACGAAGTGCGATCATCATAATAATCATCATCGAAATTCCACTTAATAAATATAAGTAAAATGAAATTTAGAAAAGAAGAAGAAGAGGAAACTTTATGAGAAATGGGTAATGAAAGAGAAAGGATAGAAAAAGTTTAATGTAGAAAAAGAAACGAAACTAAACTTAAACTTGAAGATTAGATTAATTTTTATGGCAATGAGCCCTAGGTAAGTGTAAACTGCGACAATAATCTTATGAATTCAATGTAATTTTCGACTAAATTCAACCAAAATTATCAATTTAAATTCAAAAAGAAAGAAAAAGCTATTTAACAATCATTTCTAAGACAATTGTTGTTTGTCTTTGATTTTTATCAGAAAATTTCCCAAGTAAAAATTATTATGATCTTTTTTACTCAGTGGAAAGTCATGGTGTAGCAAATAAAACATTTATTTATTTATATCTTTTGTGAAAGTCACCATCGCTCACTTGCAAGCCTCTCTCTCACTCGCATTCGCGCGCTAGACAATTTAATGAAAAGTCAAGTGAAGTTGCGTCAATTCATGCAAAAAATCCAACAACAGCCCTCAAAGGCATCAAAATGATTTTTTAAAGATTTCTGTAACGATTATGAGATTGTAAGCACACCTCACTACACATCATGCATAACAATTGAAACTGATTTACATTCACCAAACAACCAGCAGACCACTCTGATCTAAATTTTATGCATTCTTTCAATTTTTTTTGTTTCATACAAAGTTTACTTTCCACATACAACAATCACTACTTATTAACACCTCTACATATCAAAAAAATTATTTTTTATTCAATCTACCACCCAAAAAAGGTACTTTCATGTGTGTAAAATGATTAAGAGAAACATGCGTGAAATATTGAAAATATGAATGAAAGAATACAAGTAAAAAAGGTATTTTTGGTACATTAAATTATTGAACGCATTTTTTCAATCTCAAGAAACAATAAAATTTAAAATATAACGTCTTATTCAAATATAAATATTCAGTAATCAACTTCACTTTATTTTGAAAATGGAAGTAGTCAATTCACATTTTAAAACTTCGTAACTGTGGAATTTTCTACTGTCAATCTGAAGCAAAAAGCCAGAAATCTAAAATAAATTTTATTTCAAAATTCCAAAAGAAAAGTCAAAGTGAATTTTTTAGTGACTTAAAAAAAATACGTTAACATCGGAAAACGTTTTTCATTTCATTTAATTTCAACTCTTTCATTTTAGCATTTTGAACATCGTTATTTCACTTTGGCTGGCTGTTCGGCTGGCTGTTCGGCTGAGCCGTGAGATCTCGAAAACTACAATAGATAGAGACTTCTGGTTTGTTTTAAATGAATTGTGCTATCGAGTTATTGGCGGCAAACTTTATTAGAAAGCTGCCACTGATTGCATTAATTAGGTAATTACAAATTTAAATTTCCAAATTAAAATTGTAAACAAAGCGAAGTTGGCTGCGAAAACGATTGCAGCGCCACCAACGGCAAATATTAGAACTACAAATATTTTGAATATTACTCAACCGTTGCTTTGATATCAACAAAATTTATAATCAGAAGATTCAGTAAATTGTAGAGTCTGAAACCGTTTGGTGTTTTAGTTGCAAATAACTAAATATCAACTAAAACTTATTTAATTAAAATTTTCAACTAGAATTAAATCAATTAGGTTTATACATAATCGAATAAATTTAATTATTTTTAGTTATTTGTAAAAAGATTTCGGAAATTGGTAAATTTAATTTCAAATAATTGCCTATATCTAAATAGTTTTCATATAATTTCGTAATTTTTTGACGTTTCCGATTAGTTACTAACCAATATAAACAACGCCAATCATCACAATTAAATTTTATTATCGCTATGCATACATTCAGTTTAATAAATTAATTAATTGATTGTATTTTAAATGATCTCTCTAGCTTTTTTTCTGCTCATTTATGTGAAATGTGGATAGAAAAAAAACGCATTTCAATTTGTTGTGTGTTTGTGTGTGATAAGTAACTGTCCATATATACATATGATTGGAAAATTATGAGATCAACAGTTTGCATAACACAATATAATAATAAGTTTCGATTGAGAGTGATCTTGTCAAGTGTAAAATATGTGTCGCTAATAATCAGCAGCTAAACTTTGATCGGCATTATATCGACATGGCATAGAGATACTTCCTTCAAGTAATAAATTAAATTAAATCATATTAAACACATGAGAAAAGAGAAAGAAAAGTTGACGCTGACATAAAAAAGAGTGAGTGAAACCAATTATGCAATTTTTAAGGCAAAAAAACTTTCGTCATCCTTTCCATCATCTATCAAATTTTCTTACTTCCATCACTCATAAATCACCTTAGAGAATTTGTAATCATGTTAAAACATGCGACATCAAGACTTTTTTTTCTACACTCACGAGGCTAATGAAGCAAATTAATTTTTATGGAAATGATTAAGATCGCAAAAGTGAATTGCATAAATGCATTTTCGATATTTGTTTTACAAGTTTGCTTGCATTCATGCAGAGAAAAATTATTTTATTGCTTAAAATTCTTTGTAACTAGCAACGACAACCAAGTCGGCATCTTACAAGAGTTTTAGTTTTAATGAAATTTATGTTCACATGCAAATATTAAAACTTGATTGAAATTAGGAAGAGATGTAATTGAATTTTACAAGATTGGTAAATGAAAAACGACAAAGTAGTAATGAAAATCAATGTAGTGTGAAAATATTTCAGCATGTCTCAGTAGAAAAATGCGCAAAAATTTCAATATTTAACATTAATTACATTCGAATGTATAAATTTCTAGCAATATGCAAGAAGAAAAAGAAGAATTTAGTAAAAATGCTTTAAAAGATTGCGGCAATTAAAAGAAATCAGTTTTGCGAATTTTCCGTTGCTATATGCCGCAGCACGTGCAAGTTTATTAAACTTGCTGCCAAAAATATCACAAAGAAGTGAATGTATGCGAGTTGTAAGCAAACAGCCCATTTTGATCATTCCATTTCATGCTCAATCAGTAGTGCCGCTATTAGATGTAAGTTTTTCATTTTCTCTACTCATGCTCGAGTGATTCTGTGCAAATATGAAAATTTGTTTATGTGATTGACTAATGGGGTTGTTGTTTATATCACACACATGCAAAACTTTTTAGGTTCTACAAATTTTATACAGACTTAAATATTAAAATTTATCTAACATACAATGAAACTTTTGATAGTGAACTGATAAAAGCTTTAGTTTTAAATATAATCATAAATTAAAGCTTTACACAAAACCTAATCAAAGTATTTTTACCTTGATAAATATTAAGCATTAAAAATCAGCATGAATGTGAGGTGTGTTCGGCAGGTGTCCGTCTGAAAAAAAGTATGAATCTTCTTCTTTGATTCGAATCAAAAACATGAATGAAAGAAACTTTTTCATCATAATTGCCATAGATGAATCAGATAAGGCTTAAAACTAACTGTGACATACACATTCGATCAAAAAGTGAATGAGAAAAAATAAAATTTTGTAATTCTTTTGTATTCAAGTTATCGCATCACTGCGATCTTCATGTCATCGCAAAGATCATTGAATCACAATAAATTCTCTATGGTTTTTAGTTTAAATATAGAAAAAGGTTGTTATTATGCAATCATAATGGGTTAAAGCTCATATTTATTGATTTTACGAAAATGCAAAAAAAATTCAATCATGAGAAATAAGATCAAATCAATGATTTTTTCTTTTTAAAGACAAATTACAATAAAGCGTAATAGTCATTATTGGATCTATCCATAAAAAGTTTTTATTTATTACATGCTTCAACTACAAATATATGAACAAGCGCGTTCTTTCAAGGCTGCTATGCATATACAAATAACAAAGTCAGAGTCCAAACAAAGTAGATTTTGCAAGAAAAAAACATACATACAATTGGAAATGAGAGCAGAATAAACAGCAACAACAACTTGCTAGCCTAAATACCACCATCTTTCATTCTCTCTGACTGCATTTTTAGAATTACGAAGCTATGTACAGGAATTTCTCGTTCTGAATGGAAAGATTTTTTAATAAATAACTTATCGCTGTTTACTTGCAAAAAAAATGATTGATACTTATTGTGATAACGGTTAAGTTTCTCATCATTCGTGACATTCGAGAAATTTAAATTCATCATGAATCAATGTAATAAGCTTTTCTCAGGATTTATTCATTTTCTCCTCTCTCTTTCTTTTGATTACTTGTTAAAACCCACATCTTAATAATTCATGATTGTCATCAACTGTAATAATATTGTAACCTATTGTATAATTGTTTTCTATTCGCGCAAAAAAAGGATAGACAGAAAGAGAAAAGTTAAGAAATGTGCCAAAATGTCTAGTTTCTGTCATCATTTAATTATGAATCTTTCACTCTATTCGCCTACCCAAATGCATTATTAAAGCCTAATGGATAGAAATAATAAATCACACACGCTAAATGTCTCTCATTTCATGATAAGAAGAGTTGATGTTTTTTGTAAATTGTTTTGAAAGTTATGACACATATGTAGCGGTCGGTTGAAACTAAAAAAATTGAGTATCATTTGACAACTATCAAGTTGAGATTGTCCAAATGAAAGTGAAACGAAAATGTCGAATATTGAAAGCCTAGCAATTGACATATCGAAAGTAATACTTTGCGAATATTGATATACATGCTACATAGCATTTAAAAGGTCTCTTAAGTAATGTCTCTCTCTCGCGAAAAAAGAGTAATAATAAATGTATGAGAAATGAAGGTGTAACAAGTTTGGTAAAAGCAAAAAGCCCATACTGAACATTTATTTTTCTTCTTCTTCTTTTTACATTTAACATTGTTATTAAGTTGTTTTTCAAGAGGTCTGGGAGTGTAGCATTTAAAATTTTCTTAATTCCAGTTATTTCTTCTAAACATCTTTCACTTTTCATCTTATTTTAATTAAGACTTTATGCTTAGATGCTATCATAATGAGTTGTCAACAACTTTGTCATGATCATGCTTTTTGTAAAATCTGTTTATTTCTTTTACAGAATGTAAATACCAAAAGTCAGTACTACCACTTAATTCATAGACTATCTTTGGAAAAAAATAATGAACCACTGTTTTGCTGATTGTCTCGTGCAATATATGGTACTTCATACATAATATAATATGAAAAAAATTAGGTGAGAGTTGTCAGCATCCATTAAGCGTTTTTATTTGCTTTTGCATCGATCCAAAAATGGTTTTAGGATGAAAATTACAATTACAACGTGCAAAATCGCACTGTTGAATATTGCACAATAACTTTAAAGGTAAACATAAGTTACCCGATCAATCATAAGAGCACGTGATGTAATGCATAGATGACCATTAACTTAATAATCTCATCGGGTAGAAGAAAGTTTTTTAAAGTGATTTTAAAACCACAATTTGTCCATCAATTAAGGTTTTTGATGAATGCCGATGATCATTTTTATTTAATATATCACATGTTTATATTTTGATCTCTTTTTTATGCATCTTTTTTTATGAAAATGTATAGATAAGAATATACATCACAACTTTCATTTTTCAAATCTATATCGCTTTGCATTGTTACGTTAAAATTTTCTCATGCATTTTATTGATATTGCTGCTGATCAAGAAGTCATGTATGCGTTTTTTATGTTTGTCCACTAATGGCACACCTACATAGAGGTTCAGCATTATTAATTTTCTTCTTTTCTTTTACTAACTTTTTCTTTCAATTACTCGCCAGTCGTTTGAAATAAAAAATATGAGTTGAAATTAATGTATGAATGTACCAAATGCAGTAAATTACTTAGAAGAGAAACCGATTTTTCCCTATAGTATTTCATAAATCATCAAGCACGATCGTTTGATGTAATGTAATCTAATGTACTTACTTACTGTGAAAGAGTGAAAAAAATAAAATAATTTAGTAAATGCTTCAAATATTTTTGCCCTCACAGTCGTCGACCTCTATCCTTCTCTTTTCTCTCACTAGCTAATAATTCATTTTTCCATGCACACGTCTCGACAGCAGAAAAATATTATAATTTTTCTCTAAACTTAACTGGTTAGGCATTTCTTTCTTATTTAAATGTGTGACTTTTCGCACAGAAAATAATGAGAATGAATTTGCAAAGAGAGGAAAAAAGAAAAGTCAATTAACGAAAATCACGTTTTAATACAATGAAATTGACATTCGTATCCAGGTGAGATTTATTTTTTCTCAGCACACATTCTTGTTTCTTTTCTATTATCACAGCAAGATAGAGGAAGGAAACAAAAAAGTCTAAGGGTCATTGAGCGACTTGGCATATTACCAAAAACGTATAAATATTTTCTACAAAGATCACTCGTAAAAAGATAAAAATATGAAAAGGGCTTGGCTCTATTTAGCACCATACCGCGATTATAATAATGATTGTTGAAAACCACAAATTAAAATCAAATTTCTCTTCTTCACAAAGATAATAATGACCATAATAATCATATGTCGATTTTCAGCATCAACACATTAGTCAGTCTTTTTATTTGCTAATTAAAAAGAGCATTTGTGATTAGTTACAGGACATAAAAATAAATGAGCATATCACGTGAAAAGAAAAAAGACACTTTCGATTTGTTAAAGCATGTCATCATGAGATTTACTTAATTACATATTTCTATACATAGTTGTAAAGAAAAAGAGTTAAGTAATCAATCTATTAGACCAAATAAATTTAGGTTAATAGTCATCGAATATTTTTTTGTCTGAGCTTTTCAATAACCGTAAAAATTAGTCACCTAATAAGAATCTCGTTTGTCTCGCTCTTTAAAAGAGTTTAATGTCCTCTCACAACTACAGACAGACAGACAGATAGACAGTTATTATCAGGTAGAAAATAAGTCAGGTAAGGTGATAAAAATAATATCCTTTTTGACGCGATCTTTCTCCTTTTGTTTCACTTTTACGAATGCGTCACAGGCAGAAATAAATAATTCAGCTATTGTCTGGATTTTCCACGCTCGGTAAAGTTTTCAATTAGCTTGCTAATTACCATCCAGAATTTTAAAAAATATTTCAGAACATTTTACTGGTCATTGTCATTGAAGAAGGTAAATTATTTTCATAATAATTTATGCTATGATAATAAATTAAATATAAACCTATACAATCGTGGATACCGTTAATATCCTTTAGCTATCAAATTTATAATGAGATAATTTCCTTTTTAGAATTTTTATTCTCATGAATGGTTTTTTAATGAATCTTATTTTGCTTCTATGTTTTTATATTAGCAAACCACGATATTTCTTTGCTATTTTTGTGGTCGAACGCAATGAAAGTAATAAAGGAAGAAAACTAACAACTATCTAATAAGCAATGTAACCGCATGTTTCAATTAGTTTGTCGTGCTTATCGATTAAATTTACTACATATCATTAATTAAACATGTTTCTTATCTATTTTTATGTTTCTTTTTAAAACTCTAAAATAAATGGAAATGCAAACCTTGACTAATCTCTTTTTCTTATCTCATCAATATTCCTTACTTCCTCACATTATTATAATATTGCATATTTTTAACTCTATTATGTTAAAAAATGAATGAGATATTATTTTGTAAAGAATACGAAAACAATTCAAAGTATTTTTAAAGGTCTTCGAACGGCATGATCATCATCATCAAAGTCCACGTTCATATGCAGAGGTGTAGAAAATTTATGCAAAAAACAATATCTACGATTCAGATGATGATGACACTTTGTCTCAATTCACTAATTTGCATCTTGAGCGATGAGAAAATGTTGAGAATGATTTAATAAGTACAAAAACTTGTTTGACTGATGTCACACGAGTATTAAGAAAAAGAAAATCATGATGTGAGAAGTTAGGAAAATGTTCTAACAATATAGACAAGTTAGTATGATAATATTCTAGTTTACTCACCATTATCTAGATTCCCTGAAATTTTCATGCCATTAAATAAAAGCTCCCAATCAAGACGTAAGTCATTATATGAAGCCATGTTGTGTTGTTAATTTTTGTCTTATTTGTTGATTTTTTTCTGATGTTAACAAAATTCTTATTTTGTACTTATTCTATATAAATCACTTGTTAGATATTGATGAATAACATTTAAAAATTCAACAAGTCTTATCAACATTTGCATGTGTTCATAATTGCTTTAAATTAAATAGAATGAGAGTTTTATTTTTTATTGTTCTTCGTCTTATGGCACTTTATAATAGAAACATTAAAATTAATATTCTTCACAAATCATTCTCTTTGAAATATATTCATACTATCTTATAAGATTCTAATTACATTAATTAAGAATTTTAAATAGTTTTTAACACTGATCTCACACACAATTTTCTTCACAACAAAAAATAATCTAGCGGCTTGAAAACAAAAAAATGCAACAACTTGCTCTAATGAAGGCTCAAAAGAGATTGAGATGCGTGTATACATTTTTTCGCTCGTTTACTGTTGTTATTGCTTTTTGAGCGAAACTAAAAATATGAGAGGAATGAGAGGAAGGAACAGGTAGAAGAAAGAAGAAAATAAGAAGTAAAGCAATGTAAAGAAGAAATATAAATGATTATAAGTTTTAAAAGAAAGAGAGAATTCTCAATTACTCTCACAAAAATGAAATGTTAGATAGGAATATCCTCAAAATATAATTTTAATGAGTTTGTGGCGCTTAAAATTAGCAATATGAAAATGAGAGTGTCGAGTCTAAGGAGAAATTAATTAATAAGGCGAGTCCTTGGTTAATGTGATTTTTATTAATATTGAATTATGCACAAAAGTCAGACTTAATTTGTAGGTTGAAGATTTTAATTTGTCTGAGAAAATTTTATGAGTTGAAACCGTCATTATGGATTTAAAAATTAAAATGGAATCCAACATTTTAATTCGCGAAAATCATTATTTAGCATTTTTATAAAATTTCTGAATGAAATATAAAGTTATCTTTATAAACTACATCTCTTTTAGTTATCTTATTTATTCTACTTTATTTATAAAATCATGAAATAGTTTTAATAATTTATTTTCTGATAACATTGATTATAATCAAAACAATAATAATCACATTTTTCATGGACTTTTATACGAAAAACGGAACACTCCGGGAAAAAATTTATTTTTGAATGTTTTTATTATAAAAAGTGTTTTAATTGTATTAAAATGATTTATTTTATAAAATTGTTAAATAAAAGTACAAAGAAAACATAATTCTTTATTCGTTTATCATCAAACTGTGGAAGTCTTCGTAGATTGCTTAGAAATTGATTTCTTTCAGTGTAAGAGAAAAATTGCGTTGTTTGAGAAAACAAAGAAGAGGAAAATTTAAGTTATTCTATTGCAAGTGCAGAAACAAGTTTATAAATAGCTTAAACAAGTGTTTTCATCAGTTGTCTGCAGAATCTCGAAGAAAAAAGATAAATTAATAATGGAAAACGATAAGGTAATTGAATTTTAGATGAAAAAGGAGTCTCCACAACAAACGAAAAAATCGATAATTTGCAAAGGAAAAAAACTGATTCATGACTCACATATCATATGTGTGAAAAATATAGATTTTAATCCTTTTATTGAGAAAAAATGTCTTATTATTTTATTTTTTTAGAAAAAAATTTTCAATCAAGTTAAACATGATCTTGAACAATGGCGTGAAGTCCTTTTAATTTTAAATGGACTTCTTAAATGGGAACAAAGTTTCTTTCCTGGAATAATTGCTGGCGTCGTAACTTTTGTATTCATCTTTGTATGGTGGCTTGATTATACAACTCTCACACTTATCTCGCTTATTGCACTTTTGGTCACTGTTTTGGATTATGGATACCCGCTCGTGTCGAAATTCATTTTTAAGCCAGAAAACTGGAGTGGAACACAAGAGAAGCTGTATGAGAATGTGATTCAAGAAATTGTCGATATTCGATGCCGTGTTACTGGAGCGATCTCATCATTCTTTAGCAGTCGCTCAGAGAGATCATCTTTCGTAAGCGCATTCATTTGCTCTTGAAAGAAAAAATATTATTTTACTATTGTTTGATTTTAGTATTTACTTACTGTCACACTTGGATCAATTATACTGGCTTACATCGGATCAACATTCAATAATCTCTTTTTGCTCTACTTGATAACACTTGTGTGTGCTCTGTATCCAGGATTAAAGGAAAAGGGCATCATTAAAATGGTATTTGATCAAATAAACGCTGTGGCTGGTCCGTATTTGAAAAAAATTCGACCTGAAAAGGCTCCAGCCTCAGAAAAGACAGATTAAATTGCTGCTACAGCGGTGGTAAATAATATATAAACTTTTCTTACAAATTATTGATTTTTCTCTATTAAAAATCCTCTTTTCTTCGTACAAATTTTTTCCTGCGCGGAATAATTTTTCATTATTTTGCATTATTGGCTTATATGTCAATGTGTTTGAAAGATATAGAAAGATGATGATGTTTTCATACACCCACAATTTGTCAGTCAAAAAAGAGAGAGTGAACAAAAACAAGCTTTCATCGGGCTTTATTTTGAAATGCAGGAATGAGAGCACAAGAAGCCAAATTTTTATTTTTTAATTAAATGGAACGCGTTTGTGTCACGGTCATATTATATAGTATATTTATAAATTTTAATAAACAGAAGAGACGGCAAAGAAATAAACTAATTTACTTTAGTCGCACACACATTTGACAAAAAAAGTAGGTTGGAGGAATGGAAAATAAAAGATACAGAATGATAAAATACCAAAGGAAAATAACTAATTATTAAAGAAATACTTATGCTTATTATACTCAACAAACATAAATTTCAACATAATTCGTACTAAAATTATAGTCAAACAAATTTTTTTATTCAATTAAGATACACACATGAAAGCGTTATTATTAAAAAAGATTTGTTAATGGAATATATTTAAACGAAATCATACTACTTATACACAACACACTAACAAAAATCCTAGAATAATTTTTGAAAGTTTCTTTTTTATCTAGAAAATCTTTAATAGATTGTAATTTATTTGATCTTTAAAACATTAAGGTGAAAAAGAGGAAACCACCATCGAAAAAAAAATTTAAATTGAAAAAAAAAAAGAATTAATCGAGGTACATTCATAAATCATTGCCGTTGTTGTTGTGACCATCGTAGAATTTATTAAAAGTTCAATCTTTATTGTTTTATCTTTCGGTCCACAAAATTTTTAATATATAAAAATTTAAAGATATTTTTCCTATTTTTCATTTTAATTGAATGATATTAAATTATAAAAAACAAAAAGAATCTATTCTTATTACCTGAATGTATATTAATTTTAAGATCCTAAAATTATTGAAAATGGATAAGAATTTTGGCATAAAATATTACGCTTTATTTCGAGAAACATTTTTATCAAGAAGAAAAAAAAATATGAGGAAGTAGGATTAAAGACAAAGATTTGTGTTAATATTTTTATGTATTTATGAGTTGTGATTTTTAGAAATCTTTTTTTAATTTAATAATTAAGTCAGATGATTCAAATGGAAGAAAAAGATGTCATAGAATGTAAGGCAAGCAAGCTGTTTTTTGAGTGAGCACTTGTGCTCAAAAAATGAATCAGAATCGCTTTGAATCAAGAAGGTTCAGCTTTGATTGATTAAGGAAAATATTTGGGTGAAATAATAATTGGGAAAAGGACCATAGAGTAAAAGCAAAATTTCAAAACAAAAATCACAACCACAAGCTCATCTTTTCTAACATAAAAAACCATAATGGTAAAAACATAATTTATATGTGCATTCCCTCTCTTCACATACACACATTTTTATAGAATTTAAGGCGTCCCAAAACTTGGACGATTGTCCATTCTATACACACATAACTCTATCAATAAAGTTTTCATGGAATTAAAAATCAGTAAAAAGTTTTGTGTAATAAAGTAAGACATTGCTACGACGTTTAGAAACTAAATTATACCCTTTGTGTTTTTTGCATTTCCACATACTTTATAATTAATTTTTCAGCATTCTCTCTCTTCTCTATTTTTCAGATATGAAATATATAGGCACATAATGTGAATTTGTAAGAATTCATTATTTTTATTCAATATAAAATTTATTTTATTTTTCAATATATTAAAAATATTTTTGTGTTTTAAGAATTTAGATATTAATGTAAGAAACGACATTGATCCATTTTTGCAATTACCTTTTTTTAAAAAAAAAAAACTGACATGAAACATTTCATTGCACGCACAACAAGAGCATGTTATAGATAGCTATTTCTCATAAATGTATAAGTACTGTATTGATGGTGACAGAAAGTTTCAATCTTTTTATATTCAACAATGCAAATCTATCGTTCATTAAAATTGACAAAAACAAATTGGAATTAGTCATAAACTTATCAATAGAAGAAAAAAATATTTCTTAGTCATGAAATATGAAAAACAAAAAAATTGAAAGTCGCCAAAATATATTTAAAATTTAAAAATAAAATAATTGATTGAAACAAACATGCAAAATTAATCATTTTAAAAAAAATGTTATGAGCGTTCAATGTTGAAGACAAAAGCTTGATCGTTAACATTTTACTCTTCAGTTTTAGTTTTTTCTTCAAGCTTTTCTTCGCCACCAGATTTGTCTGAAGAACCGGCTTCATCTTCTTCGTCGGAATAATTTGTTGGTTGTTCACCAGGCTAAAGAAGAAATAAAAAAATTATAAAATAATGTCCTTGAGAATTTCAATTAACATTAATTACCTTCAATAAGCGTCCAACGAAATCGTATTTTTCTGTTGTTTCCAAGTTTAAAATAGAAATAATGAAAGCAAAAGTCAATGTTTTTGTAATGAGTTTAGTATGTTAATTTCAGTTCTTTGTGATGGTAACACAATACACTTACCTTTAAATTGCATTTCCCACTCTTTAACACTATCCATTTCAGTCGGTGAGAGGTCGCTCAAATCATCATACTCATTATTATCATTAGCTGTAACACTGAAAGTTGCCAATCCTCTACTCGCATCTTTTCCACCAAATGCAGCATAAGGTCCACCTTAATGAATTGAAAAAATTAAAAATTCATTTTATTGAATAATCAATAAAACAGATCTATTTTATTTTTGACATTAATGAATTTATAGTAATTTTTAATAATGACCCTTCATACACAACCAATACGATCACATTTTTATATCAAATAGACAAAATTAACAAATAAATGTACACACTCTCATAAAAGATAATAAAAAAGAAAGAAAAACGTAATTTAATCTAATCAAAAAAAAAAATGTAGATATTCGTCACAAATTTTTACCCTTTTCTGAAATCAACATCAAACGTAAGCATGAGAGATATTATGAAATGTTTTCAATAAATTAAGAAGTGAGAAGAAGAAATACCGGCAATTGTTTTCACATTCTCACTCTTCACACTTGCATATAAATGGAGACATGTGTTTACATAAGATAAATATAATATAAATCATTCACTCACACATTCTATGTACGAGTGTGTTTTTTTGCCAATGAGGTGTATTTTTCTGATATTATTAGCAAATTGCATCAAGTTGAAGTAAAATCAATATAATTATCATAATATTGATGATTGCAACTTAACTAACAACAGATATGAAATAATTTTTTTCAGGTTGTATTTGTGAGATATTTCTGAGCAAGTAGTAGTCATCTCTATTTTAGATTGCAATAGTATCCAATATAAACCGGTGTGAAAATGGAGATAGAGAAAAGGAGAAAAGTCATGTACATAAATGCTAAATGCAATGAAAAAGGTTTATGAACACAAAAGATGATAGTATGCAACGGTAGACTGCATATTAAAATTACTTGGGTGAGCGAGTAATCGAAGTTAATAGAAAAAAAAACAAGGCGAGGCTTCACTTACCGGGACCATAAAATCTCTTTCCTTTCGTAACATCATACACTTTCCCATTGACTGCTACTAAAACTCGACCGTCTGGTTGATTTCCATCGTATGCCTTAAGTTCTGCAACAGTAAAGTCCTTTCTTAATTTCGGCAATTCTCTATTCATGGAATAACGAAAGGTAAAGTAATGAAATATTGTATAATAATGCACACTAATGGCGGACTTACGGCTCTGCTGGAGGAGATGGACTCGGCTTTCTACTTTGGAATATTTTGTAAATTAAAAATGTTATTATAGCAACGAGTATAAGATTTATTGGACTGCCGATGATTTCATTAATGATACTCTTCAAAAACGATTCTTCTTCTACGTGATCTGCACTTTTAACTTCATCTGCCATTTCGTATTTACTTTTTTCAATTCTTTATTTTGTCGTGTTTTCACGTTGCACAATATATCAAATCACACGAACACTTTATATATGTGAAGCTTGTAAATTCTTTTTTGGATAATTGAAAGATATTTATAGAAAACTATGTGTAATCTTGCAAAGTTTCCAAATTTCAGTGTTTTCTTTTTCCCATTTGTTTGCTACAAGATTAAAGTGAGTTATGGCTTTCACCTTGAACGACTACTTCTTCGACTAAAGTACAATTATATACTAAATTTGTGAAAATTAAAATATTCTCACTGTTGTTGTGTTTGAAACGCAAAAAAACACTCACTAATGTAAATTTCTAAATTCGAAAATTCGGTTCGAACTAAAAAATTTATTTTCGAATAAAAATTCAAATAATCAACTCAATCAATCTTCAACTCACTCACATAATTCTTTTTTCTAATTTCTGTTAAAATTAGCAGCTAGATTCTGCTCTAATTTCAAAAATGAGTTCGGTAAGTTAGTGTATTGATAAAAATCTATAAAATCAATTAGAAATTTAAGCCAAAAATAAGCAAACATTAGAGAAATTGTGAAATTTTAAAATTACAAACAAAAAAAAATTTTCTCCTCCCCATTTTAATTTTCTATGTTTTTCTTTTCGAACTTGTAAAATTATCTTGAAATTTCTCAATTTATCTTTTCATTAAAGATGTCAAATTTAGAAAACCACAATCCTCAAGTAATTAGGCAAATTTCAAAAGAAGTGAAAACATTATCATCGGAGAATTTGGAGGGAATTAAAGTGTAAGTTTTAAATTTAAATAAAGTTTTTACACAATGTACTGAATGTGTATATTTTTAGAACTATAAATGAAGCAGACCTTACTGATATACAAGCTATAATAGATGGTCCAGCTGGAACTCCATATTCGTCAGGACAATTTCGAGTTAAATTAACACTTCCAAAAGATTTTCCTCAAAGCCCTCCGAAAGCGTTTTTCATGACGAAAATATTTCATCCGAATGTAGCAAATAATGGAGAAATTTGTGTAAACACACTTAAAAAAGATTGGAAACCTGACTTAGGAATTAAACATATACTTTTAACAATAAAATGTCTCTTGATTGTACCTAATCCAGGTAATTTCTGACATTAATTGACTTTCTTTGAAGTTTTTAAAAAACTTGTTCTTTTTTAGAATCTGCACTGAACGAGGAAGCAGGAAAAATGCTTTTAGAGCACTATGATGATTATTCACAAAGAGCAAAATTAATGACTGAAATTCATGCGAGACCTTCCACAAGTAAAGATGTAGACGTTGATGAGGATGGATGTAGTTCAAGTAAAAAATTGGCATCTGATAAGAAAATTCAGGATAAAAAGAAAGAAAAACTCATGAAAGAGAAAAAGAGAATTTTAAAACGTCTCTGAAACAATAAAAAGGCCATTTGCAGTATCAGCCACAATATATCAAATCCACAATCAAAGGATCTCTAATGCAATCCAAAAAGAAGCATTCTTTCGTTAAATTCCTTTTGAGAACGCGTTCAAATATTTTACAAATTCCTGATTTTTTCTTTATAATCAATAAATATTTCACTATTGATCATCACAAATTTTTGGCAAGTCAGCTTTCTTTTGAGTTTATAAAATTTCATTTGAAATGTTTGAAAAGAATTAAATAAGGACTATCTACCTAGTTTTTAAAATGATGAGTAAGTTATTAATATTTCAAATTTCTTTGTGTACTTTCTATTCTTTCTTCATATCTCTTTCCTTAAATCTAATATGACTTGAAGATGGTGACACGTTTTAAATTCACAAATATAAAATCATCTTTTTAAAAAAAGCAAACAAACACACATACACACACTATGATAAAATGAAATTAATCTACCTACTTAGAATAAATTCACGCAATAAAAATTGTCATTTTTGTGAAAATATTAAAAAGACTTGAGTTTTTATATTTTTTTTATAGATTTTTATTCATTGAATAATTTTCAGGATTAAAATAATCCATTACACAATTTTAATTCTTAAATAATTTCAGTTTTTTCAGTAGTAATTTTTTTAACCATCGTCTCTTCATTATCTTTCATTGTCAAAAGTAATTTTCTCATTAATTGTGTCTTTTAAATTCCCTTAAAATTGAAATTTAGTGATGAGTAAAGTTACTAATAGAGATTATGAGATGACTTAAATTTAGACTTGTAGTATTGAGACAGGATATCTTGAAAATTAATTTTAGAACAACTCAACCTATCAAAATACTTTTCCAAAATTTAATCTCAGTAAAAGGCGGATAGATAATTTAATTTATTAATAGTTTAATTAAGTACTCATTCAATAAATATGAGTTGTAATAATAAAATAAAAAGTTATCATAGTTTTCCCTTTGAAATTCTTAACAACATATGTATGTTGTAAGTTATTTTCTTCGTTCATCCTTATTCTTCATACTTTGAACTAACAATTTTTTTGGCAACTATTATTTGTTATATGAGAGATTTTAAATATTTTTTATACACCTTCATCAATCTCTAAAATACTGCTTTCTATTACTTTATGAACGCGTGTGTATAAATGACATATCTAGTGAATGTTAATTATTAAACAATTTGAGCATATTCTCATCAAGAAATAATATCATCAAGTTGCAAGTGATTTCAATTAAATAGCTATGATTAATTAAGAAACAAGTGAATATAATTAGTTAGGTAGGTAATATAATCTTCTATGTTTGTGTGAAGGTTAATAGTCGTATTCTAAAATTAGCATCAATAAATAATTGAAGGTGCTAAAAAATTAATCGATTTTCTATGTATTACATATGTGTTAGGCATCAGAACATAAATACTTTTTCTTAAATAATACTTTTGAAATTAAATTAAATTCAACTTTCATTTTCATATTATTTGTAATGCTAGAATTTTTCTCTTAAATTTTATGGGGGGTTAAGTCATTCACATCGTTATTAATCTCTATTATCTAATAATAATAATTTAATGAATGGTATTTTTTATGCATCTCATGTCACAATAAACATTATTAATTTTTGTTCTCATTAACTTGATCATCAGTTAATTTCATATAAAATGACATACATTAGTTTTTTTTTAATTTTAGTTTTTTACACAATTTATGGCATACATTACTTGACTTCTTTCCTTCATAATTTTATGATTTCAAACATTTTTCAAAAGGGAATTTCATTAGGAAAGCTTCATTACATTTTTTTTTATTTTTGTGCGTAAGAAGTTAGAAATGATAATGAAAATTTGTTTGGCCAAATGCTGATTGATAGGTGTGTAAGTAAAGTAAAGAATGATTAAATTTATAAAAATAAAAAAAAAGCATTTTAATTTCGAAAGATAATATTGCAATTGAGAAAATCACGAATGACATTACCACTAATTATGTACATGTACACATTTTTAATGCTTTTCGTTAAAGAAATATTAAGTAAGTGGCATTTCATTTTCATTTTGTAAGTAATTTAGTTTTTCTAATCATCATCATTTAAAATATATTTAATAAAATGGAATGTTTTTTTTTCTTGACTTTTAATTGATGAGTGAGATAATACGTAAGTATCATAATAATAAATATTTTTTCTAGTCAAAAAAAAATTGGTAAAAAAGTGAGATTTCTAAGTGGATTAAAAGAATCTCAATGTGTTTGCAATGAGATATTTTTTTGTAGATTATAAATGTTGTTGAAACATTATGTATATATAATTGTGGAACAATACAGTCAATTGAAAATGATCAACTAAGTAATTTTATATATAAAACATTCTCTCTCTCTCTTTCTATCTTCATTTCTTCAAAAGTAATGGAAGTCCAGACTTTGTTTTAGTTTTTGATACTAAAATTGTTGCAGTTGTTTGACTGCTCTGCTTTTTGCTCATCTCTTCAGATGATGGTGAATCGGCTGTTTTAATGGGAGATTTTGCTTCACGTTTTCTTTTTAATGTATTTGTAGCATTCTGTACTTGAGAATTATCGAGATTATTGTTGTTAATTGATTTCGGATCGGTTATCTTAACACTTTTCTTTTCTTTTGAAATGTTGTTAATGGTTGTGGTGATTGTTTCGTTTATTTCGTTTGGCTTACTTGTATTCTTATCTATTTTCGGTTTGACTTTGGTACTAATTGTTGAATTATTATTACTATCCTTTTCCACTTGAAGATTTTGATCACGTTTATGAAGTGAATTGTAAATTTCTTCAGAGAAAATGCTTTGATGATTCTCAATGAGGTTTAATTTCGTTTGTAAATTTTTCAAATCTCAAGTCGTTTTATGAAGTTGGAAAAGTTTGTCCATTTCTTTTTGCACTGTCTGTAAATCGCTCAAATGCAGTGAAAATTGTTGAAATAGTGATGAAAGATTTTTTATCATCGGATCATTATTTTTATCTTTCAAGCTTACTTTGGCCGCTTTTAATTCAACTTCCTGATTCATCAACTCCTTTTCGAGACCTTCGATGCGACTTTTAAGTAAAGTAATTTCCCTTCTTAAATCATCTGTTAATGCATCGCTACTTGATAGACTTCCACTTCCACCACCTTTTGAATTCTCTAATTCTTGTAATCTCACTTTCAGCCTCTGATTTTCTTCTTTATATGCATGAAGTTGGCGTTTCCATTCATCAACATTTGCTGTCGATTCCTAAAAAAAGAAGAGATAATTTTAAGATATCTGCAGCAACACGATGAGAAAAATTTTACTGATTTTTACCTGTAAAGCACTAGTTAAACGTAAATTATTACTCTTGAGTGTGGATAATTCAATTTCCCATTTCTTCGCGTTCGCAGAGCTAAAATGAAATGATGAAAAAGGAATGATAAGGAGTGGCAAATTTTATGCTTGAAATGATTTTCTCATCTACCTTTGTGCTAATGCTAATTTTAAACGTTCATTTTCATATTTCAATTGTTGATCTGAACCTGGTGCACCTTCAGTCGATGAGTTGCTAGAAACTCCTTTGTGATCATTTGTTATTGTGTTATTATTATTTGCTGATATTGAATGTTGTGGACTTTCATTCTTCTGTAATTGAAATATTATTAAAAAAAATTTTTTACTTTGAGATAAATTTCAAACTTACAACAGAACCAGATGCACTTAATGGTGGTTCAGCAATATCAGAAACAAAGCTATCATTTTGTGTTATCGATGACCTTGATGTTATAGGCGATGCATTTGCACTTGTGGCAGGCGTTACAGCGGAACTTCCATTCGCATTTGCTTTTGCCATTGCATTTTTCGTAGCCTCTTTGACTTCCTGAAATTTTTCTATAAACTTCCCCAGTTCCGCTTCACTCGCAAATCCCAATCCATAAACTGTATTGGCCCGAACATCGCTCCATTGACCGAATTTCTTAAATAAGAATAAAAAAATCCATAATTTGTTCTAAATCCTCTTTTTTCTTTTGACTCACCTGAGACGTTTGAGTGAATGTCATATTTGGAGTGATGGTCGAATTGATAACCGCCTAAGAGAAGAAAAAAGAATTAAGATTAGTATGAGCAATATGTTAGGTCATTATTTTATTCTTTTTTAATTACCTTTGTCCCCTCAACAGAAATAATTCTATAGAGATTTCTTGAAGAATCATAGAAGAAGCTTACACTAATTGCCTTACTCGATGCTGTTATCCATGTACGTTTTGTTTTTGGGTCTATGTGAAAGACATGAGCTTGGCAAATGTATATCGGTTGCTCGCTAAACATTTGTTTAAATGATGGCATCGTAAAGAAAGAAGAGAAAATTTATTTATATGATTGTTTAAAAATTAAATTGAATAAATAAAAAAAATCGAGATCTCTTTAAACAGAGACATCGACGACTGCGAAAATGAAATTTAAAGAGATGTAGGAAAAAAATACGCAAACGCGATAGCGAAAAATCATTGTAAACATGGAGTAGAAACTGTATAAAGCATGTTTTTAAACAGATTGTGGCAATAAAAATGTTATATTTAGCAAATAATCTATGCAATAGTTGTTTAAAAAAATTCAATTTAAAGCGAAGGAATTTTTAATGTTGCGAAAAAAACCACTTTTTAATCATATAGTTGGGCGGAGATTTAATAATTCACATTTTTCACAAAAAAACACTGCATTCTTAATATTTTTTTAAATTTTTCAACATACCCCATGCTTATGAATTTATTGGAAAGGGATAGCTACAAGAAAAAGTTGTTAAATTAATTTTTTCGACCAATTTTTATATTTTTCACTTTTTTATTTTCTCATTGAAATATTCGAATTTGGTCTGCTCGAAAATTCTTACCGTATGTTGAAGTAGTATTGCTACCTCTATAGCTTAGACAATGTTATTGGCCTGTTTCAATTGCATGCACAAAATATATTTTTGTATACATGTGATGCATGTAGATGATGATGTTGCATGCTAATAATCACCTCATTTATAGATAGACTTAAAAGCGTCAGAGATTTGAATAATTAATATAAAAAAATGTTTCCTTTATAATTATCCATTGACACTCGTGATTTATAGCAATAAACGTGACATACACATGATTATTCTTATCTTTCTCATGCTTTTAGTTTCTAACTGAAAAGGAGTGACTATATTTGGTTTCAACTATTTCTAATTAAAGACAAAATTTAACAGGCAAATCGATAAAGCTAATTTAAATTATATTTACTGAAAGTCATAAAAATTGTATACTTAATAAAAGAAATTTTTTTTCGTGAAAATATTTTATTCTCACTTTTATTATTTAATTTATATCCTTAAATTTTCTCGTTTATCGAACAAAAAGAGTGTGTTTTCCGTTTCCGTCGTTCTAATTTTTCTTCCATGTTGCTGGATATCATTGTTAATATTTATATGAAATTCTTTTTCATTTCAACCACTTTCGCGCGTAGATGTAACAGCATATTTATGGCGAACTCATAAACGCTTTTAATTTTCATAGGAGAATGCTTTTAACTTAACTCATATTAAGACGCTCAAAAAATATTTTAAGTTTGATTACAATATTACGATTAATTGATATAAAATAATCAACGCTTTTTTCTTGCTTTGATGTTGTTTTATCTTTTATGCGTAATGTTATGATAAAAATATAAAAATCAAAAAATTATAAGCAAAAAATGAAGAGGGAAAAAATAATAAGTATAACTGAAGAAGCTCGGAAAGACTTTTACATTTTATCATAGTATTGGTTCAAATCTGGTAAACCTTCTTTGAGACCTTTACGTTTTCTTGTATCTTGCACAATCTGGTATGGTTTTGATGATGGTTCGTTAGGGTCACCTGGGAAGATCTGCCAATGGTCAAATACACATTGTGGGAAAGCTTGACCTCCAGTATTTGAGCGCAAATCAGCAGTGAATCCAAATGATTCATTTACAGGCAAATAAGCTTTGACAACGAACATAGGTGTACCGGCAACTTGTGATTCTTCAAAGACATGACCACGACGACGATTAAGCACACCATAAATACCACCGACAGCAACTTCTGGACATTGAATTTCACACAAATAAACTGGCTCCATCAAACGTGGAGAAGCTGTGATGTATGATGCATACAAGCAACGACGAGTTGTTGGAATGATTTGACCACCTCCACGATGGATAGCGTCAGCATGCAGTGTAACATCATAAATGTTGAAACGAACAGCTAGAAAATAGTTTAATAATAACAATTAGTATTAAATCAATAAAATAATTCATTTATAGCTCAATTGAAAAATAATTTTTCAGACCTGTTGAGCTAAATGTTTGAAACCATCATATTGAGAATATGGTCAAAACATGAATAATCATCATGATAATAAAATTTATAAAGAAAAATTCAATTTAAAAATATTTACCTCTCATGTTCTCTTCAGCCAAGACACCTTCTTTTGTAGCCCATTGGAAGCCAGCAACAACAGAGTCCTTGATTTCATTCAAATATTGTACACCCTTAGTGACGTCAACAATTACATTTGGACCTGTACCGTCTGGACCGAAACACCAAATCTTACGAGCTTCTGTAACATCCTAATAAAGAAAATTTTAAATTCAAATTAATTTTTATTCCAAAAAAATTTTGTTAAAAAAAATAACTCACCCATTCGTATTTCTCAGCCAAGTAACGTGCACGAATCTTGAAATCGTCACGAGCATTAACTGCACCTCCATCAATATCTTCAGCAAGACCATCAGGCATAGGCATGGCCTTCATGAAAAGACGATTATGCTTGTTTGGTGATTTTGATAAACACATCATGGATGATTCATCAGAGACTGTTTCACGATACGATACAACTGGATCGGATTTCTTCAATGGGATACAAGCGTGATCTTCTTCCAAGTCCTTCAAGCAAATTTCCAAATGCAATTCACCAGCACCAGCAATAATATGTTCGCCAGATTCTTCAATGATACATTGTACCATAGGATCGGATTTAGCCAAACGCTTAAGACCTTCGACGAGTTTGGGCAAATCAGCTGGATTTTTAGGCTCGACAGCAACACGCACGACAGGTGAAACTGAAAATTTCATGACCTAAAAAAATTAAAAATTAGTTAATATTTTGCTTAATGAATTAAAATATCGTAAAGAAAAAGTAATTTTTCAGACAAAGAGCAATACGAGTTTTCTTCATTAGATTTCGGTACAGGTCCGTTGTTATCATCATTTTAGAAAATAAAGGATTTTATAATTATGTGAATTAATTCTTACCTTCATGTTATGGGCATCTTTGAATGTTGTGATTGTTCCAGTCTTGACCAAGAATTGATCAACACCAACCAAACCGCAAATGTTACCGCATGGAACATCTTCAATGGCTTCAACATAACGACCCATCATCAAAATAGTACGTTGAATTGATTTTTCGTACAAGTCTTCCTTCTTGCCAGGTGTGTAATTTGGTCCCATTATACGGCATTTTTGACCAGTTTGAACTTTTCCGGAGAACACACGTCCGAAAGCATAGAAACGACCCTTGTCACTGGTTGGTACCATTTTTGAGACGTACATCATCAATGGACCATTTGGATCGCAGTTCTTGACAGCAACGGCAGCCTCGTCATCGAGTGGTCCCTCATACAACATTTCCATACGGTATTTTTGAGCGACGACTGGTGAAGGCAAGTGAATAGCAATCATTTGAAGTAAAGCTTCACCAGCTGGCAACCATGAGCGCATGACAACTTTCAATAATTGTTTACCATCCTTATCTTTGTCTTCGTGCTTGAGTGTGACTCCGATTTTCTCCAATAAGCCAGGAATTTCTTCTTTCTTGTAATTCATAATGACATCGAATACCTTATAAATTGGATCCAATACATACATGACAAATGAACGCTTGTTATCATCGTCCTTTGTCTTTGCCCATTTCTTGGTCTTTGCATTGAAGAAATTTTCACCCCATAAGCGATTCATGAGTTTAACGACATCGATCTTGAATTTAGCTGCATACATTTCCGAAAATTGTTTGAGAGTGAAAGCCCATCCGTGCAAGCCGGAACCGAAACCGACTGAACCCTTTGATGGATCAACACGAACTTCTCCCATTGGACCATCGTCATCGCTGTAAGTGGCGATGATAACGTTGACGTTTTCGACGATACGTTGGAATGTTTGGTACAAATCTTCAGCATCCAATTGCAATTCCAACAAAGCACGGTCCATCTTGTTCATGAACAAAACTGGCTTAATACGTTCGGCAATAGCTTGACGCAATACAGTCTCAGTTTGTACACAAACACCTATAAAAAGAAAAAAGAAAGAATAAAATGAAAGAGATGAAAAGAATGATGAGCGACGTTTTAAGAAAAAGGGAATAGGAAAGAATGAACGAACACATTTATAATATGCTGTTACTTTTTTCATAATATACTTGTAAACATCTGTGTAAAGTTTTTTTTTGCAGTAAACTCATTGATATTTGATAACGAAGTCATAAACGATTGATAAAGAAATGCAAAATAAGTAAAAATTTTGTAATTTACCTGATACGCAATCGACAACAACAAGAGCACCATCAGTAACACGAAGAGCGGCTGTGACTTCTGATGAGAAATCAACGTGACCGGGTGAGTCAATCAAATTAATCAAGAAACCTTTTTCTTCTTTGTCACGTTGATCAGGATTTGTAATGAAAACCAAATCTTTGTCTTCTAACTCAAAGAACATAGAGATAGCACTGAAAAAAAAGTTTATTATTAGCTTACATGATAATGATAGAAATTAATAAAATAGTCCTTACGTTGACTTAATTGTGATACATCTTTCTTGTTCATCCTTGCGTGTGTCTGTGAATCTTGTTTCACCAGCTTTTGCACCAGCAATAATACCAGCTTTTGAAACCAACGAATCAGTTAAAGTAGATTTTCCGTGATCGACATGAGCAATGACAGACATATTACGGATGTTCTTCTTCTTGTCCATCATAGCACGGATTTCGTCGACAGTAAAGTTGACCTGTAAAGAAAATCGAATAATCATAAATTAATAATTTCTCAGAAAATCAATTTTTCTACATTTTAAAATCATCAGGTCTCTTTATTTTTAATACAGTGACACACATTTTCTTTTCTTATATCCAACATCATGGCGATTTCAAAATGCTGTGAAATTTTTTTTTCTTAAAATTACATTATTAAAATAAATTAAATATATTTTGCATAAATCCTTACTCATTCATTCTATTGTATAACAAATAAACAATTATATATTTTCATTCATTCTTATAAGCGCCATTACAGAAAACCGAAATTTGGATTTGATCGCAATTATCTTGATCCATTTTATTTTTGCAATTATTGACTGTAATTTCTTATTTTCACAACACTTTAATACACCAAAATGTTCATCCTGATGATCTCTTTCAATTTACGATTAATTAGAATATAAATTAAAGCTGCTTACCATTTTGCTTGATTTTTTTTAGAACCACGTTTCAAAATACGTCGAACACTTAAAATGCTCGAATGAAAAAGAAAGAAAAAGATGCAAAAAAGTTGTAGGTTATGTGAATAGCTGCTAAAAATTTATGCTAAAAATTGTTTTTTATATCAATTCTCTTCAATTATTATTTTCAAATTGCTTGGTAATTTACAAATGAACGAAATATGTAAACACAAATTCAATTTATATAGAACGAAATCAGAAAGAATTGGATTTTAATTTCATAATATTGTGTCAGTTAATTGATGCGGCGTTGCGTAAAATTCAAATTAAAATTATTTTGACGGTTACACAAAAAATTCTATTTGCATTTCATTTGTGCTATCGAGTTATTCCGGTGACGCTTTATTATATTCTTGTCATACATAAAAATTAATAATATTTAACAAATTTAATAAATATGATTTCCACCATATTTTTAATTTATTTCAATCAGTAAATTTTAAAGTGTCAACTACCACATGGATACTTTGTCACTCGATATATTAAAATTTGTCAAAAGACTTTAATCATAAGTGTCTCATCTTTCTATGCAGTTCAATAACTTATTGAATTTCAAATATAGATTTTCTTGATTATAAGCAAAATTAATTAAAGGAAGCATTTTTGAAGTTGATTTATTTTTTCATGACATTAACACAATTATTTTCATGTCGTTTTCAAATATGTGCTCATATCATATCAACCTGCTTAAAATCATGACAGAGGAAGAGAGAAAAAGAGAATAAAAATTTATGAAGATTGTTTGCAAAAGAATTTTATAAATTCCTCACAATTGTCATAATAATCATAAAATAAACAAGTTTCATTGAGTTTGAGCTATCAAAATCTAGATTAAGCTGTAAACAATTGTGTATACTCACACACACACCAAATTATTAATTCAAATTCATATAAAAAGGAAATTATTCTGGAACTTGACACCAATTAATTTGCATCAGCAATAAATTTCTGTCGGAGCTTTTTATTAAATTCTCAATATCTTTCATTCTCTGTGTCAAATGTACAAGTTATGATAAATTATTACATGAAATAATAGATAGATTGATCTATTTAAGTGAAAGACAATTAATTGAAGTTAAATTTATGATGCACACACGATATGTATGTGATAAAATAGCCGCAAACGGCACGAAGCTTTTCCTCAATCGTTTTAAACTCGCGTATCATGTTCTCCGCTGGAATGTATTCAAATACGAAAAAATGTAACTTCAACTTCATTATTACCATTGGTTTAAATTTCTCTATGCATTTTGTGCAAATAATAAAAACAAACATTTCATCAGTATTGCAGTTGCTTGTTTCTAGAGTTTCTCTATCATTTTTTTCATGTATGTAGATTATTAAATGATGATTACCTCAAAAAGTTGATACCCTCATTGACTCTTTTATTTAATTTATCATTATTACAAATACCGGATGAATGAATGATGATACACAAATATGATGATGATGATGATGATAAGTGCGAAGAGTAAAGTGTAAGTGTATAAACATGTTTTATTTCTATACTTTATTTAGATTTATAAAAAATATCTGAGTACATGTTTAGGATTAATATCATAATTGAAAATGAAAATAGAAAACAACTGATTGAAAAAAATTTCCATTTAAAAAGTTTATCATCACAAAAGGTAAAATCTTTCCATTTGTTTAACAAGCATTGGGATACATAATCATTATAATTGTGCAATAATCTGTTTCCATTACCACTTTTATTCCTCTTTCTCTCCTGAATTCTCATTCTATCCGCTCTATTATATTTGCATACGAACATACATACCTATAATCCTTGAATAAAAAAGGTTAAGACACTTTGATTTGGTAAATTTATTCATTCAAAAAAAGTTTTTCAAAAGTGTATTGTATTTCATTTGATTTTATTTGATTAATTTATTAAATTGAGTATCTTTGCCTTGTTTAATAATGATTCATTGCAGAATAACAATCCATATAGGTGGAAATTATTATTTTTTTCTCTGTAATTTTTCCGTTGCTTTTTCCCTTGTTATTCTGATGGTACGCTATTCTACAAGTACTTGTTGCTTTCGTATTTCCATTTTATTCTCGTAAGAATGCCAGAAAAGTAAAAAGAAGAATTTAGGGAAGGAAAAAGGATATTGAAAGAATTGAAATTGTTTTTTTGGCATATTGTGTGTATATTTGTGATTTTTGTGATCATGGAAATACTTTTTGTTTTCTATATGTCGATAATAAAGAATCAGTAGGTAGTACAAAATGCTTTTCATTCTCACATCATCATCGTAAAATGCTGTATGTATTCATACATATTACTTACACATAAATGTGCCAACTGCATGCACTGCAAAAGAGAAAAAAAAGAGAATGAATTTTTGTGTAGTAATAACAATAATATAACGTCGAGCACTTTAAATCATATTTTAAAGTCTTTCTTTCATATGTGTGACTTAAATAAGCGAATGCATATGTATATATATTAGTGAAAAATGAATGAATGAGAATTGAATGAAAGGAGAATAAAAAACGGTGACGAAGGTGATAGAAGAGAAAAGAATTAAATTAAATTGTTGCGCAATTCTCACTCTCTTAGATAAAAGATGTTTCAATAAAAGGTAAATGAGTGAGAGAATGAAAAGTCATTTGTTGAAAAGTCACTGCAAGTATGTAACAAAAGAAGCTGTTGAGAAAATCATGCGCAACCGCCACCACTGTGAATCGAAACGCACACAATTTTATCGCACACGAAAATCATATCATTTTTTCCCAAAACATCAATTCAGTATCGTTGTTCCCGTCGTCGAATAGAGAGGCAATCTCGGTGGCTTAGAAATAAATAGGAAAAAAGAATATAAAGTAGCATTTTCAAACTGTTGATTTTTTTTGAATTGTGTGAGAAGAGAGAAATCATCGTCTCACATGCTATTTTCTTATTTTATTCTCATTCACTAAATATTCTTTTTTTGAATAATCAAGTCGCTCATTCAACTCGCGAAACGCCGCGGTTACGGATCAAATAAATATTAAAAGAAATTAGTCGTTGTCGGGGTGCTCATAAAAATAATATCAAAAAGGTTGTTTTTTATTTTTTTTTTGAAGAATCAAGAACAAAGATTAAGACATAAAAAATGATGATAATTTGAGTTAATGTAAATTTTATGGCAGAAATTAAGAGTAAAAGATCTTGTTGAGGATCGTTAAATAAAGAATGAAATAAAGTATACTCAAAAAAAGAGGAGGAAAAAAAGCTTGAAAAGTAAAAAAGCTGAAAAGTGGAAAGATTAAGTATGTTGAATATAAAAAAAGCTGGATTAACAACAACAAGCATATTCATTCATTCAACAATTGAGTGGTGATACACGACATGCACAAAAATAAAGTACACGTATATTATACAAAGACGAGAATAAGAGAATCGTTAAAGCAAATATACATGCACATACAAAATATAAAGAGTAAATTCAACAGATTGTGAATAAAAAAGAGAGATAGATAGAAAGAATTTTATTATAAAAAAAAGAAAAATTTTGTCAGTAAGTAGAGTTGTGATTTAGTGAAGGATCTCATCAATTTTATCTTTTATTTTATGCCCATTCACTTCAAAAACAAAAAAACTATAAATAATAAAAATCATAAAAGTATTTTTCACTTCACATGCAACAAGTTGTGAACAAAAATGAAAAAAACTTCATGGTTCTTGACATCAAAAAAAAAAAATTTGATTCATTGCCAAAAAATTCTTTATTAACTTTTATGTAGATTTCTATAGGATAAAGTGAAAGTGAAATTTGATATTTATATTCTAAGAATTATTCTAAAGAATTTGTTTTATTAATGAGATGAATAAAATTGACCGGATGCTTTTCTTAATTTGAATAAATTCTTGAATATTTTAAATTATAAAATATTGATGTTTTGTGACTGCCCATCTAGAATACATAAGTTATTACAATTTATTAAAATTCTAATGAATATTTCTAATTTGATTAAAATTTCGATTTTATCGGATTTTAAAGAATTAATTTTAAACATTTAAATTCCGTTAAAAAAAAGATTTTAAAAAATTTTAAAAGTCAAAAACAATTTTTTTAAATTTTTGAACCCTAAATAAAATTCATGGCTAGAACAACAAGTGTCAAGACAAGACTATAAGATTTATATTAAAATTCTAAAAGGTGTTTCATAAGAAAAAATTTTTGAAAATCTTGCGATGCTGTGGTATCCAAATTAACGTAAAAATAATCTAATGAACTTTTTGGCTATGCTATGACTTACATTTTTAATGAGAAACCTCTCTTTCATTTCTCCATACTTTTTATATCTTGTCGATTTCTGATTTTAAATTAAAATTTCAAAGTTTATTAACAAAGCCCATAAAATGCAAATGAAGAAACAATTCAGAGTGTTTTGAAGAATCAGTTTAAGGCAGTTTAAACCACTACTCAGTAAAAACAGAATGGTGAAAGAAGTAGAAGACAAAGAAAATAATCTTAAAAGCATCGAGTCGTATTTAGGAACTTAATGAATTGAATATTTCATGAACATTTTTTTTTCTATTGGTATTTTGTGTAAGAACGTGAGATTGGAACGCAATAATTTATTTCATCTCACAATATTATGTATATATACAGCTTCAAGTACTTTTTTTCACTCTCGGAATAAATATCGCCTTGGCAATATTTTCATTTCTCCCGCATCCACCGTATTTCTTTCTTTTTTTTATTCTCGCTTTTTGCTATCTTTGCCATTATTGAATTTGAAAAGGATGAGAGAAACATAAACGAATAAACATTTCTCTCTTTTGGGAATGGATTTTTATTTTATTCCACAATAGACACACAACAACTACCAACTGACACAACGTTAAACAAACTTTTTTACATAACAAGGAAAATTTAATATTTATTGACATCAAAATAATTCCATTTTATATTGAAATTTTTCAATCTTTCCTTGTAAATTGAAAAGCATTGCAGTATTTTAAATTTGATTTTCAATATCATTTACCTGCCATATCTAAACTAAATTCAATTTTCTTGCTAAATTTCTTTTTAAAAAATTTTCACTCTTTGTCATTTCAAACTTTGAATTTAATTTTACATAAAAATATCCTACTTAAGAAATTCATAGTTCAAAGAGTTCTAAAGGTTATAAACAAAGCATTTAAATATTTTTACCTATTTTTAAAAGTGTAAAATGAAACTTTTTCTCAATTATTTGAAGAAAGGAAGAAGAAGGGAAAAAAGTTGAATATTCTGAAAGACGTGGTAAAAGTTAAATGAAGGAATAAATGGAAGGGAAATGAAATAAAAAAGGTCTTGAAAGTGTAAATTGCTCTTCAGTCATCGTTTTATATGTTAAATGCCGTTGCCGTTGTAAGCATTGATGTCAAAGTGATGAAGCTTGAAACTTTTCCTTCATCAGCATCCTTTTACTTTTTCTCTCTTCTTTTCTTTAAAGGTAAAAGAGAGATGCACTATTATAAGAAGTTTAAAAAACTTAAATTAAATTTCATAATCTTACTCTTACATTTTCCATTTTCATGTCATCGTCAACATTGTGACAGAAAAAAGTTTGTAAGTGACAGAGACGAGAGAGAATCAAGAAAATAATAATTTACATATTCAACGAATGAAAAATGAATCATGGTATTTTGCATAAAAAAGAGAATGAATGAATGAAGGATGAAAATGGCAAGCAGTAAATTTGTTTAGTAAATGAAAATTCAATTATCCAAAAGGGTTGAAAACTTTTTACATTGTCTCTTTCTATAATAGAATAATGTTATTTATTTACATTTAATGAGTGAATTAAAAGTTTTAAAGTGTGAAAAATAAATGTAAAAAATTAATAAGCAATTTATAAATTCACAAAAGTTATCAATCCTTAAGAATTAATGCGTTCTAGCTCTCACAACAACAGCTGTGTGTAACAGCATAGCAATATATAATTTAATTTATATGACAAATGACAATGTGTTAACGTGAAAATTCTTTGACTGCTATCGACAACAAAAAGAAATAGAAATTCTCTTAGACAGTAATGAAGTTATTCAGTTCATTTTTTATATGTGACATGTGACATCATAATTAAACTAGACCTAACTCAATATTCTCTCATTTCCAAGTTCTAAAAGCAATTTTATGTAGAACTTTTATTAAAAAAGGAAAAAGAGAAAGAAATTAATGAAAATCATGGAAGAAATTGTCGTCTTAAAGAAGGATGATACTTGAGAACTTAATTAAAATTGATCTAGGAGGTAGAAGAAGCAAATTTCAATATTAACCGCAATTTTGATTTATGCAGTGAAGTAAAATATTTCTTAGTAGCACAATTTGTGGGTTTTTAACTCATGCTTTGTTATGATGTCATAAAATTATCCACAATAATAGAATCTATTAGTATATGGCATAAATATAAACCTCATTGCCACACACTATTGTATACATGCGGAGAGTGACGATTTTTCAATTTTTATTACATTTTGTTGGGGTTTTCAATTTAGTTGCTGCCTTTAAGCGCTAAATTTCACATTCTCATGGTTACCAATTTTCCATCTCATCAAAAGGGCATAATGCAGTTTTCTATTATACATATGCTCGACTAATGTACGTTTCATTTTTCTCTTTCATTTGATACGATTATCTCCATAGAAACGTTAGCTGGGCAGCGATTTTTCAATTTTCATTGCAATTTAAATTGTTAGAGCAACTTTTTGCTATAGAGAATGTAATACCTTGAAAAAATACTAATTTTTAGCAGAAAATTACTTTAATGTTTTTTGATCAACAACTTTAAGAAATTTTAAAAATAACGACATTTTGAAATTTGATTGTAAGATTATTTAAATTTTTACAAGATTAATCTTGATTTCTCATATTTTGCAATAATTAAAAGTCTTCTGCATCAAAATGGCAGTAATTCTATAAAAAATACTAAAGACCAAAATTTAAAAAGTTTTATTAACTGTAATTACTACCGAAAAAATCCGCTAAAAACAAGTTTAAATAATTCTATAAAGTTAAAAGTCGTAGTAGGTAGTAGCCCCAGTAATGAAGCAATCAAGATGGATGATGATTCATTTAAAGAGACAATACCAAAAAAAGTAGAGTTTCATTGAACTCGTGCGTAGATGTGTTCTAATTAAATTACATGAGAGTAAAAATGATCTGAACTAGACCTTTGTTTTTTCTCTCTCTCTTTTTATGGCAAAAGAAATTAAGAAATGGCAATTGAATTGATGATAAGTACTTAATAAATAAGCAATTCTTGACGTTTGTGGTACAGCAAAACAATTTCTTTTTCTTTCCTTCTACTCAATTATTTAGTATTGGGTCGTTTAAATCAATTATTTTTCTCTTTCTCTCATTCTTGTTTGTCTCTCGATTAAAATTCATTTCTTCGAAGTATTTTTCGCTCCAAATAAACACAAAACTTGAACTTGATTTTTCTTCTTACCTAATTTTAAATTCTAATGATACGATTAATATTGTATTTGATAGGAAATCTTTATTGCTTTATCAAGCTTACTTTTTCTGGGGATTTTGAGCTATTAATTTTTATTGTGCTCTAAATCAATTTAAATTTTATTACAGTTTATTGATATCGAGTGAATGTTGATTCAAACCAGTTTGTTTCTCATCCAATTCATTAAAAAAAGAGTTTAAAATTGAATAAATATCAGTCAATAAATTTTTATTTGCAGTCAGGTTGTAATACGATAAAAAATCAAGCTCTAATCAAGTTGTCAACTCTCGTTTTCTATATATAACAAAAATTAGAGTGTTCTCGAGAGTTTGATAAGTAAAAACGTTTTCTCAGTATCATGATTTTGATGTCAGTTGAGTAATTTATTGACACTAAAACATTGTACGTTGAAAAAATATCAAATCAATGCCAATTTTATAGGTATGAATGAAAAATTTGATACAAATGAAGAACAAAATAATACTTAAGCACAAAAAATTCTCATCTCTAATAATAATGTTGTAAATTGATCTGGGTATTCTGTTCATTCCCACAAACTCTAATGATATTTGTGTTTATATTGTTCTTCATGATTATATTAAATTATATGATTACGTTTGATACATTTCGCACATTCTCTCTCTGTCTCATTTTCGCATGATGATGATGATAACAAAATGTTGCTGATGAGAGCAATATTTAGTTCATTGCAATCTCATCATTTAATTTAAAATATGACACTTATTACATGTAAATTACTTTTTTGCAAAGAAATCTTCAAGGAAATCTTGATTGCCTAAAGAATATTTCTTTTATAAAAAATACAATCGTTAAAAATTATTTGAAAATATTTTCAAAAAAAAATTCGAAACTGTTTTTTCAAAGTTTTTTTTTAAAATCCAAGTTTTTAAAGCTTGCAAATTATCAATTTTTCAAAAAACAATCGCATGCAAATAACAACACTTTTTTCAAATTGCATTGCATGTCTACATATGTTCAAAAGGTCATCTGTCATCATTTGAAAATCACATTCAAATGTGTTGATAACAGGCAGCTAATAATAACGTCAAAAAACTTTTTTTTAGCAATTTTACTGTTTTTTTCCAATGAATATCACAATTGAGCGGAGGAGTTGTAAACTAACCGAAAATAATCTTTTTGTCTTTTTGGATTATGTAGTGACATGTATATATACAATTAATTTCACGCTCTTTCCGTATCTCGTGAAATCTAACGCATAAAATGTCTTTGTAGACACATGTTCAATTTTTGTTTCTTAATCTCAAATAGAAAAAGAAAATTAAGATAAAATTTTAGAAAAAGCTCAATTTATTTACATTTTTCACTTAATCAAAACAATTCTATTTTTATTTTCAAAAATAAGAATGAATAAAAGAAAGGCACACGTATTGTTTGTCTGTCACAAAAAATTGAATGTCTCGACAGCAATTTTTTTGTCACAATCATTAAAATTCTTCAACAAAAAAATGACACTCAAATGGAAAATCCCCAAGAAAATTATTTTTAGAATAGTAATTTATTGCTTGACCTCTTAGACTTTATGTCTAAAGCAAAAAATGAAGATTGTCAGCATGCAAAACATTTTTAAAAATCAATGTGAATGAGAGAATAAAAAATTGCCGTTTTAATAAAGTTATTTTGTAAATTAATTTACGCTTAATTAACAGAAGGACTTTTTATGAAAAATGAGAAATTTTCAGGTCAACAAGTGAGCAGAAAATTGTTTGAATAAGAAAATTTGATTGAGATTTTTTCCTTCAATATTATTTTTCTTATACAGCTCTTTTATATTTAGATACTTGATTATGATTGATTGATTTATGTAACGCAAAAAATAACATTTTAATAATCAATAAATAGTAGAAATAATCACAATTTGTTATGCAAATTATGAAAAGTAAATTTTAATTAAAATTCCTACACAGAGTCTTAATTTTATAATTGATTTAAATCAATTTTGTCGTGTCATGTTTTTGATTAAATTAGTAACTTATTTTCTTTATGTTTAAGGTTAAGAAAAGCATAATTAATTGATTTTTTAAGATATCTTAAATAAAATTTTTTTATTTCTAAAAACTGCCAAAACATCATCATCAACACTTCGCACATCTTAAAAAATTCCTATTGAAAATTTTCAGACGTATTTTCAATTTATGCGTCTTTAAATTAATTGAAATATTTTGATTTTTCGTGAAAAATAAATGAATCATATCGAAATATTGGAAACAAATGTTGGAGGACTCATTTATTGATGTTTGTGTTTATAACTATTTTATTTTTTGTTTACTGTTCTCATTTGTAAAAATAAAATTTTTCTCACTATGTTACGAATATTATCCACTTACCTAGTAAATTTTCTTTACTTGAAACCGCATTTTAAACGACTTTGTAAATCAAATTTGCAACAGATGCAATTTACATCATAACGAATTGAGTAAATAAAAATTTTAGCCTTCTTAATAAGCGTTTTCATTTAATTTCCACTGCTGCCACAGTGAATATAAAATTAAGACGATTATTACATACATCAATCTTGTCAGTGACAGGTTTTTTTGAATCTTTGAGTAGGAGATTAAAATGATTTCATGTCGAATTCTATATATAAAGCAAATATCATAACATTATTTTTGTTATTTTCTTATGTCAAAATGCGATTCTGTGTAGGAAATGAAAGGAAGATATTCAATACAAACACTCATGAGACTAAATTCTCAATAGAAATGTAATATGGTACGAAAAACTTGATGTTGAAATAGGAAAATAATCCATGTAAAGACTCTTGATTAATATCCTTTAATAGAATACAAAATTTATATTTTCACTTAAAGAATAATGCAAATCAAAGCATAGAAAATTTTTTGTCTATTTTACAAATATTACCCTTAAATAAAGAAAAATTCTAAAGAAATTTAATCCAAAATGTCTTCGCCTTGGCGGAAAACTCAATTTTATTTTTTTACTCTCTTCTTATAAGATTGATACTTATACAACATTGCGTTTATTGCCACTTCAGGCCATTCGAATTCAATAAACTTTTTGGCTTTACGATCAACAACAAAGTTACTTATTTGCTTAAACCCTTTTTGTGTTGAAGCATAATATTAAAGTAAAATTTCTTTCATCAAATTCTAGAGAGGAAATTAGGAAATTATTCAATTAGAAGTATGTAATAACCAAAGATTAATGAAGAAAAGTTAACGAAACTTGTTCATTACGCATACATTTATACATAAGTAGATAAAAGGAGTATACATGAAAATAAATATTTAAACAGATAAATACGCTCATGGCATCGTTGGGAATATAAGTGTTTAGTGAGAAGAGAAAAAAGTGAAGCTTGAGGATCTAAAATTTTATTTTTTCAAATTCACTTATTGAATACAACCCACATGAAAAGAAGAGTTTTGATGTTTTAGCAAATACATCTAAATGTATTGCTTCCCCTTAAAAATATTACATTTTCTATTTCTGAATAAAAACTCACGAATCAAAAAAAAGAAGAAGATTGCGACATAATAAAAAGTTAAAAAATGTTTTCATTTTTTCGAGAAAAAATTATTTTTTATTTTGCTCCCAAATGAACAGAAGAAAAAGAAGGAAACAAAGACAACAATATGTATAAAGTCATCATCGTAAAATAACAACGACGGGAGTCTAATTTAATTGCTCAGTGGTAGCAGATAACAGCGCTGAGTAAATATATATCACAGCATTGTAGTGATAAATAAATCTAGAAAATTCTGTCTGAAGTGCACTTGAATTCATGGTAAGACAGATTGAAGTGCTTTTTTGTGTTGATTCGATTAATAAAGTTTAAATTAAATTATATTTAGAAAAGTTTTTATTGTATAATATTTATCACAAGGTTAAGATACTCTTAATAGAATTTACTTTGAAATTACCGAATGAAGTCTTTGAATACATAGCGAAGATTGTGTTCATTATTTACTTTTTATATTTTTAAATTAGAATTTTTGAGTTGATAAAATTGAAATGTATTACGAAATTAAACTAGAATTATAAAACATATGAGTGTAATTATGTTAATTTACAAACTTACCTATTGATTGTTCATTTACTTTGCAAGTTTCTATTGGAAAGTACAACTTTTTTACGATTTGAAAAAATATTTTGCTAAAACAGC
The DNA here is from genome assembly GCA_018290095.1 of Polypedilum vanderplanki. Taxonomy (NCBI): domain Eukaryota; kingdom Metazoa; phylum Arthropoda; class Insecta; order Diptera; family Chironomidae; genus Polypedilum; species Polypedilum vanderplanki. The sequence continues at coordinate 22,157,732 of CM031379.1, read as the reverse complement.
TTCTTTCACTCAATAATTTGTGCTGTCAATTGCACGAAAGAGAAGTTTTCAAGAACTTTTACAAAGATTTGCTTCAATATTCATTAATATTCAATTTCATCTGCTTATAACAGAGAGTAATAGGAAAAGTTTCATTCTGAAATGCAATTTACTGCAATATTCAATTTAAATGAAACTGAACTTTTATCTATTTGCTCTATTCTTTAGAAATTGAATAAAGTTTTATTATTATTGACACAACAGCACAGCAGTAGCATTGATGATTATTCAAAACAGCATGACTTACACAAAAAGGGATGATATAAAAAAATGATGAAAGAAAAAAAGAAAGATATCAAGAATACTTGTATGCCATTGTTACAAGAGTATCGATATACGTCTATCATTCACATGTTTCGATGCATTATCATTTTGATGTTATATCAAGTTCACTTTTTCATCAACATTGCAGTTGTTGGAATATCAAGAGCGTCTTCTCATCAAACAAGTCACACCGCAAAGGAAAAAAGTGAGAAAAGAAGAGAAGCAATGGTGTGAAAATGTAAACACGAACAAGAGAAAAATTTTCCAAGATTGAGCTGCGTTCAACTATTAATGCTGAAATAAATTGCTTCTCTTGCGTTTTTGCTTCGTTTCTCATCTTTTGCGAGGATTTATATGTAAAAGCTTTCTTGTGAACTCTAAAAGGATGTATAGATGCTTAAGTATATTTTTCTCTACTATTTCACATGCTCAAAGATATGCTTCGTTACTTTTTCAATAGAAATATAAAATGTTAACTTCGCAACCATACATCAAGCACATACTCTTTTTACATTTGAGTAATTTTCGTTGAAAACAAGATTTTTCATATGTGTTTGTGTAAATTACATGCTTTTTAAACAGATTTACATGCTAGATTGAAGACACAACCGATATCAATCAAAAATTCAGCAGCAATTTATCTTTAAAATTTAGCATCTAATTGATTAAATTTTTAATATGATTAAAAAACGATTTTTGGCATGAAATCTTTAATGAATTTAGTATGAGAAAGGTTTATTAAATTGAATTGTCATAATTTTATTAGAGAATTCATTAGATTTTCAATTTATAATGTAATTTGACTTTTATAGCTATGAAAACAAAAACTGTTTTTGACAAAAAAATGTTACTTAAACACAAAAATTCTTCTTATTTTTATTAAAAATATTAAAAAAAAAATTAAATTAGCAACTTTAAAATTTATAAACGAAACAAATTTTGTAGGATCGATAAAATTTCTTACATGAAAGAAGTAGGGTAAAGGAACCTATTTATCGTCCTATTTTAAAAAAATAATTTTCAAAACCACCTATCTCACTTAATATTTCATCAATTTTCATTCTATTTGAAGTATTTAATGTAGAATGTGAAGCACTTTTATTTAAATCATCATTTATAAGTGAGCGATAATTAGTTTAATCACAATTTCACTTTAAATACGGAACCTAATTATCGTCCTATGGAACCTAATTATCGTCCTATTTGGATCCAATTTATCGACCTAGTTGTTTACATAACACTTTATGAATAAAATATTTTTAAACACTATTTAGAGCTATTCTTTTCCACTTATTAACACTTTCTAAAACTATCATAATGCACTAAATACTAAGAAAATTGATTTTAAATGAGAAAATTTAATTTCGAAATTTTTTGTTTTGATTTCTGTCGACGACCTCTGTAATTTTTGTAGTGAAGCGCATTTAAAATCGCAAAATTTTAGGACGATAATTAGGTTCCAATAGGACGATAATTAGGTTCCACAAGTTTCACTCAATCTAGCTCTTTAATGATTATTTAAAAAATTATAATCATTGCAATGTATAATTCGAGATAAATGTAGTTCGGTAAAGTTATAAACAGTGGGAAAATTGAATAAAATCAGTGAAAAGTTGTCAAATGAAAACATTGCAAAATATTCTATTTATTTTGGAAAATCAAAAAATGAACATTTCGCGTAAAATAAAGAATCTGCTGATCAAATGAAGTGCTAAATAGTGTTTAAATGTAACATATTATCATAACAAATCATAAGTTTATCAATGGAATGAGTTTAAAGTGATAAATTTCAATTTTTCAAAATAGGACGATAATTAGGATAGGACGATAAATAGGTTCCTTTACCCTACAACAATTTCTAACATAATTTATTGAAATCTCGTTCTCTTCTCTCATCAAATATTTGTCATTATTGAATGAGTTTTCTCAAGTGAATATCAATAAATATGTATGAGAAAGATAAAATAAATATTTTGTGTCATGTTTGTGTATCTACCGATACAGAATTCAATTGAGATTTGTGAGAAAGCTCCTAAATAAGTTTATTAACAAAACATGAAATGTATTTATTCATTTTGTTTTTATTCATATGTTGATAGGGAAGAGAGGAGGATAAATATACCGAGATTGTTATTTGACGAGGAAGGAACAATAATCAACAATCATTATCATCATCATCTATAATTAATATAGAATAAAACAATTAAAGACAATACTTTTTATACACAATAATCACGATAGGAGATAAATTTAAAAGTCTAAAAGATGAGCACGAATCATAACGCAAATCATGATCAGCAGCCGCTAGCGAGAGAAAAAGAACGTCGGAGTGTACTTGGCGAGAACCTTTTGACTATTGTGACGATAATTGGTGTTGTTGGAGGAACAATATTTGGACTTATTTTAAAAAAATCCGACCAAAAATGGACACAGCGTGACATTATGTACATTCAATATCCTGGTGATTTATTCTTAAGGATGCTTAAATGTCTTATTGTGCCATTGCTTGTATCGTCAATCACGAGTGCAATAGGTGCTCTAGATTTAAGTTTATCTAAACGAATTGCGTTGAGGTAAATTAACCTGGTTTTTTTTTAAAAAGTCATTTTAAATTATAAATTTATTTAATTTATAGATCTATAATTTATTATTTTACTACTACAATATGTGCGGTAATTCTCGGTATTCTTCTTGTAACTGTTTTCAAACCTGGTAAAGGATATCAAACAGAAGTACAAAATGATGCAAAGGTTACTCGTGACGTACTCACAGCTGACACACTTCTTGATTTAGTGAGGTAAACATTCATAAATTTTAATCATAAGAGTAATGCGATAATAATATTTTTTACAGAAACTTATTTCCACCAAATATCATACAGGCAACAATGTTTCAGTATAGAACGCAATTGGAACCACCAGAAAATGCAACAGCTCGTGTTGGTAATGGCACAGAAATAAAAATTTCAGACCTCTCCCCCGATGTCCGTAATCACTTCACTATAAGCAAATATAATTTGACATATTTTAATAGCACAGAAGGTTAGGCGATTTATTTTATCAAAATTTATCAAATCAGGCTTTAAACGTTCATTAATTGATATGCTGGTGTGTGGGCTTAATTTTTCTTAATTGGCATGCCCAACTACCGCTTGACAACAAGGATAAATTTATTTTTAATTAATTTTTTTTCTATCTTTTTACTTTGCTTTCTTTCTCTTCAAAATTCTAAAAAGGAAATTGAAAAATTAAGAGATTTCTCTCTCGTTTTTTGGTTCATGTAAATCGCTTTTTCAGACAGTCTGTGTGTATCATCATTGAGAGTAACGCTCACACACTTTAAGGCATGTTTATGAGCGAGAAATAAATGCTTTCAATGATAATACCAAAAAAATATATAGGTGAAATAAGATTACTGAAACTTCCATTATCATTAAGTCATTCTACTAGAATAACAAAAATTATCAGGTTTTAAGAAATTCAAAAGAAATTTTTTGTAATTTTCGAAAAAGAAATTTGGAAACTTTTAAAAAAAATCAAAAAGCTTTTGGAAAATACGAACTTTTTTTTTGAAAATTTTGAAAAATTTTAAATCTAAAATTTCAAGAAAAAAAATAAAATAAGAAACTTGCACTTGACTGTTTTGACAAATTTTTCATAATAACAATCTAACAATATTTTTAGTGTAATATCATTCTGAAATAAAAATGCACTCATAATTTTATCATGCAACGAATCATTAACAAAAATTCTATTCTATTATGATGATTATAATGCTTATTTTAAGAGATGCTTGCCTACAATAATATTTAATATTTCAATAGAAATAAAATTAATTTTTATTCACACATGTTGAGCACATGATATCAGCAGCCAATAGACGTGTAATATTTGAATGTGTACATGACTGAAAAACTATAGCAACAGTTGTGGTTGTATAACTTTATTAATTGAGGATATCCTCAATGTTTTATCTACCCATATCAATGACACAATGTGTGTGTAAATGTCTGCTTTTTATAAATCACTGAAGGCAACAGCAGCAGGTTGCTATTGTTACTGCAAGTGATATGCGAAATATTTGATCTGAAATGAAAAGCAACGGATGAGCATCACTAAATCGTGCTCGTATGAAACGAGAGAAGCATTTTTAATGAGAATCTATATGATCGCACTTTAATTTTCTAGAATAAAGATAAACTAACAAGAATGAGGTGTTAATTTATAAGAAATTTACAAATTTGAAAAATAAGAGCCCTCTTAATTTAATAAGCAAATAACATTAAAAAATATTTTGATAAGAAATTTGAAAGCCTAAAAAACAACTTGCTTACAATTTTTTTTTGGTGAAGGTGAAATAACTTTTTTTGTCTAACTCTTCTAACACACGTGATTGGAATTAATTGGTGGAATAAAAAAAATTCCACAGGCTTATGATGATGATTTTTTATTGCTCCACTGAGGAAATTTTTTCTCTTTAAATTATGATGAAGGAGTATACTGTGCGTATCGTCATCATGAGCTTATGGAATTAAATTTCATCCTTGTTTGCTTCAACATCTGAAAGGTTATTACTGTTGAAGCAAGCACGAGGTAATCTGATTAAAGACTAATATAGAAAATTATTTCTTTTCCCCTTTGAATTAATACAAAAAAAAAAAACAGTGGTACCTTTAACGGAATTTAAGATTAAAGGAGAATGGCGTGAAGGAATGAATGTCTTGGGTTTAGTAATGTTCAGTGTTGTTCTTGGTGCAACAATTGGCAAAATGCGTGAACGTGGAAAGCCCATTCAAGATTTCTTAGTATCACTGAGCGAGGCAATGATGATTATTACACGTTGGGTTATTTGGTAAATATTTTATTTAATATTTCTTGATTATTTTTAATATTTTTCTTAAATAGTTTATTTCTTTAAATTTGCTTTCTATAGTTGTAATATCAATCATAAACAAGAAACTTTAGCTTTTAAAACCATTAACTATTAAATTTTTATTTCTTCATACTTAGGCTTTCACCAATCGGTGTCTTCTTCCTCATTACTGCTAAAATTCTTGAAATGGATTCACTAGCTGATGTCATTGGAAAATTGGGAAAATACTTTATTACAGTCATGTTTGGTCTCTTTGTTCATGGTTTTGGAACAATTGCCGTCATTTTTTATATAACTGTAAGAAAGCTGCCATATGGTTTTGTCTTTAAGATGTCACAAGTTTTAGCAACAGCCTTTGGTACTGGTTCAAGTTCTGCAACAATGCCAATCACAATCAATTGCTTAGATAATATGGGAATTGATCCACGTGTTACAAGATTTGTGGTACCTGTAGGTGCAACAATCAACATGGATGGTACAGCACTTTATGAGGCTGTTGCTGCTTTGTTTATTGCTCAATTACGTAATATACAATTAACATTTGGACATATCGTAGCTGTTAGGTAAAATACCTATTTTTTATTGATTATTTAATTTTGCTAAATTTTTATTTATTAGTGTAACAGCCACTGCCGCGTCAATTGGTGCCGCAGGCATTCCGCAAGCTGGTTTAATCACAATGGTTATGGTTCTTGATACTGTGGGTTTGCCTGCTGAAGATGTCACAATTATTATTGCAGTCGATTGGCTTCTGTAAGTTCTCTTTTAAAAAATATAGAAAGAAATTTTTATTGATTGAATTTTAACAGTGATCGATTCCGAACAACAATTAATGTTATGTGTGACGCACTTGGTACTATTCTTGTAGACCATTTATCAAAAGGAGAATTGAGTGCAACTAATGCGAGATTGGTAAGAAAAATTTAATTTTAACTCTTAGAAATAATAATTATTTTTGAAATATATTTACAGGAATCGGGTGAGCCACATGAGTTAGTTGAATTACATCATTCAAAGGAATAAAGTGAGGATAGTGAAAACGATGAATCCATTTAGAATTTTCAGAAAAGCTTTTATTGATGAAAGCTTCCATTAAGTTTTTGTTTCATAAAAAATGATTTTTACTTACTAAAAATGTGGCTCATATTGATTGTTTAAAATGAAGAGAGCTATCATTGATTTGTTCAAATTAAAACAGTTGATATGAGTGTGGTCATGTTAATTTGAATGCATATTGAAGAAAAATTATTAATATGTAAAAATAGCAATTAGGAACAGAAGAAAAATTTTAATTTCGATTTCTGCTTTTTAATTTTTAATTTTTGTTTCCTTTAAAGTTCAAATAAAAAAAAATGAAAATTCAGAAAAATTTATTTTTTATATTTTTTTTCGCATGAATTATATAAAGAGATGAGAAAAGAAATTAAGTATGTATGTAATGATAGGATATAAGAAAAGAAGAAGAAAAATAAAGACGAAATTATATTAGTGACAATAATTTATTATGTAATCCCATTAAACAATCATGTTCCCCTCCCTTTACATACATGAAAATATTGATAAAGAAAAACCTCTATTTGATCAATCTCATACCTTTTTTGTTGTTGTTAATCTATAGCTATATTTCTATTTTGTTGACTTATTCTTATTCTACCTTTTTATTCGAATCATGTCATATTGAGAAAAAAAGATAATAATGATAAAATTTTAAGAAAAAATTAAACGTGGATGTGTTAATGGATAATAATTTTGAATCAATCTATAGCATGAAAAAAGAAGAAGAAAAATATTAAAATGAAAAAATTGTTAGAAAAATAAACCATTTGGATACCAATATTATAATTATAATAATAATGGCGAAACGATATTTTTTGTGTAATAAATAAAAATTAAATGTGTTCAAAAATGCATCATCACTGAAAAATTCATTTAAAATTCTCTCTTTTTCTAGTCAATAGCAGCAACTGATTAAAATTTTTTATGTACATAACTTTTATTAATAATTCATTTACACACTTCAGTTTCTGATTGTTATTCATCAAAATTATTATTTTTTTGTCACAAGCATTTATTGTGAAGATGATGATGGCTGTTGTGATTCATTAGTCGCTGTTGATGATTGCATCATACCAGGAGGTGGTGGCAAAGGAATCGGTTTTATTAGTTCATCAATATCAAATTTTGGAATAACTTTTCTCTCATGAGAATGTCCAAAGCCTGATTGATGACTATGTCCATGTTGAAAGTGACTATGTTGCGGAGGTTTTGATGAAGAAGACACATTTGTTTGAGGAAATGACTTTGGTAACTGCGTCTTGCTCGAATCGCCTGCATTAAGAGCCTTCCAACGATCATTAAGAGCTTTTAATGCTATTGCTCTTCGTCTTTCATTGTCTTGTTGATCACTTGGTGTTATAGACATTGTTAATTGGCGCATATCGCTCGAATTGTGATTTAATGGAATTATAGGTTGATGTTTAACGAGACCAATGTTGAGACTCAATTTATAAATAGGATTTACAAATAAATTAATAAATGGTTGCATTTTGACTGGGAAGAAATTTGCAAAGTAGAAATTTTCAGCATTTGTGCCACGAATTCCATTAGAATGACGTTGATAAAAGCGTAAATATATGAAAGATGAGAATAGGCCACTACAAAACATGACTGGATAAGTTCCACTTATCAAATTCAATGCCCATAGAAGAATACTACATAACATAAATGTTAAAGGTAAATTTCTAGAAAAGAAAGAGAATTATTATAACTTTTATTGTTATTACACATTTAAAAATGATTAACATACCTATTTGTAAAATTACCAAATGGTGTTTTTGCAATCAATAAATTGGGCATAACGAGCATTGTCGCCACACATAATCCAGCTAAAAAGCCAATTAGTCCATGGATTCTCACATCAAAGAGAATGTCTGTGTTTTTGGTAATTGCAAATAGAAGCAAATAATAGAACGAACTCAAAACTGCTACTGAAAAGTTGACAACAGCAAAGAACGCAAAAATTTGTATCTGATCCCATAATGGTTCTAATAATTTTAAACATAGCGTAACACACACAATATCAATAAGAACTTCCCAAATGTGAATTTCAAGAAAACAAAATGTAAATGCAGTCCAAATCCAAAAAGATGATGGCAATAAGTTTCCAGGAATAACTGATAACACCTAAATAGATAAAAATAGTGGATTATTAGATATTATTATACACAATAAAAAAAATAACAAAACTTACTTGAATTGCTGTATCTGAAAATGACAATAAATAGCCAATAAACGAGAGACAACTTATGATTTTTATCGATGGTGAGAGCGAAGTGATAAAATTTAAGTTATTCATTTGTATTTGTCTATTCATCTTGCTTCATTCGATTCTATCCTTAATACTAGAAAACTCACAGCACAATTAACTGTAAATGGACTTTATTGAAAGATGATTTCGCCTTAAATTCAATAAAATTTTGTTTTATTTTGGAAAAGTTATATTTTTTTACACTAACACTGTTTTACAAAAAAAAGTCAGTGTTGGTTAAACAATTATCAACACTTTACAAACAATCATTCTTACAATAATGCATTTCCAACACTGAAAATAAAAATATCGAACAATAGACATCAAAAATAAAAAATAAATTCAAAAAAAATTCGTTAAATTATTTTTTGTCAGATTTAATTTATTTAGGTAGATAGTAATTGCTCAAGAGCTTAATAATTAAGTTTTAAAATTGTACGGTGACACAAACATTAACGATTACATTTTTCAATAAATACCACAAATTATTTCTAAGTAGATAGAGTTGATTGATACATTGTGGAGGAGGTTCAAAAATGATTAATAAATATAGAGATTATTACTTAAATATAATAAAATCTACTTATTTAAAGAATATCGCCTTTTATATAAGGGAGAAAGAACTCTTTTTAGGACTATCTAAATCTATTAAAAAATTGTTATTAATGATGTTGATAAATAAATTACTTTCCAGCTCATAGCTTTTTTCATTTAAAAACGCGTTTAAATACCTATACTGTATATATTATGTTAATAAAAAATTGTGTTTATGCTGTAGAATTTTTTCCTCTTGTCATTATTACTTTTGGCCATTTTTCTCACCGTTCTCAATAGTTTTTGGGCGAGCATATTTAAATAAATTGCATAAAGGAACATGAAGGAGTTCAACAACTTCTGTGAATTTTGATTCATTTTCTGGAGTAATGAATCCATGCCTGATCAAAAAATCAATGATCACTGGCGCTGACGTCGTTTTAAAATCAGGTGAAAAAACTCTCTCTAAGCATTCAGCTGCTGGCAGCAACTCAAATTTTTGAACCTACAAAAAGATGAATTAATTATGAAAATGAAAAATGTCAATTAGTAAATGTACCTCGCCATCTGCATTGGTGGGAACAAAATCGAGTGGTAGCTAAAATAAAAAAAATATTGAATGAATTAACATAAATAAATTTAAAACTCTCACCTCGAGATCATAAACCATTTCCGTGTTAGGAAAAAGTCCGCGTTCGCTTTCAAAGAAAAAGCTCACACAACCAGCTGACACCTAAAATGAATATTGTAAGTAAATTCTTAAATTTTGTAAAAAATTTTCCTTACAATTTTTTGTGCTAAACTTTCAGGAATTGAAGCCTCTTCAGCAGCTTCTTTAATGGCAGTTTCTTTAATTCCATATCCAACACTAATCCCGCCAGAAACCATATTATCCCATTTATTTGGCCAAGTTTCTTTTGTGCCTTAAAATGAATTTTTTAAAAAATTAAAATTTGTAAAATTTAATTTATTGTGACAGTCATACTTGATCGTTGTTGAAGCCAAATACATAAGCCTTTTTCTTTATGATTGACATAGCCATTAATTTCAACACCAAAATTTCTAATGCCAAACAAACATGTCGCTGAACGATCCATTTTAAGTAGTGAAACGTTATAGAAATTCATTACTTCATAACATTCTTCACGCCAACCTTTATAAACAAAGTAAATAAATTGATAAAAAAATTTTAAATGGTGTTGAAATTTATTAACCTTTTAATGCAGCTGGAAAGAGTCCACGACTTTTCATATCACGTAAGACAAAATCAACTTTTTCAGTTCTTTCGGTATAGTCACGATACGCAGGGTTCAATTCTACAATAGTCTGCAACGTAATGAGTTTTTTAATTACACAATTTACCTTATTATTATATCAAGTATTTACCTCATATGTGTCATCATTTTTCTTCATTTCATGAATGAAGAATACTTCAGGATACTTTAATAATTCATTAAATACATCAGGGCGAACTGATAACAAAAGAATAACATAGAAATTATTAATAATTAATTAATTGAAACATGAAAGTTACAAAAATAATTTAAAATACTTACTTAGTCCAACTTGATATCCATTCACAAGAAATGGTTTACATAAATTTTTCTCAAAACCTAAAAATAAATATAGTCATATCATATTATCAAAAAAAGGGAGATGAGAGGAAAAATCAAAAGATTGCACAAAAATCGATTTTATGTCGGCATTTTGTTAAAATTCAAAAACTATACACGCAATTAAAAAAATTTCTCCAGCTTAAACCAATTGAAACTGATAAACTATGTAAATTATAATATGAGAGCAATAATCTACAAGTTAGACTTTGTAAAATGTAATTTTGTAAAAGTCATTGATGAAAAAATGAGAAAAACTCATAATTACCATTTAGATAGAAAACATTAAACTTCCTCGCGATGTCGAGAAGTCGAGATGACATCTTTGCTAGATATTTTTAAGTGTTGAGGACCTTGAGAGAAAGGTCAGAGCGAGAAAAAATTTACTGTTCCGATATTTTATTTTATGAAACTTTGTGTGCTTTTGTTGTTAATTTCTTTTAGCTCATTTTGACCAACTCTAAACTCTTTTTCATTTTTATCTACACTTTGTCAATTGATTATTTTTAAATGTGCAATGGAATGTCGTTTTTACTTTTATTTAATTTTCATAAAAAGAAATTCTTTATGCGCACTTTATTTTTCGTCTTCTTTCTTCTCTTGCAACTTTCTCACTTAATATGCGCTTAGAATTCTTTCTATTTGTAAACTTTTTCTCTCTTTCTTTTTCCTCTGTTCTCACACAATCATTAGCATTATTAGGGTCTTGTTTTGAGCATCCAACCAATATTTTATTCAATTAAATTTAAAAAATAACGTTTAAGAGTTTTATGGCGCAATAACAAACATTTTTTCATTTCATTGTATTTGTCTTTTGTTTACAATCGTAAATTCTTCTTTTAAACTCCTTTATCATAATTGATTATTAAAACACTTGCGTCAGATCATTAACTTTAATTACAGTAAATTTATATGAAGTGCACTTTATAAGAGACTCAGCTTGCATGAAGCAGAAAAAGTTAAATTAATTTTTTCTTTTCTCGTACACATACTTATATCATATTGCATCAGTATCAGTTAATGTTCATTCTTACATTACCAGCTGATTCATTTCTCATGCATGTATTTGTTATTTAAGTGTAATAGTACAAACAGAATCGAAGTGGAGAGGAAATTTTATGAATTCTCTTATATATGGAAAAAAACATAAATTCGACTCTGTCTTTTTACACAAGCTGGAGAGAAAGAAAAATCGAACTTTTTGTTCCAGTGTATTTTAGTATATTGCGACTCTTTTCTGCAATCACAACTTATACCTGGATTTTTTGTAAAATTCTGTATTTAGCTCGAAAGCTTTAAAGTAAAAATTTTATTTTTGCATTTCCAAATGAGTGATATTAAAAAAATCTGTGAAACTAAAAAATCAAGCAATGGAAAATTTAGAATAAACTTTAATCAAGATTATACGTAAATATCAGTTCCATATTCTATGCATAAAGAAAATTATATTGTGAATCGATTTTTTAAAAGTGGGAAAAATGGCTGAGTTGTTGCAACAACTTGTTAACTTTTGAAACACACAAAGAAAATATGGATTTTGGAGAAATTTTTTCTTCTTCTTCTTTGTGCATTTGAAAAAATAAACAAATTTGTTTTTTTTGATGACCTAATTTTAATAATTACGATGCATGAATTATTGCTTGGATAGCTTTTATTGGTTATTAGTATAAAAAGGAGAAGAAAAAAAATTAGCAAGCAATATCTGACTGCTTCTCTATTTATAAATTTCAAGGACTTTCTTGTGTGAGCGAGTCATTTTTGTAGTTGTATAAAAAAGTTTTCAATTATTCATACGCTAACTAATGTTAAATTTTTTTATTATAAATCAAGAAGAGGAAAATTTACACATGTAACCAATTTCATAATTGATAAAATAAAAAAATTCTAGTAAACAAAATATTATGAAAATGACGTCATGAAGAAGGCGCGTTGCGAAGAAGAATAATAAGAAAAGGCATCAACAAGCTATAAGGCCAGCTGATAGCTCAATACATGCACACTCACGAAGTTTTTTTTATTTGTAAACTGAATTGACTGACTCAGGCAGTGGCGTGATTATGCCTTGAAAATATTTCATTTTGCTGTTTGTTGTTATCATCAGCTGGTCATATCCTACATTTTCTATTTTCAATTCACAATTATAATGTCAATAACCTAGGTTTTTTTAATTCCCGTTTTGTTTTTCTTGCGACGTAAAAAATATTTCTATATAGTGATTGTAAAAAACCAGTGCTGTCTGTAGTTTCAGTAATTTTTTCTGCTCTCTACACGCCACTGCATTGACCATGAAAATTAATAATAATATTAAAGTCAAATACTGAAGTATCAAGCGAATGCCAAGTTTTAGCGCACTTTAGGAAATCATAAAAAAACAACATAGAAGTGAAATCTTTATTTCATGAAATAATTTATTTATTTCTCATCTCTAGATCATTATCTGTGGCTAATGAATGCGGTTATAAGCTTTTCTCGATACTCTCGGCGAATAAAGTTGATGAAATTTTTAACAGCGAAAGCAATGTCGATACGAAAATCGCAGAACGTCTCTTTGGTTCAAGCTTGGTGTCTGTCGTTATCACTCGAGAATCAAATAAGTTGAAAGTAAGTATAAAAACCCCACTTCATTTCATCTTCTCTTTGTTTTTCATTTGTGCACGTGATTTACACACTTTATAATATTTTTTTTGTGATTTGCACGAGATTTGTTTGTGAGGTATTTTTAAACTTTGAATTGTTATTTTAAAGGTGAAGAAACTGTGATTATTTATGGAAATTTTTGATGCAAAACACCTGGAAGTTTCTTATTTTTTTCGATGTAAAGATTCATGAATGGAAAAATTAATTTTTCTCAGAAATTTATTGTTTATTTACATTTTTATTGATAGTCTTTTGAATGAAATATTCCATAGAGATGAAAAATTTCAAATGTAAACAAAGAAATCAAAACAAGAAAATTTATAGAAACCAAATTCTTAAAAAATCTTGATTTAATAAGAATCTTAAATATTAAAGAGATATTCTATAAAAAGGCTTATAAACTCTTATTTAAATCTCTAAATTCATGTTAAAAAAATTTTAATCAAAGCTTCTTCGCCTTAAATTGTCTCATTTAAAATCATTTCTCTCATTGTTTCAATGTATTTTAATACATGAATTCTCATCAAAATATTCAATTTATAAATTATTTTAGATTGTTCATTTCAAGAAAAGGACGGACATTTGTGAATTTAAATACCCTAAGAACATTCTCAGCGTGAAAATGAACCGATCACGTTTGGTTGTGTGTCTTAAAGATAGCATTTATATTCATAATATTCGCGATATGAAACTTCTTCAATCAATTAAACCATTGCCTGACAATGTGAGCGGTCTAATTACACTCAGTTTGAATTCTCATCTTGCATATCCATGTTCGAAAGAATGCGGGAATATACAAATTTATGATGCTGGTAATCTTCAACCAAGAATTCTGATTGAAGCGCATAGTACCAATATTGCGGCTATGAATTTTTCTTCGACTGGTAGTCTTCTTGCTACAGCTTCTATTAAGGGCACAGTAATTAGAGTATTTTGCGTTAGAAATGGACAACGTGTGATGGAATTTAGAAGAGGTGTTAAACGCTATGCTCAAATTGTTTCTCTTAATTTTAGCATTTGCGGAAATTTTGTTTCTGTTAGTTCAAATACTGAAACAATTCATGTTTTTAAAATCGATCAGAAAGCAAAGGAAGCAGCAGAGAAACGTCAAGATAAGAGTGCATTAAATGAAAGTGGCGATGAAGAAGAACGGACAGATGAGCGCTCAGGCATTATGAAAGCATTTTCAAAAGCAGTAGAAACGCTTATTCCAGTCAGCACAATGCTCTATCAAGACCGTGCATTTGCACATGTTCAACTGAGTGAACCAGGGCTTCGATACACTTGTGTAGTTGCTAAATTAGAAAAAGATCTTCGTTTAATGGTTGCATGTGAAGATGGCTTCTTGTATATTTACAATCTTGATCAGAACGGTGGTGAATGTAAGCTACTCAAGTGTCATGATTTGCGAGGTGATTACGACATTACAGAATTAAATGGAAATGAAACTTCATGTGAATCTCTAAATCCACCAGAAGTTGATCTTAAAAATAATGAAAAAATTATGACAAGTCCAGCTTTTGAGACAAGTTTTGCACAAATTATGAAAGGTAAGCCTGTTGTTGATAAACAATTATCGAACGTTCCTGTAGATGTTTTTCCAAACAATAATGTTCAGATGTTCGATGAGACAAATTTTCCACCCATGTGTCAAGCATGAAATGAAATGACAAAAGGCCATAAACGTCGAAGAGGAAAGAAATAATTTATTCAACTTTTTTTGTTCATTAAATTAAATCTGTAAAAAAAATTTTGTGAGTGAAGTAAAAAAGTATATAAATGTTTATAGGACACTCATATAAAATCTCTCTTTAAATTATTAGCTGTTGATGCAGTTGCATTGAGAAATATATAAAAGTATATATACATTTTTAGTGTACGATAAATTGACAAAAAAAAATCAGGATATTGATATAAAATTTTCTTTTTAACGAATTCAAAAAATTAAATTTAAATTTTGTAAAAAAGTTAAAAAAAAGAAATATGTAATTTTATTGTAAGGTGTGAAAATTTAAAAAATATGCAGTAAAATAAGGATGTTTTCACACTCTAGGCTATTGCTACTTAGAATTGAATTTATTAGAGCCGTAAAATCAATTCTAGAATAATTTTAAGATTTTTGAATAAAAAAATTCTTTAAAAAATATTTTATATCAATATTCTGAATAAATTGAAAATAGATAAATGAATAATGTACCTTAAAGGAGAAGTCTTTTTTTGTGATTTCTCGCTGCAATGTTTCTACGAAATTTCGTCTATACTTTATTTTTTTATTTTTCCGTTAATTTATTTTTAAACTTTCCACTACTTTTTGATGAGAGTACTTCTAAGAGAGAAAAATAATAATAAAATAACACTTAAGGTCTTATGAAAAAGCAAATATTTACTACTATCTGTATAAATATGAATCTTTTCTCTCTCTCTCTTTCAAACATATACCTTATACCTTGAATGCATTAATCAAATCTAGTAACATTTAAGTATTTAAAAAAATTCCAAAAAAATTTAAAAGTCATGTCAAAATGTTCAAAAAATAAAATTTACGATTAAGCAAAAAAAATTTAATTTTTATTCTAGAAATTTTCAGTCCTGAAATTTTAAAGGTTCAAAAAATTTGAAATTTTTATTGAATTCATCAATTTTTACTTTATTCATTTTCGACAACTACTACAGTTGAATACATTGAATTAAAATTATTGTTTTTCTTCTTAATTTTATATATATCATCAACGAAATTCTTAAAACTACGAAAAATAAAATGTTTTATTTCGGCACAGAAATTTTTTTAAAAAAAAAATTAAAGATGTTTTAGAAACAAAAAGTAAAATTTACATTTAAAGTAAAACAAAGACAAGTAAAACATAGGAAAGATAAAAAATATTAAATCGACTATTTCTTGCTTTTTTCATAGACCTACACCTTAAAAATTTTCTTTATCTATTTGATTTCTCTATTTCTTGATAATATTGTGTTTTATAATTGTTTAGTTTGTTATGGCAGTTATATTAACATTGTGTTTTATAAAAAAAAATCAAAATTATAATCAAATTGAAAGTTAAAATCAAAAAAAATTTCTATTGTCTCTCAAAAATGTTTTTAAAGTGCATTTCAAATGTTAAGCGCGTGAAAATTTTTTAAATTTTCAATTTTTATTAACAAAAATTTAAAGAATTTTTATTTCAGCATTTACGTTTTGCACATTCCAATAAACCTACAAAATTACATTTAACTACCATAGAATACGATTTTAATATAGTTTTCTCTTTCCTTTCTTTAAATTTTTCCTTTTTTTCGAAAATAGATTTTCACTTCCTTTAATTTTTTTTCATCACTTATTGTAGAAATAATTTATTTATTTTCATCTTTTCATTCGTGTTTAATTCCTGTCGATTCGTGAGCTAAACTTTGGATTTTCAGGTGAAATTATAATAGTTTTCAAATCATTTGGTGATTCAAGAGAATTTTTTGCATGTGCAGCTGCAGTATCAAATTCTGTACGCCTGGAAATCACAAGTTTAATGTCCGTATGTAAGCAGAGACGATTAGAACGACCAGTTTGAAATCTAAATAGTAAAAAATTAATTATTGATATGTTTTAAATATATTAAGTTTTTTATTTACCTCAAATTAATAACATATCGCAGATGCTTCATTTGTTCTGAAGTGCTCATTTGCTCAGCATTTTTCTGACTTATATGTTCATCAAGTGCCAGCACTCGTTGTCGAACAAAGGTCTGTGACATTGCTGGCATATCACGATAATCATATTGAATGAAAAACATTCGAACAACCGTTCCTTGTGGATTCAAAAGTGTTGCTTGAACTGTACCAAATCTTGGTATTGAATACTTTCTTGCTAAACGAAATTCACACTAAAAGAATAGAGAAAAAATATTCTCGATTATTATTTAACAATTGAAGAGTTGATGTAAGTAAAGTTCTAGGAATTAAAATTATCAATAACTTGAACCTCAAATCAAAATGACATTAAAAATAATATAAAAAACTCACCACATAAGGCGTAGATAAATGTTTCATGCCTTGAAATTCGTAGAAATATGTCTGACCAGGAATAGTTAATTGTGTTGGACAGAAATTTCCGCTTGCACCGAGCAACAACTTGAATCCTTCGACAGTTGCTTTTGGCTGAAAGCGATTATGCAATAAATTTTCTTCGATTGTGCTCAGCATTGGTAATTTAGAGAATTTGTTAAATGCTGTTTGTGTTTTAGAAACAAATTTTTTGTACAGCGATGAGATCTTGGATGATGATGGTAATTGCATTTTATCTGGCATGCATTTTGTTGCCGTAACAATTTCTTCATCCTCGTCTGAGCAAAATTCTGATATGGAAATTGACGAACGATCTGATATATGACGAGATCTTCGTTTATTTATTATTGAGCTGCAAGGACGAGGTGCTGGTAATTGCATAGTTGGTGGATAACTTTTGACAGGCGAATTGAAAATAAAGACATTGTCATCGCTTGTTGGCGAAAAATCAATTACCGTCTCATGACCGATTCCTGAATCATTCTGAGGCGATGTTTCTTGTTGAATTTTGTTAAATATGTGACTGAGATTTATTTTTGGTATTTTTTGATTCAAATTTTTACTTTGAATGGCCATTGATGAAGCGTCACGATCGAAACCCTGAAGTGTAACATTTGGAGTTAATTTATGAACTGGCGATGGATTGCACTTGCTTGTATGATGACATTTAATTAAAATACATTCATCATCATCATTTGTGCATTTTTCAATGCCATTTTCAAATTCATTTGGCAGTTGATTAATAACATCTTCAGAAAATGCACGACGATAAGATTTGAGCTCACCATATGAGAAAATTTTATTGTAATCATCTTCAGAAGACAATATTTGTAAATCATCACAATTGTGCATTGTAAGAGACGATAAATAAGATGACATTCCTTCATTTGACTTAAATATATCGTCGTCATCATTGTCTGGACTCATTCCAACCATACATTCTGACATTGTACGGCGATAGTTTGTACTTGAACTTCCTACAACGACACTATTATTGTGATTACTGCCAACAATATTCATCGATGGAGTGTGTTTGGTCTTTTGCCTCTTACAGAGACGGCAATCAGCTGATTCTGAGTTTGGTGTTGAAAAACTCTCAATATTATTGTTGTTATTAGTTGCAATAGTGGAAGAATTATCACAATTATCGCTCATAGTATTGATATCAGCTTTAACTAATAATGAATCACGTTTATTATACATCTTAGTACTAGAAAAAATATTATCGTTAAAATTATCACGTAAAACAACGACTCCAGATTTCTTTTCCTCTGCTAGTTTACGCTCATTTACATCATCATGACCATTTTCGCCATGTGCATTTGCTGTACGTTGAATTGCTTGCAATAAAAGATCTGATTTTTTGCCAATCATCGTTCCAGTTGCTGCCGATAAAGAATTAGCAGAGGTTGTCGAACTTATGGACAATTGAGACGTTGCCATTTGATTATTATCATTAAATTTATTATTATTAATAGTTAATTTGACTTTATCACAGTTCAAACATTGCAATTGATTACCACAACTATCACATTGTTGTTTTGACATCATAGTATTGATTAATGATGACGAAAATGATGACAGTAATAATGTAGTGTCGTTGAATTCAGTTTGTGTGGCAATCGACAGTTGAGTTGATGTTTTAAGGGCATGTTTGCTTATGGTATCTATTATGGCAGTTGGGTTACCATCCTTTTCTTCTTCTACTGCACTGCCATTGATCTTATTATGAGCATCATTCAATTTTTTGTCATTCGCGATGCTTCCCGTCTCATACAATGGTACTTGTGACATATTAATGTCAGCTGTATTTAAAAATTTTCCATCTATAGTTGCTTCTTGCTGCTTCTTCTTTTGTTTGTCTCGTTTCATTAGACGTTTCTTATATTTCAATAACTGACGTTCACGATGAGTTAAAGCAGAAATCGACGAAGATGAAGATGAAGATGAAGAACTTGACAAATCAGTTGTAGTTGTTGAAAGTTTCTCTTGATGACTTGTGATTAGCAAATTACTTTCATCATCATCCTCTTCATCTTCCTTACAGCACACGTGCTTTCCTTTTTCATGACAGGGTGAAAATATCATTCGATCATTCAAAATGTGACGACTTGAGCCAGCGACTGGTGATGAAGATTTAATACGATTATCACATGAAAATCCATTGAGATGGGCTTTTTCAGTATTTAAAGTTGGAATTTTTTCCAATCGTGGCAAAGATTTTAAACAAACACAAATAGCCATTCCATCGGATACGATAGTGTCTGGAAAATTGTGAACATTTGGTTTTTCCAGAAAATATGATGTTCCATCGTATGCTCGAATGCGAAATAAAATGTCCAAATCAACTTGCATAGTCTGCAAGTTTTTCTTTAAGCGAGGGTTTTGCATAATTTCATGAGAAAATAGACTCGGCATTTGATCTTTGACGCTTAAATCGCCATCAATAAAAGCCTTCTTGAGCAGATCAATCCATGATGAAATTTGGGAAAAATACATTTGAGATCGTATAGCACTGCACAATGCCTGTATTGTCATTGTTGACGACGATGGTCTGCAATTTAGTATTATTATTTTGGTAGCAATCATTCAAAAAAGAGTGGAAAATGTCATTTGGATAATTCTACAGAATAGTAATATTAATTATTCCTTTCTTAAATAATTTTCATTATTCAATAAGTTAAAGATTAAATAAACAATTTGAGATTTAATCAAAAATATTTATTTAAAAATTCTTAGAATCATCCAAACTTTGTGAAAATTCACAAACCTGTCAGTCAACGTTAAAATCCATTGTTCCAATAATATAGCATTATTCTCTGGACCGAGATAAACTTCAATGCATGCATCTTCTGCCTTTGATAGCACTTGTAGCAATTTTTTCAAATGAAATTGCCAACGTCGACACTGAAAAAAAAATTAATGAAATGAAAAGAAAGTTTATAATAACAGCATTTAAAAACTTACACTGCCATTGCTATGATTACATAAATGATCGGCTTCTGACTCTGCGGGTGAATCGACCTTAAGCAAACCAATTTTTTTAAGAAATTTCTCACAATGTGGTCCTTGTTTTGGCTTTGATGTGCCTTTAGAAAGTAATGAAGAAGTTGGTGAACTACAAAGTTTTTCCTGTTGTTGCAATTTTGTTTTAAATAACTTCATTGAAGATGTTTCTTGAGCTATTGGCACTGAAGCAGAAGATACACGAAATGATGACGTTGGTGTTGGAGTTGCATTAGTAAGTTTAAGTGGAAACGACGGAACATTGATAAGAGAATCCAATCCATTCAAAATGAGTGAGATGTCATTCCAATCGACGTCAATTTCGTGAAGAACAGAGGCAGCAGCAGAAGATGAATTTAATGCTGATGACGATGATGAAATTGAAGTCAGTCGAGGATTACGTTGAAATTCTCTAGCTGACGCAACATGATGAAGTCTCGGTTGTCGTTCATAATCGCATTCATCTCTTGAATTCACAGGAACTGCAACAGTTACATCATCTTTACTCGTGCCTGGAAACTGGCGTAGCAACATAAGTTTTTCACTTATTCTATTATGCCGTGCATTTCCAGTTGTCGTAGAAGTGCCTGTTGCATTTGGCGACGCTGACCTTTCAGGATCAATTTCATTCAACACATGTTGCGAAGGATTGATGACCCCAAGAAAATTTTCATCGTCGTCGTCACCACACAAGACTCGACCTTCAAGCACCAACGATGCAATACCCACATAGACTGACACAGCAGATTTTTGCCTGCCGCTTCCACTATGCATTCTCTACTACTGTAATGAAATTGGAAAAAAAAATGAGTTATAAATTTATGCTTTTAAGCTATGACATTGAGTATTATTACATAATTTGAAATGTCGATTCATATTTTGGTCAACTCTAAAAACCACAATCAGAAACTTTTAAATCATGTTTTTTTTCGTTTTGGAAAAAATAAATTTCAAAGTCCATATGTTTTTTTCTGTTGGTTGATCTTTTTATCTTCTATTTTTAATGTTTGACATATTTCTTATATGATAATTTAATAATAAAACGTAATTTTAAATAATTATTAAAACAAACGTAATATCAGATTGATACAATTTAATTACTTAATTAATAATGAGATTTATTCTTTGAAAATTGAAATTGCAATTGCATTTATGAATTTACTTCGTTTTTACTTTTAGTTTTCAACAAAAATCCAAGTTTTAATTTTAAAACAATTTTGAAAGCTTTTAAAAAAATTTAAACTTCAAAATAAATAGAACAGACAAACGGAAAATATTGTAAAGTACAGAATAAGAAAAAAGAAACTTCTTCACACTTTTTAACTCTCAATCCACCCAATTTCATTTCATTTAAAAATAGACGGACGTGTTTGAAAATGAGGTCAATTTTTCTCGTCTCCTCTTCTCGCTACACTCAAAAATATTGTCATCATTAAACACTTTGTGATTATAATTTGAATGATGCTAATCTCAAATCGAAATCTGCCACTGTTTCAGAATAAACATAGCAACACACAAGGAAACTAATAAAAAATTGAAACTGATTTGAAATCAATACTTGAATAATAAATACGAAATTAGCAATAAAGTGAATTTCGAAGGTCGCAATCAATACAAATACACTTTTCATAGCTCTACTATAAGTTGATATGTTGTAATCGAAATGAAAAAAAGTAAAATCCGCACCAGTACAGCCTAGTTTTATGAATACATTGAAAATGCCGTTATGAAACACCCATCATCATCTTTCTTTTCCATTTCTTGCACGATCAATGTTAAGTTATTGTTACTATTTGTTGTTGTTGCCATTCTGATTGTTGCTGCTGCTTTTGCTCATATAGTCAAACAACTGACGCGAGAGAAATAAGAGAGAAAGTTTTTACATTTTTTTCACTCGGTTCAAATTCCAGTCAACATCACTCATCTCAAAGTTCAATCAATTTCATCAAACTCAATGAATAATAAAATGTGCAAGTTAACCGAAATTTTTTAATGCTTAAGTAAGTTATGTTGCATTAGGTCATGGACGGAAAGAAAAATAAGTTTGCAGAAACTACGATTGTACATTTACATTCGTGTCAGCATATTCATGTCATGTTAAACTTTATTATTTTACTTTAAATACTAAGCGTAAAAAATTATCGTAAGGCAAGCGAACTTTTTTGATTAGTACGTAGTAAATATAGTGACAATGTGCTCCAGTATGCACAAATAAAACCCGAGTAACCAAAAATACGTTACAACTTTCCGTTTATTTTCCGTGACATGCAATAAGCATATAAACGGAAAGCGTAACGGTTTTTTGGTTACTCGGGAAAAGTTATAAAATAATGTCATTAACATTGACAGTACAATTCTTTTTCGCAGTTTTATTACCTCTGTCTCTTTCTTTCCTTCGACTCGTCGCTTTTTTTCGTATGCTTATTCTTTAAATTTTAAGAATAAAAAACTATTGATTCTTCCTGTAACTTGTTATTTTAAATAATTCTATGACATATTTAAATTCTTTTTTTTTTAATCAAAATTTTCTAAAACTTTTGTATGTCAAGTATAATTAAGCTTAAGTTTCATAGCCTTAATTTTTTTCTTTAATATGTGCTAAATTCTCTTTTTTGTGCTATCAAATTTAAACAGTTAAAAACACAAATAAACTTTAAAGAAGGTAGCGATAAGAGAGTGAAAATAGGGCAATCATTTTTACAACTGAACTTAATTTGTAATTTAATTAACTACATTGAAAATCTCTCTTTTATAATAAAACTTACACATGAACGATATTAACTCATCAGAGCAGTTTAATCAGCTGAGATTAAAAAGTTTAAATTGCCCTACTCAAGTAAGTAAATGCAACGAGGTCACTACTGAA
The DNA here is from genome assembly GCA_018290095.1 of Polypedilum vanderplanki. Taxonomy (NCBI): domain Eukaryota; kingdom Metazoa; phylum Arthropoda; class Insecta; order Diptera; family Chironomidae; genus Polypedilum; species Polypedilum vanderplanki. The sequence goes on along the minus strand of CM031379.1, from coordinate 22,134,541 downwards.
CTTGTTCATCATCATCATGATCATTTTCCTTCTCTTTCTAACACAATGCATAAAAATCAGATAATTAACAACACGAGCGACACGTTTTTAATGCCTTTGTTCATCGTGCTCAAGTACAACTATCAAGTCGATAGTTTAAATATATCATTCATTTCTCTTATTAAATTTCCATCTTCTGACACCCCCAATTGTAATGAAATATATAATTTAAATTAAAAATTCTACATGTAAGTGAGTAGCGTTAGCTCAGAATAAGAATTATTTATTATTTTTTGCCTGCCCACACTCCGCAAATACACACACGAGTAAGTTTATGAACGATTGACTTTAGTTCTTCTCTTCTCTTTGTTCTAATGTGTTTCTCGAATATCTTTTTTTTGCCTTTTTGATTTTTCTTTTTTCCTCTTTCCTTGAGTAAGGTTTCACAGTTGTAGAAGTTGAGCATGGTTGAGAGTATATAAAAGATATTATACAGATATACACGGTTAGACGCAAAAGCAACAATATTCATTTATTTTTAGCAAATTTTTATGAGATATAAACATTCACTTTGACTTCTCGTTCAAAAACTTGAAATTATATTACCTAGAGGCTTCTAGTTACTTATTAAAGCTTATTTTATTTTAATTTCGATGAATTTAACACACACAAACACGAATTCACAATGATTGCAAAACTTGAAATTTTAAATTTTATTTTAAAAATGTAAATAACCTGAAGTTGATTGCAAATCATTTAAATTTTATATTATCGTTATTTTCAAAAAATATAAAATGCGTTAAAGAAATTTTGTTTGCTCATTATTTTCTTTTAAAAATATTTCTTTATATATACACAATCATTTCAGTTTGCGAGCAGCAAGCTACGTATACAATTGTATTGTGTAATCAACATACATTGCAGTCTACTTGTCTCGTACCGTATCTTTTCTTTATGTGTATTAATTTTCTTGCACTTATCTAACAATTAAGAAAAATTATTTTTTATGATCATGAAATGTAAGTAAAGGTAAAGAAATAGAGACTAACTTTACTTTCATTTATCATAACAGGACCCTATGTAGGTTAATAAAACGCAAAAAAATGATGATGATGATGATGATGATGAAAGTGCTAGAGTACTGATTATAGCTCGTGAGAATCACATGATAAGTGTATGTTCTATACATTATGTACATGAGGCGCATGGCGATGATGCTGATGATGATCAATAACCTCGCATTTCATGTCAAATGAAAACAGATAGAAAGAAATTCTCATTAGTTACCAAAATTAGAATGTTGTTTTTCCTATAATTAGTTACAATTGCGATCAATGATCTTTTCGAAATTAGCATCAAGCAAAATGAAAAAGTTACTTTAATAAGAATTTCTTTTTTTATCCTTGAAACGAAACATTTCTTTGTTTCAATTTCATTGACTTCTACCACCACTACCTTTTTTTTCATGTAAATATTTTTTAGCGCATTTTTGGAACAACAATGCAGCTTATAATTTCACTTTGTTCGGCTGTTCGGCTGTTCGGGTAGCGGAATTTGAGATCTCGAAAACTATAATAGCTAGAAACTTGCAGTTTATTGCATTTTATTTGTGCTATCGAATCAGTTCGGGGAAACATAGTTATAAAGTTGTCACTTATTACGATAATCTATAAATTACGAAATTAAATTTCCATATTGAAATTTGTAAACAAGTTTTTTTTCGCGCGAAAACGATTGCAGCGCCACCAACGGCGAAAATTGGAACTAATTAAATTTGATTTGATCGTTATACAGAAAACAATATTATGTCTCGAATCGAAAGTTGTGAACGAAATATTAAAAGATTTGAATAAAAGCGTGTCTAATTCTAAATTATTGACTCGTATTATCTTTTGTATTGATTCGTATTATTTATTTTATTATTAATTCGAAATCGAAATGTAACGGAAAATTTGAATTGCTAGTGCGCGCAACTGCGCATAAGTTTATATGTAAACAAGAAGCAAAATTTAAATTGCAAAAGTTTATTGAAATTTTTTTTGTGCCTAAGTAAATCTTCTTCGTATCGTACCTGAAAATGTTATTCAAATCACATTACACAACACACAATCGATTCGCAAACATATAACCACAATCTTATCGGATCAAGTTTTCATGAATAGTAATATCGTCACACTTCAAGAATGCTGGGCAGTCGATAATGAAAGTTACAACATTCCTGACTTTGAAGAAATATCACGAAACCGATTAATGGGTCGACCACAAGCATTCGGAACGATTAATTTTTGCAAATTGACTGTTGAACCTCGTATTACTGATCGAATCGAAATTGAAATAGGAAACTCGAATAATCACGTCGAAATAAGTGGCTTCAAATTAGACAACCGATTAACTATAATCAACATCTACAATAATCCATCATCGAGTCTCGATTTACTGAAGGAAACACTTTTGGAAGTAAAGGATTATATCGACGAGAGCGAAAATATCCTGATTCTTGGCGATTTTAATCACGAATTGAAATGGGCAGTCCACTCGAGTCGTTTATGCTTCAATCTTTTGGCACAAGACTGTTCTCACCACGCGAATCGACAACAAACGCTCGAACAGTTATCGATGGAGTGTTTGGACGAATCGAAGATTATAATGTTGAAGTTTTTATCTATGAATCGTATGCATCTCATCACAAACCATTAGTCATCCGAGTACATGAATTATAAAATATCTCATTTAAATACACTATGAATTAATAAAATGTATTCAAATCGTTAACTATTCTTTTATTAAACTTATTAATATAACTGATCTAGGCGCCAAAAATGCGCTAAAGTCCTCTGATCTACGCAGAGACTTTCCCATCATGTTTTTATTTGCAAAGTAATTTGAAGCTCAAAAAGAAGAAGTCTTAAATGCGTAATAACTTCTACCTATGCCTAAAATAAAACTCCTGGTTCTTTTTTCTCTCATTCACTCAGTCAGAAGTCTCAAACATGTTGCTCAGTGCTCAAAAAAGACCAAACACAGAGAGAGAGAAAAACGTGAAACTAAAATTTTTTGAGCTTACACAAAAATATACACACATTTTTTTTTCTTTTTTTGAAATCATATGATAATGATCATGGTTAACGCAACTTGGCAACGTTGTGTGTTCTCTCACTCAAATGAAAATGAATGCTCATGTTAATTCAATGGTTTTCAATAAAGCGCATGAACTTTAGTCCAGAAATGAAAAAAAAAATAATTCAAATCCATTCAATAATGAAAATTTGTTATTTTTTGGCTTCAAGTGCTTCGAACGTCACACATTCACATTGTCAATGTGAAACTTTTTTTTCCTTCCTCTTCTCGTTATTCTAACTCTTCTCTTTCTTCGTCTTCTTCATTTAAAAAATGTTTATATATTTAAAAAGAAAAATGTAGTGGGCAAAAAAAGAAAGATATGTAGAAGGTTATACGAAATTCTGATGGAATCGAATGCCAAAACAAATCGCAAAATGATTCAGTTCATATAAAAACGAGAAATGAAAAAGGAAATTCGGATAGTATGAAAAGTTTCTTTTATATGTTGAAATGTGGCAACTTCGCTTTTTCATAATAAATTTTCTATTATTTCTTATAAAAAGTTTGTTATTTCAAAAATATTTTTTTAAATTTTAATTTTTTCATTAAACTTCAAACTCATTAAGAATAATTAAATGATAATATAAAATAATAAGTAAAATTGCGTTTTGCCTTGTTTTTATTTCATTTTTCAAAGAATTAAGCTCCAAATTTTATAAACTCGAAATTTATTTTGTTAAATTTCAAAAAAAATTTTTAATAAATTTTTACATTATTCCATTTTTATTTAAAAACAATACAAAGTTATAAAAGATTAAATTAATAAGCAAGTTTTGTTAATTAACTTGCAAACGAATGAACTTTAAATGACTTTGTCAATTTTTTCGCTGTTACTGTCTTTATTGAGATAGTGTGATGAATTTTAATAAAGAATTGTCATTAGAATTCTGAATCTATCTATAGATCAATTAAATTATTGATTCACTTTAGCTCAAAACGTGTCTCGAGTTTGTGTAATTGCTATTTATTGAACAACAACAAATCTCACTTTTCTTCTGTATTGTTCAATATTCACAAGGGATAGAAAATTAAAGAAGAATCAAGTCACACATGTGTTGGTATCTGCAAATACATTCAAACAAAGCAGCTGACTATGATATGTTGAATCGCACTGTATAAAACACGAACACTACACAGCTGATGCATAAAGTAACACAAGTAAAAAACTTTTATATCGTTAACGTTGTATATCTTTACCCTAACACGAATAATATTCATTTTACTTCTATGATTCTGTATTGAGCTGCTCTTTCTCAATTTGACGTTTCTTGTGAGAAGAAAAAAGTAAAAATGATTTTTGGCCAATGCATTCAATTTTTCATTTTCTCTCTCTTAAAATTTTTCCGTCATCCTTCAATTTATTCCTCTGGCAATATCAAATAAACTTCCGCAAACTATAAAACTTTATTTTCATTTACTTTATTAAGCAAAAAAGTTTCCACTACTACGCACATAATACGCATTTAAGTGATTTTTTTGAAAATAGGTAATGAATCGAGACTTGTGCTGGATAATTGAGTCTCATTTAAAGATAATTTTGTTAGTGCATGAATTATGTTGCAACAATAGATAAGAATTTTGTAGATTATTCTTTTCTTTTACATTGAAGTTAATGAGATTTTTTTTCTTCTTCTTTCTGAATTCTGAATTTGATAATGAAAAAGAGAATTTCTTAAGTATCTTATTAAGCATAATATTTACTCAAGTTTTTCTACGATGTTTGTAAATATCTTTAACCATATCTTTAATAAAAATTTCCTATGACGAACACAATTTTTTTAGGTAACATTTTTTATGTTCTTCTTCAGTGTATTCGTTGAACAAAAAAAAAAATTTTTTTCATATTGATTTTCCACTTTCACAATTTTTTCCTCAATTTGTGTTGAAATTCCAAAAGATAAGAAATAAAATTTAACTTACCACTTTATAACTTTTTCTTTACGTCAACTTTTGCTCGATTAACACTTCCCTTTCACAATAAAATAATAAATTTTCTTGGTTGGAGAATTTTAGTAAATTTTTATCATATGTTATTTATTGAACTCATTTTTAATGTTTATTTTGTATCTCTCCAATATGCACATCCTCTCAACAGTTTTTCAATGATTTTGAGTTGCTTTTGGGCACTAATTAATCCCTAATTTCAATTTTGCGAGCAAAAATTTTTCCTTCCACTGTAATCTTACACGAACGAAAGACGAAAATGAATTGAGGAATTGAAATATTTTTTGGTGTTCATAGAGTATATGAGAGTGGAATAGTTTACAATTGACGTCATCAAAACTTGTTACTTCTACGATTTTTTTTTCGTTTTATTTTTCAAAGAAAATTAAAGATTAATTTTGTTGGAAAATTTATAGAAATGATACAAATTTCTAGAAATTTATGCTTTTACTATTTAAATGTTTTGCGTTTGAAGATTTTAAGTGTATTTTAATTTTAATATGAAAAATCCGGGAACATAAAATTTTAATTTCATAAAAATCTTAAAAATTTTTTTCATAGCATAAAATTTTAAATTTTAAAACCAAAATTATTAAAAAATTTCGACGTTACTTGTGAATACGAAAACAGTTTGAAAAAATACGTTATTTTAATATCGAAATACTTATCTCAAATTTCAATGTAAAACTATTGAAATCAAACTTGAATTTTATTAAATTTAAAATTATTTATCAAAAAATGATAATTAGGTAGAAATTTCAATAAAATGTCAATTGTTAAAGGTAGAATAATGAAAAGTTTCATTTAATTTACTGGTTCTAGAATATTCAAATTCTGCAGCACAGCGTTAACCAAAACGTGTTTTTTCAAAATAACGTTCACTGAAATAAGACATAAAAGACACAATCTACATTTTTAATATTTTATTGATAAAAAATTGATGACATGTTGAGTAATCTTAATTTTTCTACAAATTACGAATGCTCTTAGTACGACTATAATATTAAATAAGTAATTATAATATTATAATATTATTCCATCGATTTTTTTTCTTTCTTTCTTTCAGATACAGAAAGTCTGACGCAACTGCGAAATAAAATCTTTATTTCATCGTGCATTCATTCGTGTAATTTTATTATCAGATCGCTTCAATAGTTGTCTGATCATGTAGATAAAAAAAGTTGATGAACTTCCTTTCTTCTTCGCTCTGAGTACTTATGAGACGAGAAGAGGTCATTCTATTTTTCGTGTGATGTTTTTCTTTCCCATCTCATTTCTTAATTGTTTTATGACATAATTAATGTAATGTAATGTTTTTTTTATTTATAAGACTAGCACCTTTCAAATTTCATTATTTTTAAATAACGTTTAAAGTTTTTTCTTCACATCAAACTTCTTTTATCAGCATTATCTTCAATGTTTTCTTTAAAGATACAAATAAATTTAGTCAGAGATGGTTATTGAAAAATCAATTAATTTTATATGTATGTTTTGGGTAGTATAAAAAATTTTTTCTCATATTTTTGTCATTTTAACTAACTGACTGCTTATTCATCCTTTCATTCTATTTAGCTTCATTTGACATATGTCGACATCCAATTATAACATTGTTTCCATACAAAATTTTCTTTCTTCTTTTTCTTCTTCATTATAATTTTCTTTTAAAAGCACATTTTCGCACAAAAATGCCATACAAATTATCTTCATTTTATGTAGAATAATAAACAAAACGTGTATGTGTTACTTTTATTAACTTTGATTGAACAATTACCGCATTAACACATTGAGCTGTGGTGTATTTTTACTTAATAAAAATCAACCTTTCTTTTTCTTCACATAATTAATATTAAAGGAATTTGTTGTTAGAAAAATTTCTCATGTTTCTCATCATCTTTCAGAATTCAAAGTTTTTTCCAAGAAATAAAAATTGTTCCCTTAATGATCCGTCATTATTCAAAAATATTTTTATCTTGTTTGATATAGGATGATTTTAATGTGTTCATGGATTATTGTGTTTTGAATCAAGGCAAAAGTACTGAGAATTTAGATTGTGGTGACTTTAAGTTTTTGATGTTGCAAAATTTTTAGTAAAGAAAAATTTTAATAAAGAATTTGCATCTAAAAGTTATTAAAGCATTCTTTTTTCAAATATAAAAATCTCGAATTAAATCGCAATAAATTTTCAAAGAATTTTTTGTAATCAAAGTTTTTTTGCCTTGATTTTAATATATAACTGTCTAGTTTTCAATGTAAGAATCAAGTGTATGATTGTGAATAATTCGAATTTATAATGAGAAGATTATAATTAAATCTTATTTTAAATCATACAAAGTGGTTTTTCCACTCGACAATTTTTATAAATGTATTGTTTTTATAAATCCAATATTGTAAGACGATTTCATTAATTCATTACATTTCTGATGATTTTTCAATGGTTTCTCATTAACAACGATTTTGAATTCTCTTTCTTAATATGCAGAGTTTTAAAGAAATGTTTTTATATAATCGCACAGAATATTCAAAGAGTTCTTTTGCCTTGTCTCATTAATTGATGATTGAATATAACAATTTTGAAACGTTCAATACAATAATAAGTTAAAACTTTTTATTTTCCAATTTATCGTTGTCATCTACTCACAAATTTTTTTCATGATCGCCTCGACATAAATATTTTATATATCGATATTTAAAGACAGAATACCTAAAGTTATGAAAAAATGCTTTTAATATAATTTCTTTAAGCTCAACTCAAAAAGTTTTTCCCTCTTCTCTTCTTTTCAATTTTGAATTGTGGTATATTTAGGATTACATTATGCATATGGGTTTTTCTTTCTTTCTTTCTTCGACGTATTTCCGATGTTTCTTTTTCATTTCATTCTTTTACGCTTACTAAATTCTAAATAAATTATTTGGAAAGAAAAGAACGAGTTTAAGTAAATTTGTGTGTACACAGTTTTGTAATTTTTTATCAAAATAAAAAAAAAAAATAAAATTTTTCACATATTGAAAAAATTTACTTTTTGATAGTTGCAAATTATGTCATTATGTCGAAAAAGTTTTTAAATTATAAAGAGAAATTTTGAGATAGAAAAAAATTTCACATAGCACTTTTTTGGGTTGTCGAAAAATGTTGAATTTTTTAAACTATAAATCAAAATATCAGTCACTACGCTTACATAGCAGCACTCTCCTAGCAAAGCCCATCGCACTGTGAGCCCGATCTCAAAGAATCTCACAACAACGACAATACCTTGGACGTCCAGGTCCTAAGAAAAAAGAAAATTAATAAAAAGTTCACAACTATGATAAGAAAAGAAGAATAAAATTTACCAGCAACAATTCCTCCTACAGGAGGTGTGACAGGAGCAAAATAAGCATGTACCTTAATGTTGGGTAATACAGCCTAAAATATTGCAATGATTAAAGTGAAATTTTAGCTTTTTTGTATATCTTTTTTACCCTTAGTTTTCTTATAGCATTCCTTGAAATTAATTGGCAGTCATAGAGTTCAATTCTCTGGAGATTGTGACATGATGTTAAATGTTCTAGTGTTGCATCAGTTATTAAAGGACAATTATCTAGTTCTAGGACGGAAAGACTCTCAGCTGCACAACTACCAGCTGCCAATTGCCTTATGCCATCATCTGTTATTAGCTCACAATGACTTAAAGTCTATAAACAAAAATATTTAGGAATGAATGATACGAATATAAAGAATTATTACCAATTTTTCTAAGCTAGGACAGCCAGTTGCCAAATGAGCTAATGTCGCGTCAGTTATTTGAGAACATTCTTCCAGATCCATTCGTTCGAGATATTTGCAATTTTTTCCCAGCGATTGAAATCCGATATCTGTAAATTGATGACAACCAGCCACTTCAAGAGTGCTAAGCAGTGGATTATAATTTGCTAATGCAATTAATGTTTGATCAGTAAATTCACTGCACTTTGATACACATAATTGTCTCAAATTTGGGCAGTGCATTGAGATATTTCGAATAGATTGATCAGTTATTGTCTATTAAAAAGAAAACAGTGATAAATTAGTTTTTAATTGCTATGTTTTTATAGTGACGATCATACATCACAACTGTGAAGATTTAAAACTTCAATTTTAGGACAAAAATTAGCAAGTGCGTTAAGAGCTGCATCATTGACTTTTTTACATCCTATAAATGAATAATTTGCAAATTAATTATAATAAATGTCATTATCACATTTTACTAACCTTTACTGCTAAACTTTTTTATTTTATTACATCCACGAGCAAGTGCTTCGATGCCATTCTCAGATATTAAGTTACACCACGAAACATTGATTTCCAAAATATTCTGTGAATGAATGACATAAATAGAAAGACACAAAGATATTTTATAGTGTAAATCAGATAAAGTTAATAAATAAATAAAATTACTGGACATCCATCAGATAAAGCTTTCAATGACAAGTCTGTGATTTGTGAACAAGATTCTAATGAAATTGCAGTCAATTTGGAGCAATGTTTGGATAATGGATCTGTTGCTGCATCGGAAATTTTCTTGCATTCCGTTAAATCTAAATGTTCAATATTACGGCAGTGCTGAGCAAGAGTTCTTATTGATTTATCTCCGACTGATTGGCATCCTTTAAGCGACAAATACTTTAAGAATCCGCCGCAGCGCTGAGAAATGTTCTCTATAACTGGACCCTACATATCACAAACATATGAAAACAAAACGTGTTATAAATTTCTCTTCTCTTTTCTTCATCATATCTCGCCTAAATTTTAATCACATACCTCAATGTCCAATTGAAAATAAAATAAATCAATCTTTTGCCAATTTGAACCGTCCAATGCTAAAATGTTCCAATATTTTGATACCTATATCGATGGAAAAAAAGGATATGACGTTAATACATTGTATACTGTTTATATAATCAGGAAATAATAAAGTATTTCAATTTAAACAATATTATTATAGAATGATATTAAAATAGTATAAAAGTTATTGATAAAGAATGTGCATTCGAACCTGAGCGCAACGGCACAACGACACGACATCAAGATATGATAAAATGCGTAATAAAATTTCCTTTGGCAGTTTTTTCGATATTTCATCCTCAGAACTGATAACATTGTTGTTATTATTAGAAACTGAAGAATTAATATTGTTGTTGAAAGCTGCTGCTGTTGTGCTCAATGTTTGCGATGTTGTCACAGATCCATTGAGAGTTGTAATCAGTTGATGCGACTGAGGAGAATTCTAAAACACATGTAATACATAAATTAATGTTAAATGCGAAATTCTCTTCTTCTAAGTTAAGCGCATATTGTTAAACAAAGAGCATTAACGTCGCATAAACTTTTTCTAGTGGTTTCGCAAATAAAACAGACAACAAAGAAAAAAAGGAGTTTTTCATACAAGAATTGAGAAAAAAAGGACAATATACTTTTGGATTAAATAAAAGCACGTTTTATGAATTCATAGGAAAATTTGACCATGAAAATCTTATTATTGAAATACAATAAGGAAAATCCCAAGAAAAATAAAAATTCTTTCGTTATTTACCGTTCATGATTTTCATTGGGAGTTCAAGCAATAAAAAAAGAATAATGTAGAGTGCAATGAAATACTTAAATGCAATTCAACACTTTGTTTGAACTTCGAAAAGAAAGTATTATCAAATGTCTGAGACGAAAAAAGAAAGAAAATCCTTCGTTCGTTCTCACTCTTTTGTAAAGTGCATGAATTCATTCATTCAATATTTTTTTCTTCTATTTCATTGAGTAAATGAAATGTATGTACATAGAATGAAAGGTACGTGCGAGAGGCAAATTATTTTATATGAAAAATTATTTCTACGGAAATTTAATATACAGCAAGTATCAGTAGTAAAAAATTATCGGACAATCAACATAAATTACATGTTATGAAAATGAATGCATGTGAGCTTTAATAAATTCTAATCCGTAATTTTTAAGTTGCTTAGTATGTAAATTGCAGAAATCCTTTAATCTTTTCGCTATTACTTATTAAAGTGCATTTTAAATAGAAATATTGCGTATTATTTTCTTTTTATCATCTCGACAGCTGATAACAATAACATACAGTCATTGAATTTTTTTTCCTCTTTTTCGTATGTTTTTTTGTGTGTGCCACCTACCTTCTTTTTTTCTTCATAGCACATACAAATGCGAGTGAGAGAGAAAGAGAAGAAGTCATGAAAAATAAAAAAAAGCCTCAGTGGAAGTGAGCAGAGAGAAATTTTTTCAAAATAAAATTTTTATGCCCATTAATTTTACTCTCTTTTTTCTCTTTTCTATATGGATGTCTGCCTATGTGTATGACTTTAATTAAAATCAATTTTAAATCTTTGAAATTCTAAACTATTGCGATGAGAACTATTCTTTTTCTTTTTCTGTCTTCATTCATGCATTTATTGAGTCTTTTCTCCAGAAATATATAAAGTTTCTTTCTTTCTTTGTCCTCAAACAATTTTTGCGACGAATGAATAGCTATCGCTTAGATATTATATATTTTTGATGAAATGAAAACATTCCTATTAGATTTTTTTCGCACTTTACCAATAACAAGAACATTTACTTACCTCGTACTTATCATTATTACGAGCAATTTTTAGTTGATTCTGATTTATATTATAATTCATCATTGTTTCGAGGAAAGAGAATATTGTTTTACTACTTATTTAATCTCCTTCGCAAAACTGATTTTTATTTTCACTGTATTTGTTTATTTTTATACCGTCCTATTATCGTTCGATAAAAACGATAATTTTATTAATTTTTTATACGCCAATTGGTTAATTGTTTCCTTAATTTTGACACTCAATTAAAAAATAACAAATTTTTTCACTGCTCCCTTCAGCCAGCAACTTTAAAATTTTCTTCAAATCTTCTTTGTCTGAACTCGTTCAGTGCAGGCGATTGATGAAAAAAATCAATTCAAAATACTTCACATGGTAGCACGAATTTCAATAGCGCTTTTCAATTCTTATATGATGCTAAAGATATAAAAATTACATTATAATGTAAAATAAATGAATTCTTTAAAAGAAATTATATATCTAAAAGTGACACGTGTGACAGATGAAAAAATCTTTTAATACAGCATGGTCAAAGTGCAAAATAAAATCTCAATTCTTAATAAAGAATTGTCAGAAATACCTCTACATCAAGCAATACACTGTATATACACGATTATTTTGAAATTATTGTTTAATAGTATGTGTGCTTCTTAAATTTTAACTTTAACTGTCATTTGTATTTTGAAAAAATAAAATAATTTTTTTAATTTCCTAAAATTTCTTAAGACTGTAAGAGTGAGAATAAAATAATTTTAAAAGAAAGTTGATGAGAATAAAATAAAATTTTAATTTTCATCAAAACCATTCTTTTAATTTAAAAGTTTCAATGCACTAACGGAAAAATTAGGAACTAAAGCTGCTCTAGCGGAATATTTATTATATTCTCTGCATTCCATAAAACTCCCAAATAAAATAAAAATGGTAATTTTTACAATTTTGTGCAAATTTAATCAATAAATCATTTTACAACTTTTATTCTTTAATTGCAGGCAAATTATACTGAAGATCAATTAGCAGGCAAGTAACTTTTTAAGCTAGAAAATTAAAAAAATCTAATTTTAAATCGTGTTTTCGAATGAGTCATTTTCTCAATTTTCTACGGTTGATTATTATTCATCAAATTAAATAGAAATGGATTGAAAAATTATTCTCTATGCTGCTTGCATTTTTCATTTAATTAACGCCTGAATTTTAAGTGATATGAACACGCATATGATGAATGAACTAATTAAATAATAAGTATCAAACGGAAATTTAGTGATAACACATACATTTAAATTTGAGGTGTTTTTATTAATTTTTTTTGACACAAATATTGCGATGATGAACAAGTTCATTGACTCTTGACTCATAAACTGCAATTTAAATAATCTCATACTATTGAAATATATTTATATTATTAAAAAATTTGTACCTAACACAGCTTGTGTTGACTATAAAATTTTTCAAGTGTGAGAGCAAAAATGATGTTTGTTTATCGGCAACGATAGCGTAACAACTGATAGAGTCTCAAGTTAAAAAACAGTGTTCAATCATTAATATGTTGATAATTTAAAAGTATGAAGAAGAAAATATATTAAACATGGACAATTCTCTTTCTTTATATGGTCATGATGAATGAATGAAATGAAATGTATTTTCTCTCTGTCTCTCTTTTTCATATTTCTTTATTCATTTTCTTTTTTAAATGTAGATGAGAAAAAAACATTCGCAAACGATACATTGACGTAATTGAAGAGTAAAATGCGCGTATGAAAGTTTTTCAATACATCTGCACTAATCAACTTGTGTGCTTTCATTGCCATATTTTAAAAAAATTTCTTCCAAAAATGGTCAAAAACAATTGCTCAAAAAATTCCTTTCAACTAGTTTTTTGTATTTTTTCGCCAACATAACATGAGTTTTGCTTCTGCTGCTGACTAAGTAAAAAAAGTTTTAATACTGCTTGTTGCATTCACATAAATGAAAATTAAACAGTGAAACTTGTTTCAATCGTCCTCAAAATAGTCGTTGCTGAGCACTCAAGTATTGATATCGTTTGATTCAGTGTGTTTTTTAAATATTTTATTAATTTGCTATATGTTCCATATGTACGAACAACCACATAAGAAACACTCATTTTCATCTGTTGATGGTATTTTTTAGGAAAATTTGTTTCAAATACATTTTAATTTTTAATTCTATTTATAGAATTCCAAGAAGCTTTTAACTTGTTTGATAATCGAGGAGATGGAAAAATTCAGCAGCAACAAATTGGTGAATGCCTTCGAGCATTGGGTCAAAATCCCACAGAGAGTGATGTAAAAAAATACACTCACCAACATAAGCCAGATGAAAGAATAGATTTTGATACTTTTTTGCCAATTTATCAAGTGAGTAATGTGAAAAGGTCAAAGCCCATAATGAACAGTTAATTAATTTTTTTTCTTTTTTTTAGTCCATTTCGAAGCAGCGATCAACCGATACAGCCGATGACTTTATTGAAGGTCTTCGCCATTTTGATAAAGATGCAAGTGGTTTCATTTCATCTGCTGAATTGCGTCATTTACTTACAACGCTCGGTGAAAAGTTGAGCGATGAAGAAGTTGAACAGCTTTTAACAAATCAAGAAGATTCGCAGGGAAATGTCAACTATGAAGAATTTGTTAGAATGGTAATGAATGGTTAAGCATGACAAAATTAAATTCTTCCAACAAATGTCATTTTGAGCAAAATAATTTTTCTTTATAAAAAATTGTATACCATTTAAAGTATTTTTTTCTGTCTACATTATTTAATTTTGATGATGATACTTAATAACGTTTTGCATTTTTTTTTCTTCTTAAAGTTGTCATTCTTTTATATTTGAGATAATAAACAATTTTTAATATACATATAATTTTTTATTAACCCATAAACAGTTTCATGCTTTCTACAAGTAAACTTTTTAAAAATCCCATTCTGAATCTTGATTTAATTGTAACGATGCAATTTCTTGAATCAAATCGTTTTCACTGTCACTATTATTTTTATTTGCCGCAATATTTTCCAAGCTTAATTTATGGAGATCCACTGGTTCAAGTATGATTCTAAGTTGTTCTTCGAGATTTGTGTGTCGAGTTTGTTTGAAAAAGGAATGTTGAGTTAAAAGTTGATTGGCGCTTGGTCTGTTGTCGGGATATCGTGCCATGCATTCTTCAGCAAATTTATGAAAAGGATCAGAGAATTTACGCTTAGAATAAACTTGTCTTGTATTGTCTGCTGCCCATGCTTCACCAATTCCAATGCCTGAGTCCATTGCTTGAAAAATTATCTCTTCTGATGGAAATGTTGAACAATCGAGGAGTGAGGGTTGATTTCCTCTAATTTTTTCAGTTAACATGAGTGTAGTTGGTAAATCTGCAAAAGGTGCTATACCATTTGCCAATTCACAGGTTGTAATTCCTAAACTATAAATATCTGACTTTTCACTATATCCCAAAAGATTCTGCTCTAATAACTCAGGTGCAAACCAATTAATAGACTTTGCTGAGTTTAGTGGAAGTGCATGTAAAATTTTTATTCTTTCTCCATTTCTAATAAGAGATGTTGCGTCACGAAATCCTGTGAGAACTGCTCTTGATTGATTCAATAAAATATGAGATGCTCGTATACCGCTATTAAAAGAAATAATTAAAGGTAATAATAAAATATTATTGAAAAATTAAACTAACCGATGAATTATTCCTCTCGAATGAAGATAATCGATGGCAAATAGGACGTCTTTTAGTATAAGCGCAGAAATAATTTCAGGAAATCCAGTAAAAAAGAAATTTTTAATTGCTTCTTTACAACTTCCGAAGCAAAAGAATGGGTAGACAACACACAAATCAAAATTTTTTACAAATACGGCATGAATTTTGATAATGTTTTTATGTTGTAAATCTTTAATTAATGTAATTTCATCACAAATTTTTCTAAAATCCTCATCAAAATATTTGTCGGCCGAAATACGTTTTAGTGCAACATATTTTCCCATCGGTTTATTAAGAGCAAGACATACTGATTTACTGAAATTCGATCGTACTTCATAATCACTAAACATCATTAAATTTTTATAGAAAACACTGAGAGAGAAAATAATTTCAAAACAAAGATTTTTCAAGTTTAAAACTTTTCAACTTAGACTTCTACACCACTTTTTTCTTCTTTCTCATGTATGTATAATAAAATGCAGCCTTAGTGATGCAATATGTGTGATTTCTAATGAAAAATTCTTCGAATTAATTTTTCCTTAGGACTTTCACGTTTATTTTGTTTTTAAATTATTGGATGACATTAAATTAAACTAATTTACAATGACAAGTATACAGGCTGTATTACAGTTGCTCTTATCGCTCTCAAATCAGCTCAATTTAGTCAGGAGAGTGTGTAAATGTACGAATCTTGCTGTCAAAGTAATGAGCAGATTGCAGCTTGTGGAAAATTTGCAAATGAGGATAGGCTTTCTTTTCATCGGGTCTCACTAATGCAGGATTATCTTGTAATTTCATCCATCCAATGTGAACGACTAAAGGTTGAAATTAGATAAGAAAATTTTATCAAAAATGCCAAGACATTGACAAAGATATTTATAAACTTAATGATTCATGAAATTATTTGAGGAAAAACGTAATTACGCGCAATCGATGGTACCATAACAATGGTCACAACCCAACGTTTTGCAAATGCTTTTAGAGCTTCGCTCATTTTCTTTTGTGCACAAAAAGTTTTTTAAATAGTATATAGAAAAATAAACTTCGATTAAATCGAGCGAAAACAAGTTTGAAAAAGTTTTCACTCAAATATGTGCTCATAAATTTTTTTCACATCACCGTCTTCCCTAAAATATGAGCAACAGTTCTTGTATTCAAATAAAAGAAACTTTTGCTCAGTTTTGTTTTGATTTTGTATGGGAAAAAATACGGTAAATTTAAAAATTTCTCAGAATTTGAAAATCGAGACGTTCCTTATATTCGAAGGAAAACGGTAATCGGAGTTGTTTATAAAAAAAATTTGCTAGAAATTATTTTTCATAATTAAGGAAAATGGATAGAAAATTCAAAACTGTAAATATAATTAAATATTAGAATACAAGTAATTATTTAATATAAATATTACTTTATTTTACAGAAAGAAGAGATTGCGAAAGAATTTAATAATTTATTGCCTGAACGCAAAAGCAAAATTGCAACAATATTGAAAGATGAAAATGTAGCTTATTGCATTTGTCGATCATCAGATTCGAGTCGATTTATGATATGCTGCGATCAATGTGAAGAATGGTATCACGGTGACTGTATAAATATCAATGAAAAAGAATCGAAGAGTATTAAAAAATATTATTGTGATAAGTGTAAAAGAGAAGATCCAACTTTAAAGACAGTTTTTAAACCACCACCATCGCAAACTCAGCCTTCATCATCATCGCAACAATCAACATCTAAATCACTTGAACCATTGAAAAAGAAAAAAGACAAAGATGCACGTTGTGGTAATTGTAACGGATGCCGTTCAAGAATATTAGGAAAAAAGGGTAAATGCGAAAAAAGATCCAGTTCAAGTCAATTGAAGAAGAAAGACAAGAAAATTAAGGATGGCAGACCTAAAAAAAGAAAGAGATCTGTTACTCCTGAAATTATTTTAAATCCTTCATTGTTTGGTGATCGACATTGTCTTGGACCTGAATGTAGAAATACAGCAAAACCACAATCGAAATATTGCTCAGATGTTTGTGGAATGAAATTGGCTACTAATCGCATTTTTCAAATTTTACCAACGAGAATTCAAGAATGGTCTACACCATGCATTGCAAATGATCAAAATAAGAAACTACTCGAAAAGAATCGAGCAAAACAAGCAATTGTTAAAGCTACTTTGGCTGAGCTTGATAAAAGGCATAGAGAACTTGATTTAATTGTTGAAGCAGCAAAGCAATGTCCATTAGAAGAGCCATCAAAAGATAATATTGATATTGAAGATGAATCAAGTATGTATTGTGTCACATGTGGTCATGAAATTCACACTCGAACAGCAATACGTCATATGGAGCGATGTTTCAACAAGTATGAGAGTCAAGCGAGTTTCGGGAGCGTCTTTAAAACTCGAATTGAAGGCAATTCAATGTTTTGCGATTTTTATAATCCAGTAAATATGACTTATTGCAAACGTCTTCGAGTATTATGTCCAGAGCATAGTAAAGATGCCAAAGTTCACGATCATGACGTATGTGGTTCACCTCTTACTAAAAATGTTTTCGAATTGACTGGTGGATTTTGTCGTGCACCTAAAAAATCATGTTTTAAGCATTATTGTTGGGAAAAAATAAGACGAGCTGAAATTGATTTAGAGCGTGTACGTCAATGGATGAAAATGGACGAATTAGTTGAACAAGAAAGACAAATTAAAGCGGCAATGGCTTCGAGAAGTGGTCTCTTAGGACTTTTATTACACAGCACTTATGATCACGAGAGAATGGAGAAAATAGCAAGATTACAAAAGAGAGCTACCGAGAATAAATTGTAAAATTACATTTGTTTTTTTTTTAATAAATTACTCTGTATCTTCAGCTTTCTTAACAGTATTATTCAAGTTATCACTAATTTCAGGAAAATTAATAAGTTTGCGTAAATAATCATTTTCTGCTTTTAATCTTGCATTCTCTGCAAGCAGTTCATTTGAATGTAAGTTTCCTTCTTTCAGAAAATCTTTCATCATTTTAATCATGTTGTTAATTATCTTTTCTTGATTCTCTATTTTCATTTTATATGTACATTCATTAGCATTTTCTTTCAATTTATTAAATTCCAATTTAGTAGCTTCAATTTGTTTTTGAGTATGTTCCCGGTATTTATTCATTACCTTTAAAACAAACGGTTTATAAAATGTTTTTCATTATGATAAGTTTACTTACAATTTCTAAAGTATTCTCTAACTCTTTAATATAAGCCTCAGTTTGATAATCTCGTTGTATATTATGATAAATACCAAAATCATCTCGTTCAATATTAAAATGTTCGTCTAAATTTGCTTTCATGTCGTTTCTTATTTTTATCTCCATTTCTAATTCTTGTACATTTGAGCTAATAATTGAAGCAAGATCTTCATTCCTTCTTAGACCAACCATCCACTTAGATAATTCATCTTCAACTTCTGGTATATGAAAATCTTCCATAATTTTAATTATACAAATTTTAAGTTAATGAACAATCCAAAATTAATTTAACGATTTGTTATTTTTTAAAAAAATTGTTACACAAATCGCGTGCTCTCTTGATTAGAGTGAAGACTGAAAATTTTTTGGGCCACATAAGCCGGATAAAAATTAAAGAAAAAAGATGAATTTTAAATCAAGTATTACAATATTTCTAGTGTTTCTAATTAGTTTAACTTCTTGTAATTCAATTGATCAAGAAGTAGAAAATAAAAACGTAGACAGAACGATTGATATAACATCACAATTGGTAAAAATTACATACAAGATTACACTTGAGCACAAGTCTAAGAAACCGATTACAAATTATGTATTTGTACTTCCCATCAATGAATGCAACAAAGTATCAATTGTTACTGCTCGTGATGCTGCTAAGAAGGAACTCAAATTGACAACATCAAAGAATTCGGAAGAATGCGCATACACGATGACGTTGTCTGCTGGAAGTAATCCAGTAATTTATGTTGAAGCTGTATTTTCAAAAGCTCTTGAGCCATATCCAGTTGCTATTCCACAATCAGAACGTCAATTGGTTCGCTACTTTGGAAGTGCATATTTCTATTCGCCATATAAAACTTTGTCTCAAAAGACCACAATTCATCTTGCATCAAAAAGCGTTGAGAGTTATACTCAACTTAAACCATCATCGCAAAATGATGCTCAAATTTTCTATGGCCCTTATGAAAACATTGCACGTAAGTGAAATTATTCATTGTAAGACCTCATCATATTGATAATCTTTCATAATTTTTTCTTATATTGTAGCAAATACAAAGCATGAAATAGTTGTTCATTACGAAAATAACACACCATTTATGACAATTACAAGATTAGAGCGCACAATTGAAATCTCACTTTGGGGCAATGTTGCTGTTGAAGAAACAATTGATATCATTCATTCTGGCGCTTTGCTTAAAGGTTCATTCTCTCGATATGATTATCAAAAAGATTCTCGAAGTGGACCAGCAAGTGTAAAATCATACAAAACAATTCTACCAGCATCAGCAACTGGTGTATATTATCGCGATATTAATGGAAATATTTCAACATCGGCGATGAGAATTTTAAAGGATTCAGTTGAACTTGATTTGAGACCACGTTTCCCTCTCTTTGGTGGTTGGCGTACACATTATACTGTTGGTTACAATGTTCCAAGCTTTGAATATTTATTCCAAAGTGGAGATAATTACATGTTGAAAATGAGAGTTTTAGATCACGTTTTTGATGATATGATTGTTGATGAACTCATTACAAAAGTTATTCTGCCTGAAGGAAGCAAAAATATTAAGCTTGTTACACCATATACAGTAGAACGCAAGCCTGATTCACTTCATTTTACTTATTTGGATATCACAGGACGTCCAGTCATTACATTCCGCAAAACTAATTTAGTTGAGAATCATATCAACGATTTCAATCTTAAGTTCAATTTTTCACGCATCATGATGCTTCAAGAACCATTGCTAGTCGTTGTGTTCTTTTATCTCATCTTTTTATTTGTAATCATTTGGACACGACTTGATTTCTCAATCATCAAGGAACGCGAGTCGCAACATTTGCATAAAGACTAAGACTTTTTCATTAGTTTATAATATCATTGTTTAATAATATGAGAAGTTCAATAGATTCACCTTTTTTAATTATTTTTTGTTCATCGAGTGAATGCACCAGTTTTTCCTATAATATAATTAATAAATAAAATGATGATTTTTTTCATTAATGAAGCTCTTTAAATCTCATGTTCAGCTAAATGGAAAAGTTTAAAAAGAAATAATTGTAGCTTCATCAATGTTTCAATTTTTTTTTTAAATAAAAAATATTTCCCCAAAAAAAGAACGTGAGTGGAAATAAACAAATAAAAGAGAAAAAAATAACTATAATTTACACACCACAGCCAGCTGATAGGTTGGTTGTTTTAAAATAAAGAAGGCAATATGGTTTGTTTATCATTATGTGAACATATATATTTTTTCTCTCTCTTCACTCACTCACTATTTTGTGTAGAGAGAGAAGAAGAAATTTTTCCGTAAAGATAGAATTTCAGTTGCCTCAAAACACTCAAGCGTACTAGTCATCATTATTCTTTTTTTCTATAAGTAGTGGGAAAAAGTCTTTATCAAATTATTGTTTGCTTTCAATAAGTAGCTACTGATAAAAATTACACATATATAACCATGTGATATTGACAAAAAAATATATATTGATAAAATTGAGAATTGTTATCAATTGGTATGAAATATTTTGACACGCGTTGGCTTATAAAATTAAATTTCTTCCATATAGTATCCAGTAGCAATAAAAATAATAATTTGGAATTAGCTTATGTGGTTCATTATATTTTTTGTTACGAATAAAATAGAGTGCACTTTTTAATTCATCGGATGAAATGAAGAAATCTTGCACATGTGTATAAATTCATTTCAAGTTCAAATAACACTATTCGATAATTAATGTTATCATCACTTAATTAAAATAATCAGTTAACACAGTAACAGAGAAGAAGGAGAGAAAAAAATCTTTTATAGTGAAAACAAATAAATTAGGAATTAATTATATTTTAAAATCCATTACTTTTTATTGGAGCGCGCACACACGCTTCGTATTCTGTTCGAGTACTTCTTATTTTTTGTGTGTTTACACAATTTTCTAATTAATTGGTATACCGAGAGGGGTTCTTTAAAAATATATAGCGAGTGAGAGAAAATTCATATGGAATAAATTTTTAGACTAATGTCTGGTGAGTTTCAAACACATGCTTCTATATGAGAGTGACTTATAATCACTTAATTTATGTTCCAACTCTTTTTTTTTTTGTTTATAGAAACTGTCACATTAATCATCATGTTAACTCTCTGTGCTATATTTTATACAAAAATTTCTGCAATCGCTGACGATAATGGATTTGAGCTAACAAAATTTATTAAACGTCCGAACGAAAATCTAGAATTACATTGCAGTCTTAATAATAAACATGAAGTAAATTCCTTCATTTAATTTGTTTCAAACTGTGAATTTTAAAAATTTAATTTTTTGTTCAAACAGAAATTTAACAAAAATATCACAGTATCTTGGTATTTTATGAAACTTTGCAATTTATGCACATTGAGTATTCATGAATTTGAAAAAGAAGAATGGGAATTAATTGACTGTAATGGATCATGCAGTATAATATTAGAAATCAATAATACACAGCCATCAGGTTTTTACATGTGTAAAATGTTTCCATATCATATTGATAATTTCACTGTATTACAAATTGAAATTGTTAGAACTTTTGAAGTCGAAGTTACTGGTTAGTATTTTTTATATGATTTATAAATAAATTAAAAATAACAATTTCTTTGCATACAGGTCTTCCTAATTCACCACCTGAGATTTTATATGATACACCAAATAATGTACAAGTTGTAAAAAATTCAACTGTTGTCTTACAATGTAAATGCCATAGTGTCAAACAAGTTCCAAAAATTCAATGGTTTAAAAAAATTATTCATAACGAGAATGAAATTGATAATGAACCTGTATTTTTTGATTCAATAAGAGAGATTAATTTTTTAGAAAGTAGTTATCGTCCAATGCCATCATCAGTGAAGAAAATAGATGAAGATATTTATTTAAGTAAATTAATTATTAGCAATTTAACAGAAGATTCAATTTATACATGTGTAGTAGTCAATTATTTTGGCTACAAATATAGAAATTTTTTAATATCAATTCAACAAATAACAACTCAAAATGAAGATGAAGAAGATGAAGAGAGAGAAAGTATTGAAATTAATTTTACACAAAGTGACAAATCTTTAGAATTATTCTTCATTCCTTTATTCCTTTTAATAGTTGTTATTATACAAGTTGGTAGTGTTTTATATTTATTTGTGTACCGAAGTATTAGAAGGGAAAGAAATAAAATTTCAATCTGATTTATTTGTATTTTGATTAGCTATTCTATCTCTAATCATTTGTAATGTAATTATCTCTTTAAGAGGAAAATTTCCATTTGAAGAAACGTAATTAAGTAAAAAATCTGCAGCATATAGTGGTGTCAATTCTATACTAATATCTTCTGCGGTATATTGTTCACTAATAATATGCTCTTCCTCATCAATCGCTTCAATTTTTTCTGGTGATTCAGGTTTTGATTCATAAATCAATGTTTCTTCATTTTCAATTGAACTCTTTTCAAATTTTGTGCCAGTGAGATTATATCGAACTTTAAATTTATTAAGCCAACCTTTGCTTGCTTTCCAATCTTCTTTATAGATTAAAACACTCAATTCATGAGCTTTTGTTAGAATATCCTTATTTGTTACAATTTGATTATTATCGAGCTGTTCCGAAATCCAATCGTATAATTTAATTTCAACAGCTGGTCGTCTGGAATATAAAAAGCTGGTCGTTATATAAAAATTATAAATTACTTTTTGCGCCATTGTGAAAATTTCTTACTTTGCTGCTGTGAGAGTTTTTCTTGATTTATCAAATCCTAACGATCTTTGTTTATCTACAGCTTCTTTTATTTTCTTCTTATTTTTCGTTATGTCTTTGATTGTAGTCGATCCTATTTTATATATCCTTGAAATTTCTTCTAAACTTGTTCCTACAAACATTTAATATTTTTTAATTTAGATAAATTTGCAAATATGATTTTACCTTGTTCTTTTAATGCAATGACTTCTAATTTTTCTTCTAATGTTAGAACTACTCTTTTTCTTTTTACTGATGAATCTTTATCACTCATTCTTTTATGTTAAAGGTACAAAAAATTTAATTTTAGTCAAAATTTTAAAATTATTGTTGATTGTTTACAAACAAAAGTTTGTTTTTGTGAAGGGGAAAATTTACTAAAGGGAAATTTTCAAAATCTCTTTTAATGTTTAAAATAACAACTTGTCCTCTTAAATCCTTTCATTTACACACAATTCTAAGCTGTGAATATTCTAAATGTAAAATTTCAATCATTCAATTTCTTTGAATTTATTTAAATTTTCCCCCAATATTTTTGTTTACATTGCAATGTTTTGATTTCTTCATTGTGATAAAAAAAACTTTTTATTAAAATTAATATTTTAGAGTATTAAAATGTCTAAAAATGGATCAAAGAGTGATATTAATATAGTTTATAATGGACATGATAAGTGGTCATTCGATGTAAAGCTTAGAATTTTGTGATAAATAATTTATTTTAAAATTGATCATTTGTTCTTTATTTAGGCAACAAAAGTTTCAATTTCTTCTGATCAAAATCATACTTGTTTGATTCAGTTACCAATACAGAAAGATAAAGAAATATTAAAACCGTATAAATCAGCAGATATTTGGGATGGAAATCATGTGAGAATGCCTTGTTCACCTCAATCTAAATATATTGAATTGGATCATAATGGAATAAAAATCACAAAGAGTAGATGGGATTTGATTGAACAAAGTCTGTTGATTGAATTTGACTCGAGTTATACATTAGAAAAGGCTATTAAAAAATATAACACTCGATATGAATCTTGGAATTTTAGTTCTTTACACAATTTTGTTGAAAATGTTCTATCACCACAACAAAAGAACAGCTTTCTTAAATATTTACTGCCTAAAATTGTTAATCTTGCACTTAGACTTCCTCAAATTATTCAATGTCCAATACCGTTGTTGAGACAAGGAGAGACTAAATCAATAACAATGTCACAAGAACAAGCAGCGACCATTATAGCAAACTCTTTTCTTTGTACTTGGCCAAGAAGAAATACTACAAAGCGAGATGCAGAGTTTGCAAATTATCCAGAAATTAATTTTAATAGACTTTATAGCAGTGATATTCAACGAGTGGCTCAAAAATTGTACTGTATTTTAAATTATTTCGATAGAATTTTTAAGAATATGCCAACGGGAGTAATTACATTCTCACGACGTTCATTATTTTTTGATCAACTGCCCAATTGGGTGAACAATACGAAAACTTTTTCAAATATCAAATATTATGTATCATCTGATGAAAGAATCGAAAATACATCAGGAATGCTTCAAGTTGATTTTGCAAATAAATTCATTGGCGGTGGTGTGCTTGGAAATGGATTGTAAGTTGTTATAAATTAAAAATTATTTTTACCCTATTTCTTTAATTTCTATTTAGGGTACAGGAAGAAATCAGATTTTTAATAAATCCAGAATTGATTGTAGCAAAATTATTTACTGAAAGTTTAGGAAATGAAGAATCTATGTTGATAACTGGTACAGAACAATTTAACAATTATTATGGTTATTCATCAACTTTTAAATTTGCTGGGAACTTTTTTGATCAAACTGAAATTGATGAATTTCGCAGAAAACGTACTACGATTGTTGCTATTGACGCATTACCTTATAAAAACAATTTAGAACAATTTCAAGAAACTAACATTTTGAGAGAACTCAACAAAGCATATACTGGATTTTATAATGAAAAAAATCAAAGCTACCAACCTGTAGCAAGTAAGATATATTTTATCTATATAGGGTAAATGTTCCTAATTCGGGACAAAATTTCTTTCGCTCAACTTTGAACGAAGTTTTCTCACTTATTACTAAACCAATTTTTATGATTGTTTCACTAAACGATAAATAAATTCTCCTATTATTTTACTAAATCAATGTTGGAGTCAGAATATTTGTCACTTTTCCAAAATAAAATTTTTATTTGTTTTTCCTAATTCGGGACACTTGACTTCCTAATTCGGGACACTTGATAACCTAATTCGGGACACTTGACTTTCTAATAAACAAAGGAAATTATTTATATCAAATCGTGTTAAAAGTTGTTTTAATACATTTATTTCATTTTACTGATTCTTTTTCTACTTATTTGTGTTAAATTTGGTTCTTGAATCAGTAGAAAATTGCATTTCAAAATATTTTGAATACATTAAAATTGAAGCGCATTTTTTTGTTTACAGTTTCACGAACATTTTAAAATGTAAACAAAGTGTCCCGAATTAGGGTTTTTGAGTGTCCCGAATTAGGTTAGGCTAAACATAATTTTTTTTGTGGCAAAACGATAAGAGTTACGTGAAAAGTGAATGTATGATAAAATTCTTCGAGGTTTTTACTTTATTTTTATACCTTTCTCGTGAATGAAAAATGAATAAAGTAAAGAGATATAAATATTTTTAGAGTGGGACATTTTTTGTATGGAGAATTTTAAAAATTTAATATCTCATTTTTAAGTGCTTTTGAAGCGTAAAATATCGGATCAAAATGATAAATAGTGATAAAATCTACAACTTTGCATCAGTATCTCAAGAATTAAACGTGTAAAAAGTGAGAAAATTAAGAAAAGAAAAGTGTCCCAAATTTTTTAGTGTCCCGAATTAGGAACATTTACCCTATTTAATTTATAATAATTTATGTCTCTATATAAAGGTGGATTTTGGGGAGGTGGAGCTTTTGGTGGTAATCAAATTAGATGTGCAATAATTCAGTTAATGGTGTGTCGTGAAACTCGTAGAAATTTGGCATTTTTCACATTTGGTGATGAAAATTTGAAGCAAACAATTTTTGCTTTGTTTGAAATGCTGGCAGAACGTGGTGTCAATATAGGAAGGGTTTTTCAAATTTTGAAACAATACAATCCTTCAAAGTCAAGTACCATGGATTTAGCTATGTTCATCAATGAGAAAACAAAAATCGATGTAGCGTCTGTCATTCAAATTCAGCCGAAAATTCAACCAAAAATCACTGAGAAATTTCCTTCATCTTGGTTACCATGTTCAATTGCTTTTAACGAAACACGAAGCAGCAGTATGCATGTTGAAAAGACTGATATTATGAAAACTAAAGAAACATCTAAAATATTTTTCACTTCTGGCATTCCTTCGAAGTCTCCTAAAAAGATAGAAGAAAAAACTGTAAAGAAATCGTCTCTTTTAGATTCATTAGATGAAGATTTTTTCGGTAAATAAAAATTTTTATTATACATATATCCTCTTCAAAAATACAATTATTAAGACACCAGATTAATCAACATTTAGTATAAGTTCATTCAAATGTAATGATTAGAATTTTTTTGTTACCACAAAATATTCTTAAGGTTTATATTGAGGGTCACAATTTGGACTGACTTTATGATGTTTCTTTAGACTTGCTTCAGAAATGAATGATGTGTTGCAAGTTTCACATGATTTCATTTTACTCATTTGTTTCTTCGAAAAATGCATTTTTGCTTTTTGATGCCGAATTAAATTTGACTTGGTTGTCAGTATTTGCTCACACATTGGGCATTTAAACTCTCCATCTTCTATGTCTTCCTTTTTACTATTTTTAAACACTTCACATTTAGTCTGATGCTCAATAAGCAACTCATTATTGAAAAATGTCTTTTTACAGAAACAAACGAATTTTCCTGTAGGCAACAAAGGTTTTTTGAACGGTTCAGTAGTTCCCATACTTTCATCATGAGCATCCAATTTATGCTGTCTAATTTCACTTTTTGTACTAAAACTCAAATTACACCAACAAATGTA
Source organism: Polypedilum vanderplanki (assembly GCA_018290095.1). Taxonomy (NCBI): domain Eukaryota; kingdom Metazoa; phylum Arthropoda; class Insecta; order Diptera; family Chironomidae; genus Polypedilum; species Polypedilum vanderplanki. The sequence continues at coordinate 22,107,217 of CM031379.1, read as the reverse complement.
CGGATTATTATTCATTTTATGAATTGAGCGAAGATGTTCTCGAAGATTACTCAATTGCTTCATATTCTTTCCACATACTGAACACGAATATTTGTTTATTGCAGTGCCATGAATTGTGCTTAAATGTACACGCATAGATGTCAAATGATAAAATTTTTTGAAACATTTCGGACATTCATAATTACTCTGTCTCACATTCACATGTTCATTCTCATCATTTTTCTTTGGTTTCTCTTCAATGACAACATTTTTAAGAGCATTTGCAATATCAATGCATATTTGTTCATATTCTGGATGCATACTTTTCATATGTTGTATCCAATTATCTGCATTTTCATATTGTATCTCACACAAATTACATTTATTTATACCATGAAGTCTGTTGATATGATTGTACAAACTATTAGGATTGTAACATTTAACACCACAATGACATGTAATTCTCGTGTTAGCATTACTTAATTTTAATCGTTCAGGCTTTTTTAGCGGTTTAGTACGATCTTGATTATGATACCTCGTTTTATGAATGCGCAATTTATTATTTGTGTTTGTTGTAAAATCACAATTATGTTCTTCACATTTTAAAATTGCATCTTTTTCCTTCTTTTTATGCACTGTCATATGCATTGTTAGACCTTGTTTTCCATGAAATATAAGACTACAATAGTCACAAGTGTAAGTTTTTTTAAATGGCTTTTCTATTTTGCTCATTGCTGTTGATTCTGTTATATTTTCATCTTTTATAGAGCTTAATTTAGTTGACATTTCATCAGAAATACTTTCTTTATCGATTTCTCTGTCACTTTCCATCAATTCATATTCATCTTCTTCCATAATTTTTCTCTCATTTGAACTATTAAATTCTTCATCGCTATCTTCTTGATCTTCAGTTTCCTGCTCAATTTCCATTTCTAAAATATGAAGATTTGGTTTTTTCCTCTCAAATTGTGAAAGAAGAGAGTACAGATGTTGTTGTTTTTCAATCAACTCTTTTTTGAATACGGAAAAACGCAATAGTTCTGAGTTACAATATTCACATACATGTGATGATAAACGTTCATGTTGTTTAAGCTATCATGAATATTTAATTAGTAAATTTGAAAATTAAAATATTTAATTATTTATCTACCTGCACATGTGTAAAGGCATAAAATTGAATTTCAAAAAAATCTGTAATCTATGAAATAAAAAAAATTTTTATTATCATAATTTTTTGGAGCTATAACAAAATAATTACCGGAGTTGTTTGTTCCTATTTTTAAAAAAAAATAATGATCTCATGACAAGAATTTAAGATTATTAATTTATTTATTTTTGACTTACATCAATAGCAAATTGATTTAAACAACATCTACATCTATTTAGAAAACTTTTTAGTGTTCCTTTCATGATTTAAAGCTTTTATTAACAAAAAATTAAGAAATAAGCTGATTTACAAGTTCTCTCTTATCACACAAATAATACAATATTTTATTGTATTAACTTGAATATGATGGAAAAAAATTTCAAATAATCTTGATTCGTTGAATTTCTATTTAAAATATAGTATATTTCTTTATTTTTAAATAATATCAACGCATGTATATGTATAAATAGTACAAATCAAAAAATAAAAAAATTGACTTAAAAAAATTTTTTAAATAATTTTTTAAAGGAATTATTTTTTCTAAATTTTAGTGATTCATCGTTAGTTTTGCACTCACTATCAGCTTGAAATGAGTTAGATTTTTGAATGAAATTGCTACAACTAGTATTTGAATTAATTTTTGGTGGACTCTCAGACTTTGCTTTCTTATGATGGTGATTTACTCGACCATTCTTTACTTTCATCGAAGTTGTCTTTTTTAGTTTAAGAAATTGAGTTGGTGACGATAATCGTCGTGCGAGATTAAAGCTACTGCTATTTGAATTTTGATCTTCTGTAGTTCTCACTGAGACTGTCGATGCAGTATCTTCGTCACTTTTACTTCTTGCTTTAAATGATGGCGAATTTTCTTCTGCATCATGCACATCATCATTTATATTAAGACATTCAAAATTTGGAATTAAAACTTCATCATTTTCTTCCAACATTGTCGATGATGTTTCAATTTTCGGTTTTATTTCAATAAATTCGTTGACTTTATGTGGTGCTGATGAAGTACGACTTAAAATCGGTGAAATTCCTCTACTACCAGCATGATTATTGTGACCATTTTGTCTCGATAAAATATTTGGAGCAGATATTTTACGAACACGTTGCTTAGAACGCTTTCTGCTCGTTGTACGATTTGTAATTTGTTGACCATCATTATTTTTACATTCTTCTGTGATGATAGTTTTTTCAACAAGAGAAGTTTCTTCATTTGAGACGAAAAAGTCTCTTAAAATTGTAATTCTTTTAAATAGAACAATAATAAAAATTGATTGCAAAATTATACATGCAAATAGAACAAAAATTATGATCTCCATATATTGTGATTTTGTATCGAGTTCACGGATGTCTTCTTGAATTTGTTTTTGAACTTCTAATTCGCGTTTTTCACTCTCTCTTCTACTTTGATTTAAATTATCATACTGTAATTGTAATTTCGTGTATGATTGTTGTAAATCTTCAATTTGCTTTTTATACCTTCGACTTAGTTCTTCTAAATATTGTGTCGATAGTGTCATATTTTTCTCTAAAGTTTTAATGCGATTTGATAAACGCAAGAATACACTTTCTGGTGCATTTTGTGATGAAGGTGATGGTACTGTTGATGTAACTTTATAATCACCATTAGATTGATTATTTTTAATTTCACTACTACTTGTTCCTACTCTAATGTCTTGCTCAGTAACTTTATTTGATGGTTGTCTTGTTTCACTACTGGATTTAGAACTTTGAGAATCAATTTTTGAAATTTCTTGTTTATTTTCTTCATTTTTAATTGTAAGTGGCGGCTCTTCAAATGGTTTTGTAACAACTGAAGGTTCAATCTCGACATGTTTTATCTGATTTGACTCACTTGATGGAGATTCTTCAGATTCATTCTCGAGAAATGGCTTTCTTTCAATACGGTTGAAAATATTTTGCTCCTCTAAAGTTTTATTCTTATTTGAATCATCGGGAGTATTCTTAATTTCTGTAATAGTTTCGGCAGAAGATTTACTTCCATTTTCTGTTGTCACAATAACAGGAACAGAAGTTTCAACATTATTTTGCTTACATTCTGTATCATCGTCTTTCTTTTTTGAGACATTCTTTAAACTCACTTCATCCTTCTTTGAGATCAAATTTGCAGAAATGTCTGAAATTTCTTCTATATGAAGAGAAAGTTTGCTTTGGTCACCGGCAACAATGTTACACATTGCGGCAATATATTTTTGTGGCAAGATTGAAATTATAAAATTTTTGTTTGTTTCAATTGAGTCACTTTGAAGATTAAATCCTAAAATGCTAGTGCAAGCAATTGAATTTATAAGATGACTTTTGATCTCACTTTTCAATAAATTTAAAAGTGCATGTTTTTTGCATGATATAAGATTTTGCAAACTTAAGCGTTCATCATTTGAGCATGTTTCGCAGACAATATTGTGAGATAATGACATACAGCTGTCAATTAACGTTTTTGAGCTTAAGGCGTTTTGTTTATTTCCACTACCATTGCTCTTGACTAAAACTTCTGCTGCCTTTTGAACAATACTTAAAACTGCTGCACCCGCTCTATTAAGAATATTATTATCTTTGCTATTCTCAATCTTATTTTGACTATGACTATTTAGAAATTCTTCATCATCGACTATTTGATTTTTAAGAATTTCAGGTTCATTTTCCACTTCAAATGCTTCAATCTCTGATGTTCCAAAAATTCTAAAAATTGATAGTGGACAATAATGCTCTGTGTTTGTATATTCTAAGTCAACCTATGAAATAAATTACAATTAAATTTTTATGTTTTGTTATTGATCGTCATTAGTCATGCAAGGTCAAAAACTTACTCTAACAAATTTTCCAAATAATGTGACGTCTTTTAAATCGAAACTTTGAACATCGCGTTCTGACTTAGCATCAAAATGGCCAGCAATCGTCCATTCACGCGTAGGAAAGCGATTACTTAAAGAAATTGAAACAGACTTTAGAGGAGATGAGAAGAGTTCAAAATTCGCTAATTCAACGCGCTGAGCTTGAATTGAATCACAGAGTTCTACAACAAACCAAATTCGATCTGTACATGGGCTAAGCATGTACTCATCCTTATCACTAAGCACTGAAGAAGTAGATTGTGCTTCCTTATTACTTGCAAGAATTTTTGCTCCACAATCGGGTAGTGCGTAGTTCTTTTGTCGCATTTTTACGATTTGGTGTTTTGCCAAAGTTTCATTTTTGACTTCTTTGTTCGAATCAGTAGCATTGCTTGATAGTTCGACGAGCTTTTTCTCTGCCTCTTGTTGTTGCTGTGTCCATTCAGAAAAGACAGGAATTGTTAAATTTTCTTGAATTGATGATTCACTGTTGATATTATTTTCAGTTTCAGATTCACTGCTACTTGATGAATCTTTAATTATTTCATTTTCAATGACTTCCTCTTCTACGCCGTCGCTTTCTGACGTATTTTCGTTTTCTTGCCTTTGTTTGATCTCTTTGTTATCTCCCTCTGTTTTAGCATCCAAAATTTCTGCTTGTTCAGTTGCGGAATTTATTGTAGATGCTTCGTCATTATTTTTATTTTCATTTTGTATTTCATCAGTTACAGTTACTGGTGTGCTATCATCATTGTTGCCACTAAAATGTAATAAAGTTAGTTGATAATAAATTATTTAAATAAATCATGAATTTAGATAATTTAATTACAACGCATGAGCACGTACGTACTTTTTAATTGTACTGAGTGGAGGTAATTCAATTTGCAACTCTTTATTACTTTCTGTATCTATTGAACTTGACGATAATAATTCTTCTGACGCAATCGAGCTGTGAAAAGTAAATATTGTATATGTGTATTTTTCTCATTTTACGAATAACCGGCCAATATATCTATCAATGTTTTAAACATTCTTAAATGAAATGTTACCTTGAAATTGAAATGCTAATGATAGTCGCAAGAAAGTAGACAAGTAAGAAAATTATGTGTCTAAAATTCATTTTTAGTCATGTTAAATCTCTAAACATGTCTAGTTTTGTATGCTTTTTCGTAAAATTGCCCCAAAATTGTTATCACAAACAGATTCACAAACTCTTTGATAGTGAAAAATATCACGCAAATTCCAGAATACTACTTAATAAAACACCACGTCAATTTATTAGCTATAAACTGTTTATCTTTCCGTTTTTACTTCACTTTTATATAAATCTAATGTATTTTATGAGTTGATATCATTTATTCATTCACAATTGAAAGAACATGGGATATCGAATTATTTTTTAAAATTTATTTCTTGTGCAGTATCAAAATACAAAAACTGAAAACTATTCACTCGAAAATGACGGAATTTAAATGCGACAAATTCAAATATTTTCCAGTAAAATAAAAATTTTATTTTTCAATTTTTCTGTAATTAAATTATTAAATCAGGTATATATCAAACAAGAAATTCAAATAATTGACTAAATAAAAGAATGCAAATGATTTCGTACATTAAAATTCTGAAAAATTAGAGAACAATAATATGCTGTAAAACAAAAGCAACAGTTGCAACAGTTGTTGTAACACATTTTTTGTCATATTGTGTTTGTCAAACAAATTTATAGTAGATTAGCATTAAAAGCAAAACACGGTTATACATGTATTACCTTTTAAGACAAATTTGTATGCTGAAAAGGGTGTAAATGAAGAAAATGAAAAAAAAATTCAAATAAATATCTTTTGTTTTAAATTTTATTGAATTTAAATCGAATAAAGGAAGAAAAATCACTCACTCAAAATTGTTTCTTGCATAATATATGTGTTTAAATTTGTATTGTATTTTTATAAAAAATGGAAAGAGGGAGATATAGGGGATGAAATAATAAAGAATTTCAAATGTTCTTCTAAAAATCACTTTTACATATAATAGTGATATTTGTGTATAATTATTGAATTAATTATAAATGTTTGATTTACAAAATGTTTTTGGGAAAATAGAGAGAAGTTACGATTATGTATGATGACAATTTTTATGAAAAATACTTTAAAAATTCCACCCAATGCAGATTAAAGTTTTTAGCCTAGTGATTCGTTGCAAGATGTTTGCAGAGTATTTCCAGAAATAACCGTTTTAAATTGCTCTGGTATTGCTTGTTCAACCTATTAAAAATAAATTTTTTATTATACTTATGTGTCTCAAGATAGAATAAAATTTCACTCACATAATCATCACCAGCAGGGGTTGGAAGCAAAACATTCATTTCGCTCGATTTTGAGCTAATGATTTCAACGTCTAATGAGTCCTTTGATAAATACATTTGACAACCATCAGTTTTGTCAATTGAAATTGTTGGAACTTTTCCGAGAACCTTAAAATAATTTCATTAATAAATTTTTCAAAAAAAAGTTTGAAATTAAAACTCACTTGCATTTGAACGCTTTGACAATTTACAAATTCAACCGAAGATACCAAATTGTCAAAAACTACGCAGCATTTCTTGCATGAGTCAATAACAATTGAATTAATCTTTCCCTTCACAGTCAATGTACTGTTTTCTGATTTAAACATATAAACGACATTGTTCATTTCAGCATTTTCTACTAAAAGATTTGGATTGTTTTTATGATACTCAATGAGCCACTTTTTGCCATCGCGAGTGAAAACTGGAGGCTTATCGACTGGTGCAGAAACTGGTTTCATAGCAATTGCTGGCTTGAAAGGTGTTGGACCTGGTTTGAAAGGAGCTGGACCGGACCTTAAATTAGGATTTTTATGTGTTTGCATATCTGAAGTGACTTTCTTCAAATTTTTTGTAATATCTGCTCCTTGATTAATTTGTGCAAACAAAGCGCTTCTATCATCACCGCCTGCTGAAGTATTTGGATCAAAAGCAGGCATTGGTGGTGGTGGAGGCAAATTTAGAGGTGGCGGTGGTGGTGCTGCAAACAAAAATAAATGTTTTCTTTCAAAACAATTTCATAATTTTTTTTAATAAATTTTGTTTACATACCTGATCCACCTGAGGTTCCATTTAATGTTGCTTTAGCCTTGCCAGCCCAAACGATACCTGTTGTATGATATTGTTTAATATATTGTTGCAATTCAGTGAGTGTTTGAATCCATGCTTTTGCCCAATTCACATGAGTAATATCCTTTTCTTTCCATTCCTTTAAAACACGATTCGTATAAAATTGACCTGCATCATTCATTTCTTTGACGTGTGGGCCTGGAGTGGGTGACTAAGGAAGAATGGAAAAAGAAAAATATTTCGATATTAATCAATGATGCATGATGAAAGAAAAATTGACAACTTACAATGCAGACCCATCCTAAAGCGGGAATGCTTTCACTAATCGCTGACAAATGATTGAAGTATTTTGACGTGCGATGTTTTTCACGGAAGTTTTGAATTGCCATAATTTGATCGGATGTAGGTTGAAGAAGCTTGGAAATTTCACTTTGATCTGGTGCGGCTGATTGACTTGCCATTGTAACATATTGAAGTTGTGCATCAAAAGCTTTCTTCACAAATTCTGCTTGTGTTGCAACATCATCACCAATTTTGTTCGATAAATCGAGAAATTGGGCTAGTGAACCCAAAATAATATCTTCATATGCATTTACACTCATGGCTTTTGATTTAAATTCTTCGACAGTAATCTCTCTTGAACGTCTTTGCTCTTGCTCTATTCTCTCTAAGCGCTTTTCAATATGCGGTAATACAGTCGGCAAATATTTGTCCTCTGATGAAGTTAAATCAGTTTGACTATAAGATGATGATACTTGTGTTTGAACAGTTGATGTTTCAATATCGTGATGCTCGGGTGGTATATTTTGTTCTAAACGTGTCACAATTCGCTCAAGTCGTCCTATTAAATTCACCAATTCTTTAGAATCTGTAGCGGATTTGGCAGCTAAAGTAAAATAATGACATTATTAAATTTTATCATAACATACAAAAAAAATAAAAAAGTGTCACAAAAAACAAATTGGAAATTAGTAAAATCTAATTAAATTTACTGTTAGTTGAAGTAGCAGATTCACTATGGGAAAAATCAAAAGTTTCTAATTGATCAAATCGAATTTGATTGTTGGCTATTGCTGTATCAATCAAATTTGCCAATAATCGATGTCGTTTTAATGCAAGTTCATCGAAAGGTGTAAGTGGAGTGGTTGGAGGTGTACCACAGCTGTCGCTACATTTTTAAAGTGCCAATTTAATACACACCACGTGTATGTGTAAAATATATTGTAGACGGGGAAAAGAAAAGAGAGAGAGAGAGAAAATGATGAAAACATCAAAAACATTCTTTTTTATGCCAAAAGTATAAAAGAAACATATGACTTCATTCAATATGTATGTACATTAGTGTTTACAAGAAATAATAGAATATTTTTTATGAAATAAAAATGAGCTCTTTTAACTAAAAAATTGCTTTTATAATTAAATTTGATAGCTTTAAAAATACACGATAATTTCTTTAGTTTACGATCAAAAATCTTCATAAATTGTAAAATATTCTAATATTTCTTGAAAATTTACGTGAAATTATATATTTAGAAAGAATGAACAACAGAAGGAGTACACAAGAAAACTGAAATAAACATGAATGAATGAATGAGCTTGGTGAATGAATAAGGAGTATTAAAAAATATTTTCTCGAAAAATGAAGATACATAGTGGTTGAGAAATGAAGAGAAGATGAATAAAAAATTCATAAAAGTAAAAGAACCTCGGATTTGGAAACCAATCCGGTAATGCTTCGAGCATTGGAAGTGAGCCTTTCCGTTGTACATATGGAGTACACATATTTCCACGTGCTATTTGTGCAGGAATTTTATCACTAAACACATCATCTTCATCATCATCTTCGATTGCTGATGCTATACTTAATTCATCGATATTGATGAAATAATCCGGTGGCGGTATGACTTCAGCTGTTTCACTGCATCGCACCTTCTTCTTAATCGACGCTCTTGATGAGTCACGTCTCAAAAGACAACTGTGCAGCGACGTTGAATTATTTGAATGACTGGTCGTTGTTGATGATGATTCACTTTCATTTGGCGGTTTGGCACAGTTTCTATCACTTTCATTTTCAACAATTTTTTTATCAATTACATTGACAACATTTGTAAAAGTATCAATAACAACAACTTCTGATTCTTCTCCTTCAGGTAAATGACCTTCAATAACTGTAATATTGCTTCCACCTGATGTCGTATCAATGCTCTTTTCTCGCTCCAAACGATTTTTCAATTGTATATTAATTTCATCTATATATTATTTTAATGTTATAAACAAGGATAATAATAGCCATCGGTAAGCGTGCAATGAGAAATGAAATATTGGCTCAATGAAATAAGCATTTATCATTAACAGCGATTTTATTTTTTCACATTACAACGATGAATTCCGTGAAAGTTCATTAAATGAAAATTGAGTTAGTACAACTTCTTCTTTTTAATTATTCTCTTTTTTTCTCATTCATTTTCATTATACCGTATATATGTATATATTTAATGAGTAGCTTTGTTGACTCTCACCTACTAAACCATCGGTCATGATTAAACCACTGAGATTATTTCCCTCCTCACTGCTATTACTTTTATCATTTTTTCCCTCACTAACTGGTGACATGGGTGAATAGGCTGTTGCTGATGCTTTTTGTGGAGACGATTTATTTGAACTTTTAGCATCATCATTTGATACTTTTTCATCATCAGCTTGTACAGTGGCGACAATTTTTTCATTTTTCAATTGTTGCTCTTTTTTAAGAGCTTTTTTGTTGACACAACAGCAGCCAAACATTTTTGATTAAATTTTATGACTTTTTAACAGTAATAGAAAAAGTTTCAACACGACATAATTTTTTTATTGCATCAAATAGATAAGCACAGCACGTTGATTGAATTGATTTCTTTTTATTTCACTTTCTCTATTCTATTTTCGGGATTTCGTTACAGAATGCGATTTTCTTTTTCTCATTAAAAAAATCACACAAGAAATTCTTTTTATTAGCTGTAAGCTAAAATTAATTGATTTTTGACTCAAAAAGTTTGAGTATAAAAAAAGAAATTACCCTTAAGGATATCGTCAAAGAGCACGAAATTCACATTAAATTATGTAACCTTTTCCTCCTTTTTCACTTTATCAATCCACAAAGGACTTTTTCCGAAATGTTTTATATACGAGAGTGTGGAAAAAGGGCGGAGGCGTTTGAGTTTGCAAACAAAAATTAATATATTTTTAATTCCTTTACAACTTTTTAATTTTATTATTATGGCTAATGGATTACAAGCCACACACACAATGAATTGAATGAACTAACAAGAATGAAAGAAAAAATTAAGGATTGGCTTTAGCTTTTTTCACTCTTTCGCAGTCACAATTAATTAATTAAAATTCTCTTGTAAAAAATTCGTGTTTTCTTGATAAATTCGTAGAAGTTCAATTTGAGCTATCTATCTACAAAATGTATCCTTTTTATTTTATTAGTAATTGATTTTTCTTATTTGTTGTTGGCACAGAGAGAAAAAAATATTTCGGGACCACCTTAACAGAAAAAAAATTTCTTCTACAAAACTCAACGAAATACAAAGCTGAACTGAGAAGAAAAATCGAAGTTGAAACGAGAAGATTGCATGTGTTGTTTGTTGAGGAAATATTTTTCGCTCTTTCTCTCTCGTTTACTTGCTCGCTCGCATTATTCATTCTCATTGAAATGAAAATTTTTTATCCATTAAACATTAAAAGGAAGGAAATATATGGAAAAGAGAGAAAGAGAGAGTTGCTGCTGAGTATGGTATGCCATAAATCAACAAGTCGTTGTTATACACACCTCGATGAGTTTTTGATGAGATTAATTACGGTTGATTTTTCTTCATCATCATTTTTTATTCACATATATGAGAATATACATTTATGTATGTAGAGAGTGTGATAAAAGCTTAATTTTATGTAATTGTTTCTTAATGTTTCAATGTGAATAAATCAGATTAACATTAAAAAGAAAGATAGCTTCATTTAGCACAAATCTTGAATATGTATCACATTATAGAAAAGATGTTCATTCAATTAAAAAGCTATACTTGATAGCTCTTCTCATTCATTCTCTTTCTCTCTGTGCGCAGCATCAGTAGATCATATTTTTGCAAAAGAAAGAGAAGAGAGAGAAAGAAAATTCGTGTCAGTGGCTTATCACATCTGATTAGTGATACAAATCAGAATACATGAAATGGAAGTAAGTGTTACATTTCTTTAATTCATTTGCTACATACATAGAAATTAATACGCTCTTCTTCTTCTTATTTGAACGTATATTTGCTTGGCTTACTTGCCTTGCGAGGCAGAAGATTAAAGATTGTGCTAAAAATAATTTTCCGGTGTGTGGGCTTTCGATAAAAAGAAAATTTCTTTCTCGAAATGAATTGTAAATACTTGAGTTTAGGCAATTTGTTTTCTTTCACATTTCATATTACGTAAAGAAGTCTCGTTGGAAATTTTTATATTAGTTGTTTGTGTGAAATTCTTTTATCATTATTTTGGCTGATAAATCACTCTTTGGGCGTTGCCGGCTCTATTCAAAGTTATTCTTTTATATATAATGAATCGGTCAATAATTTAATTGTCTGTAATCGAGACAGAAAGAGAACAATGTAATTGAACTCAGCAGTTGAAACCATAAATGGTATAAATAAAAATAAAATGTGATATTACCCCATTTTTACGCAGGCTTACATTTAACGAAAATAAAAATAAATGTTATGTCTGAATGTCAAGGATATTGCTCTTTCATTTTCAAAGGTGAATGAACTTTACTATTTTTGCATAAATGAAGTCATAATTATTATTAGAAAAAAAAACGTTACATGATGATTTAATTATTTTTTGACTAAGATCTTCTTCTTTTCATCGTTGTCGCTACCACTTATTCATCAACTTGAGATTGTGTTTGTATGCATGAATAACGAAAATATAATTTGCCGATATGACTCATTCGACAATTTTAATGTCTTATTTTACGCTAATGCTTTCAATTTGAACACAAATCAATGAATCGAAACGTAAAAAGCTATTTCTAATTAGATTTTATGACTCCCACAAAGAGATTTAGGTAGAAATTTCCATTTATTTTTGTGACACTTTAAAAATATTTTTTAAAACAAAATTCACTTCTTTACTTACATTAGATGGTAAAAAAATAAATTATGACAATGAAATTGATATTTATTGCACTTTGATGATAGAAAAATACACAAAAATTAATTTTTTAAAACTTCCGACAGAAAAGACTTCACTCGTTTAAAGAGAGAATTTTTTTATAAACTTCTCCATACTATTTTTGTTTTTTGTCATGCGATAGTGCTGCCTCTTGTGAATTTATTATAGACTTAAAATAAAAAATTAAAAAAACCGTTAAATAAAAAATTCTATTTTATTTTCTTAATTGGGAAACAATTCATCAAAAGAAGATCTCTTAACAATTTCATTTGATGCTTCAGTAAAATGTTTGCTTAAATTTTTCTCTAACGATGGAATGACTTCATTTAAGAAATAATGTTTATTTTCAGCAATGAAGATTTTTCCAATTGCTTCCAAAGTTGGACTGTTTTCAAACAAATCAGTTAAAAGTATATCAAAATTTCCAGTGTCTGCTAAAATTTTAATCTGAATAGGAAGGAAATGTATATAAGTTCTTCCATCTGGGCCAGTATATTTCTTGCCTGTTAGACGAACTCTTGCTCTAAAGTTGTGTGCCCAACCAATAAACTCTTTATCATTAACAATTATAGGAACTACATTAATGATTTTTATATTAATGCTATATTTTCCTTTATATTCTAATTTAGGAAGAAGAATTTGAAAATCAAAAATTAAATCATTCAAATTGACCCTAAAATTAAATGTCAAAAGATTTTTTTCAATGAATGGTGAACATCAATTTTATCAATTACTTACTTCATCTTTTCAATTACAAATTTTCCAGCACCACGTGTTATAACGTTTTTCACTTGAGCTTGAAAGTTGGGACCACGATCGATGTGGATGCTAAAATAAAATTTTTCTCATTAAAAAAAATGTTTTTTTTTATAGAATTCATTTATGCAAATTACTTGTCAACTTTAATCGGTTCGAGTGGCTGTAAAAAGATACAAATAATAAATTAAATACAGGAAAATAAATCACATTTTACCGGCACTTTGAAATCGCCATCATTAATGCCAGTTGCTAAACGAGGTTGAAGATTTTTTACTGATTCTGTGATGCATTTTGCTATATTTGGATCATTACGGTTGCAAATTTTTATATAGCTTGCTAAAAATTAGAAGCAAAAACAAAGCTGGAAGCCGGTTTAAAAATTATTATAAAATTTATTTACGTAATTTTCCTTGTGAGAAATCAGAAAACACCACTATCAAAAGCGCAAATATGCAAATATTTAGCTGATTCATTCTCTCTTCCTTTGTCGAATACAAAAAAAACGAAAAATAACAAAATTCTCTCTTCTCCTTGGTAAAAAAATTTCCCACTTATCGTTTTAACCGTTTAGACTGTCGCGAGCAAACTAAAAATCTAAACTAAAATTTTTTCATTTTTATACTTAACCATTTTCTTTTCTTAATATAGAATAAGGTGTTTGCCTTAAGCTTCTTCTTAATTATGTAGCAACTTTTTTTAATATTCTAATTCAAATGATGATGACGACAATAATGGATTTTTGGACAGGTTTGAGATTCTGTAAACAATCAACATGAATTTTCTATGATATCATCAAACAACCATGTGTTTTTATCCGTTACAATTTCACCTCAAATATCTGAAAATGATTAACTTGTTGGAAACACAAAATAAGTAATTTCAGTATGTAAAAATGCTTTATTAGTTTATCGAAAAACAAATGAACCAATGATCAAAACCGGAATATCGAGAATTCACAGTTGCAATTAATTAAAATTAGGTTTAATTTGCATTTATCACAATGGGAAAACTTCATCAAATGTTGCTAAATTGCTAAATTTATTTGCAATTGTTGTAAATGTCTCAGCTAAATGATTCTCAATTGGTGGATAAATTTCTTGAATTAAAAATTCTGGTTGTGTTCTAATAATTTGATTGGCAATTTCTTCCAATATCGGTGATTTTCCATTGAAAAAGCTTGATAATGATGCACTTTTAATCACACCAACTTGCACTTTAACATTAAACTTTTCAAAATTCAAATATTCTCTACCATCTTGTCCTATGTATCGTCGTGCGCGAATAGAAATCCTACCACGTGAATTATCAATTATTGAGCTACCATCTCCCTTTCCTGCAAGTGCAAGACCAAATAAGTTAAATACGAGATCATACTTTGACGAGATTTCCAATCTCGGAAATTTCACAATTGCATCAAACTTAAGGTCACGCATGTTTGCCTTAAGTTTTTCTATTTGAAAGTTGCTACCGCCGCGTACTATAATATTTGATAAATGTGCTTTAAATTCACGACGATTTCCTATGTTTATTCTGTGTGTGAAGAAATGAAAGAATTTTTTTATGAATATGCCACTCAACACATGTATATGTATCGAATTACTTACGAATGAATGTAAAATGGTTCAATTTTTGGCAAATTTTCAAATCCAGGTCCATACTGTCCACTTGATAAAACACCTCTTAAACTGTTGATTGAATTTAGGATGCAATTTGCCATATTTGGATGATTTCTAGAGCAGGTTTTTATATAAGGCGCTGTGCGAAAATTTTCAATTTAAATTTTTAAAAATTTGATATTTAAATTTAAAATTTAGTTAATATTTACGTAGTCTTCCGCCAACATTTTGATAATTAATAAATATGAAAAATAAAATAAGAAGTGAAAATCGAGACATTTCGGAGCGAGATTTTTTTATTTCCTTGTGACCACTTGTCTCAACAAAATTTGAATATCAACTGAAGATGTTTTTCAAAAAGAATCTGGATTTTATAACAACAAGATTAAACTTTATTTTGTTGACCATGAGAGTTCTTCAGTTTTTTGATTTAGATCTTGACTATCAAGTTGATTAGAGATAAATTTTCTCTCAAAAATAAATGTATGAGTTAAGATAATTTTTTCAAACTTTACTGACTGATTGAAACATGTAAACTGCATTAAAATTCAACAGACTCAACTCATTATATTTTTATTATTAGTAATTTTCTCCACTTCTCATGTAATCTTTATACTAGACAATTATGTCTAAACCTTGCTTGATGATTCATCTTTGAATCAAATTAATTGATATTCCATCAGCTGTTTATAATTTTCAATCAAACAGATTTTCATGAGAATTATGGTATAATATTTTTAAACTTTGCAAAATATAATAAAATCATCAAAGCATATTGCTGCAGATGTTCATGTTGTTTATTTTTTTTTCAAAATACAATAAATATTTGCGACAAAAAGAGAGAAACTTGAAATTTATCAAAAAACTGGATTTTTATATGAAAAAAATCTCAGACAGTCTGTGATATAAACATGATGCAGAATTATCGTAGAATTAATGAGAAAAAGATTTTTTAACATTAAAGCTGATTTTATTACATAACTTTCATTTCTAACAATTAATGACTATTTTATATTTCTACTCAACTTTCTATTGTAGATAAATGAATGGAAATTATAAAAAAGCTCTAATTATTTTTAAGGCACCTGACTTTAATTCTGTCCCAACATGATGCTTTTTTCAATTTTAATTTTTTTTTATTATTGACAAAAGATAGGTACATGAGTTATAATAAAAGTGCAAAAGTGTGCTACAAATTATTTTTTCCCTTTTTATATTTTATTTTACTATTAAGTAAATGTCTATTTGCAAAATAGTGCATACTCATGTTTTTTTTGATAATTTTTTGAACTATTTTCTCATGTCTTTTATGGTTTATATTTTGAATGTTTCTGATGTGTGACTGACAGAGGAGGAAAGAGATAAAAGTGAGTCAGGCTAATAAAATGAAGTGAAATTTAAAAATTTCAATAAAAACTGCACAATCACTCCAATTATTTATTGTGAATGATGGCTAATTAGTACATAAAATTAAAATTATGTGCTGAACATAATGCGGTAAGTTAGAATGAAGATGAATGATGCGGGGCTTCAGTTTTATCACGAGAGTTCCCCGATAGGTTGATTTAATAACCACAAATCATGGAGAAAATTGTAGAGATTATCACTTACAGCAACCTAATTTATTGTATAAGCAAATTATTAAAAATTTATCTTTAAATTTAAAATTTAAAACTCACTTTGTACGGAGTAGGATTCAAATGTCTTAAATGATCTTGACGTAAAGTTCCCAAAGATTCCTGTACGCGATTTCTAACTTCCTCCAAACTTGGTATTGGTTGACGTATCGCACCGTCTTTCCACCAAATTTTATATAAAGTTTCAACTCTATTTTTAAATAAATAGAATTAATTTATAAATTTTTTTGCTTCTTTTCTTGTCGTGTTTTTTACCTTGCAGGTGTTACAAATGCTCGTTTAGATTCATGGAAAGGATGACGACATAAAACTTTTTTTCCAGGTTCAGGCGGATCTTCATCGTCTTTTTGCAGAATATCAATCACAGCCCATCCTTCAGTTCCATACAATCGGAAAACATTCTTTTTCCCAGGCATAGTTATTTTTTCAGCATCTTGACTCAATTTTATTCGCGGTTGATTATTGATCTCAACAAGTTTGTAAACGCATCCCAATGCAGGCTGCTTTTGACATGTTACCAAATGAGTACCTAATGGTAATTTTTAGATAAATTAAATTTATTTTATCATTATGATTCATCAAATCTCACCAATTCCAAAACAATCAATCTTGTGACCTTGTTCATTTAAACTTAAAATAGTTTCTTCATTGATATCATTTGATGCGACAATAGTTAATTCAGCAAACCATGGCAAACCGTAATATTCACTGATTGTGATGAAATTTTGCCGCGCTAAACATGAGAGATATGCCAAATCACCAGAATCTATTCGGATACCAACGGGACGATAACCTTGATCATTCAATGATAATGCAACAGCACAAAAATTCAAAAGTCCACTCCTGAATGACAAAATTTAAGATTTTTAAAAGAAAATTATAGTAATTTGACATTTTGCAAGGAGTTTAAAATTATTTAGTTAGAACATTCAGTAATAACGTGCTTGACCACATATAAAAAGAGAAAAAAAGGATGATGTTAATAGAAAAAGACAAATAGAGAGAGAGTAAAATTTATCCATATAGTATTAGTTATGGATTGACCTTGTTAAAGTTCACTTTTCTTAAAACACTCAAAAAATCTATTCAAAAAGTATTATCGGAAAATTTCACAAAAAAAATTTTTCACCTAAAAAATATTAGCAAATTAATAAAAATGCCAAATAATAATTATCAAATTTTTGCCATGCAGTGTATCCTCTCTCACGGATAGAGAAAGATAATAATTTTAAAATGAAATTTTTTACCTTAGTTGGGAAATCATTAAGATGAAATTTTTTACCTTAGTTGGGAAATCATTAAGATGAAATTTTGTTTTTGAATGTGCATTCTGATGAGAGAGTTAGTGTGTTAGAATGGAAATATTTACATGTAAGAAATAATAGAATTTTTAAAAGAAAATTAAATTATCAAAAAATTTCCTAATTTATCTGTTGAAAGTACTTAGTCTAACAGTTTGGGATAAATGCAATTAAGTAGGTTAAAAGGAAGTAAGTTAATTAAAATTAAATAAATTAGCAATAAATTAATCTCACAAAAGAAATTTCTTGATATAAAATTCTATTATTTCTTATTCGAATGAGTATATTTGTACCACAATTTAAAAAAATTTAAGTGGAGAGAAAGACCTTTTAAAAAAGATAAATACCTTTCAGCTCATCAAGTAATTCTTTTAAAGCAATTTTGATTTTTACCTTAATGAGCTCCCAACTTTTGGATAAATCAAATCAATATCATCGTTATTATTGATATAATTTTGATTTATATCGTGTGTCATTCCATTTTCACATAATTTTTGTTTTTTTGAGAATCTACATTTAGAAATAAAATTCTTTTGAGAAATTTTCCGAAAGTTTCCTTTTTGTTCGTTTTTAAAATAAGTTTTAATAGTTTTTTTTAATGTAGAGAAGGAAGAGAAAAAGTTTGATAAAAAATCCGAGAGAAATTTTTCTTTTTTTCGAGTTCATTAAAGCAAAGAAGCAATTAAAAATCTACCGTTTAACATCGTACGTGTCGACGAGAGCCATGAATCCATCGGGAAATGCAATTGCAAATGACACCATGGCCGCCAATTCACCATCGTTTGCCTCTTGTGTACTTATATGCAGCACACTCGATAAATTTTTTCGATGTTCAATAGAGAGCTCAAGCAAATCAGCTGTAGCACCTGTAGCATTTTTATAAAAATACATATAGGAATATTTTTGACCTCTGTGAAGGAGAAAAAGAAAATTTTGAAATGATTGTACTCACCACTTTCACGATGTGGAAGTTCTCGAGTAACAAGCTCATCAAAACCAGAATATGAAGTTATGTATGCATGAGCATGTGTTCCTTTTACTGGTATATTAAATAATTTTCCAGCTAACACATTTGATGTCCCATCAAAACCACCTATCGATTAATTTATAAACAATAAAAAAAATTTTAAGTTCGTTTTGAATAAGACAATAAGAAATAAAAGTGCGTGTCAATAAGATAAATCAATATACAATTAATTTGCCTTTACAATGTTTATCGACCAAGCATGTTCTATTTTTTTATTACATTCGATTATTGACGCAAAGTATGAGCGAATGGAAATTACAGATTTTGTTAATCTGTCTAAATCACGTGCATTTTGTATTTGCTGATATAGAAATATGAAGAGGAGAAAATACATGCATAAAAAGAGGCTCGAATTAATTTTTTTCGCAACACACGAAATTCCTTTTTCTTTTTGTAAACTGATTTCATTCTTTTAGTACCACTGCGTACCATAACACATAGTACAAGTATAATCAAATGAAAAACGAACAAAATGAAAAGAAAGCAGGTTTTTCCCGCATACATACATGAAATTTCTTTCCAACAATATAATAATCATCAGAGAAATTGACTAAAAATTACAATGAAATGATGAATATTCTATTGAGCATATATGAAAACTTTATAACAATATCGAAGTATGAGATTAAAGTCGAGTGGTAGTGGCGGCACCAGCAAGCACTTTGAAACCATAAAAAAGTGTGATAAATATCCATGAGTGAATATGTTTATGAATTATAAGCAAAAGGAATCAAAATTTCATGGTCATTGAAAGTTAAAAGCTTCTCGTGTTATGCAGTTGAAAATCATATGATGTGAGACTTGTGTCCTTGAAATAATGCTATTGAAGTTGAATCGAATTGGCACTATATATACATGAGCGAAAGTTCAGGTGCATTTTTAAAAACAAATTTGTTTTTACACCATAAATAAAGTCATCATGTTTCTATGACAATATCGAGTGTACTATGAACTTCATGACTTACCAATGTATGCATATTTTGAAGAAGAAAGTCCTCCATCGGGACCTTGAGCACGTCGCAAACCAAATTCTAATAGTTTCGCTACTGGTCCAGCTACAATTCTGTATCGAGCAGCATTAGTAGCCATAAGACTTGCATAATTGACAAGTGTCAAGAGTGTTGTTTCGAGTAGTTGTACAATAATTAAAGGACCTTCAAGTCTCATCAATGGAATACGAGGAAATGTAACTGATCCTTCATCGAGAGCATAAAGTGTAACGTCTTTTGCAGTCAACTTTCCCAAATACTCGAAAAATTCCTCCTCAATCCCTTCAGGCAAAACAGACTTGAGATAATTGATATCACCCGCTGAATAATGGAAATTTTTAATAAATTTCAAACATTCCTCTAGGCCACAAAAAATAGTAAATTCGCCATGAAATGGATTTTTTCGGAAGAACAAATCAAATACAGCTTGATCTTCTATTTTGCCTGATTTCCAATAAGCATACGCCATCGTTATCTGATAAAGATCTGTGAATATATTCAAGAAGAATTGTTTTAAAAGTCAAATGTCAGATTAAATTTGAACAAAATCAATTGCGCGATAATTTATAAATTCGACAATTAAATAACAAAAGTGCAAGATCCAATAAATTTGCAATAAAATAACATAGAAGATCGGCATAAATGACACAGAAAAAAATGTGATTGCAAGCATTATCATAAATGGTAAATTATTTCATTACTTAACAATAATATTGTCAGACGTTTTAATTTTTATTATACTTGACTGATAAGATGGCAAAGAATAATTTATAAATTATATTTGATTTGAGTTTTATGAATTAAAATTATGAGATTTTTACCTGTTAACAATGGTTGAATTACTGTAAAGTAGAGAAATATCAAATTAATATCAAGAAGTGATGAAATTTTAATTAATTTTACCTCTATTTTGATAAAAACAATGAGTTGAATCACGGCGATAATTTTGAATGGAAAATGCATCCATTCCTGAATTATTCATCTCATTATCCTCACATGTGGTTGTCATTGTCGTAGTAGGATTGTTATTTCCACACGGCAAAAGATCGATAATAAAACGTTCTATCCACTTTTTCGGAATTTTGAGAGATCAAAGTTCTTTCACTTGACAAAAAGAAAAGAAAATGAAAGAAATAAAAAAACTTGTACTTTTTTCACAACACAATCACTTATAAGTGGTAAAGAGAGAGAGAATAGTGTAGATGTTCACTCGTTGACTGCACAAATGTGAATGAATTTGGCAAATAATAATATGTGTTTCTATGCTCAGCGCTATGCTCTACTTTGGCGCTGTTTTTTTTATATTATTTTATATCATTCTCATTTTCTTTTACGGCAAGGTCACAACTTTAGCATTTTTTCTCATGCGCAATAATGTACAGCTGACAACACTTTGTCATTTCATAATTTTAGAATAAATTAATCATCAAATTATTAGAATCGATAAAATTTGTCATTTTTGATCCTAATTTAATAAAATGCGTCAAAATCAATTTGAATGTAAATAAAGAAGCTCAAACTTGATTGAGATTTTTAGCGCATTTTGAACAACATGCGCTTATATCTTCACTTTGGCTGGCTGGCTGGCTGGCTGTTCGCTGAGGGCTGAGATTCGAAAACTATGATAGCTAGAGACTTCCGTTTGCTGTGTTTGATTTATGCTAACGATTATTGGGCATTCTTATTAGAATGCGGTTACTGATTGCGTTATTAGGAATTACGAATTTAATTTCCAATTGAAAATGTAAACAAGCGAAGTTAGCTGCGAAACGATTGCGCCACAACGCAATTTTAGAACTTCAATATTTGAATATTACTCAACGTTACTTCTAGATAACAAATATAATAATTCTGTAATTGCAGAGTCTGAAACGTTTGTATTTAGTTGCAAATAACTAAAATCAACTAAATTTATCAATTAAATTTCGACTAAAACCAAAATTAATCGATAGGCTTTATTTTATCGAATAATTTAAGTGATTTTATTATTGTAAACGGTTTGGACTCTGGTAATTAAGCACCAATTAAAACACTCGCCGTACTTCATGCATCAAAATTTATAAATATGTTTCCCTATATTCTTAATTTTTCGATCAATTATTTTAAGTGTAAATTATTCTCAACGATCTAATAATTCTGTAATTTGTCAACATACACTGATCTAGGCACCAAAATGCGCTAAGTAATCGTCTATGGGACACTTTCACTCGTTCTTTGTTACTAGACACACTCCTGCGATAATAAATTATTTTCATTCATTTTCTCTCTCTCTTCAT
This sequence comes from Polypedilum vanderplanki, assembly GCA_018290095.1. Lineage (NCBI taxonomy): Eukaryota > Metazoa > Arthropoda > Insecta > Diptera > Chironomidae > Polypedilum > Polypedilum vanderplanki. The sequence continues at coordinate 22,085,302 of CM031379.1, read as the reverse complement.
TCATGTGCATATGTATTGACCTGACAAATAATGACATTCTTCTCTTTTTTTTGCATAAAAACAAAGTCGAATTTACTAGGAACAGAATAGAAAGAATTTACTACGTGTATATAAACATTTATTTATTTATTTACTTCTTCATCCGATAAGAATAAACATTATCACAGAATAACAGAATTCATATTCCTTACAATTATTAGCGAGAAAAAATAGCTCTTAAAAACATACATCAAAGAGGAAAAAAAGTTCAACTTTAAAACAAAAAGAGGAGTTTTTAGCTTTCACTTCATTTTTCATTCTGATTTTTCTTGCGTTTTGTTGAATGTGCTTCTTGTTTATGCTTTAAAAGATTTTCCATCTTTCCAAATGCTTTCTTACAATTGTCATTCTCGCAAGCAAATTTTCCACTTTTATTTTTATGAGTATCAATATGCAATTGAACATTTCTTTTTGATGAAAGACCTTTAGCACAAATTGGACATGAAAATTGTGAAGCTGCAGCTCTCGCTCTTTCACGATTATTTCGTTTTGGGCTCGGATTGATTCTTATGACGATTTTCTTACGTTTTGGTCTCAATTTTTCGTCTTTTGTTTTAACTTTTTTCTTAACTGGAGTTTTCTCTCTCTGCTCAACAACTTCTGCAGCTGCTGTTATTGTTTCGGCAATGGCACTCTTAGTTGCAGATCTCGATTGTACTCCATTCTTACTTGTTGTGGTGTTATTATTATTATTGTTATTATTATTTGTAGTATTTTTCGATGATGCTGAAGAAATGAGATGATTTGTAACATGATTTTGTAAATCGGTGCTTGATGAAAACTTTTGTGGACATGATGAACAAATATAATCTCCACTTTCATCATTCGATGTTGTTTCCATCATTAATTTGGCAGTTTCAATTTTAGTTTCAACTGCTGACGTTGTTTCTTCTTCTTCATCATCAATCGTTACAGTTTCTTCTTCACCAGTTGCAGCTAAAAATTCATCAGGATCGATTGCAACTTCGAGAGCTTCTTCATTTGCTGTCGTTGTTGTTGCCACTTGTACTTGAGTTGGTTTCTTTGAATAATTTGTTGGCACAGTTTTTGATGTTGATGCTTTAATAGAAGAAGCAACAGATGATGGCACAGATGAAGAAGAAGACGGTGATGGAATTGAGACAAGAATTTTCGATACATTCGGTGATGTAGTTGTTGTTGTTGCAACTTGTTGCGCTTTGAAGCTATTCATCATTGAATCGTTTACATATGATCGAAGCAATTGCACCACGTCGTTATCAGATAATAAATTTTTATTTGTCAGTATGTCACGACAATGCGAGCGTTTTAGGCGCTCAATAAGCTCATTATAGCTCGCTTTACGATCAAATTCTTCCCATTTTAAAGCTCTCAAAATTAGCTTTAGCAGCTCATAATCTTTTATTACTTGACCGATTTGTAGGTTGTTATACGACACAATTGAAATATTTGTCCCTTCGTTCTTTTGCTTTTGCTGATTTTGAATGCGTTGACGTTTAACAGATTCATCGATGCGAGTTATCGTTGTGCTTGCTGGCAACTTTGGATTCTTAATGATCTGATCATTAATTATTTGTTCTAAAGTAATGTGATCAACATGACGTGCGTTGCGCGATTTTTGTGGCTGAATAACAATTTGCTGTCGATGATTGAATTCTTTTTTTATTGTGATGTTACTAAAACTAAAATCTGAATTTGTTGATGTTTCAATTGTTGTTTGTTGAACTTCATTCATATGTGATTGATGCGAATTTTTAAGCCACGTGAGAAAGTTCTCTTGATTCTTTGCCGCCGCAAAGGCAAATTTATCAATGCTCTCAATTTTAAGAAAACATGTTGCACAAATTTTTTTCGGCAGCAAGTCATCTTCTTCGAGCACCTAAAAAAAGAATCAAAAAAGAGAGTGTATAAGTGAGAAAAGTTGCATAAGTTTCATAAATAAAAAAGAAAACTGGTTTCCAGCTTTTTCTCTACTCTTCATTCCTTCATTGCTTGCTTAACGTTTAGCGTTTGTGTTTGTGCGTAGTAGTCAGTAATCTTCTCAATGTTGTTTTTTTCTTCTTCTCCCTTACGTTTATATATTTATATGTATATAAAAAAATGTAGTATGTAGAGAAGAAAAAAATAACGAAACAAAGCATTAAGCAAGGTAATAACACTTTGTAAATTTTTTAAGATAAATTTTTCTATAAGAATTCAAAAATCAAATAAAATTCTAATAAGATTCTTATTCTAAACTTATTTTCTTTACCATATTCATATTTTAGACAAGTTTTTACACAAAAATTATTTTGATGATGTCTTGTTTATTAAAACAGAAGTTCATAATAACTTCAAAGTCTCTTCGCCTTGGTATGAAGTCAGAAAAATATATAAAAGCGAGTGAGAGAGAAAATAAGGCCTTCAAAATTTTTAAATTGCTCTGTATGTTATGCAAAATACTACAACAATATGCAGCATAAAATAAATATTAAAATAGATCAATTCATCTTTTTTTTTCAGAATATTTTTGTACATTTTGGTAAACAAGTTTTTTTTGCTTTTCTTATCTTTTTGCTCTCTCACACACTCTATTACTTATTCTCATCATTTTATGTGTCATTATGTCATTTAATAATGTAAAATGCATCAAGAAAAAACACTATGAGTGCCTTATTATTACAATTTGTGTAAAATTGAACAAAAATAGAGAAAAATAACACAAATTATTATGCTAAAAATAAATAAAACTTACAGTAATGTAGAGATATTTTTCAATTTTTCTCTGTAGAAAAAAATTTGCTGAAGACTCGCTAAAAATTGGTATCGAGCACGTGGAATCGTTAAAAATTAAAGCACAAATACGACAACGATTTTCTAACGTGTCTATTGCACTCATTTTCCGCTTTTATTATGCGTTTTAATAAATTTTATAACTTTTGTTTTTCACAATCGACATTCGCAATTGAAATGCTCTGGCTGTGGCTTGAAACGTCTCCACTTCACTCTCTCTCTGTCTCCCTTTTCTGCATTAACATTTGAAATGTTCTTCAAAATTTAATTTCTATTTAACCGTTATCAAATTTTCAAAATTTTTAAATAGAAATAATCTGTTAATTTAAGAAATTTAGATAAATTTAAAATAAATTAGCTAATTTTTATGATTATTCTAACATTTTCACAGCTAAAATATTGCAGAAAATATTTCTTTGTTCTTTATTTATATTCTCTTTGTCATCAACCAAGTAAAATGGTCTCAAAATTTTAAATTTTGCTAAAATTTAATTTTAATAACAAAGAAAAATCAAATTTTAAGTAGAAATAATTAGAATTTCAGATCTTAAATATATCTTAATAAACTTCATTTAAGTAAATTTTAAAACATAAAGAATTAGATTAAAAGTTTTATCTATAAAGAAATTTTCTTATTTCCACACCACAAAATTGCTTTGTTTATTTTTGTTCGCTCACTTTTTTATTTGCCGTGCAACAGTTTTAATTTCATTTCTCGAAATGAGTGAATTGACGTTTGAAAGTGTTCTTATACAAGTAAAAGCAGCATTGCAAGATAACAAAATCAAGCTTTGGGAACCACCATACTATTTAAATACAGTTGCAAATGATACTGAAATGATTGTAAAAAATTTTGTAAACAAAATGTGATCGTGAATTTTAATTTTCTTAATTTTTCTTTCATTTTAAAAGAATTTGGCCAATAATTTTCGTGATATTTTAAACATCAAATTTGATTATTGTTTAGCAGCGCTTAATGAACTACAAAATCATGCAGTTGACAAGTTAAAATCAAATGAAGAATTGAAAAATGAAGGTAGGTTTCACCATTATTTGTAATATTTAAATATGTCATGTCATCAAATTTCATTATAGGTTTAGCCACACTTAAAATTAAATTTCCTAGCAAAAAAGTTCTTGGAGGTCAAAAACTTTTTGATGTCAAAGTGAAATTAACTGACAATGCAGAAAACTTAAGAGCGCTTATTTCTAATGAACTAAGTCTCAATGAGACGAGATTGAAACTAATTAGTGGTGGCAAGGTGCTCAATGATGGAATATCATTACAAGAACAAAATGTAAAGAATTTTCAGCAAATTCTTGTTCTAGAAATTGAAATCAATGAGGAACAAGCAGCTTTAGAGAGTCAACCATATGATCGCATTCAGAAAATTAGAAAAGATGCAGAAATTCTTTTGAAAAATAAAAATTCAAGCTATTTTAATGTGAGTATATTTTTTTTTATGACTCATTAAACTTATTTATAAATTTATCTCTTTTCAGTTAGAAAATCAAAATGGAGAACAAATACATTTGCCTGAACAAGAACGCATTTCTTTAATGATGGCACTTTTACTATATGAAAAAGGACGAGCTCAATTAAAAAATGACAATTTTAATGATGCTTTAATTTTATTTCTTGAAGCAGACAATGAAATTCAAAATTGCCAATCATCAATAATTAAAAGCATTGATAATGTTGCTCTTTTAAATTTAGATATTGTTTGGTGTTATTTACAATTGAAGAGCATTACTCAGTTGCCAGATGCAGAAAGACGATTGCAATTGTGCGAAGCAAGTTTCAAACGAACATATGGTGAAAATTTTGAACGTGTTAAATTGATTAAAAATTCAGATGCTTCTGAACGCTGTTTGATTGTACGATTGAAATTGATGAAAGCAATTTTATATTTTCATCAAAATAGACGCATCGAAGCTTCATCTTATTTATCCTTGGCTGAACAGGAAATTCTTGAATTGAAAGTTGACGACGAAAAAGTTAACATGTTAATGGAAATGGGATATAGTAAAAGTGAAGCAATGATTTCATTGAGATCAACTTACAACACAACAATCGATTCTGCTGTGAATTTTATTATTGAAAGAAGAAGTAAATTGAAGAGCGCTAGAAAATCTGGAAAGAAAGAGAGATTAATTGGTGAATTTCTCGATAACATTGGATTGAAAGCGAATCCTAAAAAAGTTTGTTCTCTAATTGAAATGGGATTTACACGTGAACTTGCTGCTTTAGCTTTGCAAAAATCAAATGATGATTTAGAAAATGCGATAATGTTACTTCAAACTCAACAAGATCAATTAAAAACTGAATTGAAAGATTGCATCAAACCTGACCCTGCATTAGTTGAAAGACTTAAGACATTTGGATTTGATGAGACTTTGATTACGAATATTTTAAAAATCAATATAAATAATTTTGACACTGCCTTAGATGCGCTTTTGAAGATGAAAAATGATGAAAATTTTCAAATACCTTCAGAATTAATGAACATAATAAATCAAGGAGCTTCAACTTCATCAGCACCATCTTGTTCTTTGACTAATAATGATTCTGAAAATAAAAAATTGCGATTGGAAAATAAGATCACACCAGAAGAAGAGCAAGCAATTTTTGACGATTTACGAAACGATTTAGATCATTTGGATGAAGATGATGAATATTTAACATTTACTCTTGAGAAAGAATTGGAATTACTTAATCAATATAAGCGTGCATTGGGAAATTAATTTGAAAATTGTAATATTGTACCAATTTGTGATTAACATTTTTGAAGTAATAAAAAAAGCTCAAACAAGAAGAAAAGCTTTAAAATCGCGCGAGAGAGAGAAAGAAAAAATTGTGCGTAAAAAGTGCAGCACAATATACATTCGATCATTAGGTTTTGTTTTTTTTTTAAATTAAAGCCATCAGCTGATCATGTCTCTCATGAGAAAAAAATATAATAGCGCTCCAAAGTGTATTTTTTTCTCAGCTCATTTTTAGCTTCAAACATTTTTTTCTTCTCGCTCAGTCGATCGGTTACTCTTGCTGCGATTGGAACTTTAATCGGAAGAGAAAAAGCTGTTTCTATTTTTGACTTGGAATTCATTTTGAAACATTTTTATAAAAAAAGAAAAAAGGAATTAAAAAAATTTTTATTGACTTTAAAAATTCTATCATTTTCAAAAATTTATTCATCATTTTTTTTGAAGAAATTTTAGTTAAAAAAATTTAAAATAAATAAAAAATTTGAAAGTGGGATTAAAAGAGACAGAGTAGAGTGAAGAGAAAAAACTTCATAAACGTAACACGAATAAAAAAGAAAAAGTTTTGCTAAAGAAGAAATAAAAAGAAATATTTTTTGTGTTGCACTTGAAAATCGTGATTTATTTTTAAGCTATCACATTTTAATTGTTGTGTGGAAGGTAAGAATATAACTAAGAAAAATTAAATTACAAGTGGATGTCTGAGCAAAAGAGCTTGATTATTTTAAATAAAAATTGAAATTTTCTTTTATCGTGCGAAAAAAACCTGTTTTCTTATTTCTTATTCATCGTGAAATCCGAAAAACAATTTAAATTCAAACTTTGTTTAAATTTGAGAGTAAAAGTTGAATTATTTATGAGAGAGAGAATTCCTAAAAGAAAATTATAATTTCATTTATTGATTATTGCTTAGCGGTTAGTTAAGAGTGTAAAAAATTGAAGAAAATAAAATAAAATAATTCCGTGTTAGGTAATAAAGTTTACCTAGTGTTTTCTAGTAATTGAAAAATATGAGCCAAACAGTAGAAAGAAGAACAGAAAAATAATCTAAAAAATGTTAAATTTTGCGAATATTCAAATCACGATGATATTCAAAAAAAATTGTTCTTTTCCTCAACTCATCTTTATCTTCTTTTCATCTGTGTCAAGGGCAAATTTTTATTTAACACCTCAAAAATTTTTAAATTTCAAGGTTGCAACGTGTGCAAGTGTCATTTTTCAAAAGACCATGTTTAAAAACAAACATTTTTCGGGTGTGCAATATTTTTTTAAAAAATAAACATGTTTAAGTAAGAAAATAATCGTGTGCCGGCTATATTTCCGCCTGTGGGAAAATCTAGTTGATTACATCAATGACACCGGTAGATTTGTAGATTCTCGATTGTCATGAAATGACATTTACATAAATATTTTGCTATTATTTTATATGTAGTTAAAAGATTAGATAATTAATTCAATTACTTTAAATATTATAATCATAAACAAGAAGGTTTTTACTTCTTTGTTTTCCTGTTTATCATATTTTTATCAACGGAAAATTTTTCTTCGCTTTTGCTAATTTTTCAATAATAAGATTTATTTGCCAAAGTTATATAAATAAAACAAGTTTTCTACATTCTGAGAATCTTAGATTCTCCTAATTAGCAAAATAAACCAGACCTTGATCGCTAATTTATGAGGTAATTTTAAAAAAATTACCCGTGAGTATGCGATTTACCTGTTCGTCAAAAACAATCATATTATTAAAAAATAGTTTGAGTATATTGAACTTTAATCATCAAAATCCTACAAATGACCTTAATTTAATGACATAAAGATGAAATTTATCTTAAATCCTTCCTTCTCATCCCTTCTACTACCAAAAGCTAAAAAAATTATCATCATTAAATTTGCTGAGGTGACTTTGAAGTTTCTGATGATTGAAGAAAATAATTATACACATTGCTTTTAAATAGTTGAAGAGTATACGTGAAACTAGATTTTTACGGATCGTCATCATCATTCATTACTGTGTTTTGACTACTCTTTCGTTATAGACGTGTTTTTTTGTTTTTAATAAGTGGCATCTCTACCTAGTGCATTCCAAGAATTTTATCAGTAAGACATTTAAATGTTTTTATAAATATGTTAAAATTATATTACCTTTTGCGAGTCAGTAAAACTTTCTCAAGAAGTATTTTCCTTCATAATAAAGTTTCAGCTGGTCAAATAAACACTTCTACACATTCATGTGTCTGTCATTGTATATTTTTAATGGTGAATACAATAAGAAATTATAGAATCTTTCAGATGAATTTAAATAATTTATAATTTTTAAGTAATTTAAGTAGGAAATATGTAAATTTTATTAGAAATAACGTAATGAAATATGCAAATTGCAAATATTTTTGGATAATTTTTAGTTAAAATGTTTTATTTGTTTATATTTAAATGTGAGCTTTTCTAAAACGTAATCACAGAATATTTTTCACTTAATAAGTCATTTAGAAAAATCAAATTTCAGTTTAAACTTGTTAGAATTCTATAAAATATTTTAATTTCAAGTTTTCTAAATGTTAAAGTAAATATATTCTATTATTTCTTGAAATACACCATTAAAATAATTGATCATCAACAAGTGATCAATACAAATAAACAATATTCATCTGTTATATCATATAGAGTATCATTTGATATTGATATCGCGATATAGCATTTCAAATTATGATCGAGAGAGAAGTTGAATTTATGAAAAATCAGAGATAAACAACAATGAGAGTAATGAAACGAGATATTGCTGTTTTTAGTGATAATCATTATTAAATTATTGCATGTAATCTATCACATGAAAAAGTTTCATTAGAATACAAAATGATGTACAAATATCATGCTACAGATCGGTGATTTTATGGGAAATTAATAATAATTGCTTTCCACTCTCAATTATTTGAGATGACTTTAAAAAAGATTCTTCACTTTTGACCTCTGATTTTAAAACAATTTCATTTTATTCAAAAATTAATCATCTCATTTGCAACTGATAAGAATAAATTTTCAATTCTTATAAAAATATTGCGTTGAATTGTAAGAGAAATACGAAGAAAAGAATCGTGATTAAACTAATTTTGTTTCCACGAATTGCCGAGTTTTCATTATGTTCCAAAATCCATTCGTAAAATTTTGATATATCGACGTAAGTGCCTAAACGATTCGTTATTATTTTACTACAATATCCCGCGGGTCTTGCGTCAATCAATCCATACAAAATTCCATCTTCAGTTACTAATGGAGCACCATCATCGGTTTCACAACTTTCAATAAGAATAAGTGAGAATGAAAAATAAATTTTTTATGGCATTTAAGTCTAATGTTTTACCCATTTACATGATATGGACCTGCGCAAATTGTAGTTGTAGTTATTTTATTAAAAGCCGGATCGCAATTTTCAATAGCTGTTACTACTACTGTACCATCTAATAAATGCAATGACTCTTCAAACTAACATGAATATTAAAAAAAATGAGGTAGAAGATCAAAGTTCAATATGAAATATTAAAATTAATAATTACTCTTGTTGTTAGCGACCAACCGTAGATTTTTAAATTGAGATTTTCGACAGGTGACTCTTGGGAAAGAAGATTGATGCTCTTAACATATTGATTGTCCTTTGGAAGTTCGTCTGTTAGCTTTAAGCAAAAATTATATTTTATCACGCGGTCTTGACATTAAATCGATAAACAAAAAATATCGTGAGTCACAGACACAATTATGATAAACTCACATAGCCTATGGCAATGTTATTTTCTAATGATGAACGACTAAAGTTGTCATGAATTAAAATCTCATTGAGAATTGTTGAAAAAGTTTGAATTTCCTGTTCATATTTGTATTTCGTACCTCCGACTACTCTCACTTCGTCTGGATTTAATAGAGCATCACTGACAGTTGTTTTTATATATAAAAGAGAAAAAAGAATGCTAAAATGAATGCATTCTAATCACCTTGAATTATACTCACTTTTGATAGAAGCATGAAGCTAAAGTTAAAACATTTTTTCTACTTATAAATACACCAGTGCAAAAATGGCCTTTTCCAAAATATGATTCATCAACATCATCCAAACGAAGTGATGCAACAAATGGAATATGATCGATCGGTTGATTTTCATTGCCATTATGAAGAACGGGAATTCGTTGAGCATAAACTGAAACAAAAAAAGGTTTAAGAAAATTCTCAAGTGGAATTATCAATCGAAACTCACTTGAGTTCAAAAATAACACGATTGCAGAGAATATTTTTATGCTCTCCATGATTATTTTTCTTTCCATTCACATCGAAAGTTTGTTGTGCACTAAAGAATTTCTCATTTTATTCGTGTAAATGTAATTTCAATGAAATTAAGATAAGATAACAACGACAAATGCAAAAATTTATTATTTGCTTAGAGAGAATTTAGTGAACATTTTGGAAATTGAATCAAATTAACTCTCATTTCTTTATTCAATAGAAAATTAATCTAACGCCCACTGATTAAATCTTACATAAAAATAATTTCGAAATCATTGAAAAATTTCCGAATATGCGAACGAATGAATGTAAGTGTATTGAGTGATGCCTTTGAACGCATGCACTTATAAATTTTATTTTAATTCCCTTGTAAATCTCTGATTTGTTCATTGTCAATAGCAGCAGTTTAAGCAAACAGTTATTTTGTTTTTCAAATATAAAACTTTGTATAAAAATGCAATAAATGCACATTTAAACATCAATCAAATAATTTTTTTTTATTTTACTACGCATAAGTGTATGAACTGATAACATTTACTCATTTTTCTATAGATTATTTTAGTCGTAATATTTTATAAATATCTGATTTAATTTGTACATTCTCAAAAGATGATTACGAGAATCTTTTTTCCTATATAATTAAGACAATAACTTTTAATTCAAAAACATTTTTTGCAAAATGAATTCATCATCAATTAAAATTATTTTGCACGACAAAACGTCATTATGGAATAAGTAATTTAATATTTTACAAATTTTCTTGAATTGAAATTCAACTTATTCAAAAATTTCTTTGAAAGCTTTTGATTTTAAAAAATATTTTTTTTTGTTTTTTTGAAAGTTTTTTTTAAGTTTTCAAAAATACTTTGATTTTCTTCAAAATTTTGTCCAATATTTTTAAGTTGATGGGTTTATGTAAATAAATAACATCATACATGTGTCATTAACTCTATTGTACCACAAAAATTAATTAAAATAATAGAGACTTTCTGTTGATATTATAATTTGTTTTATTTCGTCATGTGTGTGCGCGACAGCATTTATGTATTCTAGTGACCTAAATAACTACTGAAGAAAAAATAATCAAAACTCAGCTGAAACTTGTGTTTGCGGAAGATTAATGAAAATAAACATATAAAAAATCACTACTAACAGCCACTACATTTTTTTCGCGCCTTCTCTTGTCTGATTTCTTTTCGCATCATTTCATTGAAACTATGAAAATTTCTTCTTTGCTTGATATCGTAAATCATAGTACATATTTCAAAAGAAGAAGAGAAATGAAGAGAAAATTTTTTGACCTAGGTTAACAAATTAAAACTTGATGCTCTGTGTGTTCATACGAAAGAAAAGAATTCAAAATTCATATGACTGATGATTTTAAAATAGCAAAATATTTTTTCTCTTACACAGATTAAATTATGAAACTATTTGTGCGGATTTCATAATTCAGCAGCAAAAAAATATTTTATAGCAGAAATGAAGCATTTAAATTATCGTCAAATACGTGCCTTAATCAAGAAAGACATTTTAGTTAGATTGAGACAACCAGTAAGTTTAAATTAATATTTTTATGGACAATTCTTTAAAAACTTGAAATAAATGTTTTTTAAGAATAACCCATAAAAATTTTTATTTATAGTTCACGCATGAATTTTATTTTTTTCTTAAATTTTTTAGTGGATGACATTTCTTTCATTTTTCTGGCCTTGTATGGTTTTTATGTCACTCTACATTTTAAGACTAAGGTTTAAGCCACATCAAATAGGTGATTGTCAATTTCCCACAAGACAATTACCAACAAATGACTTGCTTCCATTTTTTCAGTCTTATATTTGCACAATTGAAAGTAAATATTTTAAAATTTCACAGAAATATGAATTTTTTATGACTTTTAATTTTAATAGATCAATGCTCAAGCGTTCATGAATATGAAGAAGTTGTTGATTGGCAAAAGGCTCCGTAAGTTATTTTTCGATTATTTCCTCGCACGATTAATAATTATTTCTTCTCTTTATCTTTTGTACATGTATTTGTACGTTTTAAAATTGTAAAATAATAATAGAGCGACTCCAGTACTTAACATAGTCCAAACATTTCTTAACGAAAAAGACTTGTATAAAGCAATCGTGGACCTTCCGAAAACAATGGATTTTGTTTCTTTAGTAACCAAGCTAGCAACTCATCCAAAGTTCAAGTACATTGAATGTAAGTATGACACTTACTAATTTTTAACGTAATGACAGCATGCTTGACTTTATTATTTCGAATTAATAATGAATATATTATACACCTTCAGCTAATGCCGATTATCTTGTTCGTAATTTGCCACAAATCAGAAAAACAATTGGCAATTTTTTCGATGTTAACAAGCTCTTTTCAAATGATCGTATATTTTCAAATTTGGGAAAAATTCTATGCAATAAGCCATTTCCAAGAAGCAATAATATTCGATATGTGGACAATGTGCTTTATTCGCCTGATTATGCCGGACCAGACAAGGATGAATTGGAAGTCATGCCGAGTAAGTGATGATTAATGATTATTTTTTGAATGAAATTTAATTAAAAAAATCTTTTGGGAATTCTGAAAGAGCTTTAAATGACGCAAACATTGAGATTAATTATTGTTTTATTTTTTTCTCACTTATAATAACAATTATCAATAACTAGCACCTTATTGCAAACAACTATATCTTGATGTTACTAATTCAAACAATGGAAAGATTACTTGGAAGATTCTGAAGCCTATTATTCAAGGGAAGATCTTGTATGGACCTGTGACAGATGAAACAATGGAAATTATGTCATATGCAAACCATACAATGAATGACATGAGTCGACTTCGATCGTTCTTTAGATCTCTTGAAACTACAATTAAAATGTTAAAAACTAATAAAGAATTCCGAGCTAAATTTGATGGACTTTTAAATCTTGCTAAAACGCCTTTCATACAAGCAATTTTGGGTGGAAAAGTTGATATTCAGACCATAGAAATGGTAATTGATAGTGTTATAAATGAAGACCAAGTTCTACTTGTTATTGAAACAATCGGTAACATTTTTGATTGCTATAATGTTGATAGATTTATACCAGTCAATAGTGAAAAAGAGTTAGAAGATGCTGCATTCAATTTAGCAAAGAAAAAACTTTTTTATGCTGCAGTTTTCTTTACAAATGATAAAAAGACAAATGAAACAACTTACAAATTAAGAATGGAAGTTGATAATACACCAGTGACTATTGAAAATCGTAATAGATTTTATTTTCCTGGCCCAGAAGCAAGTTTTGAATTAGAAATGCGTTATCATCGTGGTTTCATTGAAATTCAAAATTCTATTGATGTCGGAATTATTAAAGCAAAAAAGAAGAAACTAATAGAAGCAAATCGACCGAGAATTTCCTCCAAAACTACTACATCAGCACCGGATGACTTGGATTTTAGTGACAATGATTTTGACTTTGATGATGACAAAGAGGAAGAGAAGAACAAACAACAACAGCATGACACAACAACAGAAGACCCAGATTTTGAAGGGCTTAGTTTTGATGATTTAGAGAACACAAGTAGCGAAACAACAACAAAAGCAGTTACTTCCTCAACTACAGCAGCACCACCAATTAATATTGCTGAGTTGTTAAGTGCATTTGTTAGTGGAGCATCAAGTGCAAGTCCCAAAAATAATTCAGCTAACGATGATTTCGATTTTGACAATGAAAATTTTTGGAATTTTGATGATGGGGAATCTACAACAACAAAAGCAAGCACTACAAGAAAAAGGCGCCAACTTGAAGGTTTATTAAGCATGTTTGGTGCAAAGTCTGATGCAAGCAAATTAAATCCAAATGAGGAAATAAAGTTTGATATTGATGAAATGAGATTTTTTACAAAACAATTTCCATATCCAAAACATACGAGAGATGACTTTAAAAAAGGCCTTTATTTAGCACAGGCCATTCAGATGACATTTTTCTTTGCTCTTATTATACTCATTTCATCTTCAGTGAGGCAGAAAATTTGGTTTAAAGAGAGTGGGAATTTATCTGTAAGAATTTATTCTATGTAAAGTATTCCACATTATTTTCATTTTAATTATTTGCAGCTCATGCGAACAATGGGACTAAATGAGTCTTCAGAGACTGTTTCATGGATTGTTACTACATTTTTCGAATTAGCCATTGTATTTTTCTTTATTTGTGTTATTTTGTACACTGGTGGAATTATGCAATACTCAAGCAAGCTCTTAATTTACATTTATTTACTCTTTTTCGGCTTTTGTGTCATTTCATTTTGGTAAGCATAATTCATTTTAAACTAGCACGCTTTTTTTTTCTTTGGCATGACAAAGTTCTCTTTTTATAGTTTCATGGCATCATCATTCTTTTCTACTGCAAGCATTGGAAGTGTTTCAACTGTAATTCTATTTTTAATGACATTCCTTCCTTATATTATTATCATCTCACTTGGTGCAGTATTAGGCTCCTTTGGAAAATTCATCGCGAGTCTCTCATTCTCAACTGCTTTTTGCTACGCATGGCATTACATCTTTCGCATTGAACTACAAGAAAGAAGTCTCACGCTTTTCAATGCATTCAGTGGAGATGATGAAAATGACTTTAGATTTGGACTATTAATGATAATTTTAGATACATTCCTTTATGCCGCAATTGGAATGTTTTATAAAAAGTATTCATCAGGTAAATATTAATTCATTATTCAGGGCAATTTTTCAAAAATTTCGTATCAATTCAAAAATAATCTCAAACATTTGATTTAAAAAATTGAAAGTATTTGTAAACATTCATAGTTTTTGAAGAGTCGTCCATTTATTTCATAATGACATAAAAATAAAAATTTAAAAACACATTCCCATCCCACAATTAGATGATCTCAAATTTGTCAATGTTGAGCGAAGAAACATTGATAAAGATCACGGTGCAGAGATGAAGAAAGTTACAAAAGTTTATGAAGGTTGTGATCCATCTAAGCCAGCTGTTGACAATGTTTCGTTGACCTTCAAGAAAAATCAGATTGTTTGCATCCTCGGACGTAATGGTGCCGGCAAGTCAAGTGTTATAAAATTGCTAACTGGTCAAATAGCACCAACACTTGGTGAAATAATTTTACCATTAGATTATGATTTGATAACTGGTTTCAAAAACGATAATGAACAAGTTGGTTTGTGTCCGCAAAATAATGTTCTTATTCCAAATTTAACAGCAAAAGAGCATTTAGAAATGTATGCACATATAAAATTAAGGAAAGAACATCGAAGAGAAATTCGACGAGTAATGAATAACATGAAACTGGGGAAATATAAAGATTATAAAGTTTCTGAATTATCAGGTGGTTATAAAAGACGTTTATGCATAGCAATTGCTTTTCTTGGTTCACCTAATTTGGTCATTCTTGATGAACCTTGTTCTTCTGTCGATATAAGTGCGAGAAAAGTAATTTGGGACTTGATTGAAACACTTCGCAAAAATCGTGCAGTAGTTATGAGCACGCACGATCTTGAAGAAGCACAACATTTGGGAGATCAAATTATTATGATGAAAGATGGTCGAATAGCTTTAGAGGCAACAACAAAAGATTTACATAACGAGCTAACGAGAAATTTCAATATTGTCATTGACTTAAAAGCTTCAATATCTAAAGATAAAGAGTCAATAGATGAAATTAAAGAGATTGTTAATAGAAGTTGCAAAGGTGAAAACAACATCCATGTTAGAGACTGCTCAATGAATATAAATATGCCATATTTTGATGAAGAACACAAAAGAATTGAGTAAGTATTTTATTTTAATGAGATATTTGTTATTTTAATATTTTAAACCATTATTTTACCTTTTCATTTAGCTATGGTGATTTATTTAGAGATTTAGAAAGACTTGTTACTGATAAAAAGATAATTGACTTCCATGTTTTGAGTAAAACATTGGAGAGCTATTATAAAAATGTGGAGGAGGGTGGAAATATAAATGGTCATTCTGTTACAAATGGCAACCATAATAATAATAATAATTTGGAGACAATTGACCTTAAACAGAGTATTAAATTAAATGGAAATTTCAATAATGGATCGAATGGCAGCAATAGCAGTTTCAAAGATGAAAACAAACTTTCATTACGCAAAATGATCTCAAATTTATTCCTCAAACGATTTTTACATTTTAAAAGAAATTATCGTTTGCTTATCTGCATCTTGATTCTTCCGGTCATTTTTGAAATTATCGCAATGGGTTTCCTAAAAATTCGTCCACCTGGTGATTATGATAATTCGATAGAATTTAATCGTTCAATGTATCCGCAAAGTACTGAATTTTATTCTCAACAAAATATGCTTCCGTTTGGCAAGCGAGTTTATAATGAGTTTCAAAGCACATGCTCGATCAATGAAAATTGTGAGTTTTATAATTCATCAAAAGATGCATTTGATTGGGTTTTAAATACAAATGAAAAATATATTTTGAAACGTTATGGTGGAATATCGATAAATCAATCAAGATCAATCGTATGGTATAATAACAAAGGTTACCATTCGATGCCTCTTTATTTGAACATATTGAACTCAGCCATTCTTCGTAATGAACTAAATGATTCATCTTACAACATTCGTACAATCAATCATCCGTTAATGTTGGGTGAAAATGAATTAAGTGTTTCATCGATGTAAGTTGATTGTTTTATTTTTAAACTATTCCAAATTAATTATCGATAATTTATCTATTACAGATTGCAACAAGTAGCAGACTCAGGAATTTCTCTTATTATACTCGTTGCATTTAGTTTAGTTATCGCAGGCGGTTCAGTTTATATTGTCAATGAGCGTGTAACTGGTGAAAAATTGCAGCAACAGTTATGTGGAGTGACTTACCCAATTTATTGGGGTGTTGCTTTTATTTGGGATTTTGCAGTTTATGCCATTGCAATTTGTCTCGCTGTGATTGTATTTCAAATTTTCAACATTCCAATTTATGTCGATATAAATAATTTGGCTGGAATCGTTTTGTTGCTGTTCTTATTTGGTTTTGCAATGATTCCAGGTGTGCATCTTTTCGAAAAGGCCTTCAAAGAAGCCAGTTTTGCAAATATGTCGATTTTCTGCTTGAATGTAATTATGGCATTATCGACAGTTGCAAGCATTGTCATGTTTGATGTTTTACTAGAGACTGATGAGCAGCAAAAGATTCGAAATGTTTTGAACCGCTTCTACCTCATATTTCCACAGCATGCACTAGCCGATGGATTAATAGAAATATGTAAAAACTATATCACTGCAAAGATTTTTAGTCGCTATTATATTGACACATATAAAAATCCAATCACGAGTGATTTGTTGCGGCCACATTTCTTAGCATTAATTATACTTGGTGTTGTATTTATTGTACTTAACTACATCATCGAAAGTGGAAAAATTTGGACTATTTTTAAAACTCAAACACCAAAGCAAAACAGTACAGAATTGAAAGTTATAACAATACAAAACACTCTAACAAAAGATGGAAAAATTAATGGAAATGGAAACAGCAGTGACGGAAATGAAGAATTGTTGAAAGTTGAAAATGTATATCGAAGTTACGGAGGAAATGAATTTGCTGTCAATAATGTGTCCTTCACAGTGAAAAAAGGTGAATGTTATGCGCTAATCGGATCTAATGGTGCAGGCAAGAGTTCATTATTTTCGATACTATCAGGCGAAACAAAACGATTCATTGGAGCTGTCAAATATCGAGGCGACAAAAATAGTGTTTCATATTGTCCACAATCGAATGCACTCGATTCATTATTGACTGTTGAAGAAATTATCGAATTTTATGGAAAATTGCGTAATATCGACGACATTCGTTTCTTAGTTGAAACAACTCTTGAGAATTTCCACTTGAAACCATACCGAAGAGTGTTGGTAAAAAATTTGAGTGGAGGCAATAAGAGGAAATTAAGTGTTGCATGTGCAAGTTTGGGCAATTTGTCACTAGTTCTAATGGATGAACCAGGTTAGTTTTTTTTTCCTATAATAAATCTAGGAACTTATTTACTTTTTTATTTAAAAAGTTGCTGACATGGATCCATTAACAAGACATTTAGTTTATAAAACAATTCGAGAACTAAATGAAGAAAATTGTTCAGTGATTCTCACATCACATAGTATCGCAGAAATTGAGGATGTTTGCCAGTCAGTAGGAATTTTAGTTGATGGCAGCATGGTTGCATCAGGAACACCTGAAAGGTTAAAGAAAGACTTTGGTAATCGCTATGTTGTGACGATTTTAAGTGAAACACCACTTGATCATCAATTTGAAGCTGTAAGTTGATGATTTGTCATTTAAAAAGCTTATTTTCTAAAAATATTTTCACTACAGGATTTAAGAAAAACTTTCCGTTCAATGAAAAATTCAATATGTCATCAATATTCAGCACAATTTCTAATACAAGTTAGAGATTTTGACAAAATTGATCATTGTCATATAAAGCTAAGTGAGCTAATTGATTTACTTAATGCATTCACATCAGTCAAGGATCTCAAATACACAATAACAACATGCATGATTGACCAAGTGTATGAGAATATAATTAAAAGAGGAGTACTTGGCGTGGATAATAATGGCTTTGTGCAAAATGAATACTATGCAACATAAATTAATTTTTAAAATTATCTGTTGTTAAACTATTAATTATTTGATTAAAACTGATGTATGGTTGTGTTATCTATGCAGTTAAATTAATTTTAAATTTTATTTTAGTTTTTAAAAAGGAACAATAAATGACAATAAAAATGTGCTCACTTAAATTTCATTAAATTTTTTTGAATTTTAGGGTAAACGTTCCTAATTTTCGGTCTAGGGTAAACGTTCCTAATTTTCGGTCTATTTTCGTCTTTTCGAATTCAATCACAAATATTTCAGTAACTATTCACTCAATTTTTATTCTGACTTTAGTTTTTAATGTAGACTTTCGGCAGCTTTAATTTAATTCATTTTTTAAGAGTCAGCACTAAATAGTTTTTCACAATTAAACAAGTTTTATCCGTCCTAATTTTCGGTCTATCAAACCTAATTTTCGGTCTATTTTACATTCCTAATTTTCGGTCTATTTGTTTACTTTTGAATCAATTTGAATTTAATCACAAAATCTCTTAAAACTCTTTAAAAATACAATATTACTTTCTTTTATTGTTACTTAATCAATTTCCTCGCGATTTCCGACTCCTAAAATGCTTTAGAAAATAAAAAATTGCATTTTTAATTTTTTGAAGTGTTTTGAGCGCGATTCACACATTTTTGACTGAACGCGATTTATATTTTTCTGTCAAAAATTTTGTAAACAAATAGACCGAAAATTAGGAACAAAAATAGACCGAAAATTAGGTTCGAGATTTTCAGCTAAAACTAGCTGTTTACAACTTGTGAAATAGTGATAAAAAGTATTTTAAAGTGTTCTTAGAGAATGTTTTCAAATATTTAAGTTATAACTTGTGAGGAATTTGCAATTAATTAGTGCTAAATATTGAACTGAAAATTTTTAAAAATTTTCAATCTTGTAAAAAATAAATGAAAATGGATATTTCTCATCAAGTACTGTTCTATAAATCATAATTGAGTATCCATTAGTGTTTAAATGTCATTATTGATATGATATAATCATTTATATTGTGATTTTTAAATGTTTTAATAGAAAATTTTTAAAAAATCAATTAGACCGAAAATTAGGATAGACCGAAAATTAGGAACGTTTACCCTATCCTAATTTTCGTTCTAATTGATTTTTTACAAATTTTCTATTAAAACTTTTAAAAATCACAATATAAATGATTATATCATATCAATAATGACATTTAAACACTAATGGATACTCAATTATGATTTATAGAACAGTACTTGATGAGAAATATCCATTTTCATTTATTTTTTACAAGATTGAAAATTTTTAAAAATTTTCAGTTCAATATTTAGCACTAATTAATTGCAAATTCCTCACAAGTTATAACTTAAATATTTTGAAAACATTCTCTAAGAACACTTTAAAATACTTTTTATCACTATTTCACAAGTTGTAAACAGCTAGTTTTAGCTGAAAATCTCGAACCTAATTTTCGGTCTATTTTTGTTCCTAATTTTCGGTCTATTTGTTTACAAAATTTTGACAGAAAAATATAAATCGCGTTCAGTCAAAAATGTGTGAATCGCGCCTCAAAAACACTTCAAAAAATTAAAAATGCAATTTTTTATTTTTCTAAAGCATTTTAGGAGTCGGAAATCGCGAGGAAATTGATTAAGTAACAATAAAAGAAAGTAATATTGTAATTTTAAAGAGTTTTAAGAGATTTTGTGATTAAATTCAAATTGATTCAAATGTAAACAAATAGACCGAAAATTAGGAATGTAAATAGACCGAAAATTAGGTTTGATAGACCGAAAATTAGGACGGATAAAACTTGTTTAATTGTGAAAAAACTATTTAGTGCTGACTCTTAAAAAATGAATTAAATTAAAGCTGCCGAAAGTCTACATTAAAAACTAAAGTCAGAATAAAATTGAGTGAATAGTTACTGAAATATTTGTGATTGAATTCGAAAAGACGAAAATAGACCGAAAATTAGGAACGTTTACCCTAAATTACTGAAAAAAAATTTTAAAAAAAAAATTCCTTTTAATTGTTAATTTAATAATTTTTTATTTCTGGTTTAATCTTTTGTTTTTTTGGAAAATTTCTAAAATAGATAGTCAAAAGAACATAAATCTCAAAAAATTATAATAAAATCATTTTCTGTTTTTTTGTAAATTAAAAATCTTCACTTATCTAATTTGCTCCTAAAAGAAGTATGAGAGAACAAAAAATAAATACTGAAAATATGAGATTAAAATAGGAAGTAGATAATGATAGAGAGAAATTTATTGAACGACAAATGACATTCAATAAATTTTAAATTTGAATTTAATGAGAATCTACGACATAATTTTGATGTAATTTAATTATTAATATATATAACTAGCTAGTTTAAGTTGTTAGGTATGTTTTTTTACTTTTCCTCTTCGACAGTCTAACATTGAAAATATTTTTGTGTGTTAATAATTACGAAAAAATTGGCAAAGAAAAGCACTTTTGTATACATGAATGTCTAGAGATTTGAATATTGGAGATAAAGTCAGGGTAGGAAGAAAGAAAGGTTTGTTCTTGAGTAAAATTTTTTAAGTAAGTTCATCAAAATTAAAATCTTTTAAGTTGCTTTGCGATGATTTTTTTAGTTTAAAAAATTTGTTATGAGTATGAATATTTGTGTGTTGTCCAACATGATTGTTATCAAAAATGATTTTTTGCGCGTATAAAATGTGTATGTGTTTTCTCAAAAAGCACTTAATGACGAGTTAAAAATGACAAAAAGAGTAATACGAAGTAAATGTTGCACAATAAAAATATTTATGATTCAGACAGCTCAGATGAGCTCGATGAAAGTCTTGACGATTTAAGCGATTCAGATTGACGTTCTGCAACCTTAAGTATGCTTTCAGCAAGAGAACTCATGCTTCCTAATGGTGATGGCGAGTGTGGTAAGCTTGGCGGAGTATCTTTGGGACGAACATTGCTCATGCTCTTTCTCAAGTTGCTTTGTGGTGGCATGGTAGTTGGCCGAGGTGGTGCTTGTCTCAGACTAGCTCTTTGTTGAACACCACTTCCATCAACTAAATCTGCTGTTTCAATTGTCGTGGGTAAATCAACAAACTTTTGCTGAATACCTGGACCCATGTGACTAACATGATTAAAGTTGGAAGGAGCAGAAATCATTTTTGATCTACGATCAGTTGCTGCTGTTCTCATTCTACTCGATTCACGTAAAGAGAACCTTCTTCTTGGAATAGAGCGCTCAACGCTTCCAGTATCAAGAATTTCTCCTGTATTAAATTTATATTAATAAAAAATTTTAAATAAAATTAAATGTCATAAACTTACGATTTATCATATTTGCCAAATATACGATATAAGGCGAATCGTTCATCATCATCATAGTTAGACTTCCATCATTGCATAATGGCTTTGATTTTTTTAATCCAATTGACTGCACCCATTCTGTTGTTTCGATATTAAAGATATCCAAGTGCATTTCTGAATAAACCAATAAAAATTCATTCTCGTGTGTAATGAAAGTTGGCGTTGCTGGATACATAATTTCAGTCGATCGAGTTTTTCTTCCCTGCTGATCGACATATATGGCTAACGTTTGGAAGACGAGAAGATATTCATTGGACTCGCCGCTGTCGTTATTTTCATTTTGACTAGAGTTTACTTCAACAACGAGCCATGTATCAATATTTGAATATGTTAGAAAGTGGCTCAAATTATTGTCTGGATGTACCAATGCTGAAAGGAGAGAAATATTTAAGTCATTTTTCTCGATTCTTTTAATTTTAAAACTTACGCATTTTAGCAGCATCTGCTTGCAAATGATAGGCAGTAAAACCTCCCTGATAACCGATAGCTAATCGACCGTCTGAAAGTATCTTCATATTTTGCACGTTCATATTGACGGTAAATTCAAAGAGTTTATGATGACGCTGTTTATTTCTATCGATTTCATAAAGCACAATAAGAGTGTTGTTTGGTTTTTTAATGGCAATTGCTAAACCATAAATATTTTGAGGTGCTCCATATCGAATTATTCCCGTACAAGCAGCTGAACAATTTTTAGAGTCTGCGACTTTTATCCAATCAACATCAGGCACCTCGAGAGCTCGTATGGGAAGAAGTCGAATATGCCGTTGCTTTCCACACAGAATAACTAGCAACTGCTCTGTCTGTATATACCAGATTTGAATAATTTTTTTTGACTCTCCAATGCGTATGAATTCAAAACAATCAAGCTCAACGCAATAAAGTCCTTCATCGTTACCAATCAGTATACGATCTCGATCGATTATGGCCGCACAAATACTATTTCTAATTATACTTAGAGAGCTATCAAGTACTTCCTTTACGCGATATATGGCTGTGTTGGGAAGACTATTTTTCTTCAAAATTCGATGCAATTCACTAAGTGCGGTAACCCATTTTGATCTTTCTGATTCAGTATCAGCCAACATAAGAGTAATTAATTTACTTCCATCATTAATGAGAGATGTCGTTATGCGAAATATGCAGGGAACATCTTTTTTGTTTGCATGAATTACATCCGTTTCACGAACCATTGAAACTGAAAATTCAGGATCTCTCATATCGAGTACTTGACTAACTTGCACACTTGGTTGACCATTATTACGTTCTTCATCATACAAAAACAGCTTAAAATCACACACTGAAAAATAAATAAATACCGTTAATATATTAAAAATGATTTCTTTATCAAACTTTTACTAACCGACAACAAATTGTCTCATCCATCCTCGTTTTATGACACCTTGTTTGGGAGTTTTTACGTAACCTTCATAAGCTGTTCCAATTCCACGAGTAGGATCAATTCCAAGAGGTCTTTTTGATTGTTCACCAGGCATTAAACAATGTGTAGGAACTTTTGGACAACAATGAACATGACACGAAAAATTGCAATATTCACAAACAACTCCTTGCCTTGTAAGTCCAATCTAAAAAGAATTTTGAGAAAAATTAAAACTTGAAATAAACAATTTTTTTGCCCGTTTGCATACCATTAACGAAGTACAATGATGACATTTCATAGGAGTTGAAAATGTTCTCACAACAAAAGAGTGTGATCTTTTAGAAGAATATTCCATAGATGTATCACTTGTATTACTTCTTCGACTGGAGAAACTGTGTTTTCTATCAAATCCATCATCAGGAGGAAAATTAGTGCGTGGTGAACTGATTGATGGTTGATTGGAATAAATAGGTTGCTGATGTGATTGTTGTGATAAGGACGAGGGACTTGTTGGAAGTTGATGTCGAAGAGGTTGTTGCTCCAAGTCAAATGCAGAATTTAATTGTTTAACTGAAATTCCCATTTTTGGTCCACCCCTGACTGGTAAATTATTATAAATATTGTTGTTTGATGTTGGAGAACCAGTGTTGTCTTTCAAAAAGTGGTCCAAATATGATGACGACGGCCGCTCCAAAACTTCAGAATTCAATGAATATTGAATTTTAAATATTTATTTTAGATAAAAAAAAATACAAGTCTTATATGCAATCAAAAAATCATCAAAATCAATCACAAAAAACAAGTAGTAAAAAAATTTGGTAGGATATGAAGTGTTAAGTTTTATTATGATACATGATTGCTGAAATGGATGATGGCTTTGAGTAAGAATAGAAAATGATAGAAACAGAATAGTTTTATAATTGCGGAAAAATATGAAGCTGTTCAATTATTATTGTTAGACATTTCAACGAAGTCTTTTATTTTGGGAATAAAAAAACAGTTTAGAAGATTTTATTAGCAAAATGTTGACAAAAATAAGAAGAGCCAATGAAACAGTTAAAGGCGATTAATTATGCGAATTTGATATTTATTTGTGGAAAAATCAACGCAAAAACACATGTCAATTAGAGAAATTTATATAGCATTTTTAAAAACTTTTATATATCAACTTATTTAAATTGAATAAAAAGTTTTTAAAAATATTTTTTGATTCGATTTTTATGTATAAGTCAATGTCCCACCTTTAAGAAAGCTTTTTGGTCTTTTAAATTGATTGATTGAACGGCCAGCATCTTAAACTATTAAACTTTTAAATAAATCATAATTTCGAACGCGAAAAATGCGTAGGGAAAATCGTTATCATTTCAACTTTTATATCTTCTTCTTCTTTATTTTATTATAATTATGAGTTTCTTTAAGCAATTTTTTGACTTTCCTGTGTCAGTTTTAACAATCTTGAAATTTTGTGTGTATATGTGTATGTGTGTATACATATAATTAACAAAATTCATTTTTAATGCCAAATGTTTATCACATCTAAATCTAGATGACCAGAATTAATCTCTCAAATAGATAACAACTTTATAACCTATTTAGAAATAAATAATTTAAGTTGCCCTATGTATATTATCTAATCTTTGCTGCCAATTGGCAAAAATATTAAAGCCTCAAAAAGTTTCCATTAAATAATTATTGAGTTTTGTCTTCAAAAACAAGTTCAAAAAAGGAAAAGCCAAAAAAGCATTTTTATAAGTGAGCAAGAAATAGAAAAGAGGTAAAGCATGTTATTTTTGACGCCTTCTGCGCTTTCTGCGATTATGCTTAACATATTTAGAACATGTCTTTGCTTTTTTTGACAATCGTTTAATTGCAGAATCATTTAAATCAGTTATCTGTAATGATGATGATGAAGTAATTTGAATTAATTGTGCTTGATTTGTATGATAAGCATGACTGTCGTTATTGTTTGAGGAACTTGAGTATAAAATTTTTAATTCATTCGCATTCAAGTCATCTGCAAAGAAAAGAAAAAATGCAAAACAAAAAATAATAAAAACAACGAGGAAGTTTATGTGTCAGTATGACATGGACAATACAGAAACAAATATGTAGTGAATAGTAGAAGCAGTTTCTATTCTGTTTTACTACTGTACATTTCTAGAAGTCATCATTAGAAATATTAATATACCGCACACATATAGCATAAACGAAAACAAACATTCAAGCACATGATTTAGGTGAATGAATAATTTTTGGCACAAAATCAAATCAACAACGAAGGTGTGAGTAAGATACAGAAGAATGACTCATCAAATTTTAGTAAATTTTATAAAAGAAATAAACAATAAAGAAGGGAAAAAAATCATTTTAGTTAGTATAATTCTTGAGAAGCAACACTAAGCATGCCCACACGCAACTAGTTACACCAATCCATAGGGAAAAATTTTTTCGCACCGCTTTTCGATGGTTGCGATTATTATCACGGTTTGGTGTATAAAGATTAGAAGCAGCATGCGGTAAAAGTGCAGAAGTCGATGAAGAAGGTTGCAACAATATTTCACAACGGCTAGATACATCAACATAATTACTTGATGTAGTTAATGTATCTTGTTCATTTTTAAAACTATTACTCTTATTTTCATCATCATCATCATCATCATTATTAACTATATAACTTTCATTTATCATCATCTCATTAGAATCTTCACTGCAACTGCTAAAGTGCTCACTATTTGTACTATTGAAAGCAATTGATGCGCAAGACGAAGAAGTAGTAGTGTTGATTGAAGAAGGTGGTTGTGATAAAGGAGATTGAATCAATTTTTCATCTTCCTGTCTATCATCTAACAATAACATTTCAGCAGCTAAATATTCATTTATTAATCTTTCATTATTTTCATCATCAGAGTTGACGTTAGAATTAGACGTATCAATATTCACAAAATTATTCACCATCACCGTCTCAATATCAATTAGTTTATTTTCATTTTCAACAACACACGACGTAGACGACGACTGAACAATATTGGGAGTAGTAGTAGTAAATGTTGTACCATCTGTTTTTTGTTTATCATCAGACCTTCCCTTTATACTCACTAAACAATAACAAATAATAATAAGGAAAATTGCATTCGAAAGAGATAGAGAATAAAAAGAATCGTTTAAATGATTGAAATTACATTCAGATTTAAGTTGAACATTTTAACTTAAATTTGACTGTAAATTTTACAAGTGTAGACGAAAATGAAAGAATGAATTTTTTTGTTGTGTATGAATGCATATTTATGGAAAACTGATTTTCAGAAAGTTTAATACCTGTTCACTACTTAAAGTAATTATTCTAATCTATTAAATAATATATAAACTAAAAGTATGTACTCACAGCCTTCATTGTTTTCCAATTTGTACTGCAATTCTTTGATCAAATTGTCCTTTCGCTTCATTTCATTTAGAATAGAGTCGAGGTTTTGACGATATTCATTAAGGTCCCTAAAATTTATTTTAAAAAATTTGCATAAAATAACTGAAGGAAAAATAATGAATTGACATACTTTTGTGCTGCGACCAAATCAGCTCGTGTTCGACTCAATTCATCTGATATTAGAGCTTTTGCTTGAATTTCACTTTGTAAAGAACTTTGCAAATTAAGTAACTCCATCTTCTCCAATTTCTGTGATCGACGATTACGCCAATTTTTGTCTTGCGTTTGATGAATTGTACCTGATCCACTTTTCATTACATCCAGCTCTTCAGTCATTTTTGAAGCAAGTGCTTGCAAATAAGTTCTCGCCTCTTTTTCATCACTCACCCATTGAATAATTTCATTTATTTGCTGCTCCCAATTGGCAATAGCTTGTCGCTTATTTTTAAGTTCTTCATAATCACTCTCAACCTGCGTGTGATCATGTTGTAAGCGTCGATTAGTTTCATTTAACATTTCCATTTCACCCGTTAAACGGAGATTCTCATCAATCAAATATTGCTTTTCTTTCTTAAGATTGTTCACGCTGCCTTCAAGAGATGAAATATTTTGCCGATGAATGTCAAGTTTTTCACGAATTTGATTCAACTCCATTTGTGTGAGATTTCTTTGTGACTCAGATTCGTTCAGTTGTTCTCGCAAGATGTTGATCTCTTGTGTAAAGCGTGCATGTTGTTGCGACAATAAATCTTTTTTCTCATTTTCGAGTCTTTCGATTTCTCGCTTTAATGTGTCTTCATGCGCATTTGCATTTGAATTTGAACCTTCTGCTTGTAATTTTCTGCAAAATTCTTCACTTCTTTCACGCGCTTGTCGTTCACGCAACACATCTGCACTATATTCTTGTAATTTTGATTCCATTTCACGACGACTTTTCTCGACTAAGCGTAAATCGTTTCTCAACGCTTCAATCTTTTGTGCACTTTTTTCTAAATCTTCTTCCTTATCGCGCACTTGTCTCACTAGCATTACCTTTTGTGTTCGCAATTCTTTCGCTTCATCACTCAATTCCATAAATTCCATCATTCTTTGTTTATTCTGTTGATTGCTTGTTTTAAAATCATTCTCCAACGCTTTTAAATTCTCATGTAATTTGTGCTTCTCTTTTATCGCATCTTCGTTTTCTTTCTTTAATTGTACAATTGCAGATTCCAGTTCTTGCATTTTTGATGATTCTGAAAGTTTACGCTCTGTATTTGAACTGCTTGAGAGTGATTGTAGTTGACTCTCTAATTCACCATTGCGTTTTGTTAATGTATTGATTTCGTCTTGCAGTTTACGTGTTATTTCAGGATTTACTCTTTCGCCATTGCATTTTGAGACGTTTGCCATTATTGATGAAGATGTTAATTGTGTATTTACTGTTCCAAGATCTGACAGACTGCTATGTTGTGTAAATGTGAAACCAATGAAAGGTAAATGATGTCCTGAGAATGCTGGATTTGAAGTTGGTGCAACTGCATCAGAAAACAATTTCACATCAGTATCTTCGACGTCAAAATTACTGGTGTCTGTTGGGCTTGAAACTTCTGGTATATATGGAGCATCACCATCACGTAATGTTTCCCAATCAATTCCAGTAAACCAGGGATGATTGCGAAAATCATCGAGACCATTCTTTCCTATTCGATCTTCTGGTGCACATATTAGTCTTTTGATGAGGTCTTTTGCATTATCACTTATAGGATAATCAGGATCTTCCGGTGGAAAATCAAAGCTATTTTTAAAGTTCATAATTTTACCATATGTTTCTACCAAAGATTCTATGGAGATAAAGATAAATATAGTAGGTAAGAACTAATATCGTCCTATTTAGAAAATATTTTCAAAACTCTATCTCATTAATATTCATCAATTTCATTCTGATTGAAATTTATGTAATGAAGCACTTTATTTAATCATCATTATAGGATGATAATAGTTAATCACAATTTCACTTAAATACGGAACTAATTAGTCTATGAACCTAATTATCGTCCTATTGATCCAATTATCGTCCTATTTGTTTACATAACACTTTATGAATAAAATATTTTAAACACTTTTCAATGCTATTCTTTTCCACTTATTAACACTTTCTAAAGCCATCATAATGCACTAAATAATAAGAAAATTGATTTTAAATGAGAAAATTTAATTTCGAAATTTTTTGTTTTGATTTCTGTCGACGACCTCTGTAATTTTTGTAGTGAAGCGCATTTAAAATCGCAAAATTTTAGGACGATAATTAGGTTCCAAATAGGACGATAATTAGGTTCCATCAAGTTTTACTCAATCTAGCTCTTTTATAATCATTTAAATCATATAATAATCTTTGCAATGTATAATTCGAGATAAATGTAGTTCAGTGAAGTTAAAAGCAGTGTGAAAAGTGAATATATTCAGTGAAAAATTGTCAAATAAAAATATTGCAAAATTTTCTATTTATTTTGGAAAATCAAAAAATGAACATTTCGCGTAAAATAAAGAATCTGCTAATCAAATGAAGTGCTAATAGTGTTAAACGTCATATTATCAAATAATCATAGTTTATCAATGAATGAGTTAAGTGATAATTTCAATTTTCAAATAGGACGATAATTAGATAGACGATAATAGTTCTTACCTATTAAATAAATATTTTTTAATAATAATCCTACCTGCATAGAAAAGTGTTTCTCCAAATAACATTTCGTACATACATACTCCTAAACTCCAATAGTCGCATTCTGTTCCATATTTTCCTTTTCCATCTTCCATTGCTCTTAATATTTCTGGACTAATGTAATCTTTAATGAACACAATATAAGTATTAGTATAAAAAAAAATTACAAAAAATACTTATCAATCTCGACGCCTTGGATGGTCGGAGATTAGAGCGCATTTTTGCTTTTACAGATCAGTATGTTTGTTGGACATTGATATGGTGGATCACACTTGAGTCAACACTTACTCGAAAAATCTTTTTTGATGGCTTACCTACACCTTTATAACAAGCTATCAAATACCGTTCTACGACTTATCGTTGTCGAGTGATGACTGACTCAGCCAGCCAGCCGACTTTTCAGCCAGTTATCGTGAATCAAATAGTGTATTTTTTTACAAACAAATGTGCTAAAAAGTTGGAATTTTACCAGGAGTTCCGACTGCGACATTGGAAGACACCATTCCATTAGCTCCTAATTTCAAACATGATCCGAAATCAGCAAGACGAATGTGTCCATTTGCATCAAGGACAATATTATCCGGTTTAATGTCTCTGTGTATGTAATTGAGTTTATGAACAGATGATATGGCAATAATCATTTCCGCTATGTAAAAGCGTGTCATTTCTTCCGGTAAGCGATCTTCAAATTTACTTAAAAGCGTTAATAAATCACCACCACAATAATAGTCCATCACTAAAAATAAATTGTGCTCATCTTGGAATGCGTAATGAAGATTTGTAATGAATTGACGATCGCCATAAACTAAAACGTCGCGTTCCTCTCGAAAACAAGCAGTTTCAGCGCGCTATAAAAAAAGCAATATAAAAACAATTTCAGTAAGAGTCAAGTGAAATAGAAAAGAATATGGATTGCATCATTTGTAGTGGTAGTAAAAAATATTCACTGTCACCAATTCATTTATTTTTATTACTTTGTAAAATGCAAATGTACTTACTTTCAACATTTCCCATTTATTAAGAATCTTCATTGCGTAGACTTTATTAGTGGCAATCATTTTAACAACACAAACAATACCAAATGCACCTCTTCCAATGACTTTCAATATCTCAAAATCATCGCGACACAATCGAAGTTGTTTAATATTATGAACAGCTTGTTTCACTACAATATAAAAATAAATATTTAGATATATATAAAAAGGTATTAATAAAATGTGATGAGATAAACAATTTTCAAATTATTGCGCATACTTACTCAGTTCAATGAATTCTGAAACAGTTTTTTCTCTTCGCAAACTACTGTTCTGACACTCATCATAAAGCACAATAATACAATCGAGTAAAGTCTCTACACTTATTTTTTGTCCACTAGCTATTTCAGTGCAGAGTGATTCCTTTATTGAATTATTGTTGTTATTGCCATTGTTTCTACCTCCATTCAATATAAGTTGTTCTAAATTTTCCAGTCTGACAATCGGTGAAACTGAAACGAAATAACAATAAAATATTGTAAGCGTCCAAGCAAAAGAAATGAAAGTGGTGTAATTTTTGTATGTCTGGATCTTACATTCATTCATCTCTTACATACACTCTTTTACACATTTGTCTCTTATTTTGTTGCTTACCATTTCGAGATAGCTCCATATCTCTGCCAGTCTCACTTTTAGCCTTTTCCTCGCTCATTTTAATGATATCAAATAGTAATTATGATATAATTATGCACAAGTTACTCAAAGTTATGTAGAATTAGAAGAAGAGAGAATAAAAGAAGAGTCATTTTATTTTTTATTTTTGGACATTTTTTCCTCGTCTGCGAAAATTCTTTATTTTCACTATTACAGGATGAATTTCTTAAAAACTTGTATTACTTTCGTAAAACTGGCACTTGATAAACAATTTAAACTATATTTAAAAACTTATGCGCTTAGTTTTGAATCAATTTTTATTAAATTTATAATTGTGAAAATTTTCAATTTTTTATTAGGGGACGAAAAGTAAAGCGAAAATTTATTTCATCTCTTTTGAAACATTTTGAGTCATTTAAATTGAAATGTAATTTTTCAAAAGGGCTGCTAGAGAAAAATAGAAAACACAATTTTGATTGAAAACAATAATATTGCAATAAGATGAAAAGTGCTATAAAATAATCTGTAAGTTATATTTCAATCGATTGTGCATAGCTAAAAGACATGAGTGAACATATTGTCATTTAAAAACATTATTTACTTTCTTAGTTTTACATAAAAATTCCTTATACTGATGAAAATATGATTGAATAATTTGTATTTTAATCTATTTTTAGATTGTGCAAGAAAAACAAATATGCTACCAATAAAATTATTACAATGCTCTTTACGTTCAAAATCCTGTGCCAATCTATTCCGAGCAAAATGTTTATTTACTCCTCGTCAGTTTCTTATCGATCAGAGAAAAGTTTTAGGATGTACACAGCAATTTCTTGTTTATTATAGCAGTACACAAGATGTCAAGAAAAATGGTTTAACAGTCAAAACAGTGAAAGGCACTGAAATTTTGCAACAAGCGCTCGAAAAGAAGAAACATCAGTTAAAAGCTAAAAAGCAGCAAATACAGGATAACATCAGAGATAAGCGAACGAAAGTTGAAGAAGTAATTGAGCGAGAGAATATTTTCACCATTCCAAATTTCCTTTGTATTGCACGAATCGCAATGTCTCCTTATCTCGGTTATGTTATCATTCATGGAAATTATTCTTTCGGAATGGGCTTGCTGATTATTGCTGGCTTGACTGATTTGGCCGATGGATATATTGCGAGAAATTATGCTGGTCAAAAATCAAATTTTGGAAGTTTTCTTGACCCTTTGGCTGACAAAACATTAGTAACTACACTTGTAGTTGCATTAACTTACACAAACCTGATGCCTCTTTGGTTGACTGTTATGATTGTTTTTCGTGATTTATTCCTCATTATAGCTGCATTCGTTATCAGATATAACAGTCTTCCACCTAATCATCGAACTCTAAAGAAATATTTTGATGCAACACATGTTACTGCCCAATTAGCTCCGACATTTATCAGCAAAGTAAACACAGCAGTACAATTATTTACAATTGCTGCCTCACTTGGCGCTCCAATTTTTGAATATGGTGATCATATTATTTTACATAATCTTTGGTATTTAACTGGTTTTACAACGGCTGCAGCAGCTCTTTCTTATTGGTTACAAAGAAAGCAAACATACAAATATTTGAGACAAACGAAAAAACAAAATCAATAAGCCTAATAGAAATTTTATACCTCACAGAAATGTTTTATAGGTGAAATATATTCAAGATTTTATTCAATTTAAATTTTTTAAATCATAAATTTAAAACATTTCACTTAATATTCTTCGAAGGTGAACTACTTGCTCATAATCACGATTGATTTGAGTTAGAGAAAATAATGTAGGACAGTCAAGTGAGATGCATTTGAAATTTATATTCCTGCAACAACACGCTTTACACATTTCCTTTACACCCATATATTTCCTTTCTATTCTAAAAATTTTATCCGTCAATACAAGAGCAGCTGCTTGAGAATTTTTTTGACACACATTGCATAAATTATTTTCACATGGAGTCTCACAAACCGCACAATTAGTTGTGTTGAAAAATTGTGAAATTGTTCCTTTTCGTGTTGTTTGATAATCATTCGTTTGATTATTTACAATCGATAATGCTTGATATTTTTTTGGAAGTTCAGAGAACCAATCATGAGCATTTGCACCAATTAATAAAAGACATCGATTGAGTGGTGGAATAATTGATTTCGTTATATAGTAAAGACTATTGATTTTTAAATTTTCATCATTGAGTACTTCCAACGGAGTTTTTACTAAACGAATTAAAGTTGTGTTAGGTGGTCCATTAACAATGACAAAAGGAACACGTTCGCCTCTTCGTGGTTCATTTCGAGGATCTGTTACTTTAAATTTCCTACAAAGAAAAACTATTTAATATTTTATAAATAGATAAAAAGTCTCTATACATACTTAGTTAAAGTTAAAGCAGGAACTGTAGCTTTTTCTTTATATCCAGCAACTCCACGAAATTCCTTTGCAATTATTAAATCTTGAATGCTGTATTTTCCTTCGAGTATTTTTGTAAACTGTCGACATACATATTCTTTAACTTTGCTCATATCATAAGTATCAAAAAGAATTTTTAAAGATTTTTCTAAAATTTTTGCCGATGCAGGACATCCATCTCTACGAACAGTTTCAATTCCTTTAGCCTCAAATATAGGTTCTTTTTGATCTGCACTTTCATACATGTTCCCAACATATCGTTTTTTAGTCTGTAAAATGCATGGTTGATACACTTTCTCAAGTTTCAGTTTAACTGGGTATGGATTATCATTTGTAATTACTTCAGCAATTTCTTCTCCTATTTTAAAAGCTTCTTCCCTAGTTCTATGTGGAACTAGAACAAACATCGAATCAGTATCGCCATAGCATACTTTACATCCCCATTTCTCATTTTGTTCTACAATATTTATTGCTCTCTCAAGTGTCTCTCTCCCTTTGCTCACAACAGAATCACCAACTTCAATGCATGGCATTCTTCCACTAAAATTTGCAGCAGTATAACCGTATGTAACATTAGCAATAAGTTTCAATCCTAATTGTCTTGAATGTAAAATTCTTTGAAGTGCACTATTATTTTTATACAGTTTCATTGATTGTTTGACCATCAATCGAGTATCAAGGATTTCTTTCAACATTCGAGGTAAGACACCTTCTCTAACTGACGATTTTACAAAAACAACTCCGCAGGGTGAAATTGTTACTAAATCATTATCTAGAAGATATCTTAATTTTTCAGGTGACACTTTCAATTGATATGCACCAAATTCAAAAGGTTGTTGTGAACCTTTCATCAAGTGTTCAACTCTCCCAAGACATGTTGAAAAACAATAGTTATAAGCAATAATCATGCTTGGATATAAACTTTGAAAATCTAAAACAATAACAGAATCAGTGTAAAATCGTGATTGTGGTTCTAAAACTAATGGAATGTATTCTGGTGCACGTTGATGAGTTCTTTGTTGAACACTTGGCGAAACCGCTACATAATTTCTTCTTTTTGCAATTCTTAACATCATACTTTCTACTCTGAATTGAGAACCACGTGATAATACTTCGAAAAATTGAATCCCAAATAATTTTGCCAACTCACATGTTCTTCCAACGAGATCAAGTTGATTTAAAATTTCTAGAAGAGTTTTTGCTCGTGTCATATAATATTCTAAAACAATCCACATCTTTAAAGGTTGATTCCACATTGTTGATAAATAACTATAGGAATGTTTAGGATATCTTCGATGAAGAATATGATATGAAATATTTTCAAAAGTGTAAGAAGTAAGTGCAATTTCATGTCGCATTAAACGCCAAACGTCCAATAAAATTCTCCCTGGGATTCTCTGTTCTGTTTGATAGTCACCTTGATCATGATCATGATCATTTTCTTGAATAATTTTTGTCTTGTATTCTTTTTCAAGAGGCATTCGTGAGAGAGCATTACATAAATTCATATTAAGAACTAAACCACGTTCAATTAAATATCCCCAAGAATTTAATTCTATTTCATATCCAGCAAAAATATCAGGATCAAATGCACGAATTTTTTGAAAAAATTGATCAAGTAACTCCATTTCATTTTTTACTTTTAAAATTTCAATATTTGATTTGAAAAATCCTAAATTTTCTTCAAATACTAC
This sequence comes from Polypedilum vanderplanki, assembly GCA_018290095.1. Taxonomy (NCBI): domain Eukaryota; kingdom Metazoa; phylum Arthropoda; class Insecta; order Diptera; family Chironomidae; genus Polypedilum; species Polypedilum vanderplanki. Next base: position 22,050,242 of record CM031379.1, on the reverse strand, counting down.
AATTATCCCACTCTGAGTTGTTGATTGACCATTAATATAATATCCTTCAACAGACCAAAAAATTGCAGAAATTTCATCAGTTTCAGGATTCGGTTTGAATTCTCCTTTTGTGACGCAATGTAATTCCATAGAAAGAATTGTGAGATCAATATGTTCATCATTAGTATGAAGACTTTCTAATTTAACTTTAAACCCAAATGAATTATTCATCATTGATGATTCATAACTGCTTTCATCAAGTGAAATATTTGCATCAGGAATAAAAAATGAATTAGGTGTGTTTTCTGAAGGTTTCGGATCGATTGTTTTTAAGAAATCATCAGAAGAATCTGAGGTTTCTGTGAACGATGAATTAGGAGAATTTGCAATATTTTCATCTTTGGTTTTACCAGAAGTCAATTTTGCTTTCATTATCTCTTGAAACCGTTTGCTAAAACTTTGCTTCATTTTCCTTTTTCTCTTTCTTCTTGCACTATAACTTAGATAAATGCCATCTTCAACGTAATCTTGCAGTGAAGATGTGTCAATTTCATTTGAATTTTGTATCACAGTCATGTTGAGAAAATCACACGTATTGGGTGTTTCTGGAATCAAAGTTTTATCAAGATCTTGTGACTCTTCAATATTTTCATCATCGTTATCTTCTTTTTTCATAACATTTATAGTTTTCTCTCGTTTAACTTTTATTGGACTATCTTCTTCAATGTTTGTTGGTCGTAGAGGTTGCTCTTTTGTTTTAATTGTGGATTTCAACCAATTTTTTGCGTCTTCATAAGTGGGTGGTTCAATGATTGGGTGAATTTTTACTTCTGATTTATTATTTATCATTTCATAAATTGATTTACTGTTCTTTGGCATATATCCTAAATTAAACATGATTTTTTTCTTTTGATATTTTTTAAATTCACTTGAATCAAATAGAACACTTTTGAAATCTTCACAATGACTCACACGATTGCCTTTAATTTCAAGGATTTTGTTTCCAATTTCCTTTTTACCAGTAACATCTTTTGGATTGCTATAAAAAGCACTCTTATTAGTTGTTTCAGTAATGTCATATTTAAAGAATGTTTCTTCAACTTTTTTCGGATCTGGTGGTTCAATGTTAGGTGTAATTATGCAAGTTTTGCTACTTGTACTTTCTTGAGTTATACATTCTTGTTTTACAATGACTTCATCAGGATGACTTGAATCAGAATCATTAAAATCATAAAATTGCGATTCATTATAAAAACTTTTCATCATCTCATCATTAGTTTCATCAAAATTAGTTTCATTTACATCATCGGTTTCTTTCATTTCAACATCTTCATTAGACATAAAATGAGCAGCCAAAGATTGTAAATTATTTTGAATATCTTGGAATGATAAAACAGATGAAGAGGTTGACGGAGTGTTTTTCGAATTGATGTCATCGATTGCACCATCTAATTGTGGAATATCAATTTTATCACTCAAGTTATAAAGAGCTGCCTCCATATCAGCTAGTGTCATATTAAATGTGTCTTCATCTTCTACATCTTCCTCATCATCATTTTTAGTTATTTCATTTATTGAATAGTTTAATTGATTTTCATTTTCTTTTATTTGACTATTTTTTGAAATTGTTTGAGTTAAAGGTGCAAGAATACTATCATTTTCTTCATCACTGTTACATACATTTTCCAAATTATTAAGAATTTCTTCAATTTCTTGCTTTTCTTCAATTTTATCTAATTGAAGATATTCTTTCTCAAGATCCTCTAATGGTGGGCTTTCATTTGATACTATACTAGAATTTAAATCTTCTGAAAAACTTTGAGAAAAATCGACACCATATGTTGAACATTCAAGAAATTGTTGTAAATTGAATTTCTTCTTAATCTTTGTTGCACTTGTTGATGATGTTTCAGCCTCATCTGAATTTTCAGTTTTTGCAAAGAGTGAATTGATTTTATTAAGGAGTGCATTTTTGTAAAAAGTTTCACTCGAAGCAATTTGATAAAATGGTCTCAATTCACTCTCAGCTGGTTTTAATTCTGGCATGTCTTGTGAATTAAATTCAAGTTCTCTTCTTCTTTTCTCATCCTCCCATAGAAATTGTATCCCAATATTAGCTGCTTTATCAGTCTCTTCACTCTCATATAAAGCTATACGATTAATAATATGTGCTGCACTAAAATCCACTTCAAGATGTGACACTGATCTTTTTTTGTATCTTCCTTCACTTGTTGTGTGACGTGTATGCACTTTATTCATTGGCACATGAAGATAACTCATCCCAAATAAATTAAAGTCTATGAAAAATCTCATAACATATGGAATGTGAGTTTCATAACTTTGAAAAATTCTCCCCATTATCAACCCATTTTGTAAGAGTCCAGCAGTTCTTTTAAGCAGATTTGGATTATACAGTTCAATTTTAAACAACTGACTCTGATTGTGATGATAGCCATAAAAAAACGTTCCTTTGCAGAGAGATATTCGATAAACATGTTGTTGAGCACTGTTAGATTGACCGAAAGATGAGTTGATTTTTAGATCAATTTGCTGTGGAATTAGAATAACTTTTAATTTAATAAACTGTTTTAATGTGAGAAAGGTGAGAAGGGAAATTTTTTTAACCACAGTCAATTACTTGTTTACATTTTTTTAAAACGTGAAAAAAGTGAACGAAAAATTAATTTAAGTGACAAATACTGATTGAGAGCAATAAAAGAATGATAGTTAATGAATATAGTGAAAGAGAGATCGTAAATTTGTGTTATATCATTTACATAAAAATATAATTTTGTTTTGTTTACATACTTGAGCCATTTCTTTCATAAGAGGATCGATTTTCTCTAAATCTGCTTCAGGACATGGAACAAAAAGATATGGAAAAACCTATAATTGTACAATATAAATTAGATATATACATTTATAAATGAATTTGTTTATATTTACATTATGAATATTGCAACAAATTTTCAATTTTTCTTTTGTTATACCGAAAATTCTTAATACCGGCACATTTTTCACATCAATTTTACGAAATTCTGAATATGTCACATCAAGATTTTGTATTGGTGCAGTATTATAATAATCACAAGTAATAATTTTAATAGATAACACGTTATCCATTTTAATTTTAGCACTTTTATTTACAAAATTTATGAAATAAGAAAACAATAACAAACTATCTTTATTATGCTATATTATTCATTTCACAAATGATCGCCCTTATATCTATTTCTTCGTTCATTTGAGTAATCATTCCCTTAGAATTTTTTACAGAAGAAAAGTGAAACTCAATAGAAAAGAAATTTACAATTTTATAAAATGATACAAATCATTTTTAAATATAAAACGTGAATAATTATAACAATTATAAAGTGAGAAAGAAAAAAGTGATAGAAATTAAGACAAAGACATTCAAGATAGTTGAAATAGAGACATGTCGAGAAAATGTTTCATAATTTTCCTTCTACTATTTAATGTTTATCAGATATCACAACAATTTTTCCAATCTCCAGAGGATAGCAGCACGCCAGATAAGCAATGTTTTTGTGAGGTGAGCAATTAATTGTAATCATATCTTTGGGATTTCCTTGCATTCTTATCGCTTATTGCTTTTAATTCCTCCTACTATTTTTTGCGTACGTGCCTTTTTTCTATTAATCAGTCTGCTTTTTCAATTCCATGCATGAAACAGTTGTTTGCTTCAACTATCGCTCGTTTTATTTTTCGTGTTTAATTAGAAATATCGACACCACCACATTTAATTTAACATGCATACATGTGGCGTGACTTTGATTCTATCTCTTCTCTTTTTCTTTTATCTGATGACAATAACACATCAAATACAGCTAAAAGGCAACGTAGATGACTGCAGTTGTACAGTAGATACTGTCGATTACTACAACAATGTTAAAATATATCCACGCTTGAAAAGCTTGCTTCAGAGCAATTACTTTCGATTCTACAAAGTAAATCTTCACAATGAATGTCCATTTTGGAAGGATGTTGATTTTGAATGTGCTATGAAATTTTGTCATGTGAAGTCATGTGAAGACAAAGATTTACCACTTGGATTCAAAGGAGCAGCAGAAAGTCCTCACTCGAAATACATAAAAGAAGCTCAAACAATTGGCTGTCAAGAAGATTACAATAAAGAACTTGACTTTCTTAATAAATCAATCAGCGAGAAACAACATCAGGAGCTTAAAAAATGGTCAGAGCATGATGAAGCAAAGGACAGTTTTTGTGTTTTAGATGACGATCAAGAGAAAGCTGAATATGTTGATTTATTACTCAACCCTGAAAGTGAGTATTATTTTTGTTTATATATTAAGAAGAAAACTATGACGTGTACTTATTTCGTAAATGACCCAATTTCATCATCTGATCTTACTAATGCAAAAATATTTATAATTTAGGGTATACTGGTTATCAAGGTCGTTCCGCTCATAGAATATGGCAAACTATTTACAATGAAAATTGCTTCAAAGTACAACAAAGTTCCAATGAACGTTCAACGTATTCTTCAATGATGAAGAAAAATGTATTAGAAGAAACTTGCTTAGAAGAGAGAGTTTTTTATCGAATGGTTTCTGGTTTACATGCTTCTATCAACATTCATCTAAGTGCAAACTATTTGCTACCTGAGAAAAATTCACCACTTGCTGCTATCAATTCTCCAAATGGTAATTGGGGACCAAATTTGAATGAATTTGTGAAACGTTTTAGTCCTGAAACAACCGGTCCTGAAGGTCAAAAGTGGCTTAGAAATTTATATTTTGCGTACCTTGTTGAGCTTCGTGCAATAGCAAAAGTCGCACCGTATTTACGTACTGAAGATTTTTATACTGGCTTCGAAAAAACTGATAAAGAAGTTAAACTTGCCGTCAACGACCTACTCAACGTTATTGAAACTTTTCCCTCACATTTTGATGAAAGTATTATGTTTAACGCAGGCAGCAAAAAGTTAAAGGAGGAATTTAGAGAAAAGTTTTTTAATATTACACGTATTATGGACTGTGTGGGATGCGATAAATGTCGTTTGTGGGGTAAATTACAAACCCAAGGTATGTAACAAAAGAATAAAATAATGTAATAATTTTTTTATTAATCGTAATCAAAATTCTAAGGTATGGGGACAGCCTTAAAAATTTTATTTTCTGGTAAATTTGAACATAACACTTTTGAAATTTCTAATGGCGAACATATAACAGAAGAGAAACCACAATTTAAAATGAGACGAAGTGAGATTGTAGCATTGTTCAATGCTTTTGGAAGGTAATTTCCTCTAATATTCTTATCAATAGCTGATAATAATTTTAACAATGTATTTTTTTAGACTGTCGAATTCGATATACTTTTTGGAGCTTTTTAGAAATCAATTAAGATAACTATTGACCTGAAATTAGTCAATCAATGTGTGAAGCTGTGCTTACTATTTATCTTATCGTCCATAGAAGAATTATTTTTGTTATCCTCCATGATTATCCACTATTGCATTTATCAAATATGATGTGAATTATTGTTTAAAAAATATTAATTTTAAGATTTACAAAGACACCACATTAATTTATTTGATTCCTGTAATGATAATGTAGTTAAAATGAAAGAATTTTATAATAAATCTGATTGTTAAGAAAAGAAACATTTTTTTGATTATTTCTAAAGCTTTATTATTGAACAATTAAGATGAGTCAGTGATATTTTAAGATAAGTAAATTTTAATTAAAAGTGCAATTTTTCCTTTTCTATTTTTTTTTAGTTTTAAAGCAGTTGAGTTAGGGGAAAATGTTTTATTTAAAAATTATCAAGTCATGGTTTAATATATTAAGTTGAGCTCGAATTAATTTAAAGTTTATTAATGCATTCCTCAGATTCATATTCATACTCAATTTCCCACGATTTAATTTTCCTGTTAGAGAGATTCGAAGAAAAATTTCAAGATTTAAGTGAAATGAAATTAAAATTTTTTTCCAACGTGCGAAATCAAAGAAGAAATTTGTTTGTTGCATGTAAAAATGTGCATCACAAGAAAAGAAAATTCTTAGTTCCATTGTGTATCATTAAAAGCTTTGGTCCACATAAAAAAAAATTAAAAATTTAAAGCAAAAAGCATCAAATATTTTTTTTCGTCAAATTTTGAGCTGCTAATTCTATTTATCATACATTATTTACATAATGCTACTATCAAAAATATTTCTTTACTTATTGTGTTTTGTGTTCTTGCAAGTCTTTTTTTCATATTTTTAATTTTTCAACTGCACAAATGAAATAAAATGCCAAAACAGGTAAAAAAGCAAGTTTAAAAGACATGCAAAAATTAATATTTAATGAAGATTTACCGTTTAAAATTTTTATTTTGATAAAAATTTTTAAAAAGAAAATTAATTTTTTTTTGATAAATCTTCATATTTGGTTTTTTTTAATATCACAAAAAACAAGTTAGATTAAAATTTATTTAAGTTATGAATTTAAAAAAAATTAATATTCATCTTCATCATCGCTGTTTTCATTATCACTGCTATTTACTAATAGTTTGCTAAAAAAAATTTGGCAGAACGAAAGAAGAAAAAGAATAAGAAAGTAAAAATTATAAATTAACAACAAAATTTTTTTCCTTTTTAATTTTTTTTATGAATTATGGAGCAAGTTGGAATGAGGAATGAAAATAAAAAAGAAAATTTATGAACGTTATGCAAAAAATAAGTCAAGGTGCATGAACTTCTTTTTCTCAGTGTAATGTTACGGTGAATAATAAATTTATTATAAAAAATCAAAAAGCAACGTAAATGTGTAAAAACAGACATGTCTAGGTGAAAACTTTTAAAGACAATTCAAAAAATTACTTACTTTTCCTTTGCACTTGGAAACTCTGCATACACACGAGGTTTTCGAGAGCAATTTTTGGAGCAAGGACAATACCAGTAAGAGAGAACTCCTATTGAAATTGCAAAAAGCACATTCGGAATAATTATCGAGAGAATTAAATGTTTTATTGTCTCTGAGACATTAAAGCGTGCTACAACTTTTTGCTGTTCTGCTCGACTATAATAACACGGGAATGTTTTTGTGCCTACATTATTGTGTCTAAAATATTTAAAAAATTAAATTTAAATTAAGGAAACAATAAATATCCTTCTTACCCATATTCCTTTGCAAAATTTGTACAATTTACAAAAGGAGGGTAGCTAAAAATTGAAATGATTTTAACATTAAAATTCTAATGAAGAGTATAATTTAAACTTACCCACAACCTTCTGTGTTAATTAAAAATCTTGTATCTGCAACATCCCAATCTACAAGTTCTAAATCTATTGGATTTTTAACCCAATCCTTATAAAGTATTTTTGTATAATTTACAGTTAGTTGATGGCATCTAAAATAAATTAAATTTCGCTTAAAAGAATCGTTAAAAATCAATTTAATCAAATTTTACCTTGTTTGAGCATTTGTACAGCCTTCTCTACAGGAACTCCAAGTGCAATTTGTAATCCCTTCAAAATAAATGTGCTCACTAACAACGCAAGTTACTGGCTCTATTAATTTAAAATTAAAAATATTTCAAAATGATTTTTATAAAATTTATTTCATCTGCATACCGCTCTGAAAATCCAAAGTAAGTGCAGAAATTGCTGGGTCAACAACAAATGGTATTAAGAAGAGAAATGCAAAAACCGACAAAATTGCAGTCGTTCCAAGGCAGACACTTGTGTACCATTTGGCTTTTTCTAGATAAGCAGCAATAATTTCTTCTCGCGTTAAGGGTGCATCTGAATCTTTGCTTTTTATTGATAATGTGGACTTTTGTGATGTATGACTATGGCTTGATGCAATACTAGTTTGACTTTTACTATTAGGAATGCTTGGAGCAGCTGACAATGTGCTCTGACTTGATCTTAAATCATTCACTGATCTCATAATTTTATTCCTTTTTTTATTAAGAATTATTAAGGAACTTTTTTTATTATTTTTTGGTATCACTACTTCTTTTTAACACTTTCTATTTCTTTATTTTAAATAAATTTTTTTATTCACGCATTCCTCATTCTTTTTTTAGTTTTAAATTTTATATCACTTTAAACTTTCTCTTATGTACTTTATTTTGGTGGTCTCTAAAAAAGACAATTTTTTAAAAAAATTTCCTCACATTTTTTATAATTTGATTTTTTAAATGGCACAAAATTTATTTTGCTTCATTCTCGGTTTGAAAATTTAACCAAAGAAATGAGAAAAATTATGATAAGCAAGCTGTTTCACTTCGTACCCAGAATTGAAGATGAAAAATCAGTTAAACAAACTTGGAAATATTTTTGTTTTTAATATCGATCTGTGAGTTTAGTTGTGGAAAATTGTGTTCACTATTATGGGAAAAAGCGAAATTTGCTTTTATTATCATGTGCAGTTTAATGTTAGTATTTTTAAAATGCTTTGCATTATTAAGAGAGAAGTTTTTTAGCTTAGCTGAGAATTTTTATTGCAGAGAAAAAACACCGGCTTGCTCTTGGGTATCTTGAAGAAGAGGAATGCCTGAAACAAAAAAAAGTTCTTTAATTCTTAAAAAATAAATTTAAATTTCATAAATTTTACGTGATGGATCTCATAGAGCGTCTGTTTGTGCATTGGTGCTGGATTTAAGCTTTCCAGTGTCTTCATTTGTTAGGCATTTGAATCTCATTTTAGAATCATCGCCCACAACAACAGTTTTCTGGCAAACTGTTAGAATAAAGCAAGAGACAACAAGCAGAATAGTTGGAAGCAAAAATGCAAACATAAATTGCTGGTATTCTACTGTTAAATCGAATCTCTGAAAGAAATATAGAAAATAAAAATTTACAATAAATTTCTTAAAACTTTGACTTACTTGAACAGCAAAGGAAACATCATTTGGTGAATAAAAGCAGGGAAATCTTGCACGAGCATTATGATCTGATCCATCTTTAGCATAGTAACGGAAAAACTCTTTGCATTCATCGCGCAATGTATTAACGCATCCTTCCAAATTTATCATTAACCTTGACTCATTAGAAATAATTAGATCAGCATCCAATGGAGCAATTTGTCTTTGATATTCTGTTTCAGCATAATGAAGGTATGAAAGATATGTGAAATTTGTCGTATCTCCAAGGATAGTTTTATTTAATAAAATTGAGCCATTAACGCAGTCGGTTGTGTCGATTATGCCACTATTTGCTGTGTAATTTGCAGTATAGCATGATGCCATAAGAATATTATCACCAGTATCACTCCAAACTTCATCTTTTGATGTCGAATTATAAGCTATATTGCATTTCGATAAATAAACCTAAAAATAATGTTAGAAAATTAGTTTTTATAAGAAATTTTCTAAATTCGATTAACTTACATTATCACCACTCAATAAAATCACATTCTTATTTCGAGTTGGAATATCACGACATCTACGATCACAATTATAAGGAGCTTTAATTTTCTCACAACCTCCTTTATTGCAGCTGTATAATCCATTAATTTCCATACAAGTAACTTTTCCTCTTCTCCCAGAACATTTTAGCACCGGATCAAGATTATGAAATTCACATTCAAAAACGTCTGTAAGATTGTGACAAACTCCCTTAGTGCAATTGAAAATTCCAGTTAAATTCTTGCACTCTTCTTTAATGCATGTGAAATTTTTAGCAACTTCAGTGTCGAGTCCATAACATTTTTTAGTCACAAAATTTGTGCAGTTTTGAAATTGTATTGAACTGCCATTGTATCGTAAATTAACAAATATCTGCAAGCATGCACCTGTGCCCTAATAGAAAGTTTTAAAAATTTTAGAATTTGATAAATTTAAAATTAATATACTTACTTTACTCAAGCACCATTCACCGCATGTTGTCCAATTGCAACTTTCTTTAAGTGCACTTTTTGTTGTAATGCACATCACTGGATCAGTCTCTATGCCAGAATTGAAAGCTTTTTGTGCAGGAACATAAACTGCGACTGAAATGAAATTTCTTAATTAAATAAAATTTTTTTAAGGAAATTTCTATACTAACCAGTTAAATAAACAATTGCAACACATGAAAGTACGAGTGTCATTTGACAGACACATATTGTTCCGCATATTTTGCTATCTTGAGGTGGAATCAAAAGATCCTCTTCAGCAACTTCCTTCTTTTTTCCCATTTTAAGCTACTTATTTTTCTCTATTTCAAAAGTTTTTCATTTCTTATTTCTGAAAATTAAATTTATATGTCGATATTTTTGCATAAGCATGAATTTTCTATTCTCGCTAGTTTTATAATAACGGGTTGTAGTATAAAAAACACATGCAAAGCTTATCTGCACGCCGCAAGAGCTTTCATGAATGAGAAAATGTACACAATCGAGTTATTTTTAAATACAGGACAGAAAATATTGATTTTTCATTTTTCTCTATGCATTGCAGTATTTTTTCAAACGTAATTTTATCGATTTTTTGGAAAAAATTGTGAAAAATTCCTTTTCAAAGTGAATAATTTCAAATTTTTTTTCTGAAAATGAAAAATTTTCTAAAATTTATTGAATCCTATAAAAACTCATCAAATTTATTCTAATTTTTCGAGAAATTTCAAATTTTCCAATCAAAATTTTTTACTTTTTCAATTTTTCCACAACTTTTTAAAAATATTCCAAGTATTGCAACGATTTTTCAATATTTATCACACCGTATGAACAAGTTAGGAAAATTTTTAATTACATTTTGTCAAATTTTTATTACTAAATAAAACTTCTTTTATAGAGCTTCAAATCTTTCCTTCCGTTCACTCTTACGACACAAAATAAAATGAGAGTTTTTTGAAGAAAATTTCTATTTCACTGTCATGCGTGATGCGATGTAAACAGAGAAAGTTTTCGTCAACTTTTCACGTGACTCGTTCAATTTCCACGTGCCTAATGAAAAGTTCTCAAACTTTTTGTAGAAATTGTTTACAAACTTGTTGAACTTTTATTGTTAAAAACAGCTCTTGCATGAATTTTAATTCAGAGCTTTTTAAACTTTTAATATGGCTTTTCTCTCATGATTGTTATTTATTGCAATTGAGGGATAATGACAAGAAAACTTTTTATTAAATCCCCTAAGCGTCAATATAAGAAACATGTAAACTGTACGACACCTAATTGCAATAAATTCAATTTCATATAAATAGAGCCTTTATTGAAGAAATAAAAGTAATTAAGGAGAAGATACTTTAATGATTTTTTAAGAAATTTAGATTTCTTAGCTTTTTTACCTAATTTAAATTTATGTTTTTCTTCCAGGACAATAAAACAAAAATTGAGAAAAAAATTCAGGAAAGGAAGAGAGTAAAGGTCATGATGAGAAATCACAAAGAGGAGATTTTATATTGTCACATAAAGAGCATGTAAGAACATACATAAATAAAGCCTCAAGTCAAGGAACGAAAGACAGTCAAATGAAAAGAAAAAAAGAAGAAAAGTAAAAAATTTTGAGTGCTTTCATAAGAAAAAAAGTCAATATATTTTTAATTTTCCATTTAATTTATTTTGCGGCTCACAACAGTATCAACAACTGCCGTTTCTTTTTGCTTTCGCTTTTTTGAAATCGGAGATGATAAGACGACGACAGCAACATTGATGGAAAAGTTCAAGTCAAGCTTAGACAAATAATCATCCTTTATCCATCCTTCGAACTTCAGACTCACTTCAATTTTTCACTCCCTCTTTCCCTCGTATCTTTTACGTGAGTATGTGCGTGTCTATCAACATTATACGATAAGGCAAAAAAAATAAACCATCATCTAACTCATACTCTTTCATTATCCTTTTAAATTAAAACCTTTATAGTATAATGAAAAAAACATTTGGTTCTCATGGAAATGAATGGTTCGATAGAAAAATTTATTCTTCTTTAAATCATAATTTAATTCTAATTTGTTTGTATAACTCAATTTACTTGTAAAAATAATCATATTTATTTGTTTCAATTCTCTTTTGGTATCTTTTCAATGCAATACAATTGCTGAAGATAAAGTATACATTTTTATAGCGAAATATGAGGGAGAAAAATTCATTGAATTGAAAATTTGACTTTTATCATACAACTTGATATATTTGAGGGTTTATGAAGTAGAAATAAAGTCGAAGTTGAGTTGAATTTCAAGAGAAATGTTGATTTTTCTGAATATAACAATTACTAGAATAATTATTTTTATTGATTAAGCTATATTCTGTCAAGTTTTTATCCAAATTGTTATTTATTGTTGTAAATGGCATTCATATTTAGCAAATTATAGCGTTTAATTTTTAAAATCGTGAAGTTGGGTTATAAATTAATATTTTTCAAATTTGAAATAACCGTTAAATTTTTAAATTGATATTTTAGAGAATAATATGCAATTTTTCTATCTTTGTTTTTTGCAAGTTCTAACGAAAACAATTTTAAAGTAAAACTCTGTAATTTCTATTTAGTATCTTCTTCTATCATTTGGTCATACGATGACTTGTGAATGTGTCTCACATTTCGAATTATTTGCTATAAAAAAGAATCACAAAGGAGTAATTTTATTATGATAACTAAATTAAAGATGGAGTAGAAAAAATCATTCGATATATGATAGAGTATTTCATAAAGAAAATAAAAATTTCATATGAATTGAATTTCTTCTACTCTCCACGTGTTGTTTTGTGTGGGTTTAGGAGTGAGAAATTTCTATCACAAAATTATTTTTTTAATTCATTTCTTTTATGCTGACACATATAAATAGTACTACAATGTTGAAAGTTTATTTTTATAAAATGTAATTAGTCGAGGCAGCAAAAAAATCTCATGCATCTATGCGAAGATAGGAAAATCTAAAAAGTACACACAAAATGAGTTTGTCAAGTAATTTCATTTCCCGACATTCATTAAAAGAGAGCAGCCAAGCAAGCAACATGGAGAAGAACATTGAAAGAAAAATAAAAGCGGAAAGGATGTGAAAGACATGAGCATAAAAGTGATATTTATAATCACCGTAAAATATAAAATGACTGAGTAGGAAGATTGATGAAAAATTTACTGGTGTGATGTCATTAAAATTAACTTTTTTTATCAATATTAAACAGTGTGTAATACAGAATAATATATTATATCATTTTCAGCTGATAAATATTTATTTTAGAACGTATTTGATTAAATTTGAAGAAATAAAACTTTAAAAAGAAAATAAAGTTCAATTTATTAATAATAAACAAAAAAAAATTTTCTAGAAAAATCAATTAGAAAAGAAGAAAAGCTTCTATATTTTATTTTTCCTATTATTTTGTTGTCATATTGCTTTCAAGGATTTCTTTGGAAAAGAAAATTTGAAGCTGTTTTTAACAAACAATCGATTTGAAGTTTTTGATAAAAGTGTATATTTATCGAACGCGAGCGTTTGAATAATTTAGTAGCATAGCACTTGCATTATTAATGCACTTATCGTTTTTTTAAATATAGTATCAATCAATTCATTCATGAAAGAAAGCTTTTATATCGACATGGATGAGGGCATCGATATGATGACGAAAAATAAGTGAAATGTCACGAAATGGAGAAAGGAAAAAACTTCATAAATTCACAATGCGATGTTGTCGTTAAAAATTAAAATTTTCATTTTCTCAAATATACAAAGAAATAACAAATCTTTGAAAATAAAGTTTATGCATGCGAACGAATATATACTCCATGTCACTGACAATGACTGGCATGATTTGTGTCAGCTTTGTTGATAGATCAGTCGAGAGAGATATTCGCAAATCACATTTGCATTTTCTTCCTCCTTTTCCATCTTTTTTCTTTTTCTTTCCATTTGTATGGAAATTGCAAAATAAGCAGACAATCAGGCAAAGATACTTTGATCGGAATAAAACTATATTTCTCTCAAAATTATTTAAAATATACAAAAATGTAAGACTTTTAAAAAGTTTTATTAATTTCAAAGAAATTTTAATATACAACAATGAAGAGTCTTCGCTTTGTAAATGACATACACTATGTGATTATAAGACATATACAGAAAAGGAAAGGAAATTTCGCATGCTGTTGCTGCTATTCGGATATAGGAACCTGTTGAATCTATTACATTTCCCTTCATAACACATACACAATGTCGTTTGCTCACAATTTCGCATTCACCTATTTTTCTTATTCTACTTGCAAATGCCACTACTGCTGCATGCTATATAAAAATGTAAGCGACGCTTCTAGCCATAAAATTACGTAAAGACATTTAAGATGACACTTTATGGTCTCATTGCTTGAACCAAAAGCAACAACTTTGCTAATTTTTTCATTGCTCTCTTCAACCATTAACTACAGAAAAAGAGCGAGACTGAGAGTGTGAAGTGAAATTGTATTTTTATGCTGCTGCTATTTTTTTCTTTAATCAGTACTGGCTTACATATCATGGAATGATAGAGAAAAAAAAATAAAATAATGTAAAAGTTTACTACCTTACTCCAACAAGCGTTCACGTACACGAGTGAGCGAACGAGACTGCGCAAGCCAGTAAAGGAAGAAAGAAAATTTACATTCAACCCCGAAGCAACATACACTGAACATCAAATTCCAATTTCTCATTTCTAACGTGGCATTCAGTTAGTGAAGACACTTCCCGCTTGTCGGATCGTGATCATATAAATTAATAAAATAAAGTCATTAAATGAACATTGTATTAATAAAAGTGAAAGATAATCAATTTTTTGTGACAAATATAAAGTTATTAAAAAATACAAATTAAGTGAATGAGAGGGATAGAAAATTCAAGGATATAAACGAAATTATCGGTAATTGGATATAATTTTATTTTTTTTTATTACCTTACACGAAAAAAGAGCGACAAAACAAAAGGACAATGAAATTATATGTGTGGTTTTTATCATGAAAAATAATGAACAATTGTTGAAATTGACAATAGCGATGCGTGCTCAAGTAGCTTAAAAAAGATATGCAAAGTGGAAATCTTTCATGAAGATGAAATTCGTGAACAAATTTTCATAAAAAGTGAATAATAAATCACTTGTCGGTTTGTTGTGCTTTTCATTTGTGTTTAATTTAAGAAAGAATAGAATATTTTATAAAACTTGAGTTTTCTCACGAAAAATTTTATTTATTTTAATATTTCATAAAGTCTTTTTCCATTTTTAACAAATTTTAAAGTGAATAAATTTATTAAATTTGAGTTTGAATAACATACATATGAAACTCAATGGAAAAATCAACACATGAAATATTTAAAGCATAAAATTTCTGTATTTGTTCATTTATAATTTTTAGCTTTAAAAATGTGTTGAAAAATTTGATAGAAAGCAGAAAACGTTTTCATGTGCATTCTTAAAATCTCTGTGTAAACTTTAAACATTATGGTAAAAGCTTTTTAACTATAAGTATTCTTATAAAAGTTTTCAATTCTTTATACTTCTGCATTTGTCAGAACACACAGCTATTTTGGCCCTTTTCACTCTAAATAAGGTGAAAACTCTTTATTTAATTAAATTTCTGAATTATTCATTTGCATGCAGACAATTAATCCTTCAGTTCAATAATAATCTTCAATTAATTTCATTTCTACAATTTAATAAAAATTAATTTCATTCTAACACCTGTATGAAATGTAATTTTGTGAATCTAAAATTAAATATCCATACAAGAACTATATATGATGGAATGTAGAGTGTACAGTTAAAATAATATGGAAATTCAAGTGGCTCTTGTCTCTTCTTCCTTCCGCTCATTTCAGGTTTGCATGATTTTGTTAAGCCACATTTTCCGTTGACGTAATACTCAATGATGCTTGAGGTTTTCAATTTAATTCTGATTAAATTTGTGTGCATATCTTATGTGCAGACATGCTGTGTAGCTGCAATTTTTGCTTTACATGAGAATTTCATGACAAGAATGTGACCACACAGGAGGAAGAAATGCAAGGTAGATAAAGTTGCCTAAAATTTGCAGAATCTGGTTATGTTATCTGATACAAAAAGTAGAAGTTAGTGTAATGTTTATCGAGAGAACTTTTCAAATACAAAAACCTTTATGTTTTGTTATTTTAAAGAGTTAATGATGACATTTAATAATTTTTTCTATGCTTAAATAAATTACTTTTGATAAAAAGTCAGTAATTTCAATTTGTTCTCTTTTAAAAATTAAAAATGAATAAGTTTCATGTCAAATTACAAAAATTCGAAGCTTCAAAACTTTTTGAAATTCAATATTTAGCAAAAATAATTTAAAATCCAATCTCAGCATGTACATAAAATACAAATAATTTAATTTTCTACACAGTCATGAATATGGTAGCTAGAAGGCAACAGGATTGAATAGCATTAATGTGATATATATGCTATTCTCTAGTTTTAATGACCAAACATGACCTAAAGTAAAAATCATTTATTTGCATATTATTTAACTTTTCTTTCTTGCTCTCGCGCGTGAACTCAAATTGAATAAAATTCATACACAAGCAAAAGAATTGAGTGGAATTTAATTGAATTCTTTCTTGCAAAAATCTCTTCACTCTTAAACTTTACATTACTTTCTATGAAAAACCTGAATTGACATAAATTGTACACACGTTACAGTAGAAGCACAGACAGTGTGAGAGACATTAAAATTAAATCTCATTTTCATTTTGTGAACATTTTTTAAAAAGAAAAAGCAAGTTTTTTCTTTTTTAATATTAAAATCAAATTACTCAATTGTTACTAAACTTGCCAGCAGATGCGAAAGTGAAAATTGAATTCGAAGTGCAACTTATTGAATTATCGATAAAGAAAAGAAAGAGAAAATTTTAAATAGCTTAAAGTTTTTCAATGTAATTTTACATTTTTGTAATCTTCTGCTCAAACAGATAAGAAAATTAAAATTGCCCTAAAAAAGTGAAACAACAACCTTTATTTCATTGCTTAGCAATAATAATGATGTGTAAAACAGCAAAAGTTAAAATGACGAAAAAACGACTCTTTAGGGAAATAAATAAAAATACTTACAAGAAATTGCACGTGAAGCAAAATTTTCTTATACTTACTTACTAATATTCAACTTTTCATCCATCATCAATTGTCATATTTTATGTTTTGAGATAAAAATAAAACTTACTTTGAAAACGCTACCATGGCC
The DNA here is from genome assembly GCA_018290095.1 of Polypedilum vanderplanki. Lineage (NCBI taxonomy): Eukaryota > Metazoa > Arthropoda > Insecta > Diptera > Chironomidae > Polypedilum > Polypedilum vanderplanki. Next base: position 22,033,159 of record CM031379.1, on the reverse strand, counting down.
ACATGGATTCTTAATATTTCATCAAAAAAGATATAATAATTTTGTCCCTGCTGCCGCCTTCGACTTTTTTTCCATCCAATTTAGCGCCAAGTTTCGTTTTATTGCTTCATATAGATTTTCATCAGTTCTAATAAATGAATTGAGAGGTGAATTGGGTAGTTTATCGTGTCTGATAATATTTTATAGTTTCTTACTCACATACTATTCAATCATAATCATCATTATCATTTCAATTGACCTTATTGCAAGAGTTTGAAGCTTTAGCATGATATTTTCAAATTAAATGTGAATTGACTTAGAAATTTCTTTTTTTTTCTATTTAGAGAGATAATTTAAATTTTTAGCTCAATAAACCTTTTTTTTGTGTCATTACTGATGATTGTGTCACTAAATCTAAATATTCCTTTTTAAAGTTTTTTGAATAAAAAGTTTCTTGAAACGGATCTTTTAAAAAATTTCAAATTTTGTAAACAAACAATTAAATTTGAAAAAACTGTTAAATTAAAAACTTCTATTGAACGAGAAAAAATGCGCTACATATTAATTCCATAGTAACAAGTAATATTTAAATTTTTCGATTGATTGATTTGTTCACTATTCTTTAAGACTCAGTTATCTAGCTCAATTTATGCAAATTGAATAGAAAAGAAAATGAAAAGCTTTCATCAGCAAACTTACTTTTACTTTTTTGATGAAAGAGCTCATGTGGCTTGCATGTCCTAATCAAAAGAAGAAAATAGAATACCATTTCATGACGATAATGTTATTTGTCTTATGAATTAGTAATTTCACTCTCTCTATATCTTTGCATCATCCCACTCACTCATCATTAAAGCAGCGCGCCCTCGCCAACTGTTTAGACTTTTACTGTTTGTTATTTATTTTCGTCGTCGTTTAGGACACTTGTGTGTGCACAGTGGCTAGAACTATACATGTAATATTGACTGTTTTCTCTTTTTTATTAAGAGGTGATATATTGTGTAATATTAAAGACTTTATATGAACTCATAATGAAGATATTGTTATAGAACCTTTTTCTTTTCTATTACTTTCTTTTAGGGTTTTTCAAAAACAGCACTTTTGAAAACAGCGCTGTTGCTGTTGTTCGATTTTCAAAAACAGCGCTGTTGCTGTTGCTGTTGCTTTTTTATAAATAATTACTGAGGTCTATTATGAAGAGCATATAAAATTTTTTTGATGTGTTAATGAAAAGTTTTATTATGACGATCTGACAATGATTAAAATGATTTTATTTTGTTATAAAAGAATTTAAAAAAAAAACAAGTGCATTAAGTGACTTGTCAGACAAACGTGACCTAACCTTAGTGCAAAAATTATTCGAGACTGAAAAAACTCGCTCAACATCGGTGGATGTAGGTCTGATACAAAGAATTGCTTTGTATAGTTTTTCAAAATTTTCAGTTCTTTCACCAGTATTTTTGAATAAAGTAAATTCTTGCTTTAACCATTTAAATTTGTTGTCAATTTTTGAAACGTTGACAGTATCTTTTTGTAATATTAAGTCCAATTCACATTCAAGCGACATTTCTTCTGAACTGGCTACTTCTGCTTCAGCAACAACATCTTCATCAGCCTCAACGTTATAAAAAATATCTAAAAGAGTTTTGCTGATGTCACTATTTAATTGCTCAAGCTTTGAAATCATAAAGTTTAAAGCTTTATCAGCTGTCATTAGAGTAGCATCTTGTCTGCTTAATGCAAGAACAGTGACTCTAATTGGGTCCATTGCTTTTTCGAGTATTTCAAGTGCTTCAAAATCAAGTTCATTAATAATAGGCAAGGAATTTAATTCGGCAAATGTTTCAAAAAGAGCTGCTTTGGTTTTGATTAAAGGGCTTATCATTGTTGGAATCGAGTTCCATCGATGTTTGACGTCCAAATGAAGTTCAATTTTTTGTTCGAAATCTTCAATAAGTAACTTCATTACATCTCTTTCATTTACAGGCAAATTAAAACCTTCTTTTTTAATCGCACGACGAATAAAGCTGTTTCTTGTTATGAATCTAATTGAAGCACCGTCTGTAGCCAAATCCGAAATGATTTCGTTTAAAGTTTGTTTTAACCAGAAATTTGTCCATTGTTTTGAATTTTTGTCTTGATGATTGAACTTCATGATTATTTTTATCTTTCTTTTGTTCAATATCTGCAGTGATGAAAATACCGTGAGTTTTGAGATGATCTTTTAAAGTAGTTGTTGATCTATTCGAACAAATGATTATTTTTTTACATTGGTGACATTGACCGCTCAACTTTATTCCATCTTTAATTTTATCTGCATAACTCCAAACAGAAGACATCTAAAATATTTATACAATCAACTTAAAAATGTTAACTATTAATGCTCAATATTCTAATTACCTTTATACTGTTATTGTTGTAAACTTAATTTCATGCGAATGAAATCTGAAATCGCTCCATTGAGGTTAATTAAAATATCTTATAAACTTTAATTTACGTCATAACACTTCGACGTCTAAATAGCAAGTGAATTCTTGAACTTAACATGTAAACAAATAAAATTCAAATATCTAAATGACAGTTACATAATTTTTCAAACGTTTTGACTGATTTTTTAACCAAAAGCGATTGATTTTAAAGAAACTTTTAGTTTAATTGAACATTTTTGTTTCAATTTTCATAATTCAATATATAAGAAAAAACAGCAAAAAACAGCATTCAAAAAGTGCTGTTTTGCTGTTGCTGTTTTTTCCTGAAAAACAGCGCTGTTTTGCTGTTGCTGTTAACAGCAATGAAAAACCCTAACTTTCTTTGATGATAACAAAGAAAAGAAAGGAAGAGAAAATAATGACTTTAATTAGAGAGAGAAAATGTTAGTGGAAATTGAATTTCTTTTACTTGGTAGCTAATGAAAGCTGACAATTGAAGAGGAAATTATTATTATTGGGTAGTTTCCTGAAAAACTGCCGTTTTTTTTGCTCACTTTTCAAACACAAAGTTCTCGTAACCTACTAACTCAATTAATAAACGGTGAAAAGTGTGTTATTAGTAGCATTTGTGAGCAGTTTTTAAGATTGATTTGATCCTGATTTACTTACAATAAGTATTTTTAAACTGTCTCTGAACATTTGCATGAAAATGTTTTTCACTTCAAAACTAGCTTTAATTTTCTAGAAATTTTTCCACCAACAAAAATCCCTGATACATTGTAAATTAAGTTTCTTTTTGGCACTATTTGGAACTGCAAACAGAATTGAAATATCTTTTATATAAAAAAAAGATATAAGCGTTCAAAAATGTGGAACTAAAAATGGAGGCTTTTACTAAAACGCGTATATCTCAAGAAATACTTGGCCGATTGTAATGATTCATATACCGTTTTATCCGTCTTTAAATAGGCTACAAAAAAACCTACAGTAATTGCCATTTCTTTATTACATTGATTTTCATACAAATTTCCAAATTCTTTTGTTTACAAAATGAAAATTGTAAACAATCGACATTTTGTCAATTTCTTTCGTTCAAATCTCTTTAATATTAAAGTCCCGGCTTTATGCTGTCCCAGTTAACAATTGTAAGGTATGATTGAACGAATAAAGCATTTAACTGTGTTTGAAACAATTGTATTAAAGAGATTTGAACGAAAGAAAATTGACAAAATGTCGATTGTTTACAATTTTCTATTTGTAAACAAAAGAATTTTGAAATTTGTATGAAAATCAATGTAATAAAGAAATGGCAATTACTGTAGGTTTTTTTGTAGCCTATTTAAAGACGGATAAAACGGTATATGAATCATTACAATCGGCAAGTATTTCTTGAGATATACGCGTTTTAGTAAAAGCCTCCATTTTTAGTTCCACATTTTTGAACGCTTATATCTTTTTTATTATAAAAGATATTTCAATTCTGTTTGCAGTTCCAAATAGTGCCAAAAAGAAACTTAATTTACAATGTATCAGGGATTTTTGTTGGTGAAAAATTTCTAGAAAATTAAAGCTAAAGTTTTGAAGTGAAAAAATCCATTTTCATGCAAATGTTCAGAGACAGTTTAAAAATACTTATTGTAAGTAAATCAGGATCAAATCAATCTTAAAAACTGCTCACAAATGCTACTAATAACACCACTTTTCACCGTTTATCAATTGAGTTAGTAGGTTACGAGAACTTTGTGTTTGAAAAGTGAGCAAAAAAAACGGCAGTTTTTCAGGAAACTACCCAATAAATATAAAATGTTTCATAATATAAAATTTCTATTATTGTTTACAGTCAATGTTTTGAAAAAAAATATTTTTTAAATTGAAAATTTGTGAATTTAAAAATCTTAATTTGACTTTGTGCTACTATTAACTCAATTAATATCACGTTATTAATAATATAAGGTAAAGATTTACTATAATTTTTGATCAAATTGAAGATTCTTCTATTCCTTTTTGAGATCTTATTTAAAATAACTTTAAAGCTCAAAGATTTCAATTTTAGTTAAAAATGATTAGAAAAATGAATATTAATATGGAAAATCGATTTACGATTCAAAAAGAACCCAAACTTCATTATCCTTTTAGATAACAAATTGTGCATAAATAAAAATAAGATAAACAAAATAGTTTCTAATAAATTCTCCTCAATCAATTTGAGTGTATGAGAATTGTCTCTAAGTGGTGGTAACCTTTCTATGCCATTATTATGATTGCTTTAAGTTTCCTTCCTTAACTCTCTCACTCTTGTGTTCCAACAAGCTCACGTCATGAAGAAAGAGTGGAAAATTTCATTTTATCATTCTATTTTTATATTATTTTTCTCTCTTTTGTTGTTCGATGGATCTTTTTGAGGTTATGACTGAATAAGAATGGAAGAGGAAGAAGCATTTTACGCCTATGAAAATGAGAATGTATATATCACTCGAGAATGAATGGGAGAGATTGCTCATAAGTCAGCAAACAATCAGATTGTTGATTGTGAACATTTGATAGATGGAAAAACATTGAAAAAGCAATAAAAATTCACTCTAACCGCTTGGTATATGCGAATGTTAATCATCATTCGAGCGAACGTGTTTGCACACCTTTTTCAAGAGTCGCCGCGTGTTTAAAGTTTTGTTTTTCTAACCGTGGACAGATAAAAGAAAATTTTTGACCTCAACCGTAAACCTTTTTTCTCGCTTGCTCGCATATTTACCCATTCAAACTTTGACTTGTTATCTTTTCAAGCAAGAAAGAGTTATAAAGGAAAATAAAGTGTCAAATAATGATGAACCTTCTTCCCACATGGCGCGCATTCTATTAAAATTAATAACATCAAAATTCTGAATAATTTAAATGCAATTAACTCAAATGATTTGTATACATTACCAAAGTTTTTAAATTCCTTAGAGAGAATTTTATATGGCTCATAATGTAATCTGACATATCATCATCGTCTTAGAGCAATAAAAGACAAACAATTTTTGATGTGATTTAAGGCTTAACAAACACATGCCATCGAAATTTATTATAAGTACTTAAAACAACGTAAACAAGAAGTGATAAATTCTTATTTTGACGTTAAAAGTTATCAAAATTCAATTCTTGCATGAAAAATTTCAAAAATCAAAAGAATTTCTTCACTTCAAACACTTAAAAAAATTCAAAATTTTTCTGGGAAAAATTTAATAAGAAGCTTAAAGCAATTAATTACCTCGTTTCTTGTTATCTACCATTCATCTATGATGATAATGCAATTAAATAGAAAATGTATGTTGACAGAGATTAAAATAATTTAGTTATTATAGCTAATGACATGATGACTCAAAAATTGCATTTAAACACTCGTCAAAGAAGTGTGCAATCTACAACAGCCAGTTTATCTTTTTTTATTTTAATTCTCTTTGAAGTCTCTTCGTCTCTACCCACATTGTTAGGAGCAAATATGGAATTTATCAGTATAAAGGAGGATGAGAATGAAAGAATTCCTTTTTGTATATAAATAACGTTGCTTGTGTTTGCTTGTTTACACAAAAATGAGATAGAAAGAAGTAAAAGCTTGGATAATAGATATGTAACAAACGCTTATTGATAGTAAACTGAGAATTTGCTTTATAATTCGCAGATGCTGAACATGTTGAAATGTAAGCAACAAGATGCTACTCTTCTATTATTTTTAGATGTATTTTATAAACAGAAGAAAGCGTTGAAATTTTTAATAACTGGAAATGCACATAAAGATTCTACAGTCTTCCCTCGGATATAAGGAACAGTCCTTGTATTCGAATAAAAGGAAACTTGCTGTTATTATTTCAAATTTTTATGCGTACTTTCTTTCCCCTATTATTGTGCTTTCAAAGAACAAACTTTTTAAAACCAAACAAAAACATAACAATATTTCAAAATTAAACTTTAATTCAGAAAAAAATTCTTTAAGTAATGAATTATTTTGAGAAATTTTAAAGCAACAAAATAAACACACGTGTATACAAATACATTTAGAATTGAGTTAGTATTTGTCTTTCCCTTATTCATCGAAAGAAAGCTTTGTTTTCTTTATAACGTAGTGAACTTACATCAATTTGATGTGTTGTATATGAAGTGTGATAAATACATGTACCGAGATTTTTATCATACATCAGCTGGCTGTTTAAAAAACTAAAAAATATTCAAGACATTTTTCTCTTTTTTATCTCGTTCGTTATATCTAAAAGCTCTTATCGCATTTTTGCTCTGTCAAATTATTATTTCTCCCTCTTTATATGTTGTCTGCGTCAAGCACTTCTCATTAGTGCAGACAAGAAGGAAATTTTTCTGAAAATATAATGAGTTGAGGAAAAAGGTTATTTTGATTCTATTTCATTTTTGTGCGATAAAAAAGAGAAAATAGGAATGATTTTTGTCATTGAAGATTTGCAAATCTTTAGAAAAAAATCCATTATGGAAATTTCGTATTTTTACGAATGATGAGTTGATTTTAACAATGCTTTGAGTTTCAAGGTTAATTCTTTATATTTATTTTTTATACCTTTTAAAAAATTCAAAAATATCGATTTCTTTTTTAAAAAAAGTAATCAAATTTAGAAGAAAAGAATTTCAATGATAAAGCTTTTATTCACACGCTCTTGAATAGAGAAGATTAAATGATTTATAGAGCGTGTAAAATTCATCAAAAGTAAAATAAAAAATTGTCAATTTCCTTTTTAAATATCGATTTTCGTCTTTTATAAGAAAGAAAATTTCTTAAAGATTTCTTAGACATTTGCTTCAGGTGAGGATGAAGATGATATTGGATTACGAGATACAAAGATGTAAAAAGTATTCAATTTCTTGAATGCCTTTGAAATTGAAAAAGTTCGAGTTTATCAAAGACATGAAATGAAGTTCTTTTAAAATTATTTAAAAAATTCAACAGATTTTGCAAATTAAATCATTAATAAAGAATTCAAAGTATTTTCCGTAATGATTCTTTTCAATAAAATAAATAATGCTAATAAAAGACATGGAAATCGAACCACATATCAAAAATGACACGTTAAGTAGACAGCAAAAGAGGAAGAGGAAAAAAGTCCATAAAATGTGAACAATCAATCGATTGAATGCTTTTTTGCTCTAAATTTTTCATAAGGCTGTCGAAGGACGAAAAAGAATAAAAATATATTTTCTTCAAGCCCTTTTCTCTTTTATATTCGACAAGCATGAAGGCAAAAGTTTATTAACAAGCGTAAAAGCAGAGATTGTGAAGTCAATTGATGAGAAAATTCTCTCTTGGCATCACATTACATTATGATTTAATTTTCCATCATCATATATGAAATTAAAAAGTCAGTAAGACACATGTATGCGGGTGGAAGAAAGAAAAATTTAATCATGCTGTGATTTCTCATTTTATTTTATTAAAATTTCTAGACGAAACCCTAAAAATGCATACCTTTTACTAAGTAGCCTATTTTTTATATACATGAATACACTTTTTATGTATTTGGATCAAATTCACGTGAATGCTTCATTAAATCCCTTTTCTTTAGCTTCATCTCCTTGTTTGCTTTATTTTCTCAAGAATTTATACATCGAGAGCGATGTACGAAAGAGAGCAAAAACTTCGTGCCCTTTTGCAATGAAATGCCAGCAGTTGAATTGATATTGGCGTGAAACATTAATGAAAAATGACAGAACAATAAAAATTTCCAACAAATGAACTTTCATAAAAGTGATTTAAACATTGTGTTGAGCAATAAAATTTAAAGATTTTACATTTTATAAGTAGGAAAAATTCATAAATTTATTAGGGTAAAAGATTTAATTTTGGGCCACTTTTTTGTTTACATTTTAAAATATTTAATTTAATATTTTCTAATGTATTACTAATAATGATTGAATACTTATTTAATTCGTTATTTAACACTGATTACACTATACATGTTTAGTTTCAGCATCACTCTTTAGTTTTTCCTAATTAAATGAAAATGTTAAATACTTAAATAATCAAGATTTTTGTTGATTTTCTGTCACTTTTTTATTTTCAATATTTTGTCAATTATTCATGTAAATAATCAATATATCGCTCATTTTTGATACTTCACAAGCACTAAACCGTTTCACACACTTTTTAATGAGGAAATATCTAGCTAGAAATATTTAATAAAGTCAGAAATTTGATTTTAAATTCCGATTTAATTTTGGACCACTAAATTTTTGTATGAAAATTTTGTAAATATGGAAAATATTCGAAATTGATAAAACCCTAAATAAACAAAACACTGCTTATTTAAGTGTTTAAAACAATATATAATGCAACGAAAAGAGTTTATTAAGTGTTAAATCATTAAAAGTAAGTGAAGAAATAAATTATTTTACAAATCTGAAAAGTGGCCCAAAAATAGATTTTTTGGCCCAAAATTAAATTGGGTTTTGTTTTTGTCAATAAGTCAATAATTAAAGACTTCTAACTCTCAAATATGTTTTTAAATATTAAGGAAAAGCTTTAGCTTTATATACGAATCTTAATCATTGTGTTAATTTATGTATTTAAAGAGATTTCAGACATTTTCTGTTGAAACCTTACAAAAGTGGCCCAAAATTAAATCTTTTACCCTATTTTTCTCCTGGTAGTTTCACACGACCGTTAGGGGCTTTTTTTGAAAAAAAAAACCTAGGGGTGTACAGGGGGAAAATATCTATGACGAAAGAAATTTTTTTTTTCGTTTTTCTTTCGCTTCTTTCGTCGCTTTCGTTTTTTCTTCGTTATCTTTCGTTACTTTCGTCACTTTCGTCATTTTCGTTAGATCGATTTTTCATACATATTTCTTTCAATTTTTCTACTTATTTTCCTTCTAACAGCTCAGAATAACCACTACTTTTGTAAATAATTCATCATAACTCCATAAAAAGTATGATTATTAGTGTAAATCAAGCAAAATTTAATTTGTCTAACTTTCCCATGTTTATTTTCGAAATTCGAATACGAAATTTCGAAATCCGATTCAATTTTCGAAAAAAACGTTGAAAAAACACATGAAATTCTGAAAATTTATGAATTTTCTTTTGGTTCGTTTTTACGAGCTGCATATTTATTAGAAGCAATTCTAAGATCAATTGATCATTTTAGATACTTTAAAACAATAGAATAACGTCTTTAAACTTCGAAAATTGCAATTTATTTTTTGCGTCATTTATATTTTTGCTTCTTTTCGTCAATTTTGCTTCTCTTTCGTTTTCTTTCGTTATCTTTCGTTTCTTTCGTTATCTTTCGTTACTTTCGTTTCTTCGCATCTTTCGTCATAGATATTTTCCCCCTGGGGGTGTAAAATGTTTTCTTTTGAAATCGTTTGAATTGAGAAAAAGTTGTTGATAAAAACTTTAAATATCAACACTTAGCTAATTATTAATAGCTCTGAATGCAAAAGGTAATGTAATTTAAGTAAACCAAACATTACTTTACAGCAAAATCTATTAATAATTAATAATTTTGATATTTTTGCAAATATTTTTTTCGAAAATTTATTTCGAAACATTCGAAAATTCAGAAACATTTCGAAAAGGGGTGTGAACATCACGTTTGATTTTAAATTTTCATCGGTCAAAATCATCGAGTGAAACTACCAGGATTTTTTTGTGCTTTATTCAAAATTTTATTTCATTAACAAACAAACATGGACAAAGAATTAAAAAAATTTGAGTTAGAAGCTCTATTTCAAAGCCAACTTCGAGTTCATAAAATTTTAATTTTAAATTTTTAAAATATTCCATAGTCATTTTTCTAAGCAAATAAAAAACTAGCTTCATTACTCAACAATAGTTTGTTCATTATCAAATTGTCGCTTTTTATAGCTCGTCCAATTCTCAAAACACTAATGTCAAAAATAATTAATGAGATGGACAAAAATTACAAAGAAACTTTTAATCCCTTAACATTAATCTTTAATTTTGCAGAAAGAACAAGAGAATGTAGAAAGCAAGAAGAAACTTATTTTGATCCCATAATTAAACATGCAAAGAATGCACTCCAAAATTACCATTAACATCAGCGAAAGCATCAACAATAACAGCATCATCTTTCATATTGAGTTTCTTATGAATACATAAACAATAATAAAGTGACACAAGATGAATTTTAATTGTTCAATATTAAAAGCTACCATAGAGCAATAAGAGTATAAAACAAGAATTCATTTGTGTGTGTTGAAAACATCTTAATTGCTTAACAACAAAAGAGCACAATTAACTGAAGTAGTAACTCTTGGCTGTCACACTAAACGTTATTTATTAAAGGAGAATAAGAAGGAAGGAAAAGTTGAGTAGGAAGAGGAAAATGTCGATGATGGTCGCAATTATTCTATCAGTCATTGTATCATGCTTGGGGATTATTTCAAACTGCTCAATAATCGTCTTAGTGGTATTGACGAAACAAGTAAGTATGCACCTTGAACCTGTCATTCATTCATTCATAATGTTATCGTGGTTTATGGGAGAAGGTCAATTTTGAATTATGAATGTGGGATTTTGCGTTATGAATGAAAAAACGACAATGACGAGAATGATGAAAAATGCAAGAAATTGAGCGAATGAAGGTGAAAATTAAAGTTTTCTCTTTAAAAAATTTGCATAGCAGCAACAAAGCATAGTTGAGGTGGAAGTAGTTAAAATGCATAGACAAATAACTTAATGAGAAATTATGTCGCATTATCTTAGAAGGAAACTTGTTCATTCATTTTTTTCTTTTTCTATTTCCTTCATTCCTTCTGGTTAGAATATTTAATGCAAAATTTATAACTTTATTTCCCTTCCCCTAGTTGTTTATTAAATAAAAGAGCGAGAATAGAAATATCTACAAAATAATTGCGATTTCATAAATGAAACTTTTATAAATAAGTTTTTAATGTGTATGCGAGCAGAGTTGTTAAGTCAAAATCCGACTTTTTCGCCGACTGTTGGCCATAACTTTTTAAACAAAAATATTTTGTAAAAAATTCTTTTTATAATTCGTAGTACAGGCAAAAAGCTTTAAAACAAGCTTTTGATGAATTTTGGCTAAGGCAATGCAAAGTTATGGACAATTTTAGAGTCCAACTTTTTGAAAAAGTCGGACAAAAAGACCTGTTTGCAAAAACTTCATAATTTTACACTGGCTCAGTCAAAATTCATCAATAGCTTGTTTTAAAGCTTTTTGCCTGTACTATGAATTACAAAAAGAATTTTTTACAAAATATTTTTGTTTAAAAAGTTATGGCCAACAGTCGGCGAAAAAGTCTGATTTTGACTTGACAACTCTGTATGCGAGAGAGAAATCACTTTTCATATTTTGCAATTTTGCTAAAAGGAAAGATGAAACTCAATTCATATAGAAAATTTAACATTTGCCCTCATAAAATAAAACTTTTCAAGTGGAATATTAGAATGATGTTGAAATTTCTATTTAGATTTTTAGAGATTAGTATGAATGTTCACTCTCTAAATTTAAAAGAAGAAAAAAAAATCAATGAATTCAATGTAAAAGTGAATCAAGCGAAGGATGAAATATTTGCCTTTTTACTTGTTTTATGCCTAAAGGATGAAGCGTAAAAAATGTTTAACAGGAAATTTTTGAACGAACAAAAAAAAAAACTTTTTTAAAGCCTCGACACGCATTTTCAAGTTTTTTTTTTGAAAAGTATGAATAAATTCTTGGAAATCAACACGTGCATTGATTAAAAGCTTTTTTGGATTATTCACCTTGCTTCGTTTCACATTGCTTGCTCCTTCAAAAGGATTTGCATTTTGTCACGAAGTTTTAAAGTCGTGACTTGAAATTGAAGCAGCTACTCATTAAAAATACTTTATTATTCTATTGACAACCCGCACTGAGTTATTAACATAAACGAATAATTGATAACGAAGATAGAATCTTGAGTAAAATGCTATGACATTTTAAAATTTTAAAAAAAGCATAAACCAACATGAAATCAAAAAATTTCAATTTGTTTTTTATAATAATAAAATTTATCAAATGTACCTTCTTTGCCTTGTCTTTTGTGAATTTAATTAAAATCGCATGTGTATTGATCCAACTCAAGTTTTTCTCATGAATAATTGAAATATTTTTGTTGTCTCTCTTTTTTCACGCAAAAAAGCTCAATTCACCAAATCGGATTTTGTTGTTGCATTTGAGTATAATATGTTTGTTGCTATCGATTCTCTATTTATGGTCATTAATAAACAATGCCATTTTACCATCGTATATTCATCGTGTTGATCTGCCTGAATCACTAGCAATCACCACGGTCACGACAGCGGGTAGTGTGAGTCTTCATAATCACTATAGCAGCATTTTGTCTTCACATTCATCGAATAGCGTTGATATAACATCATCGACAACCGCAAGCACATCAACTGCTACGTCAACATTAAGAGTCAAGTCAGTTTATGACTCTGTTTATAGCTTCAATGACTTATTAATTCATCTCCTGCAGCCGATTAGTTTATGGACAATAAGCTGCATCAATTTTGACAGATATTATGCCATCTGTTCGCCTCTTCATTATAATACACTTCTAACAACCAAAAAAGTAAGTTATATATCATATTAACAAGGTCTATCGATTTAATTTTCTCCTATGACTGCTCTGGAAAATTAATTATTTATTAAGTGGTCTCTAAAAATAGGGACGACGATGATCCGCCTTCTTTCCTCTAATTATTCACATTTTTTTATTATATCATCGAATGCCTGTATAAATAAGTGTGCAAACAAACAAATAGATAAATAAAAAAACTTCATGAATAATTTGCATTGAAGGATAGGTCGACTATTAATTCAATTTACAAGACAAAGCGACAGATAATAACGTTTTGCAGGTGTTTATCTATAGAAAATAAAATACATGTGATAATTTCTTGTAATTTAATTCCATTTATTTTTATCACTTTTCTTTAGAAAAACCCAAATTGCTAATTTTTCCTCATATTTTGCATGCTTTGTCAATTTAAAACAAAATTTAAAAATTTTCAAAATATTGAGCTTTTTGAATTTTCAAATTTTGTAAAAGCTTTTTTGAGCTTTTAAAAATGATTTTTTAGAAAAATTCACGAAATTTCCAAAGTCTGGTTAAATGCGAAACAGTATAATAAAAATAAAAGCTACGAAAATTCTTCTCAATAGCAAAATAATACTAAACATTTATTTCTCTATCTTCATATCATCGTCTCTAGGTAACAATATTTCTATGTAGTGGCTGGATGATAATAATTTTTACCATCTTTCCTGTGTATGTGATGCTAATGATAAGTGGTGAACGAAGCATAATGGGAGTGTGCTTTTTTAAACATATGGACGTGCGGAGTGACTGGATGAGGAATCTAGATAGAGATTATTATTGGTTTGAAGTACAAGTTCTTCTCACTACATTGTTGACAATATTTTTGCCAATAACACTGATTATTGCATGTAATATAAGAATTCTAACTATAGGTAATATAAAAAAAAGATGTTAAAAATGTTTTATTGTTAAAAAAATAATTCTCTCATTGTTCAATTCTATTCATTTCCCATAGCGAATTATCAACGTCATCGTATTGCGAGCGCGATTTATGAGTCAGTGTTATCAGCACAGATTGCTATTACGCATCAGAAAAATCCATTTCCTCCAATACCTGGTCTTTTGACAAATCAACCATTTCCCCTTGCTACGCTCTATCCACCAAAACCCAATTCCTTTGAGATGCAGCGAAAGAGCCAGAAAGCGACGCTCGTTGTATTTGAGTTGCTTGCCTCCATCATTGTGCTCTACTGCCCCTATTATATTTTTATGATTGTGTTCAGCTTCCTGAGAAAATCACATAGCACATTTGTAGCAGCAGAATCAAAACAACAATACGAGACTGTCTTGAACATAATCATTTATCTCGTACAATTTCTCATGTTGTGTGCACCAACTGTTAATGCAATTCTTTATGGTTTCAAGAATAAAACTATTCAGGAAAATATTCACAATATATGGCGTAAACAGAAAACTAAAATTGAACTGCATTATGAAATTCAAGCAAGAACTCCATCAACATGTGGATCTCGTAAAGCAAGTTTGACTGAAATGAATATGCCGCACATTTTTCAACCTCAACTAAAAAGACAGCTTAGTGATTTCTTTTTTGGAACCTCATCATCTCTTATGTCACATCTTAATGATGATGTTTCAATGTTTCATTCAAATAAAATCTATAGAACACCATCCGATTCATTATATAATCCTTCATCGAGTGGACGAAGAAATTCGGAATTTTTATCACCAAATTTTGATCCATTAGGTAAAATGACATTACCTCCAGCGCCTGCCAATTCGCCTTCATCAATAACAAAAAATTGCGAAACTAAAATTTGTTTATCGCATAGTACGAGTAAAAATCTATTAAGTAATTTCAAAAAATTAATAGTAGGCAGTAAAAATGACCTAAATGATGATAACGATGGAACGCACGATGATTGTGGCATGTCATTTCCAAAAATACTTATAACAAAACACAGCGACAGTCTATTAACGACACATTCAACAAGTCGAAGAGACTCGTCGGATATTCAACAGGTCGCAGTCGAAGTCGAAGAAGAATTTGCAGCTGAACAGGAGCCGTTGTTGACGACGCAAGCCTGCTCGCTAGAAAACGTCAATTCGAGAATGTCAAAGAGTATGAGAAAATTTCAAACACTTTAACTTTTAAGTTATTTATTATAAATTTTGCACAGAAAAAAATTTAGACAATTATATGTAGATGAGATTAATTAGTTTAAAGTCTAATGTATACGTGTGCATTTGATGGGCGGAATGATGAATGAATGATTGTAAGAAAGGAAGGAAAAGAAGTGACAATTTTTCGCTCATCACCGTTCGGTCGAAAATGAAGGAAAGCATAAGACAATCTAATTTGCATAAAGACAAATCCTCAAACCTTCCCTAAAAATTTTTCTCATATAAATTTAACGATAAGCTTCTTGGCTTTCTCTCTTCTTCTTCATCTTTTGTTCTATTATTCTACTCAGTCATTTGCCTCAGTTTTTGTGTGAACATGAACATTAAATCTTGAGGGAGAGAGGAGAAAAATTTGGTCACATTCATCATCTCATTACTTTCAAATTAACGTGAAAAGAAGACCTATTTTTATACCATTAACATCAGCTCAATATACTCATATAATTTTTATTTCAACAAAAGTGCTTTCTATATTTTCATTTTAAAAAATGAAAAAATTTTCAAATTATGAAAACAATGAACTTCGTGTTTACAGAATAAGAAAGCTTTAAATGATTGCAGAAATTATGAATTTTAATTTCTTAATTTAAAATGCAAAAAAAAAAAACAAATTTATTTTAAAAATTCTTAGAAATTTCTTCTTCATTGAAAATTCAGCAATTACAGATAGATATCTTTTAAGGTTTCATAAATGAAGGCTTCATTTTAGAAAAAATTCTTTATAGGGCTAAAAATAAATTTTCTTATTATTTCAAGGCACATTTTCAACCCTAATGACAATCAATAATAGAGTTTCATGTTTTCACATTATTAAGATTTAAATTAAGTTCACACAAAAGACAGAACCTATTGAAATTCAATTACACACTTGTTTCTTCTTATTCTTGGTAAAACAAAAGCAACAGTCGAGTATGAAAGGAACAGAAATTTGAAATTCAATACTTGAAAATTGAATCCTTTATTTTCACATGCCGAAAGATAAAAAAAAATTCATTTCTCAATGTCTGAGCTATTTACACTAAAAAAAGTATAAACGTTGCTCATTCATCAGTAACAAATGACAGGACGATCAGTATCATAACATAATTGATATTTCACGTCAATAAATCATTTTTTATTTATATTTATACTTTCTCTTGCTTTCTCTATAATACGACACACTTCACTTCATCCACTGTTTTCGAAATAATAAAGGCACAAAATTGTTGCGCATAAAAATTAAATGACGTAAAATTGAAGAGGAGCAAGTGAATATAAAACAATAAATTTAATACTCATTTTACGACAATTTGTCATATCAGATATAAAAGGACCTTTCTCTCACTGCAGTCACTTGAGCATCTTATCCAATGTCGCTCTTGCTAAATTTCTTTTAAAAAAAGGACAAAATCAATAAAGTCGTCCTTTTTATTCCTTATTTTATCACTCAATCGATGAAGGTTAAGAGTGAGCCTTTTTTTCTAGCGATTTTATACAAAGATGAGAAATGAAAGAAGAGATTGAATGCAATGTGTAAGTTGAAGATTTTTTAGTAAGTACCTAGTATAAGATAAAAGTTGAGGTGAAATGAAGGAATGGAAGATAACAATCTCTACTTACTTTCAACCTATTGCTGTACAAGAGCTTAACACAAAAAAAAAAGAAGAATTTTCTCTTAAAAGATAAAATAAAGTAAAAGTTTCGTGTCTGTCAATAAAAAAACAAACCACCCACAAGATCTTTCATCTTATTGAAACAAACTAAATAAAATTTCTTTTTTCCACTCACGCTCTCTTCCTTATGTAGAAACAACACTTAAAAAGCGTGTATCAATTGTGTAAATGCTGAAAGACTCTAAAGTCTAAAAGGAAAAAAAAGTTTTATTATCTTTAACCCTTTGATTTGATTGATGTTATAGTTGTAATCTCATCTTAAATTGATTTGACATGACTTGGTTAGTTATTTTATTTGATTTTTAAATTTTATTGGAGATTAAAATGAAATAAACAATTTAAGAAAATTACAAACTAAATTTCTTTACTTTTATTGTTAATTATGAATTAAAATGGAATTAATTCAATACACAAGACAAATGAAAACTTTAAATAAAGCTTTAAAATCTTTCAGCATATGAAAAATTAGTAAAATGAGAAGGATTCTATAAATGTTAACGCAGTTGTTATATTCATTCACTATTGTAAAAAATATAGAATGACGAGAGAAAAAAGCTATTTAGAACTAATTGTTGCATGTGTGTCTCAAACAATTTATCAATCAAAGGCATTCATTTTTAGCGCATTTTTGGAACAACAATGCAGCTTATAGTTTCACTTTGATCGGCTGGCTGGCTGGTGAAGGATGAGATCTCGAAAACTATAATAGCTAGAGACTTCCGGTTTGCTGTGTTTGATTTGTGCTATCGAGTTACTGGCGGCAATCTTTATTAGAATGTTGCCTTTGATTTCAATAATTAGAAAATTACGAATTTAAATTTACAAATTGAAAAATGTAAACAACGCGAAGTAGGTTGCGAAAACGATTGCAGCGCCACCAACGTAAAATATTGAAACTTCAAATATTTTGAATGTTACTCAACCGTTACTTTTATATCAATAAAATTTATTTAATATTCTATAAATTCAATATCAATTAGGAACGCTCGCCGTACTTTCATTAATCAAATTTTTATAAATATGATTTCCCTTGTATTTTTAAGTTTATTTCTATAATTTTATTTTAAAGTGTTAATCTGTGTCTCAAACGAGTCTAATAATTCTGTAATTTGTTAATATACACTGATCTGGGCACAAAAATGCGCTTAAGTGTCCTCCTACTACGCACGGACACTTTCCATGTCATTTCTCTTGCTATGCATGAGATTATCAATATTTGTAAATAGAAAATGTGTATGTTTGTATGCGGAAAAATAGAAAATATAGATCTAGATCTATTGCTGGCTGTATTATCAGTTAATATTAGTAATAATAATGAAAATAAAAAAGAAAGAATGGAAAAATATAAAATTGATGAATTTTTTTCGAGCTTATTTTCATTACTTGATAGAACATAGCTCATGACTTACGACAAATATACAATTGTTGTTGACATAATGATAAGTAATGAAATTATGTAAAAAATATATGATACATGATTGCAGGGAATGCAGAATACAAGTATGATAGAAAAAGCTTCTTCATGTTCCTTTTGTTAGGTTATTGATATTATTTCATGAAAGTTGTGCATCATTGATTATTGATTCTTGAGTTCAATATCCAAGTAAAAGTATTTCAATATAATAAATAAACAACATTCAATAAAAGAAATGAAGATTGAAAAAAGGTTGAAAATGTATGTGTGGAGGAGTTAAAATAAATTCATTTTTTCTTCTTTAAAACAATAACTAAATATGTAGGTCGAATGTAAAGAAAATTAAAAAGTGGTATTCTGTTGAACCAGTGATGTTTTAGGGAGAAAAAAAATCACAATGAATTTTTTTGTTCATTTTTACCATCAAATATTAAAAGAAGAAGGAAAAAAAATTATTTTTGTAAGAACTTTTTTTAAAAGATAGAAAAGAATTGACATTAGAAAAAATAAAAAGGTGACTGTTGTGAACAAAATGTAAACAGCAATCAAATGTGAATGCAAACAAAAGAGTTAAAAATATTTTAATTTTTATTTAGTTACACATGCAGCATTGGAAGTCTTCAGATTCAATTAAATTTTTTTCACAACATGCGAGGAGAAAAAAATTATTAAAATTTTGTTATTTCATTATTTATTTAGGTCTTGTTCACACAGAAAAAAAGGAAAAATATTTGAATGAATGTCTGTGAATGTATGAATAATTAAAATACAAATCTTTGTGGTTAAAATTAGTTGAATAAATCGAAAAAAGATTCAAAAGAAGCATCTTTAAGCAAGAATATGTCACATGTCTCTTTTTATTACTTCAAATGCCAAATTACTTTCATGAAAGTTTGATAATTTTATTTTTAGTTTCGAAGAAGATTGGAAGGGAAAAAATAACCATTTGACATTATTCAAGTTAATCACATAAAAACTTCACTGGAAATGTTAATCGTGCTTATATACTAAATTTTGTTTATGCTCATTTCATCCTAAAATAGAATTATAATAATCTTACTCAAAGAGGACGAATGGAACAAACTCCCACGTTTTTTTGTCAAAACCACGAAAAGAGCTGCAAAAAAGGTTTGAGATATAAATTTCAAAAAAGATTTTTGTATTCCTTTTTTTCTTTATTGATTAAATAGCTTTTTATTAGAGATTTTAGTTTCTAAATTTTTTTTCAAGTGAATGCAAGTGTATTGATTGTTTTATTTATCAAAAAATTTATTTTAAATAATGATTTGAGTTGAATTTAGGAACATTTTGATAAAAAGAAATTTTATAATTCTTCTTTTTCTATTATGAAAAATTCTGTGATTTGATATTTACTAAATTACTTGAAAGACATAAAAATATGATTGAATATGTCAACACTTTTCACCATTTCAGAAATTACAAATCTCCTTCTTGATATTTATTTTGTTATATGATAAAATCAAGTGCTGACTAATGCTGACACATTTCATATTTATTTCTCTCTCACTTGTTCTACACTCTTTATTTTATTTTTTGGTTGATTAGCTGTAGTATATTAATCATAAAAAGTTAATCTTACGTTATACTTAGAGTTTGTAATTTCACATAAACATTTTACTGTTCATTATATTAAAGTTTACAAGTATTGTATCATCATCATCATCATCGTCATCATTGCTACATATAAGTTAATATGTTCTTCTTTTTATTACGACCAAGCTCACAAAGTTTGAAAATATATTTACTGCAAGTGTATGTGTATAAGTGTAATTCTTCAAGATAAAAATAACTTTTTTCCATTTCATTTACTATTGCTCCCGTCTTGCCACGCGAGAGTTTACAAAATAATCTTTATTTTCTTTGAAAAATACATAAAATAGCTAATAGTAAAAAGTAACTACCCACCCCAGCATAAAAGTGAAGCATAAACACACAAAATCACATTAAGTCAATAATATTATTAGTTATTCTTTTTTTCGATTTTTTCACTTTTGTTCTATTTCATTAGTTACTTGATCCATTCCCGTTTGCAAGTATTACAACCAATAGTTACAAATGCCTGCCGTTGTCATCAAATTATTGCATTCCATTTTTTCTATTTTACTTAAAATAAATTATCGCAAAAAATATTTTACTTTCTTCATTTTCTTATAATTATTATTCACTTAAAATTATTATTATTGCATGTGAATGAGGACTGTAAGTGATAGGGAAAATTTTTATTTGAATTTTCATAGAAAAAATTTTTTTAGCGGTCAAATAATTTTCTATGAAAACACATGTTCTAATATTATGGTAAAAAGATATTTCCTAGTATGTAAGTATACATTCACACAAGTTTTCATCAATGATAAAGAGTTTTTGAGTAAAGATTAATTTTTAATTATAGCAATTTTTTTCATAGTTTATATGTATGGTATGTGGTAAAAAATAACATAAAAAGTTATCATTATCATAAGCTTGTATCTTAAAATACCCGCAAAAAAATAAACTTTTTAATTTAGCTGCTGCTGTGTTTGTAAATGAAGGAAAAAAGTTTTTAATTATTAATCTAAATGCGAGCACAAGTTTTTTTTTGAATAGTAACACTCTTTTTCTAAAGAGCTCTCATACATAGTGAAAAAATAATTAAAATGAACTTCTTTTCCCTCTATGGTTTTTATGTCACTCTTTCATTATGAAACTAAGTCATTTATGTGTAATTTTAATACTATTATCATCATCGACTGTAAAAAGACCAATCTTGTGTCTTTTCATTATATGCATACATTAGTACGTGTCGATATAGAATATAGAGTCGACAATTGACAATTACCGACCAGTTTATACTTAAAACAATTATACGAAAATTATCTGTTATTAAATTTATTGATTCTCACCTGAACGACGATGGTTCAATGTGCTTGATGAAATTCGTTTGTTATAAACTGGTGGTGAATGATTCATTGTTGCATTTTTAATGTTTTTAGCTAGTGTTCGACTGTTAAGAGCTGGTAAAACGACATTAGGATTTGCAATTCTTGTTGGTGTTGAAATAATGCGCTGCTGACGACTTAGTGTTGAAGATGCAGGTGATGAGCGATAATGATTGCTTGAAAGTGAATTGGTGCTTGGATAAAATTCGCCATTTGAGCTTCCATTAGAAATCTGATGTGGATCTTGATATTCACCTAACCCAGAATCAATTTCTTCAGAATCTAAATTACTGAATGAACCAGCAACCAAAAGTGGTGCAGGGTCGGCGTAGTCTTCAAAATCAATAAATCCATTGTTTTCAAATTGTCCCTGTAAATTTTAATTTTAGTTATTAGTAAAATTTTTAAATTGAATTTAGTTAGATTTCTTAATTTAGAATAGAAAAACTTTCCTTGCTAAAAACTTAATTTACCTTATTAGGATTGATGGTCAAATTCTTTTTTGGAGTACTGAATGATTTATTAAGATCATTGACACATGCTTGATAAGCTTTTCGATTGTAATCGATAGCCTCATAGTGGTCTTCTTGTGGATATGGCTCTTGACCAATGTAATGTTGTGTGGTACCATTTGGTGTGAGTGTGGCCCATAAGACTGGCAAAGGAGGATTATATGCGGGCATCAATGTTTGTCCATTGACAGTTGGATATCCGAGTGTTTTATTTCCATTTGCATCACGATCTCGAGAGAATTGCATTTGATGTTTTAAATTGGCATCATGATATGAGCAATTTCTATCACGACATTTAAGCAAAATTATTGCAAAAATTGTCCCAATGAATAGCAAAGCGCAGACAATGCAAATTAAAACAAAAAACCATGGTTCGTCGATTCCAATATTTGCATTTCGTGGAAGCTCAATGAATTCAATGTGATCAGATTGGCCTCCACTTAGAGATGGTTCACACATATATGCCGCAAAACATGGTGAAGAATGATTGTTACCTGGCAATAATAAATCGGAACTCTTTGGTAAGAGAAATGACGGTAAAGGTGGTGGTGGTATGGAAAGAATTGCATCAGGGGGTGATGAATTCACACAGTCTAAACATGAAGTATGATCCTGAAATAAAGAAAAATTTTAGTAATTTTATGAAATTGGTACTTTCCTGAGTTTCCTTGTTAGATTTTTATAATTTTTATTAAACTTACAAAAGTCATTGCAGATTTTTGCTAAATATTTTCACTTTTGAATAGTTTTTAGGGTAAATTTTAAAGAGATTAATAGAGAGCTGAAAATTGCTTTACAGGAAAAAAAGTAAACTACCTAATACGCATGTGCATGAAAAATCGATATGCATCCTTTTATTACCAATTTCTTAGAAAACAAAATAAACATTTTCTGTTTTGCATTTTTATTCTCAATTTATAATTAGATTAAGCTTATTTTAATTAAAATTACCTAATAATAAAATTATTTGGAACATTTTAAAGTTATAAAATTATAAAATGAAAGAAATTTAAATTAGTGAACTTTAAAAATAAAATTAACGGACAATTTAAATTTGATTTCGTTAAATGCTTAACGAAAAAGAGAACGATTCGATAAAAATTTAGGAATCAAAATTTTTATTGAAGAATTAATATTTCTTTTATAATTGAAGATGGATTGCTTCTCGATAGGGTCAACGGTCGCGATTAAGACAATGTACGATGATCTCATTGAAGGACAGGTTATGGCTTTTGATTTGAATACCAGACTTTTAGTTCTAAGTAAGTAGTGCAAACGCCAAAAAAATTGCAATAAAATCGTGTAATGTTTACTTTCTTAGCTATCGTATAGCTAATGTAGTTATTTTCATGAGTCGCTTTTATTATTTCAATAACAATAAGCATAATTAAAAGACTGTCTCTCATCTCTGTTTTGTTTTTTATTTTAGAAAACAATTCCGAAACTTGCTCCAGGCTGAATAACGTTTTCATTATAAATTTGCAACATTGCAAGGATATTAATGTAAAGAAAGAAGTAAATGGTGCTGAAAGCCAAGAGCCACAATCGATTAATCTGCAAAGAGTTGAGTATTTTCATAAAATTACAATGGTTTTCTAAATTTTCTTTCATCATCATCATATTTTTTGCACTGTTAACTCATGTGGGGTATCTTTTATCATTCTTTCTAATATTGTAGCTGCAAAACAGAGTTCGTAATCAGGTTGAAACGAAAAAGAGATTAGTAAGTGCACTGAAGGCCAATGTAGGTGAAGATGCTCAGAATCTCTACATGTCGTTGTCAAAAATGCTAACAGCAGAGCAAGGTAAGTAATTAATAAAGAAAAAAGTGAAAGTTAATTTCTTGTTATATCAAATAATACTAATTTTCTCTTTTATATATTTCAGTTTCCTGGAGTGGTCCTGATATTGTTGTTTTCAACGATGTTTTGATCAAGCCACCATATCGAGTTGAAAATGTTGAGGCAACTACATCTGGCAGACAGCGTGAATTAGATTATGTAAAGAAACTTGTAATGAACCGACACAAACAGCTCAATAACAACAGTTCAGGAACTTCTTCATCGTCGGAAATTAATTCATCAACTAAGAACTAAAAGTACTTCCTTTAGATCCTTCCTCCTTTCAATCCAAAAAAAAATTAAATATTCACAATGGATAAAGTTCTGTCATTTTGCATGAAAAAAATTTTCCTTTGACCCTCCCTCAGTTAATTTTGATTTTCCTGACTATTCCTTAATTTTTGTTCTTGCTTCCTTCTTGATTGATACAAGTCGATTTGTAGAGTCAAGTAAGAACTTCTTTTCCTTTTCCTGAGTTTAAAAATAAATAGAAAAGTATATAAAATCAAATTATTGATAGAAACAGTTTCATTTATTCATTTCTTAATATCAGACAGATAAGACAAGTATCATCAACATATCGAGAATTTCATACTTCAATATATTTTATAACAGTTATGACAGTTACATACTTTATGCATTTATGGGATAAAATTGAAAAAAAAAAAATAATATTTTTAAAGCAAGACGAGTTTAAAATATCAAATGTAACAATTTTATTTGACTTAGTTTTCACATATGAGATGAAAATTATTAATTTTTAAATCAGTTTGTCTAAAATGCAAACTATTTAATGACAGCATAGGAAATTTTTAGTTCTCAAGAAATAGAGTCAAATGAGTATTTTAACTTAATCTCACATAGTGAAATATTTTTCATGCAATATTATATTTCATACAGGTACAAAATCTTTTAAAGTCATAAATATTTGATAAACTTTAACAAGTGGATTATAACGACAAGTGTAGAATCATTTAGTCCTCTTTTCTTTAGTATACAGCCCCATAAAATTTTGAGTTTTAGATTTTTGTGTGTGATAAAATTTTTTATTTTGATCGGTTTATTGCATCTAAAACAAGTTAAAAATATTTCATTTTTCTGCACAAACATATCTTACATCTTAATGATGTGAAATTGATTATTAAAAATGTGAATTAAGTAATGAAATTGTGAATTTAAAATTCGAAATTTGTTGTTGTGTTCAAGGCTCTTTTATAGTAAAGTGAAGCGAGTGAGAGAGAAATATACACATACACGATAGTAAAGAAAGAAAAAAATATAAATACGAAAAATAAGAAAAAATCTCACAAAAAAGAATAAGAAGAAGAGAAAAAGTTTGAGTGAGTGCTGCAACAGAAGAATAGAATTATAAAGAAAAATGATAATGCTCACAAGAATTTTACTTCTATTTCTTTTTCTAACAATATTTGTATCGGGTAAATTACTTTAAAATATGATAAAAATAAGCGAATATAAAAATTCATGATGTAACTCACATTTTAGATGCAGCTGCTTTTAATGACGATCTTGACCATAATGAAGATGAAAATTATGATTCATTTCATCCTGATTTAGTTATCACTTGCAAATATTTTAAACGTAAAGATTGTCAAGAGAAAGGTTTATGCAAAGAAGAGAACAAAAAATGCCCAGCACCGAATGATAAACGACAAGGATGTTTTGTATTATGGAAGCATGATAATATTACAAATGAAAATTATGTGGAAATGAAAGATTGCTTTATATTCCATGAAAATTGTGAACAAAATGAGTGCTACGATACAGATTATAATAAGACAAATGAAAACTACTTTTGTTGCTGCAGACATGATATGTGCAATGAAAAATTCGAATATAAGCCAGTTTTTAAAGAAACAACAACTATTATAAATGAAGATTCTTCTGTAATAATTGATACTGAAACTGATACACCCAAATGGATTCTTGCATGTATTTTGATCCTTTCACTTATTGGATTTTGTTTCGCATTCAAATATATTTATCATCGCAAGAAGGGACTTTTTAATGAAATTCCAACAATGGATCCAGAAATTTCAATTTCTTCACAATGCCTTGCAATTCGTCCAATTGATTTGATTGAAATTAAAGCTCATGGTCGTTTTGGAACAGTTTGGAGAGGTAAAATGAAAACAGATGACGTTGCAGTAAAAATTTTCCCTACACAGGATAAAAATTCTTGGATTGCTGAACAGGAAATTTACAAACTTCCACGCATGAATCATTCAAATATTTTGCATTTTATTGGAGCTGAAAAACACATTTATCAGGAAGGAAAAACTGAATTTTGGCTTATTACCGAATATCAACCAATTGGTTCATTGTGTGATTATTTAAAGTCTCACACCGTAACATGGTCAGAACTTTGCAAAATTGCTGAATCAATGGCTCGCGGCTTGATGCACTTACATGAAGAAATTCCCGGCAATCGAAACGATTTAAAACCAGCAATTGCTCATCGCGACTTTAAAAGTAAAAATGTTCTACTCAAATCTGATTTAACAGCTTGTATTGCCGATTTTGGTCTCGCTCTTGTTTTTAATCCCGGTCAGCCTTGTGGTGATGTTCATGGACAAGTTGGAACTCGAAGATATATGGCTCCTGAAATTTTAGGTAAAACTAAGACATTTTTAAAGATTTTTGAATTTTTCTCAAATAATTTTTATTTTTATTGTAGAAGGAGCAATAAATTTCAATCGCGATTCATTTTTGAGAATTGATGTTTATGCATGTGGTTTAGTGTTATGGGAATTAGTTTCACGTTGCACTTGTCATGGTGGACCTGTTGCCGAATATCAATTGCCTTTTGAAAATGAGCTTGGATCACATCCAACTTTGGAAGAAATGCAGGAAAATATTGCCGCCAAAAAATTGCGTCCAAAACTTTACGATGAATGGAGAAATCACAATGTGAGTAAAAATTCTAAAATATTTATATTATTTGTTATTTTATGTATCGTATAGGGTTTAAGCGCAATTATTGATACGATTGAAGAATGTTGGGATCATGACGCAGAAGCTCGATTATCATCGTCTTGCATAATGGAAAGAATTTCACAACACTCAAGATATCAAACGATAACAATTGATCAGACAACAAACTTTATAAGCAGAAATAATGCGAATGATCAATGATATTAGGCTGAAATCGAAATTATTCACAAACACACAGCACTGACTGAAAGTTCAATATTCATCAAAATTTATGACATTTATAAGTGAGAGTAGTTGTAATGAGAAAACAAGTGTATAAAAACAATAAGTGAGTGGATTATTTTTATGATGAATATGAATGTGAAAAGATTTTGCTAAAATATGGAAAAGAAATATCAATGTTCATTTTATAACATTTATTTCTGTAGAAAAAAGAAATACATCATCAGAAAAAAGTTATATTACTTTATTTCCTTAACTTTAAGTTTCCTTACAATCAAAAAGAATAAAATCTAATTTTAAGTTTTGTAGTACAAGCAAGATAAATCATAAATAATATTTTTGTATGTTTAGTTACAAATATATAATAACCTATTATCTAATATTTGCAAATTGCAATCGATAATTGTAACATTACATTAACAAAGTGTTCTAATTTAAAGTTGTTTATAAACAAAATAGTAATGAAACGAAAGCATCATAGGTATAAAATGTTTCAAATTTGCCTGTAGTATCCAATAATTTCTTCCGAAATCAAAACACAAAAAAATTATCACATCTCCTTCTTCTTCCGTCAACAAATATTTTTTTTAAATAGTTGATGAAAAAATAACGAGAGATAACAACGTAAAAGATACATATATTTTGATAGAAAACTTGTACACACACAAAACAGGACAAATCTTTTCCAACTATGTACGTGTGCCAAATTTTAAATGGATATACTTTTCATTTTTTTTTTATTATCATCGGAAGAAGGAAAACACTTTATAAATTTTTTTCTTCATTTCTTCTTCTCCTCTTCCTTATTTCATATCATTATGAGAAATGCAGAGAAAGAAATAAGCACATGCAGTTATGATTTTTGAAATTGATATATACATATATATATATATATATGAAATGCATTTTCAATTTATAGAGAATGAAAGAGATAATTTTTTAAAAAATCAAAATTGTAGGACTGATCAGAGAATTTAGAATAGACTTTATTGAGAAATAAATTTCATTTTAAAGTATCTTTATTTTTAATAATTTTTTAAGGCGGAAACACTTAATTTCTAATAGAAATCAGTTAAGAGCTTTTAATTTCAAATCAAAGAAAACTTCCATAGCGCAAAAATCAGATAATTTATTGAATTTAATTTTAAAAAAAATTAAAAATTTTTAATGTAGACAAAGAATTCAAAACAAAACAAAAATTTATAAAAATAAACAAAAATTTTTAACGTAAACAAAGAAATCAAAACAAAAAGTTATAAAATTTATTTCTAAAATTCCTAAAACCCGTTCAAAACTATTCAATTAAACAATAAATGTAAACAATCAAACTAGATTAAGAAAGCAGTAAACTGAATTCTCTGAAATATAGTGTTTTCGTTTTAAATTTTTTTTTGAAAAAAATGTCTATCAGATAGAAATTGGAAAGAAATCAAATATGATGATAAAAAGGTGCTATCTTTAATTCTCTTGTTTTTGACTGAAGAAAATATAACGGTTATAGCCAGAATAATAAAATGAAATGATAGAAATTCAATTATCAATGAAAAAAAGTTTAGAATCCCTTTTGGAAAATTTTATCAAAGAAGAAAAGAAAATTGAAATGTTCTTTCCTTCGTGCCATAAACAATAAAATACTAACGAAATTTTAATGCTTTCGTGTAGAAAACCTATTAATTTTTCTTGAAAAATGTATTACTTACTTATTAATGAAATTTTCAATGCCAATCAATATTTTTTCAGATGGGCAGCTATAAAATGCCGGCATTGGATTTTTCATTTTTATATTAATATTTAGTTTGATAATTTAAAAATCACATCGCATATTCTATATTTTTATAAATTTTAAATATTCATTGATTGAGAGGTAAATGTTAAAATTGTAAATGCTGAAAGTACTAATGACGAAATCATCAACTAACAGCTCAATTTTTAAAAACTCTTTTTATATTCTTACAATGTACATTTTTTTTATGTTAATTAATCGATTATTAATATCTTAATATCTAACATTTAGTTTTAATGTTTACTGAATGTACGAAACTGAAATAGAGAGAAAACAAAGAAAAACATTTTTTTTTGACAGAAAATAAAATTTTTTATTTAAGAGTAATAATAAATTCACTCAAAGTCTTTTTCTTTCATTAGCTACTATAAAATTTCGTCCTCAAATATATAATAGGAGAAATCTTCATTTCTACATTCAACAGTATCATACACTTTTCTATTTAAAATAGCACAGTGAATGAATGTAAATGTGACTAGATATGAACGAGATGAAATTGCGTTGTAACATAAATGCAGGTCGAGATAAATGATGATGATGATGATATGCACTTTAATATTTTTCAGCATAGTTTTAGGAAGAAATACCGATTTAAAACAGTTATAATTTTAATTAATTTTTTTGAATTTTTGTTGTTTTGCATAGCATTAAATGAAATTCTGAGTTGAAAAATCAAAGAGGTATGAAGTTAATTTCTAAATTTTAAAATTTAAAATAATATGAAGTAGTTGCAATTTATTTTTTGAATCAAAAATAGACGTTATTCTTCAAATTATTATGAATTTGAAAAATTCGTTAATTTTGAATTTTGAAAAATTTTTGTTTTCAAATGAAATAGATTTTTCACGCTTTATATGTGAATGAAATGATGAACATAATGTAATAAAGAGAGGTATTATCTATGACATTTATACTAGTATAATGGTTACACATTTCAGATAATATTATCATCTATATATTTTTTCTAAGACATCTCGTGATTTGTTTCATTCAATTCAAGGTATTTTTAAATATTTTTGAGAGTATTTCTTTCAACACCATTCTCATTTTTCAGTCAATCGTTCGTTCAGTCTCTTGAGATAGGCCTCAATTTCAATTCAATTTTCGTCTGATCATGTTAACAATTTTACTGGTAAATGGAGAAGAAGATGAAGTTGGTTGTGGAGGTTGAGCAGAAGTTTCTGCAATTGTTTGCTCTTGTTGTGGAAGTAATAATGGTTCATTTGAAGCATTTCCATTTATTTCATCGGATTCTTCAAGCAAGAGACTTGTAAATGAGAAAGTTGGTGAAATCATTCGATGATCGATCGATTCTGAACTTGATTGTGACTCAGGAAATGGATCTGACTTTGATGAATCGTTGCTACTGAATGAATGTTGATTAATGAGATCTTGATCATCTTGATCTTGTTCATTTTCTTGATTATTAATTTCATCCTCATAAGAATTCAAATCCATTGAGCCATTTGTTGTTGTGCTATTTGAATTTGAGCTTGAAAGCGAAGATGAATCGGAATAATAGTAATTATCATCAATCATGTCGTTGTCTAAAATTTCATTATCCACCACCTCAAGTGAAGACGTATAATTGCAATTTTCATCACTTCTAGCACTCGATGATGATGATTGCTGCTGCTGCTGTTGTTGTTGGTTAACTCTCATGAGAAGTTCAGGAAAAAAATCTTTAGCTGGTTTATTATTTGGTTCATAATCTAATACTGAAAAAAGAAATGCGCATTAAAACTTTTTATAGCATTTGAGAATTGAATTTAAATTACTCATTTTGCAATATTTTAGAGCATTCGCATAATCTTTTCTCATTATTGATGTTAGAAATTCGGCAAGCAGTTCAGTTGGTGCAGATGTTGAGTCATTTTGATCTTCAGGGTCAGTATAATTGCTGCTTGCACTATCTTCATCATTATTGTTACTATTTCGATAATTGGCTGCTGTCGATGCTGCAGTTGTAGTTGTCGTTGATCCCATTATCAAATTTCCATTCGCCTCGTCCAAATTCTTATTTTTAAATAAAAATATAAAAATTCTTT
Organism: Polypedilum vanderplanki; assembly: GCA_018290095.1. Classification (NCBI taxonomy): domain Eukaryota; kingdom Metazoa; phylum Arthropoda; class Insecta; order Diptera; family Chironomidae; genus Polypedilum; species Polypedilum vanderplanki. The sequence goes on along the minus strand of CM031379.1, from coordinate 22,002,642 downwards.
ACCTTTTAGTTCTTCCACTTAATTAACTTAATTAAATGATTCGCAAAAACTGCGAGTTAAATCATTTGCATAATTTAATTGCACGAAATGAAAGAAATTTTATAAGCGAGAATGATGAAAGGTTAAAGGTTCAGACATGTATGAAAAAAATCAATAAAGGAAAGTGAAACAACAAAAATTTTTCATTTTTTTCGCTTCACCATAGCAAAAAACAATAAATAATCAAACGTGAGTGAATGTTTTGCGATGTTGATTTTATGTTCTCGCATATATGTAATGTAGTTTATTTTGATATTAACATTGATCCTAACACAAACATTTGTGAAATTTAATATGCCTCTTTCTTCCTTGCTCTTCACATTTGAACCACAAAAAATTTATATATTCAACAATGTGTGTTATTTTGCAAAAACAAATGCATTTGTCCTTACATTGTTATTATTTATTATCAATGACATCTTTTCCTTTTCGTTGTTTCACATTTGAATAAAAACCATTAGGATTAATCTTTATACGAAAGATTATCTCAAACTACGCACTAAAATGCTTTCTTTTTTTACCACTATATGGAAGCTTTTACTCTCTTTGAGAGTGCAAAGGAAGGATGTTGCCGCACCGCTGCTCTCGTTTAGACTGAAAAGGATGAGGAGAAAACTTTTTTTGTTCTCTAACAAAACGAGAGCATAAGCATGATTGCGAGGAAAAAACCGAGTAGATTTCCTCTCAATAAAATGAATGAGAATAAAAAGATCGATTTATAATACTGTTGCTTTTGCTGTCATACAAAAATAAAAATTTATTTTAATTTTAATGTTTTTTCCAAAATTAATAAAATGACTCTTATTGAGTGAAATTTAAAAAAAATTTAAATTTTCCTAACAATTTTTTAGAATTAAAAATTCAATTTTAAAAATGTAAACAGTAAAAAAAATTTAAAAATTTAAAAGTCTTACCTTGAAAATAAATATTTTTCATTTTCTGTTAATTTAAAAAGAAGATTACTTTCTATTCGAGGTAAAACAATTGTAAATGCGGCGAAACTTGGAACTAAATAAACATTTAAAGAAAGTAATTTCAAGAAGAAAGTGTTTTTATTTAATAAATTTCAATTTAATAAGAAACAAGATGAGTGACAGTTCAGATGAAGATTTTAATGAAAGCTATGTAATGTACAGACATCGTCGTGAATGGAGTGACGTGCATCCAATTAAACAAAATGATGGACCAAATCCGATTGTAGCTATTGCATACAGTGAACGATGTAAGTTTTGTTTTTTTTGCGGTTTATTTTGTGGCAAATATTTATTCTTATCACTTTCAATTACAGTTTTGGATGTTTACGATTATTTTAGAGCCATACTAGCAACACAAGAAAAATCTGAAAGAGCTCTGGAACTCACAACTGATGCGCTTCGATTAAATGCAGCAAATTATACTGTTTGGCAATACAGAAGAGAAATCTTGCATGCACTGAAAAAGAATCTTTATGATGAGCTTCAATATATTGCAGAAGTGATTGAAGATAATCCTAAAAATTATCAAGTTTGGCATCATCGTCGTGTAATTGTTGAATGGCTAAATGATGCATCAAAAGAACTGGATCTCACTGAAAAAATTCTCGATTTGGATGCAAAAAATTATCACGCATGGCAACATCGACAATGGGCAATTGAGACTTTCAAGTAAGCTACCGAATTTATCTTTTATTTGCTCACATATTCATTTATCTCTTAACTTTTATATTATTTGTTTTCTACCAGTCTTTTTGATAACGAGTTGGCTTTTATTGACAAACTTATTGCGGCTGATGTAAGAAATAATTCTGCATGGAATCAACGATTTTTCGTCTTGAAACATTTAGGCTTGACACCTGAGACTGTACAACGAGAAATTCATTATGCCATGAATCGTATTCGACTTATTAAAAACAACGAAAGCTCTTGGAATTTTTTAAAGGGTTTATTGGAGTATGGAGACTTTAGTATTAGTCAATTTCCTGATGTTGAAACATTTACTGAGGAATTGTACAATTCTGGAAATCGATCGCCATATCTTTTAGCTTTTCTCGTTGATATGTACACTGAGAAGACATTACACATTTATGAAACAAATAGCTACGATGATCCAGAAGTTTATGCTAGAAAAGTTGTTGAATTATGTGAAATGCTAGCAAATCATTATGACACAATCAGATACAAGTATTGGAAATATGTTATTCAAAAGTTTAACGCAGATAAAGAACTCGCTAAAGTCGGTCCAAACGAACAAAATGAAGAAAAAGATGAAGAAGAACATTTAGTTACAAGAGAGCCTGAGAAAGTCAATGGTGAAGCGCAATAATAGATGGATTTTATTTGAAGCATTTTTTTGCATCTCGTATGATGAGATTTTAAAATTAGATTTGAATTTTTGTTGTTTTATAATAATTTTAAAATAAAATTTAGTATGGATCGGGAAAAAATTTTATTCAAAAATTTCTTTTCTACAAAAAATTATTCAGTCAAAAGTGTTACTAATGCAGTACCACGCAAAATCCAAAAACTTGGAGGTCGCATTGAATTTAAAAAGACAGAGATGATGAAATTTGTTGAATGTCCTGTTGTCGACAATGCTCCAGCTCTATTTTGAGTTTTGTATAATGGCGCTTCATAACGTTTTCCAGTTTCAACTTCAACACACGGTTTAAGCCACAAAACAGGAAGAACAGTTGTTAATTCTCCAATTTCAGCATCACATAATCCTCCTCTTCTTTCATCCCATTTTCCAGCTTCCAAAAATAAACCATGCACAAAAACTCCTTCATCAGGGATTTTCAAGTCACACTCGTTAATTTTCTTTTGTAGAATTATTGTGCTGAGAACTTCAAAGTCTAATTTCAAAGTATCAATTGGTATACTATACTTTCGAGAATGTGTTTGAATGACAGCTGTAAGGAAACTTTGTGGATAAAAAAATCCAGATATCCACGATGAGCATGGTTGTCCATCATTAATCCAATTCTGTAAAAAAAAATTTTTTAAAATTTATATCTTTTTAAGATATTGTATGAAATTTACCTGAATGTGATCAATTCTCAATACAAAATCATCAATCCATGATGCAAGAGATTTTGTTGATAAAAATCCATTTTTTGACCATAATCGTGGAACTTGATTATAAAGAAATGCATCATAAATTGCTTCTAAATTTTCAGACATTAGAATTAATCCTTTTATGCCTCTTTCTAAATCTGCTAAATTTGTATGAATAAGTTTCATTAATTTATTGAATCGTTCAGTCTCTTGCATTAAAACAGTAGTTAATGGCATTATTCGATCTTTATCATCCTTCTCTTCTTTAAAATTTTCCAATAAAATTGCACGCTTAACCAAATTTTTAATTTTTTGAATAACGTCCATTACTATTGCATCATTTGAATTTTCTGAAACACTTGTTGCTTTTGCTTGACTTTCTAAAATTGTTTTCAAAAAGAAATTTCCCTCTTTTGTTTCATACACAATGCTTGCATTTTCATGCATTCCAAAAATTTCTGGTTCTTCTTTATATGGCAATTCATTGACATAAGTTTTAAAATCTTCTAAACGATTTGATGTTGGTGAATAATAAATTCCACTGCTGCTATATTTGTAATCATCTTTGAGTATTCTCTCACATGAAAATTGTTTCAATATTGTTCTGACACATCTTTGATCCCAATTGTCTGTAACTCTTCCGCCATATGTTATTTCTCCATTAATGTATTCAAGAGCTTGCCAAGGAATATTTTTACGAATTTCACGGTCATTATAAAGAATAAGTGTTTTAAGGGCACATTCACGATCATTATCACTAAATTCATATTGAATATTAAATCCAAGACTGCCAAATTTCTTTCTTTCAAGTATAATGCCATGGAACATGCACATAGCAAAAATCATTTTTCTCCAATCATCACCAAGTACGTGAATTTCAAATATTTCTTCATTCATGTCCATCATTGATCGCATTAAATTTGCTTTCAAACCTTTTGGTGGTTCATTTGTTAATTTTACTGAATTTTGAAGAATACTAACAGGAAAACTCTTGAGTGGCATTGATGACAGAAAGAGACGAAAATCTTCATGCATTTTTAAATTACCAAGCATCATGTCACGAACGAGCATTTCCAATTTTGGTAACCATGAGACGGACAAATGACAATTTTGCAAATATAACCAATGACCAGAATTGCGACAATTTTTAAAAAGTTCTTCAGCTGCTGCTCCTTGACCTTGACCAAGAGATATCGAATGAAGTTTTTCACCAAAATCTTTTTCATTAGCAAACTTTTGAAGTGAAGACATTGGATCACTGCCACTTGAAAGAACAAAAATCAATGGTGTAGTTGGTGTCATATCTTGATAAACTGAAGAAAGTGGCGTTGCTCTTGACTCGATAAATTCTCTTCCAAGAATCTCATGAATATAACAACTTATACCAAGCATCAATGATTCAGGTTTTAATGCAGCAATTAAAAGAAGCTTTTTAAACGATGACAAATGTTCTGTCCAATTGATTGATGGGGATCGTTCAGTAATTCCTTCAGTAAGAATAAATTTTTGATCTTTTAATTTTATTTCAATTGTTTTGTCCAAATCTTTTGCGAGATTATCAAAATCTTCAAATTCATCTTGCAAATAAATGCATGCATTCCACTGTTTTTCACTAATTTTATAAAAATTATGTGGTTTCTCGGGAATTGTTGCATCACTTACACGTGAATCACCACGCAAAAGATAATCAAGTTCTGAGTCATTCAAATATTTATCATGCTTTTGTATTGTTGTAGCTAACAAGAAACTATAAATCAATTTATGACGCTCAAAAAGTCCTCTGCAAATGTTTAAATAAATTGCTTTAATTTCACGTCTCAATAAGAATTTAAGTCTCTCTTCAAAAGGCATTTTTGGTGCTTCTTCTTCAATGACACTGCAAAAGATTTGTGTAAAAAATTGCAAGCTCACTTGATACATTGGATCAATTTCAATTAGAGTTGATGCAACAAAGAACAAAACAGCTCCTTTGGATGCTAATGGTCGATATCTTTCACGTTCAAGTGTTATTGCTTCTTCAGTCTTTTCAGCATCAATTAAACGTGATGCAATAACCATTGAAGTTTCCTTTGATTCATTCAAAGTCTCTAAAAGTTCTTCATCATCGAGGATATTTCCATCAGATGAAAAGAGAAGTTTCAAAATTCGATCTTCAAGTTGCTGCAGTTGTTGCTTATCAGAGTTGATACTGACAATTAAATTATTTCTTTGTTTTTCCATTTCTGGCAATTCAATTCGAACAACTTCTGATAATAATTGATCTTCTAAGCCATTTAATGATACAAGAAAATTAATAAGAGTAACTTGAATGCATACTTCTGGGAAATAATGTGGATTCGAAAGTTTTGTTGTCAAATACAGACGAAAATTTGGGTCATATTCAATATCATTTTCACCAAAACGCAACAAAGTTCGACCACCTTGCACATAAAATGATCTTAAAAGCACCGGTCTGATGGATGGATCAATATCTTCTCCAATTTCTTCTAATAAAACTGGAATGCCAGAAGTAATTGCCATTTCGAGTGTTCGAGTAAGTTGAGGATCAGACATTTTTGTAATTATCAAATTATTTTCTCTTTCCATATTTCTAATCCAATGATTTGCTTGCTCTTGTGGATCAATCATTAATGGCCAACGACTTGATTGAGTTGCAATAATTCCATTCTCAAGTGAAGTTGTTTCACGTGGCAAACCAAAAAGATTCCATTCTCTTAACTGATAGGGATCACCGAGACAATTGATAAATTCAAAATCTTCACCACAAGGAATTTTTAATTTTTGACATTCAGTTATCCATCTTTTGCATAATTTTTTTCTGTAATCAATTGGGAATGCACCGAGATAAGCGATATAAGCAGATGCCACCAAAATATCTCCTGGAATTGCAAACAAATTGAAGTCGAGCGTTGCAACTGTTTCTCTCCAACGAATTTCTTCATCTGATAATGCAGTTGTTAAACGACCTGCACTTGTTAATCTTTTATTATTCAAATCATACTTCATTTGAATTTCATGCATTTCTTTTTGTTTTCGATCTAAATCGTCTCTTAATGATTGAATTTTTTCCTCTGCTTCTGCAAGTTGTCCTTGCTTTTGCTTTAAAACTTGCATAACTTGATTTAACTCGTATTCAGCTGCATCACGTTTCTTAATTTTTGGTTCAACATCTTTATAGACGTCAGCATATCGATTCATTGCAATCACCCATGCACACATTGAACGAGCTGTTTTTGATGTTTTTTCTACAATCTGAAAAAAAATTTAATTAAAAATTTGGAATAATTTGATTCATTTTACAAACTTACAGCTGGTTGAAAATCTTTATGATTAATATATGGTTGAAGTTTCTTAATAATAACATCTGGTATATGATTTGCATCATATTCTTGAAGTCTTTTCAGAAAATTCATGTCACCCATCATTTGTTTTGCAGTATTCCAATCTGGCTTATAATTTAAAAGAATGCAAACTGCTTCCATAACAAATTGAACAAGTTTTGGTGGTTTTTGAAAAACTCGAATTTCATTGACATCATTTTTATTTAAAGCTTTCAAAGCTTCTTGTGCTGCTCTTAATTGAGGCATGACAGTTTCTAAATCTTTTGCTGCATCATCAGCTAATTCTTGTGTTTCCATTGCTTTAATTTTTGCCTCAGCTTCATCTTGTTGAACAATTTTCTTTATGGAATCAGCTTGTGCTGTATCCTTCTCTAATTTCTGTACAGTATCTTTCATTTCTTGTGATTTCTTCTCCATTATTGGAACAATAATTTTAAGCTCATTTTCCATAATTGCGACAATTTCATTTGTCTCTAAAATTTTATTCAAACCATTTGCAATTTTATTTCTCAATGTAGTTATTGAATGAACTTTCTTCTTTAAAAGTACGTGATATTGTTTCAATAACTCCAAATAACTTGATGGTGTAGCATAATAATGTCGTTTAGTTTCATAGTAATATTTTTCTGACGCTTTTTCAACGCTTTCATGAATCATAACACAAATTGACGCCATATTTTCACATTGATACTCATCATCAGATATTTGACTTAATGAACCTTTTGCAACTGTATGTAATGCCTCTTGTGGCCATGACTCAAACCAATCAATTGTACAACAATTTACAAGTGAAGGAAACATTCGTAGTCTTTTTCTAAATGCCTCACCAATTGGACTCATACAGATAACAACATGAAGATTTGAGCGAACTCTTGATACGAAAAAATCATAAATTCCATCACGACTTTGATCTTTATAATTTGCTTCAATGCATGGCACACGAGTGTTTAAAATTAACTTTTCATATTCATCACCTTCATAAAGATTTGGTACATCACCAGAATTGAGAATATTATTAATATCTTCGAGGAATTCTTCTTTTAAAATTTGTGTATCATTCAGAAGAAATATAATTGGTTGATTATTAATACCAGCAATTGTGCAACATTTTCTTAAATCATCACGGAATGAAGAATAATCATAACCACGTTTTAGTTCAATCTGATAACATTGATAAGCATTAATATTCGAAGCAAGTCTTGTAAGAGATTGTTTTCCCATTCCAGATAAGCCAACAAGTAAAGCATTGCCTCTTTCACTTCTTAAAATTCTTGCAAGTCTTAAAATATGCTCAACTGCATCTTGAAAAAGAATCAATTGTAAATCATTGCCTGATGAAGAATTGTAATCTTGCAAATAATCATTTAGAATATTTTTAAGTTTTGAAAAGTCTCTAATCTCTTCATAAATTCGATTTTCTCTTGATTGACCAAATACCATGAAGTCACCATATAAAAGTGTGCTTCCTCCATCAAGAACATTACAATCGAATTGTTTTTTACAAATTTCATTAAGTAAATTTTTGAAATAAGTCTTATCATCTTTTGTTACAAGACGATCATGAAAAGTTCGAAGTGCTTCATGATAGAAAAGTCTTAAAATTTGAATTTGATTATTATAAGTTGTTGTATCAGCTTGTAAAATTCCTTGAATGCATTTAGCTAAATCACGCATGTTGAAAAGATAATGCGATTTTGTTGGTGTTGGCAGCAATTCTTGAGAAATTCGTTCATAAAGTGTAACTGCTGCTTTAACAACTGGTTCAGCCAAGTTCCAAATGGTCTTTGTAAATTCAGAGAAAAATCCAACAATTATTCCACCGAAAATTCCAATTAGCGTGTTTGTATTTGGTGTTGGAAATGAGAGCAATGAAAAGTGTCGCATAAATCTTGCTGATAATTTATTTCTTGAACCACCAGAAGGTCCACAAGCTGCTGCTAAAATTAAATCAACAATATCCTTCCAGTACATTTTATCACGGTCATAAAGTCCTTTAAAGTCTAAAAATTGACGCAATAACTCAATTGGTGGCGAAGCTCCATACATTTCTGGCTTTGGCATATTCACATCATCAATAAAAATTATCACTTTCTTTCCTACTGGTGCACCAAGTAACGTTTTCTTCCTCTTTTCAAGACGATTTTCAATCATTTCTTGAGTTCTTTTACTATTTGTTTGTGCAGAGAAATTTATAAATACGGGAACATTTGAGCCATCTTTTGCAAGTTTAAAGAGAATTTCTTTTGCAAGAACACTTTTGCCTACACCACTTTCAGCCATAAACAAAACTGGATGATTTTCTTTCAATAAAATTTCACTGACATATCCAAATCGTACAGTATCTGATGTTGGTACAATCATTTCATAAAATGGTAAATGACGATCAAAATTAAACTTTGGAACTTCCCATTTTTCCCAAATTTTTTCATTTGGATTAATTCTGTATTCCCATAAACTTGATTCAGGCAAGTCAAGATTTTCTTGTGTTTCCATTAATTTTCGAATGTGACGTTCAAGTAGAATTCTTGATGCTTCAAAAGAATTTGACCCAATTGCCCAAAGAGTTGACCAAAGCCATAATTTGCAAATATAAGCTTTAATATCGCAATCTTCCATTAAATTCATATTGGGAATTTTTAATAATAATGACTTCAATATCGTGCAGAGCATGTCAATTTTACTAATCTCAACTTGATGTTGAATAAATGCACATTTGCTTTTTGAGAAATTTAAAATGTCATCAAAATATTTATAGAAAAGTTCTTCAACATAAATTTTCAGTTCTGTCTCAAAAACCTCATCATCAATTGTATTTAGCCATGAGCGAATCAAAGCTTTCCAAGTGAGATGAGATGAATCAATGTAAACCATTCCACAACGAGAAACAGTTGCTGGTGAAGCCTGTTCCAAATCTTCCACTTCAAAAACCATTCGAACATGTGGAGTCAATTTTATTCTCTCTGAATTAGCGAGACAAAGCATTTTATTATCATCGAGCGTAGTGTTGAGATTTTCAATCCAAACAGCATCAACTGGTCCATCACAAATAATAAATTGATAATCATCATTTGTTTCTGCAACAGCTGCACGAACAGCAAGACCCAATAATCCATCTTTCCATTCGAGAGTCATAGGATTAACACAACCATAAAGCTCATTTGCATCAATTGATTTTGGATTGAGTGTTTTAGTGTTGACTCTTCTAAAGTTTGGATTTTGAAAACCATCATTGTAAAGTTTTATGAGAGCTTCTTCAAGAGTATGTAAAATCGCACTTTTTCCACTTCCAGCTTGTCCCACCAACATAATACCCCATCGAACTTGCATTGTCTCATAAAGTTGAACAACTTTTGAAACAAGAGCAGGTAAAGGTTGTAAATTTTTAATTTTCATGCATTCTTCAATTGATTTCTCTAAATCTTTATGAACGCTAACTGGAAATTCCATGCCAGGAAATAAATCATTTAAAATTCCTGTAAAAAGTGCAGCATCATCTTTTAAAAATTTCGGTAAATTTGAATCGCGAAGTGCACAAATGAGTGTCATTTCTTCAGCTTGATTTGGTGCAGCTCTCTTTAAAGATCCAGCCATAACTAAAACTGATTTGACAGCACGCATACCAAAATCATAATGGCTTTGCTGACTCAATTGTTCACTACATAACTTGTAAGTTTGAATCATTTTTTGTGCCAGCACTTTTGAATTTTCAAAACCTTCTGAATACAAAATTACTTCAGCAATGAGTTGATAGTTTGGAATCATCATAGAAATAGGTCGAAATAGTGCTTTCAAATTATCAGGAAGTTCAGTGCGACCAGCATAACTGAAAAATCAATTCTACCTTAGTAATATATAAATTTAAGTTTTGATATATTTTACCCAGGATTCATTGTTATAAATGCTGCACATGAACGTTCAATTTTGATTTCTCTTCCCTCAAAAATGAATCGTGTCAAATTCATAACTTTTGCATTCTTTATAGTAATCAGTTGTTGAGCAATGACTGAAAGAACTTCAATGTCAATGCGATTAAACTCATCAAAGCAACACCAAGCACCACTTTGAGCTAGTCCACTGAAAAATCTTCCCATCTAAAAAAAGGGACAAAAGAAAATTTATAAATTTCTAGGGAGAATTTCAGTTGATTTTGAAAAATTACCATTTTATAATCAAGACCATCAGAACAATTAAAAACGACACACTGTTTGGCAACAGCTTTTGCTAAATCTTTTGTAGTCTCTGTCTTGCCGGTGCCAGCTGGCCTAATGTACAAGAAGTTTTAAAAAAAGTAAAATTATTTTAAATTTTTAATCCCTACCCTTGTGGTGCACCACTTAATTCCATTTGAAGAGCGCCCATGAGACAAAGATAACATCGGTCTGTTAACGGAGTGATGACTAAAACACCACTAGCTCCAATATATTCATAAAAATAACGCATATGAGCTGATGCCATTTTCACTTCCATTTGTTCAGTGTCAATGTTCCAATAATATCTCAGCATTTTAAGCCAATTAAAATCATTACTATTTGTGACATTATTTTCAATTAGACTGTTAACTGAATCTTTTGCATGAACATCAACAGTAATTAATGCACACAAAACTTTTCTCAATAGTGGGCTAATATCAGTTCTAGCAATTGATGCCAAATTTGTCAAGTTTTGTGTCAATTGTTTATCAAAAATTATCAAATTTTTCTTTGTGTCTTCACCTTCAAAATCTAAAATTTGATGAACTTGCATCGCCCATTGTTGTTGTGAAACTGTCAAAACAACTTGATTTGCATTTTCAGATAGCCATTTTAGACGACTCATGTTTGAATAATTTTGTAGGGCATGTTTCATGCACCTTTTGACAGCAGAAAACATCGCTTCCTCAACTTTACTAAGCCAATCTTCTACAGATCCACGAGCTTTTAAGCCTCGACCAAATTGAACTTTCTCATTTTCTGGTGAAATCATGCTCAATATATCATTTGTTATAACTTTTTCTCCTTTCTTATCGCCATCTTTTACAGCAAATTCAATTCTTGCAATTGCATCGAAGCATTTCTGCAAATGAGGTTGAACTGCATGTGGATTTTTCGTTTGTGCAAGAATTTCTAACAATTCTTCATTTGATAAGAAATAGAAACGAGGAAAAGCAACACGTTTTAATTCTAAATAAGCTTCTAAACATCGCTGAACTTGTTCAAGTAAAGTATTATTGCGATGAAGAATTTCATAATATCCATTTTGGGTCATTGCAGGAAGAGCTAAAGGATATTTTGCAACATTTCTCATTATTTCTTTCCAACTACGATCAACAACATTGAAAATATTAGCTTCTTGTGGTAATTGTCTTTGAATATCTGGTGCTGAGAAAATCGCTTCAAGATAAATCCATGATTGTTGAACATTTATCCATTCATCAAAAGTTTTGCCAAAAATATCAAGTTGTCGAATCCATTCATCGATTCTTGGCTTAAGTGTTCCAATATGCTTTGATGCAGCAATTGTGGCAATTGTAACATTTGAATCATCGAGAACTGATTGTAATTCATCAATGCCAGCAAGAATAAAAACATCACGAGAATCACGTGATACAACTGAAAGTTCAAGCTGCTTCCAAACTGTATCAACTTTCTTTAAGGCTTCTTCCAATTTAGCTTCACCAGTTGCTTGTGCTGTAATTTCTTGAATGCTTGCTGCATTTTCTCCCTCAAAAGCATTTGCATCTTCAAATGTATAAAGTGTGATGTTGTCATTTCCTAAAAGTTTTCTGTCAAGTGTCTGTTCGATTTTTAGCCAATGTCGTGGCTTTAGATCAGTTGAGCGAAGACATTGAAGAATAGGAATTTTTTCTTTGAATTCTTCACAATCTGCCTTAAGTCGCGGTACAATTTCATTGCGTGGTAAATTTTTCTCAAGCATTCCACAATTTTTCAGAATTTTTGTATTGAGTTCAACCACTTGTTGCATATTTAATTTGTGAAAAGGAATTTCAATAAGTTCTTCATAGCAATCTTTCCAACTTTGTAAGTTGTCCCAAAGTGTTTGTCTGTTATTTAATGATTAATATTTCAAAAATTAACGCTATTATACTATTTAAAGAATTTAAAATAAACTTAACAGTTAAAAATTAAAATTTACATATAATTTATATAGCTACTGTAATTCTCATAATTTAAAAAAGAGCGAATCTCAAAAGTACCTTAAACGAACTTCTTGAAAAACTGTATCAAGAGAGTCAAATCGAGTAACATCAATTCTAAATGTTTTTTGCCATCCTCGTATTTTCTGAGAATCCTCTTGACATTCATGAAGTTTCTCCATTAATTCTGAGAGTGTCTCTCTTACTTGAGAACTGTTTGCATTTTCCTGTAAATAAAATGACAATAAATTAAATGAAAATTAAAAATATTTTTCATAATTAAACTTACATCGATTAATTCAGGTTTCATGACATCAACATGAACAGCACTAATTTCTTTGAAAATATTTTCAATATCATTTTGTAAACTTCTCTCTAATTGATTAATAATGTCTTGACGAGACACGATTCTTAATTCTAACTCAACTTTTACATTATGAAGGTATTCTTCTGTGTCTAAAAATTGATCTTTTTCGTCATCATCAACCATTATAGCAAAGTCTTTCATTATTTGAAATGCACGCATGGCATATTTTAAAACTTTTTCGATTTCATCAATTCGATGTGGACATTTTTCAAGAAAGAACAAATAATTGACATAACTTTGTGCCTCTTGTGGAACTGTAATCAATTTTGTCATCAAATTTTCTGCTTTTTCTCTCACTTCAATTATGGTCTCTTTAGCAAGTTTTGGTAAATGTTCTTCGAGAATAGATAATAATTCTTTACATCTTGGAATAATTTTTTCTTTAAATGTTCCTTGTCTTAACAAAATTAAGCCTAAATTGATTTCGGGCAAAATTCCATCAAGAGATTCCATTTCTCGAGTAAATCTGTCACAATAATCAATTAATTGATCCAAATCTTTTTCATTATTTAAATGTTCCTTATTCATGGCCAAATCTTGTTTGTATTGTTCTTTTATGTGATCAAATCTTTTAATATAAATCTCAATTTTATCATACGCAATATTAATAATGTTGATTATTGATTTTTTATTATTTGTTAATCCAGCATTATGCTCTAAAATGAAATCAATAGATTGCACAACGTTATACAATCTGTCTTCTTGGTGACCAACAATCGACGGTTCAGTAAAAAGACGAAATTTTGCTCCACCTTGAAATGCTGTGAAATTATGAACTGCTTCATAGAATAGATCAAACATTTGTCCAATTACATACAGACAAACATCTTTTGAAGGATCGACTTCAATTTTATCAGGTTTTAAAACAAGATCTGCTATGAGAAATGGTGATTGTGGAACATTTTCTGGTCTAGGATCTTCTAGAACCACATCGTCGATGCTATTTGAAGATTTCAATTTCTGAAACGTTGGTCCATATTTTGAGTGAATTTGAAAAACTCTCGCAAGATCGTCAAATGATGTACAAAGAATTGTACTCAAAAGTTCTATGGTTATTAAATCAGTAAGGCAAAGAAAATTTGTCAATCGAGAGCAAAATAATCTCTTATTTGCACGATCTGTGAAACTAATTTGTTCCTTAAGTTTCTTCACTGATTTACAATTTAAAATTTCATCTTCAGGTGAAAAACCTTTTTCTTTAATTGCTCGATAACAAGCGTCAAAAAGTTTGATTTCCATTTCAGTGTGAAAATCTTCCAACATGTCACGTGTCATTTCAAATTGTGTCATTTGATTTTCGAGAAAGTAGAACAATTGCCAATTTTCTAAAAGCTCGATGTCAGTGAACTTTTTGTCAATTAATTGACAATAATGTTTTCGCAATTCCAAAAGTGTTTCATGCAAAATTGGATTAGCAAAAAACAGATTTTCTTCAATGTAATTTTTGGCATCATAAAATTTCTTCCATTTAATTGCTTTTTGCCATACTGTGAAACTCTTCCAAATGCGATATTTTTTAAAGAGTTTAATCTAAAATGATGAAGAGAAATAAAGTCTTGGAAGAAAATAAAATTTAAAATTTTGCGTTCTTACTTTGATGACATCACAATATTTCAAATAATCGCCATACCAATCTTCTAAACGTGTAAAATGATTTTCGTTTGGGCTCCAAAATGTGAAACCTTCTTTTGAGATTGTGAAAAATCCACTTTTATCAATTTTAGAATATGGAACTTCAATGAAGCTGTAAGGAGTGAAAAATTCACTCGACTGTCGATATGCATATGTCAAATAGAGGAAAGCATTTTGTTTGAGATTTCTAACTCTATTCTCAATAAATGAAGAAATATTTAGTTCATCGATATTTCTATAACTGTTTCCCTTTTCTGATGCTCGACGTGATTGAATTTGAGCACTTGATGCCCTATTTGATATTGAGGGCAAACTGACAAATGAGTCCTCTTTAAAAATTTTCTCTAACGGTTTTGTTTTTCTCAAGATTGGAGGAAATCCATGCTGTATAAAAATTAAGAATTTTAAAAGACTTATTTTTATCATTTAAATTTTACTTACAATAATTCTGTCATAATCATTAACATCCAAATGGCGGCATGAGGTTGAACTCGATATCTATGAAATTGATAATTTTTTAAAGTAATTTTATGATAAAAATATCATCATTCACATACCCTTTTATTTTTCTTTTTCAAATTATCATTTGGAAGCATTTTAATAGTTTAAAAAAATTTTAATTTCGCAGTTAAAAGATTTTCCAAATTTAAAGTTTGTTTATCTTGCTAAACAAAAAAGGTTGCTAAGTGCATGAAAATAATTTAAATTGCATTAGTATCAAAAGAATAATAAATAAATGTCTCTAGGTCAAGGTCAACATTCAACAGCTGAAAAAATGCCGGTTTGTTTATATGTATCATAAATGAATTCCTTTAGTCAACAACAAATAGTTACATTTAAATAGTGTTAGTTTTAAATTTTATTATATTGAAGGAAACTAATCGTACAAGACAAAATTAAATTACATCGTAAGAATCTCTAGGTTCTGATCATGTTATAAAGTTATTTCCACACATATATAAATATTATATCTTTTGTAATCCAATAAATGGAATTGATTAATTTAACCATGAGTGTTATCATCTTCAACGAAATCTCTTGCAATTTCTCTTGTCACACAATCAACATGGCTGACTTTATTTCGAAATCTCACACCATAAAATTTGTGAGCTTTCTCGAGTAACTCTGGTCTGAAGGTTGTTGTAATGAATTGTGCATTGTCACTTAATTCATGAATCATATCAGCAACTGCTTTTCGATGTTGTGCATCAAGAGCTTGGTCAATTTCGTCAAACAAATAGAAAGGGGCAGGATCACATTTTTGGATAGCAAAAATCAATGCAAGCGCAACAAGTGATTTTTGTCCTCCACTAAGTTGATTCATTTCACGCATTTCTGAATCACTTCCCGTAAACGATACTCGAATACCAATACCAGTGAAATCATCCGATGTTGAAATTTCTCCATCACCTTTCTCTTCATGATCTTTTGACGTTCGCAAAACTAAATGACCACTACCATGTGGTACAAGTTTCTTAAATACTTTTGTGAAATTAGTAGCAACTTGTTTGAAAGTATTTTGAATTGCTTCTACTTTTCGCATCTCAAGATTATGCATCAATTCTCTAAAAATTGTAATCATTTGTGAAACTTAACTTGACATTTTTAATTAAATCGAACTTACTTAATTTTTTCACTACCAATATCCAACTCTTCTTTGCGCTTATACAATTTCTCCTTTTGTTCAGAGAAGCTCAAGAATTGATCAAGAGCTTTCTTGTTAACATGATTGTACTTTTTCAAATGATGATTCGCTTTTTCCAATTCTTGAAATAGCTATGAAAATAAAATGATTGTTAAAAAATTTTAAACAAAAAAATATTTTTAATTAAACTTACTTTTTTCAATGACATTTTCATATATTGTGGTTCTACTTGTGGCAGTGCTCCGAGATTGGCAATTTTCTCAGTGCTTTCATCAATCTTTTGACGGAATAAATTTTCTTTTGCTGCCCATTTCTCAGTTAATTTTGAATCTTGATCAATTTTATCTTGCAGATCTTTTTCCTTTTGCACTAATGCTTCTAATTCTTTTTGTAATGATTTTTGAGTTTTTGCTGCTTTATCAAACTTACGATCCATATCTTCAACATCTGTATTCACTTTGCGAATTCGTTCAGCGACAGCTGTCAAATCTGCTTGACAATTTGTTAATTGACGCTTACGATCTTCAACTGAAATTTCTTGCAATGCTTGTTGCAATTCATCACGACGACGAATGAGATTGTTAGTAAGTAGGTTTTCAAGTTTATTTTTAGTAACTTCCAAACTCATTCTAGAACTGAATGCTGCTTTATTTTCTTGATTCAAACGACGAATATCATCATTTAATTGATCAACTTCTTGTTGATCTTGAACTGATAGTTGTGCCATTAATTCTTGATGAAGTTCACTTTCTAAGCCCGATTTTGTAGTGTTCATTGCTTCTAAACTAGATTTGCATTGAGCTAGTGAACGTTCTTTTGGTGATCGATAGCGTTCTATACGAGTTAATTCTTCTTTCATTAAACGAATGTCAGCTTGAACTTTTTCAAATGCATCTTTCGATTTTCCAAGTTTTGTTTCCGTCTTTTGCATGTCACTTACAATCTCATTAATCCGTTGCTCTGTAGCTTTCAATTTAGTACGAATTTCATGAAGTTGATCTTCAAAATCTTGAATCATTTGCATATATTCAGAACGTTTCTTTTGCATTTCAAGACGAGAACGTGAAGTGTTGAAGAAACCACCAGTTAAGCATCCTTTTGATGAAACTTGATCACCTTCTAGCGTTACACAATCTAAACCAGTTGTTTTAGCTAATTCTGTAGCACGCTCAAGATTACGACAAATGAGTGTCTTTCCAAAAATATATCGAAGTGCTTTATCATACTTTTCTTCATATTTCAATTTACTAATCATTGGAATTGAATCATTGTTATCTGGATAATCATGAATTTTAAATTGAAGACGATTCAATGGCATAAATGTGACTTCACCTGGAAGCTTTTGTTTATTCATTTCCTTCAATATTTGCGTACCAACACGATCTGATTCAACAATATGATGAAAGAGACGATTTCCTGCAGTTACTTCCACAGCTGTATAGATTGTTTTATCGCAATTGAAATTTTCGATTACTGGCCCATAATAAGAATTTGCGATTTTTGCATATTCACCGCCACGCTCTTGAAACATGTCAAGAACTTTACGAACAGAATCACGACCATTCAAAATTGGTTTGCCTGCCATTGATCTAAGAGCTTGATCTGCTTTTGAGAGTTCATCTTTGTGTGATGTTAAAGTTTGAGTTAGTTGAGTCTCTTGACGCCACAAATCGTTTCGAATACTTTGTTCATGGTCCTTTGTTTTCTTCAGTTCATAAAAGTTTTTATTATGCTCGTCAATTTGTTGACGTAATTGATCTGTTCCACCAGAAGAATCTTCAATCTTTTTTTCAAGTTCTGTTTGTTTAGCAGCATCACGTCTCAAGTCCTCTGTCAATTTAGTTTGATGTGAAATTTTATCCTTAATTTGTTTAGTCAATGATTTTAATTCTGTTTGAATCCATTTGTCTCGTTCTTCACGTGATGAAAATTGAGAACCACGTCCTTGCTTTGCATAAAGTTCTTTGCGCTTCTGTTCTTTCAATGCCAACTCACGACTGTACTCTTCTTCTTTTCGTTTCATTTCTTCATATTGTGGCTTAACTTGTTTCAATTCCTTTTCTTTTTCAGCAATAGTTATTTCGAGTCGTTTCAATTCTTGTTCTGCTCTTTCTTTTGACTTATTGTCACCTTGAACTTCATCATTCAAATCATTAATTGTTAGATCCAATTTAGTTTTCTCACGCAACAATTGCTGTTGTTCAGCAACTAATACAGATCGTTCTTCTTTACAAGTAGTCACTTCTTTCTTAGCATCTTTGAGATTCTTCTGTATGTTTTTGATTTTATCTTGTATTTTTTGAATCTCATTTGTTAGTTTCTTTTGCTGATCTCCTGAATTTTTACGATGATTTTCAAGATCATCAAGCTGTTTACGATTCTCTTTTAACTCTGTCTCGTAAATTATATATTCAAGCATTCTTCGAAGCTTGTCCCATTTTTGATATTCTTTCAATTCTTCCTTTTCTTCTTCAAGAGTTTTTAAACGTTCTTCGATAGTTTTTAAAAATTCTGTAATTTTTTCCACTTTTGAATCTGTATCTTTCAAAATTGTCTTGGATTCTTCTTTGCGTTCATCATATACTCTTGTACCAGCAACTTCTCTTAATAATTTCAATCGATGTGCATCTGGAGCTGTGGCCATTTGATTGATTTTACCTTGTTTTACAATGTAATAAGGATTTGAATTTGAAAAACCTGCTGATTCAAGCAAATTGACAACTTCTGATCTTGGAACATTCTTTTTGTTGAGGAAATATTGATCTTTTTTTGCACCAATAACTCGCTTTAAAGAAATTTCTTCTTTATCAATTGGAACACGATTATCAGAATTGTCAAATATAATTTCTACATAGGCCGAACCCAATCGTTGACCAACACCTTCATGTAAAAGATTCTAACGCTGTTCTGGGCGTAGATGTGTAAATTCATCACTAAGAACAAATTGAATTGCTGAGAAAAAATTGCTCTTGCCACTACCATTTCTTCCGACGACTACATTATGCTTTTTATGGAACGGATCGACGACAGTTTGTTCGCGATATGACTTGAAACCGTGAATAATGACCTAAAACCAAACAAAAACATTGTGAAATTGCCGAATGACGCTATTTTTTCTTAAGAAAATTTTAAATTGCTTTTTCATTTTGAAATTCAAACAAACCTGTTTAATATGCATATTCAAAGGAATTTATTCCAACTCTATTATTTGTTAAAACTGATTTTATGAATTAATTTAAAAAAATAACACGGATTTTCAATTTTTTCATCGAGAAAATATTATTTTGATTTTTTATGTGAAATAAGAATTATAGAGGTGTTTGTTTATTTAAAATTTTAAAATTCGTTGAAACGATCCTAAAAGCTGGTCTAGATTTTTAAAAATTGTCAATGAAATTTAAAATGAATACTCTTAATACTAGTAAGAAGAAAATTTTAATAAAATTACAATAATCTGAGGTAATTTTCAGTGGAAATTAAGCTAGAAAATTTAATGTTTTGATCTTGAACAAGTTTATACTCAAGATCAAGATCAAAGAAAAAAATATTTGTGAAATATTTTTCTATTCTCTTTGAGTTTTTAATAAAAATTGACTATCTTAGTAAAATCGAATTCGAAATGGTTGAAAGTAATGTTTATTTTACTGCCTCATTAGCTTCATTGATACATGATATTAAAGTCGGGTAAGTTATGCTCTTTTATGTGATTTAAAAACAATTTCATCAAATTATCAATTCTTACACACACATTTTAGTAAAATTGTCGGATCATATTCAATTTCTCAAGCAATGCTCAATCATTTTCTTAGTACTCTAAATGAAAGTCAATGGTCAACAGCTGATGAACTTATGACTATTGTGCGTGAAACAGGGAGAATTTGTGAAAATGCACTTCCAACAGAGGCAATTTTGGGAAATATTGTTCGAAGAATGCTTAAAATAATTAGAGAAGAGTATGATGAATTGAATATGCCACAAGAACAAATAAAACAAACGGATGATTCTCAAGCTGCCTCTTTACAAAAATTAGTAACACAAAACAGTGAGAAGTCTGTTGAAAAATCCGACTATAAAGCTCTTTATACAGATTTGAGAGAAAATCTTATTACACATTTAACTGAGATAGAAAATGAATTGCATCTTAGTCATGACAATCTTGCACAACAAGCATCACAACATGTTCATTCAGCTGAGTTAATTTTAACATTGGGATACTCAAAGAGTGTAGAGAAATTTCTAAAATCAGTTCCTAAGGAACGAAAATTTGAAGTAGTTATTGCTGAATGTGCTCCTGCATGCAGAGGACATTTGCTTGCTACCTCTTTAGCTTCCTCGAAAATAGACTCAACAATCATTCCAGATTCTGCAATTTATGGCTATATGAATAGAGTCAATAAAGTTATATTGGGGACACATAGTGTCTTAGCAAATGGTGGATTAAGAGCCGCAAGCGGAGCATTCACTGTAGCATTAGCAGCAAAGCACTTTTCTGTACCCGTTATTGTACTTGTACCTATGTTTAAAATGTCTCCAGTTTTTCTATTCAATTATGAACAAGAAGCGTTCAATCTCGTAGGCAGCACACAAAGTGTTTTACCTTACAATACACCAGTTTCACAGCAAGTTAAGGCTTATAGTCCTGCTTTTGATTATGTGCCGCCAAAATTAATAACACTCTTCATATCAAGCGCGTAAGTTGTTTCTAACATATTACTGCTATTTAATAGTTTAATTAATATTTTTGATTTTTTAGTGGCGGGTTTACTCCAGATTATGTTTATCGATTACTTGCTGAAATGTATCATCCTGATGACTATAATTTAACGAAATGATGGATACATATATATGTTTCTACGTTTATTTACTAAAATAAATACATTTAGATTTTCTAATATAAATGCAGCATTTCAATTGCTAAATTTGACACTATTACGATTTTTTGCTGTCATCATTTCATCTTTTGTTGCTGCTGTATTACGATTTTCCAATGATTTTCGTGGAGGTTTTTGTATAAGACGTGAAGACTCATCAGCTTCATCAGGAAACTCACGTTGAAAGATTTGCTTTAAAAGATCATTATCTCGATCTTGTTTACGATTAAATGTGAAAGAACCATCACTATTGTCAGAAAACACATTTTCATCATCACCGGCATCAAAATATGCAAAGTTGGAATCATCTGCACTCCCACGTAATTTACTTTTTGCTTTATCAAGCAATTGATCCCAACGATCTTTTTGCAATTTACATGATAAAATCTTCACTCGATAATATAAATTCTTTTCATCATCAAGAAATCTTTGAATATCTGTGAGAGCAATTTTGACACAACGACCATCATCCAATAATGTTTCAGAATCCTCGAAATGAACGGGATATCTTTGTGAGAACGAATATCGAGGATCATCTTTTTTAAAGAATTCGATTTCGAATGAAAATTTTGGTAAATCAGAATTTAATTTCTGGTCTAATTTAGTGTCTTTGTAATCAGCCAACATTACCGTCCACGTCAAAGAAGCTTAAAATTGAAATAAAATTTTTCGACTTCTAAAATTATAAATTTCTTATCAGTATACTTACAATGCTTTGACTCATGAATTTGATAAAGATTGAACATCTCATTGAAGTTTTGAATCAGATAATAAGCAAGAATTGGTCCCGTGTTATTTTTTAATGTTTCAAAATTCCATACAAGTTCATGAACTTCATTTTTTTGTAAAATTTTTTGACTGTGCTTTTCTTTACAATGATTCAACCACTCATCTTCTCTTCCGATCCATGAACAATCATGCCAAATTCTTCCCATAAAGCAACTTGTCTTTTTGTAAATGCATTTCTCCTCATGCCATTTCATTAACTCCATTGGTAGACGTACATTACAGCCATTGCGTAAATTTTTGCATGGAAATTGAAATTTCTGAGACATGCGTTCTAAAGTGTAAGATCTCATGTCGGTCATTTCTTTGGAACAAATTGGACAGACTGTTAATGAAAAATGACAAAGACGGCAAATGCTATGGCCCGAAGCACATAAGAAAATTGGTGGTTGTAATCTCATAGTACAACCAGGACATCTCAAATCGCATAATAACTAAGAAAATAAGAATTTTACAATTGAATATAGTAGAATTTGAATTTTTACCTGATCATAATGTTTTAGAGAGACTGTTGATTGACTACTGCATAGTGCTTCCTTCTCTTTATTTTCAGAATCTTCAGAAGGTTTCTTCTCGTTTTGTCTTAAAAGTTTCATTTCGATTTCATGACTTTCAATCTCTTTAACTTTATCCTGTAGAACTTTGGAATTCATTTTTTTTTTCAGTGTAAGATTCTTCAACGTTTGAATAAAGACTGATAGCGATTTATTCAATATATCGTTATCAATATCTTTTGTTTCATGGATGTATAAGTACACGATAGATAACGAAGTCAATTAATGAGATAAGACATGTGCGTAAATTTATATCAATGAAAAGAAAATGTTTTTTATTCTTGCTCAAATGCTAAATTTTTTTCGTTCTTCTGTCAATTTGTAACAATTTTATTCCTTATAAAAGAATGCTTGCAGCAAATTTATTTTTTTTTGATAATGAAATTATAGTTAGTTATACATAGTATATAGTGTTTGTATGTGTGACCTAATGCAAAACTTTCATTTTTGCTTTACTTCTTGTCCTTTAATGAAGAAAGATCTTTAATAAATCAAAGATTTCAAACATATGAATTTAGTCAATTAAAAAAAAATTGAAAAAGTTAATTAGAAAAGATACATGAATGAATGACACTGTATTACAGAGATCATCAAATTAACATGATTCGTATGTATTTTTTGACTCTTATTAAAATCAATTGAAATTAACATTTTTTAAAGAACGTTCTTTCACTTTCTAGATTCATAATTTCTTCACTTTTGTGTCTGGTGATATTAATGTTACTAAAGCATTTTAATTTTATTCTCAAATTTTCAGCATACAAAAATAATTTTAATAGACCAATTAGCATACTCATATTTTTCTATAAAACATTTTTTCTCTCTGTATTTTTAAGTCGGTGCCAAATTTATACTAAAATATTTTTTTTTAATTTCCTCAATTTTTTAATTTTTTTCTCCTTTTTTTAAAGTTTTGTTTAAATACTTTATTCTACAGATAGACTGCCACCGAGAAATAAAAAATCATAAAATTTATATGCTAAAATTAAAAAAAATGTTATCTTTTCTATAAATTGATCCATTATGTTGATAACGAGGTATTATTAGTTTATTTTGTCGCGAAAATGCTATCAACTTCCTAAATTGATTGAAAATGTATGACATTATTTTGAAAATTTTTTTCGATCAAACATTCTCATACCTCTCGCTTATGACTCTTTCTGACGATTAGAAATAGCTTAAAATGCTTTAAATATTTCTCATTAAAAGTGATTATTTATTTATACTTTGCAATATAAAAAGGAAAGAAATGTTCTACTACGTGTCTCGATTATCTGTGTATTTGTGAAATATATTTGTCGATCAATTTTCATTGTTCCTCATTCAAAATTAAATTTTATTGAAAAACTCTTTCAGAATGCAGTGTTATAAGACTATTCTTGCATAATCAGGTATCATTAAAATGGTTATTTTTCTTCATACATTTAAGTGTTTATTTCATTTGATTATTTAATAAAAGATGGTGAAGGAACACAAAAAAGAATTATAAAAAAGAACTTTTCTCTTATTTGATGGTGTGTAAAAATATTTATGGAGTAGATATTGATAAGTTATGAGGACTCACTCACTCTCTATCTGGCTGAATGTATCAATCTTTTTTCGAAGTAGGACACACTCTCTGTCTTGGCTTAGTTTAAATAATTTTTTGTGGATGACTGACTGAATGACTGATTTCAGAAATCACGAAACATCATACTATTAGGCTTAATTCTGCCGGAATCTCCTTCAGAAACGAAGCGCTTGCGACCACTGCAAAATATAAAACGAAAATGAATAAGTATAAAATGGAATGTTGATTTGGAAAATGGAAAATTGATGGATTCGTTATTTCAATATGCTTAATAATCATAAATCACGATGAATAAATATAATCCATTTATGAGAAATTTAACAATTTAAAGGATCAGGAAAGGCATATTTTTAAAATGTGCAATTTTCTATAATCAATATAGATTTATCATTCTAAAAATGTCTATTTATCCATGCAATGAAGTTCATTAAAATATTTTTGTGTGCAACAAGACAAACGCTGATCGTTTATTGATTTTTTCATTCGTTAAATTCTATTGTGAATAACTTTATCTTTAGATAAACCATATGCATAAGTGTGCAATATGTACGATGTAACAGTATAATGAAAAGAAAGAGATCAAAAATGAATATGTGTTTAAAGAACGTACACAAAATAGCCTCTGAAAATGTAATCAATTTAAAAAAAAGTCGCAAAAAAACATTTACATTTTTTCGTTTATCTTTTCTTTTTTTTAAAAGATGCCAAGATATATATTTTTGCGCATTATTTTGCAAATTTTTTTTCTTTAGACATTTCTAAGAAATTAACTAAAATTTTCAGAAAAATAAAATCTTATTCTTATCAATGCTGCGCAATCAAAAAATAAATAACATTGTGTACAAATAGTACGCAAAAAGTCAAATTATATGATAAGAAAAGGCAGGAAAATGTTCACATTTGATGCTTGGTAAATTTGTTAACTATGAAATATTAATGATAAGTATTAAATTAAAGATATCAATTATCAAGAGCACATGTTCAACTAAACACATCGAATAATTGTTATGAACGAATGAAAACATATTACACAATAACTACACTTTGCCGACGAAAAAATGCCGGCTTTGTTGTTATATTTTTTCTGTTTTCTTTCTACGTATTTGCAACTAGTGCATGTTTCATAATATTAGTGAGAAATAAAAATTAATGTCGGATGAATTGAAAGAGTATGAGAAAAAAATATTAGTAAATAAAAGTTAACTCACCGCGATGGCAAATTCTTAAGCATTTGATCGCCCAAAATGCCTAAATTGTAGCATCGTTGAACAAATCGTTCGAGTATAATGTAAGCTAGTGGGATGTCTAATGAGATATCTTGAATGTCATCATAGACACGTTGGAAGCCTTGCTCTATGACTTGAACGGTAACGATGCACGTTTGCTCAAGTGACTTCAATAATTTACCAATTGTTTCTTCAACTCCCTCATTGAGTGCTTCAAGAGTCATGATAACAGCCTACATTACAAGAATATTTTTAAATAAAAATCTATTATAAAAAATGTGTTTTAAAAAATACCTCATAAACCAATTCATGATGGAAATGAGGAACTTCTAGGGCAATAATGCAACGTTGAGCTTCTTCAATGTCACGAGACATTAGATATTCTTTAAGCAACAATTCCATTTGTTTGGTAATAGTTTTTACTGGTCGTAAACCTCCAGCAACACCCCATACATTATCAAGATGTGCCCAACCGTTATGGTTTGAAAGATGACCTAAAGAAAAATTAATAAATTAAATGAAATTTTAAATATAAATTCCAAATACTTACCCTCAGCATAATCTAATGCTTGTTGAGCTAATTCGTTGATTTGTCGACTAGCAGCTTCGACATCACCGTCTTCTACAGCAGCACCTCCATTCGCTTCGTGACCATTCTTTGGCGAATTGCGCTGGCCATTACTTGCAAGATTATGAACATACTTTGGAGCAAGACAATCATCAGCAACAGCGCGCGCAATGAAATTGCCAAGGAGATGTGGTGCATCTGGTGTATCGAGAATAAGATCAGGTAAATTAGCGAGCAACATGTCGAAGCCTCGCTCATAATCAGAAGCAATGAGGCATCTTCCATATAAATCTGAGAGAAGAACACTTGTCATTTCTCTGTGCGAATTCTTATGTTCTAATGCCATTTCAATGGCTTTACGAATAACAAGAGGACGTAATGCACCAGATTTCATATGCTCATCAATTTCAGTAGCGACTTCATGTGTATCGCCATTTTCAAAATATTCCAAAAGTGCAATTTCAAAATTCTTTAAGAACTCTTCCTCATTGTTCAGGTTGTTAGTACATACAATCTCTTTAAATTCAACATTTGAGAGATCTTCATCTTCATTGAAATTCGGGTCATTTTGATCTAATTCGTATTCTTCAAGTAATTCACTTCCCATTTTTCCCCAATTGCCTCTTCCACCGCCTGCTTTCTTTGTTAAACCACGACCATTTCCATTGCGAGAACGGCGTGAATTTTTCCAGCGTCGTTGAGGTGCAACAAAATTCGGAGCGCCGGCAACTCCTAATGCTCCTTCTTTGCTATTTTGTCTTCCTAAATTTTTCTTGCTCTTACGACGCAAAGCACGATGTTCTTCAACAGTCAGCGGTTTCTTCATCAAATTCTTTTCTCCATTATCCGCGACCTTTTCATTTTCGTCAGTCTCAATATTGTCACTAATATCACCATCACTTGATACTTCATTTAGCATCGCATCAACTTCGTACTTTTTGAACTCCATATTTCGTCTTTCACTCGTCTGCTTCCTTATTTCAAATAATTTATCGAATAGAACAAAACAATAAGAGAGAAAAATGTGTGTATGTTCTTTTTTCCCTTCTGTTCACTCACTTACTCGTGCTGCTGCTGTTGAATTGAGAAAACAACTTTCAGTTTCTTCGCACAAAGTATGTTTTATTTGTGTGAGTTGTTTTGAACTTGCTTGTTATTATTATTTAATATGTTATTCGCTCTTCATACACACACACACTTCGGCGGCTCGTTATTTCTTCTTCTCTCTATATATACTCGTGCTATTTGATTCGCTACTAAAAACCGTGTGTTTATTTTTACGCAGTTTTTTTACTCAAATCCTAATGATGAATTTTGATTCTAATTTCAGTTCAATATTCGAAAAACTTATGACTTTTTTTGGTTAAAGAACCGCTTGGATGTTCCAAAACGGTTCCTGTTTCAAGATGACACTTACAAATGCAATTTTCAGCTAATTTCTGCTAAAGATGTATTGCTACAAGTTTTTCTTTCTATGTCTGTCTACGTGCGGTGGCAAACGTCGTTTTGTTGTTGTAATTTGGGTCAAAAACAATCGGATATTTTTCCGATAAATGCTTGCTTTACGCAATTATCTTGATGATTTTCAATAAAATTCAATTCAACACTCAATAATCAATCAATTTTGATAGATTTCAATCAATTTTTAAACCTTCTGACTTGGTTTTCACCGAAATTTACTAAATACGCATTAAAACTCTCGAACCTTCAAAAGCAAAGTGTAGAAAAAGCAAAATATACACACATCAACTTGCAATAAGAAGAAAAAATAAAAATAACTCGTTTTTCCCATGCCTGGATTTTTTAAATTTATACCGTTACGTTATTGAATTTAAAAATCGTAAATGAATTTAATTATTGCACAATATTCTTTATTATTTTCTTGTAACATGCATGTTTTTTCTTAATTTGAGAGAAATCTAAAAACTAATGCTGTTAATATTCTTATATGATAACAGAAACATTCCATAAATTTGCAAAAGAAATCTGCTGTGCATATTTTTAATTATTTGTAGTCATTTGCTGAAATTGTGTCATAATGACAAAATAAATTAATTCAGTGGATAAAATCTATAAAATGTAAGAAAATAAAGTTGTTTAAAAACCATGCACATTTCTTTTAAAACTTTGTTCTTCACCATTGTCAATAACGTCCAATCAAAATTGATTAAACCGCAATTAAATTTCTCAATATTTATATTAATATCAAGAAATGCTTCATTCAATTTTGTGTAATGATGATTATATGCTTTTCTGACTGATGTATGAATGTCTTTTACCTAAAATGAAAAATAAAAATGAAATTTCTTTCAATGTAAAAATACTCTTTTACTTTTCTTTCAACAAGATCGCTTGTACCACAAATTTGAATCAAATTCAAATGCACAAAGAAAATGCAGAAAAGAAAAAAGATTAAGGATTTCATGTCTAAGAGATTTCCACCAATTTTGAAAGACAAAGTAAAGATAAGAATAATTAGTGAAATGACCATCTGCATGACTGTAACAAAAACTTGAGCTCCAACAGCATGGTTTACTGATCGAACATAATCATTAAATTTATCAGTAAATTCAATCAAGTCATCTAATTTCTTAATTGACCGTTTGTTAATTGATCTATTTGAAATATTTCTAAAATTAAAAAAGAAAAATTTAATGACAAATATTGAATAAATTGCATCATTTACCCAATTTCATTTTGAATTTTGTCAATTTTTTCATAAAATATAAAAGCGAGTATTGAAAAAAGTTCTAATGAGACATAATAACCAATATTTTGATATGATTTGAAAAGCATCAAATAAGGATCTGTTTGATAGTTAATTATTATATTTCCAATAACTACAATTAACCATTTTAGATTGTAAGAGAACCATACAGAATTTTTTCTATCATTTTTAACATTCAATTCATTTAGCTGGAAAATTTAAAATTCAATTAATCAAATTTGAATTTTATATATAAAATGAATGTTTTCATACTTCTGTTTCAATCATTTTGATTTCCTTGAGGCACAAAAAAATTTTCTTCTGCATAAAAAGCGTCACTATTAAAATGATGAATTCTGTGATAACGCATGTGACCGAACCAATGATCGATATTATGCTTAAAATTTTTGAACTTGAGTTATTAAATTCGTTTCCGTTTTCAAATGTGGTGAGAATTTCATAAAAATTTGCAAAGAGTTTCAAAAGATAACAAAAGATACCAAAAATGGATATTTGAAAACTTTTTGTACCGATTTTAAATAGCAAAAAGCCAAAAAGTTGATTAAAGAACAATGCTGTGTAAGAAAAATCGAACTGTTCAAACAACATTTTGAATGAAAATGAAATAGAAATGTTATTGAAAAATAAACAGTAATTCAATTAGGTAATATAGATATGTATTAATTATTTTAAGTGGTTTTTATTGATTAAAAGATTGTACATACATGCATTATGATATTTTATAATAGAAAAATAAAAAAAAGAAATTTATGAAGAAATTCGTCATATTTTCAGTATTTGTTGAGCATTTGTTGAAATTGCGACATTGTAACTAAATAAATAATTTCTGTAGATAAAATCTAAATGATTTGTTTGAAAAAATTTAATTATTAATGAATCATCAAAATTAAGTTTTATACCATTTTCATTAGATTCCAATCGAAGTCGATTAATCCACAATTATATTTTGTGACATCTAAAGTTACATCCAAACAAATTAAATTATCTTCGATTGGTTTTGAATTGTAAATTTTTCTCAAAACTCGATGAATTTTCCTTATCTCATAGCCAGTTAATTCTCCAATTAAAGAAATTTGAAAGCTCTCAAAATGAATGTAGAAAACTGTTAAGAATGTTTGCGACATATCTAAAACTGGAATATTATCGGAAGCTACGGAAAAAATGAAGATCAAAATCACTCCAAAAAGTAGTAACATAAAAATTGTTGCCAAAACTTGAATACTGAATGCTTTGTTTATTGATTTGATTATTTTAAGAATTCTGTTTGGAATTTTCAACAGATTTTCATTAATTTTCATTTGATAATTTTTGCTTTTTTGAATTTTTCTGTTAATTGGTTTAGAATAAGTATGCTAAAAATGTAATGAATAAAAATTTTTACTTACTCCAAATGACATCGAAAATGTGAAATTTTTAAATAAAATATCCAAGTTATCGTGATGTAAATTTCTGCAGTTGCATAAACAGTTAGAATTGAGTAATAATTTAAGCTTTGCATTACAACATCTTTACTTCCTATTGTGATAAGAGCTTGAATTAGAATCTTTAAAATCCATGAAACAATTATAGGTCAAAAATCACAAAAGTCATTTTCCTCTACTCCTAGAGTTTTTATCTGTAATTTTTTTTTTAATTTTTATGATATTTGAAACAAAAAAATAAAAATTTCAAACCTCAATATCAAAATTTTCAACACATTTAAAAACATGAAAAATTCTCTTGCTAAATATAAAATTCATGAGTAAAATGAAATTTTTTACGAAAATTGCTGTTACAACAGCAATTATGAATGAATAAGATAAAATTTTTGATTTAAACACTTCAGAAGTTGTATCAGTATTCAAATTTTTGAGACCAATGAAAGTAAATTGCCCTAAAGCAGAAATAAAATTGATAATGAAAAAGAAAACACCAATGCAAGAAAATTTA
The DNA here is from genome assembly GCA_018290095.1 of Polypedilum vanderplanki. Classification (NCBI taxonomy): domain Eukaryota; kingdom Metazoa; phylum Arthropoda; class Insecta; order Diptera; family Chironomidae; genus Polypedilum; species Polypedilum vanderplanki. The sequence continues at coordinate 21,972,221 of CM031379.1, read as the reverse complement.
AAATATTCTGAGGGATATTTGAATGTAATAAATCCAAATATTTTTGAATATTTTGAAATTATTGATAATAGAGTAGACAGAGATATTTTTCTAGTTTTCTTCATGCTTTATTGATTCAAACTAAACTGATAAAACATTTTTATTTTTCATTTTTATTAAACATTTGTTGAAATTGAGTCATTGTAACCAAATAAATTACTTCCGTTGATAAAATCTAATTGAAAGAGTAATTTAATTAAGAAATTATTTTTTTTACATAAGGCTTTTCATACCATTTTCATTAAACTCCAGTCAAAATCAAATAAACCACAGTTGTACTTAATAATATCCAAATTAACATCTAAACAAACCAAATTTTCCTCGTGAGGTTTAGAATTATAAATTTTTCTTAAAACTCCATGGACATTTTTAATTTCATGAATTGTTTGTGAAGCAATTAAAGAAATTTGAAAAGTCACAAAATGTATGTAGAAAACTGCAGAAATCATGTTTGATGGTTGAAAAAATGGAATGCTATCATCTCTTATTGAGTAAAGAAAGATAAAAATTATGCCACTAAGAAGAAGCATAAGAATTTTAGCAAGAATTTGAACACTAAAAGCTCTATTAATTGCACGTATTAATTTGAGAATTGTATTGGGAATTTTCAATATATCATTCATATTAACTTTTTTATTAGTTTCACGAATTTGACTAAAAATAAATATAAAAAGAATAAAATGGTTAGAGAAAGCTTTTGGTAATACTTACTATAAATATTTTTTAAAAAGTTGAATTTTTTTATAAACTGCATAAATTACTGCAGTATAAAGCTCGGCTGTCATGTAAATTGAAATTATCATGTAATAAGAAACAAAATAGTCTGGAAATCTTGAATTTACAAATACTATAGCAAAAAGAATTGATACTTTCATGAACCAAAGTATCATCAGTGGTAAAAAATCAATAAAATCATTTCCATGAATTCCTATTCGATTGAGCTAAAATTAAAATACATTAATGTGAATCAAAATTTTTATTTTAACTTATAAGTTTTTACCTCTTCGTTAAACTTTTCAATATCTTTTATAACTTGAAATATTTTATTACTCAAAATCAAATTCATAATTGAATTAAAAATTTTCAATGTTGCACCGCAAATCATTACAGTAAAAAGTGAAATTAAAAATATTTTAAGAGTAGAAGTTTCAGTAAATTTTGCTGAGACGTCGTGGAAATTTTTTAAAAATATATAAAGTTGCCCTAAAGACACTAAAAAATTGAAAAGAAAAGTAAGAATTCCAAAAATTGCCGTTTTAAAAGTTTTTGCAGGATAAGCAAACGTTGTAAAACCCAAAAATTTTGAAAATTTTAAAATAATAGAAAATAAAGTTATGATTGTAAAATTTTTGACAACTTTCATTTTGACTCTTTTATGAATTAAATTTGAAATAAAACTAAAAATAATAAACAATTAGGAATAATTGAGACATTCATATAATTAACAATTGAATTTATTTAATAATTACTCGATTATCATACAAGTTTATGTATGGTATTAGTAAAATTGTTTGAATTATTGACAATCATAAAATATTAAAATGAATTCCACAAATATTTAAATTATTAAATTGAGTAATTGATATGATTGAGTAAAGCATAAGCTGAAAATGAAAAATTCATGACACGAAGAAATGATTCTAGATTAATATGGAAAATTTTAACTGCCATGAGTTTGTTTGGTCTTTTAAAGCATTCTTGTGTGATTTTCAAGTTTTCTCTCAAATTTTTATCTCCTTTAATCCAATCAACTTCATAAAAAATATCTTTAATAAAATTTTGTGATGCATACTCGATGTTACTTCCTAGATAACAAGGAATAAAAAATTTACAAGACATGATGACTAAGAAGCTGAAAATTCCGATAATTGTGTCGCGTGAAGTGTTCTAAAATTTTATAATTTAAAAAAAAACAAACGTTATTAGGACTTTAAGTTTATACCTCATTTATCATATATACAACTAAAATTACACATCCAATTGCCATACTCATTCCTCTCATTAGTGCAATGTTTGAGAAAATTTCATTAAATTCTTTGAAATAACTGTAATGAAATTTTTACTAAAAATATAAATACAAAATTTTTTAAGTACTCACTTCAAATATTCATTATATAATTTATGAATTTCTTTTAAATTAAATTTCTTCAATAAATCGCTTATAACTTTTGAGTAACTTTCAAACATAAAAAAATTGTAAAAAACTAAAACATCCATAGTAAAAGATACAAGAGCACCATAAATTATGAACCAGCTTTGAAATAACCAAAATCCAATGAAAGAAAGAAAATCACTTGGAATTCTCACAGCAATATTTGAATTTCCTGTAATTAAGAGCCTAATCGGTAAAATTAGGCTTGTAAAAGTGACATGAATAAGTAAAACTTTGTTGATTCTCATCGCTAAAGCTTTTCCTTTAATAAAATGAATTTTGTCATTGTGCTTGAACATAAATTCACTCCAATAAACTATCATTTCCTTAATTTTCTGACTTTTCATTGCAATATAAACCATTTCTGTGATTTTTAATGTCGATATTAAAAGAAATTCCATTCGTGCTTTCAATACACCTTTGTGATCACTCATTATTGCAATAATAACTGCATAACATGTGTTATAAATGTACATCAAAAGCATTAAAAATGCTATAAATTTCTGATAAAATTTCAAATCTCTTGTGTTAAATCCCAAAAGATTGAAAATTTTCCAAAAATACTTGAAAAAGACTTCTTCGTTCAACATTTCAAACACTTTTGAAGCGTATGTATAATTTTTCTTTAAAAAACCTAAAAATATTTTAATAATTCAAAGATTTTAAATATTTGAACTAATGTGTCTCGTATCATAGACTAAAAATTTCAATTTTAGAAATAATGTATAGATATTTACAATAGTAAATTTTATTCTTTTCTTTCAGTAGAAACATAATTTATTGATCAAATAAAAATTCATTTTAAATTGAATATTAGTTCTAGGGTTCGGCACTTGCATACATACTTGACTGGTATGCGCATAGTAACTTGACAAAATACATGCAAGTTGACTTACAAAAATTCTCTCTGATTCATTCAAATTTTATTTAATTTGGTTAAAATTTTGCAAACCTAATAATAATTAACTTTCATATAAGTTTGCAAAATTTCAACGAAATTTAATAAATTGGGAATGAATTAGAGACATTTTATGTAAGTCAACTTGCATACATATAGTCAAGTTACTATGCGTATATCAGTCAAGTATGTATGCAAGTGCCAAACCCTACAAAAAATTCTATGAAATATAGATTTAAAATTTAAAAAAGAAACAATGCATTTTTCTTTCTCTGTTAGCAAACTCCTTATATGTATATTGATAAGAGAGAATTAAGACTATTTATTTACAAATACAAATGTTTTTTAAATGTCTATAAGCGATATCTTGAGCTACTAATGAGCTGAATTATATGTTTTTGATTACAGAATGAATGAATTTGATGGTGAGAAAGAGAATGTGTATTTATTATTTCGCAATTTCTACTACTCGACATACACTTGTAGAATTATTGTCGCTCGCTCTCATAAGAGCTTCTTTATTATTTTTCGTTTTACTCAAATTAGTTTGTAATTTAATTTAGATGCGAATGGTCGCATCGTTAATCGGATGCAAAATATTATAGTCACATGGTCATAATTGAGAAATTAAAGAGAGCAATATAGTGATTGTGAGAGAATAATATAAGTACATAATTTGTGTGCAATTGATAAAAATAATTGAATAGAAATATTGAAAAAGTGAGAATGGACAAAAAGGTGAATAAATTATCAAAAATTGTAAAATTAAAAGTTTTGAAAGGTCAAAAAATTGATTATCAAAATACTCGTAAAACCCCCCAGTTCACCGTCATACAATTTTTATTACTTAAAAATAGATTTTTTGTTATCAAAATAATTTTTTTTTCTTTAAATCGAGCGATGTCGATCGTTTTGTTTTGATAGAATGCGAAATACATATGTTTAATAATAATTTTACAAAATCTTACACAAAGAATCTTTGTTTTAATGATGATTCAAAAGAATTTTTATAACGCCAACTACTTAGTCAATACTCAAGTGCATGGAATCATAAATTTCTATTTCAACAGCCGAGTTATCGGATTTTATCAAATCTTGGTTGGAAACAGCAATTGATTGGGCTTTTACGAAATTGAACTTTATGATAAGAAAAAAATTAATTTTTTAAATCTAATGATAGCGCGCGCCAAATGTATGTGGCCTATATTGTTAATGTGTAATACAGTGATAAATATGAAATTTATATCATTCAATGCGCATTATATTTATGTAGTTTTTTAATCTATTTTAAATTTTTAATGAATTTTTTTAAAATATTTTTTCTCTACATTCATCATTAAATAAACAAAATAGACTGATAAAGATGTGAAGCATGAAGAGGAGGCGGTTAAATTGAATATAGATAATGCAAATAACAAAGACGATGTAATAGACTTCAATCAGTTACCTCCTGCTCCTGATGGCGGTGAGTTTGTGATCATTCACTTTGCTGATCAATCATTAATGAATAATTTTTTTTATTTAATAGGCTACGGATGGGTTAGTTCAATAACATGCAATATGATTACATTTTCACTTTTTTCCCTTGAAATATTTTTCACATGAAAATTTTAAAAATAATCACAGGTTATTGTGCTTGCATCTTTTGTTTGCAATTGTATTGTTGACGGAATCGTATATTCATTTGGAATTTTCCTCGATAATTTTTCATCGTACTTTGGTGTAGGAAAAGGAACAATGGCATGGGCAGGAAGTCTTCTTAGTGGTGTTTATATGTGCGTAGGTGAGAAATTTTAAAATTTTTCTTTAATTTTTCATCGTTATTTTTTTACGAATATTTTTAGGTCCAATTGTGTCAGCTTTAGCGAATAAATATGGATGTCGTGCGGTTTGCATTGCAGGAAGTATTTTAGGAGCAATTGCATTTACATTGTCAACGCTCTGTACAAGTGTGTCATCATTCTTTGTTGTCTATGGATTAATAGGAGGCACTGCATTTGGTTTAATTTATTTGCCTGCAATTGTTTTTGTTGGATATTATTTTGATAAAAAACGATCATTAGCGACTGGAATTGCTGTTTGCGGAAGTGGATTTGGTGCATTTATTTTTGGTCAAGTTGCACCATTTTTATTAAATAATCTAGGTGGATGGAAATCTGCAAATCTTGTACTTGCTTGCATTATTTTGACATGCTTTATTTGTGGAGGTAATTTAAATTATCAAAAATTCAATTGTAAAAACTTAAATTGCTAAAATTTTTATCTAGCTTTGATGAAACCTCTAAAATGGCCAGACAATATGACTGTAGCTCAAATGAAACCACTAAATTTGGATCCAGGCGTACATTCAAATTTAAATATCGATAAACTTGATAAAAACTCAGCAGCACTTCCAACAATTGTCGAAACAAAAACAGATGGATCTTGTTGTAATCGTGAAATGGCAGAAATAAAGATAGAAAATAAGCACAGAGGTCGATTGAATTCTGATTCAAATATTGATCGATTAAGACGAAGAAAAGGGTCAGAAACTGGTTCAGTAAAAGCTTCACGCGGTGAACTTGATAAAAATGTGCCTGTTCTTATCCGTAAAGACATTTTCTATTCTGGTTCAGTTCAAAATTTAAAAGAATTCCAATCACAAAGATCATTAGCCGCTTATCGCAATTCAGTTGCATCACTGAATCGAGGAGGAAGTACTTTGGTAGTAAATAATAATAACATTGTCGATGAAACAGATTCACAGGGATGTAGCGCTGTTTTGAAATCATTAATGGATATAAGTCTTTTGAAAGATCCAACATTTATGCTATTGGCAGTTTCAAATTTATTTGGGTAAGAAATTTTGTGAAACTTATAAATTCAAAAACTTTTTATTAATCCTTTTTTAAATGACAGAATGGCTGCATTATTTGTACCATTCTTCTTCATTGTTGATTCAGCTACAAAAGAAGGAATTGAAAATCCTACATCATTAATTTCAATCATTGGACTTACAAATACTTTCGGTCGTATTGCTTGCGGTTATGTTGCTGATTTTCCTTCAGTTAATTCTCTCTTCCTCAATAATATATGCTTATGTTTATGTGCTATTTCTCTTGCTATCATTCCATTTCTTCACACTTTTGCAACCTACATGGGAGCTGCAGTTCTATTTGGTGTCGGTTTAGGTAAGTTTTATTTTCAAATTTATTTAAGAATCAATTAGGAAATTTCATTTTTTTGATAGCTGGTTACATGTCACTTACCTCAATTATTCTTGTCGATCTTCTTGGACTTGATAAACTAACAAATGCATTTGGTCTTTTGATTTTATTCCGTGGTACGGCTGCTATTTTTGGTGCTCCACTTATAGGATTAATCTACGATTCAACAAAATCTTATGCAATTTCATTCTATGCAGCAGGTGGATTGTTTGCTCTTGCTGCTGTTTTCAGTTTTCTGGCGCCAATCGCTGCAAAATTCAAAAAACGATAAGTGAACCAAATTTTATTACTTTAATATTTTTCCATAAATGTTTAGAAAGTTTAGATTTTTTTACCAAAAATAAAATTAATATTTGACAAACAAAATAAATGCTTATGACAATGAAATTATATATGATAGTACTATAATTGATTAAAATTATTTTCTCATTTTATCATTCACAATTGTGTTGTTGAAGAGTGTTGATTTCAAAATGAAAATTTTATTCACTTTGATGACATTTTGCTTGATTATTTTGACAGTCGTAAGTATAAAAGTAAGAAAACGTTTGGGAAAATTCCGGGAATTTTTTAATTTTTAGTTTTCACTGAATATTCCAAAAGAAGCTGGTTTAATTTCAAATATGCCGAGTGTTCGAGAGTGCAATGGTAGAAATGGAACAACAATTGCTCCTACAATAAGATTAGCAAATACTACCGGATAAAAATTATGGTGACAATTCTTATATATTACAATGACTTATGGCTTTTTATTTGAATAAAAATTTACAAATAAATTTGCACTTGCACTTTCAATGACAAAAAAAATTCTTCTTTATTTTCCTAAATTGTTTTTTAATTTAATATTTTTATGAGAAAAGAATGAGTTATTAATTCAAATTCAATCAGTAAAATAATACCACCATTTGAAGTTTGCTTAAATGCAGTAAAATTAAAATTGCATAAAATTAATTTTTGTTTCAACAAATGTTTATCATAATATTAAATAATTTTCAAGCAATTTAATTCTTTCATTGAAACAAAAAAAAATATTACAATTTATTTTCCATAAAAAGTTGTGACAATCATTGATTATTATAAAAACTAAACAAATTTTGACTATAAAAGTGTTGATTTATTGAAACTTTTGCTTCAGTTGTGAAAATATAGAGACAGTGATGGATCAAAAATTTGGAAGAAAAATTTTATGTTCGCTTTTTGCCTTTTGTGTTCTATTGATTGCTATCAATGCAGCACCACATTTTGGTAAGAATAAATATTGTTTCTTTAGAAACTTGAAGCTAATTACAACGAAAATTTTTAAAATCAATTTGACTGTTAATTTTGAAATTAAAATTTTTTATTTTAGGTCATTCAAGAGAAAGATTTGGAGGTTTCGGCGCATTTGGAAATTTTTTTTACGGAAACACATTAGCAGCTTATGGATTGACAATTTTACCAAATGGAAGCATTTACAGTAACTTCACAGGTGGAATTCTTTCTGGGATTGTTGCTTCCAACATTTCAAATGCAAACTTTGCAACAAATCCAGCAATTGATATTCGTACAGGTGCCACAATTGGTTGAGTAATTTTTGATCTAATTTATCACACTTGTTCTTTATGGCATTTAATAAAATTAACCTTGAATTATCGAATTATTTTTTTTATTTATGCATCAAAAAAACAAAAACAGCTGATTGAAGCTTTTTTAATTTTTATAAAAGCTTTGGGAGAGTTTCTCTCTCGCTCTCTTGAAAAACTTGAGTTGATTATGCGAGACATAAAATAAATTTACCACAAACAAATCAGTATTGCACCGCTGTTGAATTGAATCGCAAGCAAATTTTAAAAATGTTGTTTTTTTAACAAAATTGATTTTTAAAAATTGAAAAAAAGAATTTAAAAATAAATTGTAAAAGAATAAAAAGAATTTTAAGTGCAAAACAAGGAAATTAAATATTATTTTAAAGAAATAAAAAATAATTGTGTGAAAAATTATAAAGTGCAATTTTATGTGTTTGAGGAAAAAAATATTAAGGAACAAATTTTTTTGAGAAATAAATACACTTAAGACTAAAGCGGCAATTTTTGTTTTCAAGTCTTTTGTCCAAGACAGCATTACAGTCCAAGGTTAGTTGTTTGCAATAAATAAAACAAAATTTTAATTGCGATTGACCAAAATAATGCGATTTTATTTGATGGAAAGTTTTTATTCGCAGACAAGTAATTTGATTAGAGAGAGAAAAAAATTTAATTTTGAAATGTCACAGAAACATAAGAAAATTATTGAAGTGTTGAAAATCGCCTTGATATTGTTTAGAAACTTATGAAGCATAAAAATAGCAAGCAGCTAAAGAGTGAGTGGCCTGCAATTTAACTTTGATTTTGAAAAGTGCACATATCTAATTAAAATTACATGTTGCTTAGAAAAAAACGACTTTTTGCAATATTTAGAAGATAAAAAGAAGTAGTAAGTGAGAGCTTAATCGAAACAGAAAAATCGTTGGCCAATCCTATTTCATTCACCTTATTTGTGTGCCTTTTGCTTTTGTTTTCTTTTTTCCTCGCTTTTAAACTTGCCACAACTAGCCTCCTAAAAATACAGCACCAGAATCGTGCTTTCTTGAGCTTTACAATTTTATTTAGTCAATGAGTCATAATCAAGGTAAAGAAACTCTTATTATTCTTTAAAATAATGAGATGTAAAGAAAGGGAAACTTGATTTTTTGATCAATTAATATAATTTTGTGTTAAATTTGGATTTTTGAAATTTTTTCTTAACACTTGCAAAATATGATAGTAGAAAATTATCAATTTTACAAGGAATTTAGCTATAAAACACCTACCGATTTCAATTCTAAATTTTATATTCTATTTACTTAGTAAAAATCTAAAGTTTAATCTGCTTTTTAACAAAGTTTCAAAGCACTTTTATCTTGTTTACAATTTTACTTATTAAAACTTCACTTTATTCTATGAAATAACTTAAACTTATTTTTATTTTATGAAATAAAATATTTATAATGCTTTCACTTTGAAAACTAAAATAAGAATGAACTTGAACTTAAACAAAAATGAACTCAACTTAATACTTAACAATTTAAAATATAAAAGACGGTTATTGTTGAACTCCAATACCCCCCCTCAACAATAACTTACAACTTGATATTGAACTTAAACATAAGTTAGTAAATAGGGGAATACTGGCCCCTTACTCCAGGTTAATTAATCCTGCCGCTTCACGTAATTGCTTCAATTTGATTCCTCCTAGCGCCTTCGTCAACATGTCCGCGATATTGTCTTCAGCTGGAACATACTTAATTTGGATTACTCCCTTCTCTTTGACTTCCTTTATAAAGTGATACCGAGTCGCAATATGTTTTGTAGCATTACTAAACTTATGGCTGTCCACCATCTTAATTGCGCTCTGGTTATCAGCTTTAACTTCAATTGGAAACTTGATATCGATCTTAAAGTCTTCACAAAGATTCTTAAGCCAGAGAACTTCTTGAGTTGCTTCAGTTAGTGCAATATATTCTGCTTCAGTTGATGATAGAGAGACAGAAACTTGCTTTCTGCAAGCCCAGCTTACAGCTCTACCAAACACAAAACCAATATGGCCAGAGTTGGACTTTCTGTCTCTTCTATCCTCCGCCCAATTGGCATCAGAATAGAACTTGATTACTTCATTTGGATCTTGACTACTTAATCTTAAACTTAAGCTTCTTGTTGAATTCAAATATCTTATAATTCTTTTAACTTAATTTAGATCAGTTCTTGATGGCGACACAACTTTCTGACTTAAAATTGAAACACTTGATGAAATGTCTGGTCTTGAATTAGTACTAACATATAGAAGCATACCAATTAGCTTTCTATATTCCTTATTATCTTCAAGTAGGACTTCAAGCTTGTAATAACCTACATCCAGTGGAATCTTTGATGGCTTTGCATCACTTAAACTTGCTTCAGAGACAATCTTCTTAATATAATTTTCTTGATTTATGAAGAAGTTTCCTTCTTCGTCTTGATTTATAGCAATTCCTAAGAAGAACTTCACAGTGCCTAAGTCTTTAACTTGAAAGTGCTTACTTAATGTTGCTTGAGTTTGACTTATTATCTCGAGATCAGAGCCAGCAATAAGTATATCATCGACATGGATGATCAAATAACATGATTTGTTATCTAAATTCTTAATATAGAAACACATATCAGCTTGACTTTGGATAAATCCATCATGAATTAGTACTTGATGTATTGTCTGATTCCAGACCCTTGCTGCTTGCTTGAGACCATATAAACTTTTCTTCAATCTGAGTACTTGATTATTAATTTCGTAACCCGGAGGTTGCTTCAAGTAGATTTCTTCCTTAAGTTCTCCATTTAGAAAAGCAGTCTTAATATCGAATTGCTTAACATAGTATTTTCTTCTTCCACTAACTGCAAGTAGTAGTCGAAATGTACTTGATCTTGTAACTGGGGCAAATACTTCGTCATAGTCCTCACCATACTTCTGACTATAACCTTGAGCTACAAGTCTGGCTTTATACTCAATAATGTTTCCTTCTTGATCTTCCTTCTTTTTGAAAACCCATTTGGATCCTACAGCTTTTCTTCCTGCTGGCAAATCAACCAAGCACCATGCGTCATTATCGCATAGTGACTTGATTTCTTGATCCATAGCTGCGATCCACTTATCTTTATCTTCACTTTGAATTGCTTGCTTATATGTTCTTGGTTCTGAGTTGATACTTAAATACTTGATATAATTCGTAGTCTTTTAGATGAGATGGCAGTTTACCTGCTGTCACTCTTCCAGATCTACGAACTTCATCTTCAATTTGAATTACTTCAGGTTCTTGAATTGGTAATTGTTCTTGTTCTTCCATAGCATCATGAAATTCTTCATCTATATCTTTTTCTTCATTTTGATTTGGTTCTTCTTGATTTGCATTGATGCCTTGATTTTGTATCTGTTCTTCAGGCGGAGTTAACTCAAATAAATCTTCAGGATCAAATTGAAGATTTTCTTTACTTAATTCTGGTTTCTTGATTATGGTTTCTTCATGTTGAATGTCTTCCTTTGTATCTTCATTTTGTATATTATCACTTGACTCTTCAATTTGATAATCTTTAATTACTTGATCTTTAATTGGATTTCTTCCTATGTTGTATTTATCAATAAACACAACCTCACGATGTATTCTTACTGTTCTTGAAACTGGTTCATATACTCGATAACCTTTAGCTTGATTGTCATGACCAACATACTTTCCTTTCTTTGCTTTAGGATCTAATTTCTTGCGAACTTGATCTGGGATCATGACATAAACATCACATCCGAAAATGTGAAAGTCTTTGAATCTTTGTTCTTTCTTATAGTATACTTCATACGGAGTCTGAGTTCTTGATTTTGATATTAATCTATTCTGATTATAGCAAGCTTCATTAACTGCCTCGGTCCACAAGAACTTTGGCAGCTTGGAATCGAATAACATTGTTCTTGCAGCTTCCATCAGAGTACGATTCTTCCTTTCTGCTATGCCATTTTGTTCAGGTGCATAGCCAACAGTGGATTGGAACTTAATGCCTTCAGATCGTAAATGATCTTGCAATCTTGAATTAGTATATTCAGTACCACGATCACTTCTGAATATCTTCATTTTTCTTCCAAACTTAACTTTGATAGACTCAATATACTCAATAACTTTAGTTGGGACTTCACTCTTTTCTTTCATGAAACTTACTTCAGTGTATCCACTATATACTTCAATGAATGTGATGAAATATCTTGATCCTTGAATTGATTTTACTTGCATTGGTCCACAAACATCACTTACAACTAAATCTAGAAACTCTTCAGGCTTACTAGCTTCCTTTGGAAAACTTTTTCTTGCTAACTTTCCCTTAATACAGGGTTCACATACATCAATGCACTTGCAATCCTTAAATCTGAGTCCTTTTTCTTTTAATCTTTTAATGTCATCTAAATTTCGATGACTTAACATACGGTGCCACTGATGAATGCAAAATGAATCTTCATTATGGAACAATAAACTGTAATCTTGATTACTTAAACTAGTAATTGAATAAAGGTAATTCATTTTTATCTCGATTCTTAAGTCTTGTTTTATTATTTCACATTTTTCATTCTTGAACTTTATTTCGTAACCATCTATTGCCAATTTATATACAGAGATTAAATTGCTGAAATTCTTGTTACTAAAATATAATGTATCTTTTAAAAGTATTTTAACTAATCTTCCTTCTTCATCTTGAACTATTATTTCAGCATCTCCAATACCTTGAGGCTTCAATTTGTAACCATTGGCAATCACTACAACTTGATCTGTTTCTCTAATAAATTTAAATAAACTTAAATTAGTACATACATGTTTACTCGCTCCACTATCAACATACCACTCATCCATTGAGTCATCTTTAATCGACTTCAAAGCATCGTTCTTAGCTTTGGAAATAACTCTTTCTTCTAATTCTCTTTGTCTTTGTGCTTTTTCTCTGTTATACTTTAGCTTTAAACAATTTTTCTCGACATGACCCAAATTTTTACAATAGTTGCAAACTAAATTCTTATGAGGATTGAAATTTGCTTGAGCGGATGATTCACTTGTTTTAGAATTTCTTTCAACTGAGCTAGTATTCTTGCGAGATTGCAACACTTTTTTCTTCTCATAGTCTTCCAATAGCAATGATCTCACATTGGCCAATTTTAATCGACTCTCTTCCCAAGCTTCAATTCCAGTAACTACTGATGCATACTCAGTATTTAAACTTGCTAGTACCCAACTAACTTGCATATCTTCATCCATATTGCTACCTAAAGCTGCTAATTCATCAAACATATTCAACATTTGGTTAAGATGTTCACGCATTGAGCCACCAAGAGGCAATTGAAAATGGAATAACTTCTTGTACAATCTTATTTTGCAGGCAACACTTGAATTCTGAAACTCTTCTTGTAATATCTTCCATGCTTCTTTTGCAGTGGTAGCTTTCTTGATGTGAATAATTATGGAATTAGACACAGTTAAAATAATATAGTTTAATGCAGTTAAATTGTCTTTTTCCCATCCTTCCAATTCCTCATCTTCAATTGGTTTATCTTTCTCAATTGTATAATATACTTTCTTTTCTAGTAACAGAGCTTTCATCTTGAAACTCCAGATGGAATAGTTCTCATTTGTTAATTTATCTATCAAATTTAAAGACTTTTCTATCTTGTAATCGTCCATTCTGGATCTTTATTTTGGCGCGAAAAAAAAATATTTTTGTTTCTTTCTTTCTTTCTTTTGTAGTACTTTTACTTAATATTGATATCTTATAGTTAAAGAAGAATCACTGGGCACGTAACCTATTAAAACTTCACTTTATTCTATGAAATAACTTAAACTTATTTTTATTTTATGAAATAAATTATTTACAATGCTTTCACTTTGAAAACTAAAATAAGAATGAACTTGAACTTAAACAAAAATGAACTCAACTTAATACTTAACAATTTAAAATATAAAAGACGGTTATTGTTGAACTCCAATATTACTACTTGTGTATTCTTTCATATTTTCTAAATGACTTCTTAACGAACGAGTGCTAATATTGCAAGACGATAAACAGCATGTTTAAATGATCTGTTAATTGCAATTCACTCTTAGTACAATTAATGATATAGCAGGAAGAGTATTTTTATTGCATTTTAACTGATAATGAATGCATGAGTTCTTAAGCAATTATTCGGTCAGTAGCATGTTATTTAAATTGAAATGAATTGAGTAAGGGCAAGAGCAAGCATGAGCATGAACACAATCCAAAAATTCATCTATATTATTGATCTCGAGAACGATAATTTTCAAAAACCCATTCAGTACAGCACAGACAAGGACAATTATTTCTCAATTGTAAGCTTCACGACCGTTTTACTATGGAATTTTTATTGGAGCGGTCAAGAAGAATGTGTAATTTAATTGGCTCCTATCGATACTGTGTTTTTTGAGGAAATTATAATTTAAATTTTTTCAGCTTATTGTTCCTTCTATTTTATTCTTGCTATGAGCCGACCACTGCTGTTTACTTGCTTGCTTGCCTATGAATATTTATGTATGAATTTGAACCATATTAAATCATTGCGATTGCTGCTGCTGTTGATTTTTTGCAAAAGGTGTGTCATTTTTTTTCGCAGATTCGACATTAACAAGATTAGCTTTAAAGTTTAAACTGCCTACAACTGCTGCTTATTTGAGAATTAGATATTTTAGTCACACTCAATGAAAACAGAGAAAAATTGCTCTTAAAAAATAATTTATGCAGTTATGCGCCGGATTTAGATGCTTCATTGTGTTTTATGACTTTTTTTTCTCGTCCGCATTAAAATTTCAATTTAAACCTGAACTTCAAAAGAAGAACGAGAGAAAAATAAAATTTTGTTTTTGAGAAAAACAATGGAAATGATGTGAGAAAATAATCATGTCAATTAAGAGATGAGCTTATTTGTGTTTAACAAATTGTCTCTGTAAATCAAAAATCACGAATCTCACTTTAGAAAAGATGAACAAGTTCAATAAAAACAGAAATGATAAAGCTTAAAAAAAATTTTAATTTTACAATAATTCAAGCATAAAAATTTCCGACACGATCCTTGAGAGTGACATAAAATCCAATTTATAATTCCATTATCTTTTCTCTTTCAATAGCCGCTCGCGCATACACAGGTTTTGTTGCTTATCGCCGCATTAAAATCTTTCTCTTTCTCCTGCCATTGTTGTTTTCTATTCATGCATAAACTGTTTTCGGAATATGAAATTAAAATATTCAGAATGAAATTGTAATTAATTTTATGGAGTGTATTATGGTCTGAATGAGCAATGTATAGCATAAGAAATAAGAGAATTTTCAATTATTGTCTCAAATTTTAAAAACAAGTTCAAGATTTCTTCATTTAATTTATTCTTTGTAATAAAATAGGTTTAAATGACAAAAATATCATTGATATTTCACAAAAATTCATTTGAAATTTAAGATTCTCTTACTTCTTGCAGCAATAAACAACAATTGAAGTTTTTTCAGTATCGTTTTCGGTCAACAATTGCATGCTGTCGCTGCCTTGGGCTCGACCGAAAATGAAAATTTGTTATTTCAGTAACAACAACAAGCAACAGCAGCACCAGTCAAAAAAGAGTCGAGCACAAAAGTTATTAAAAACATGCTCCGTTTTCAAGTTTAATGATATTGCTTCCATTGTAACTTGTAGATGAAAGAGTGTAGAATGTTCACAAAAAATGACTCACCTCAAATTCAATCCAATTTGTTAATTCATACTGTACTGCTGCTCTTTCTCGTTTGTAAAATGCCTTAAGGATTAGCTCTGTCTACATACATTAAACTTATTTATACTTGTCCCCTTAATTCAACAGTTAGACTGTTTTGTATGAGTTTCTGTAATAATTTGTAATGTGATATAACGGAAAATATTTATTAACTTCTCACTCTTGCACACACGTTGAGGTCTTTTCATTATTAAGAATTCGAATAATTTCAATTTTTATGTTCAATACTTGAAATATTATTATGAAATGTTAATTTTTATAAATTTTCATGATAAAGAAGAAAATGAGCTTGCAAATTTATCTCATGAAAGAGAATACTTTTATTGAAATAAGATCTGTGAGATATATCACATTGTAGACTAGCAGAGTGGAAAATTAATGACCATAAATGCTTTTTTACTCTTTTAAGGTTTCTTGTTTTTGTTTTTTAACAAAAAAGTTTCATTCATATTGAATTTTTATAAGAAATTTTGTTTTTAAGGAATTTAATTAATAGAAAATTTAAAATCAGCAAGAAGTTTTACCTCAAAAAATCAAGTACATTGAGACTTTTGAAAGTTTTAAAAACACAAAAAAGCGAAAAATTTTAATTGACAATAAAAAAATACTTTCAATTAATTTACGAAAAATGCACATTACAAATTTGCCACTTAAATGTGAACTGCGCAATTGTACACATGTTTCGATGAAATTTTCATTATTGTCTCGTAATCAATTGAATTGAAAATTGCATCACAACTGCTGCTACCGCCGAGTACAAGAGAAAAGATTTTTTTCTGTTTACATTCTTCTTAAATCACAAAACAATTACAATTCTATTCGAAGCACGCGCTTTATATAATAAGAAAAACGAAAGTCAATGAATGGAGCTCTAAGAAGGAAATTTTTCACACTCATGCTCACTTTGACATAATTGGAATCGATGAATGAACGAATGCCGAGTGAGAGAAAAAGAATGTTTTTTAGCTTTTATAAAAGCGAGCAAAGAGAAAGATTGCCAGCTTAAGATTGCAACGGATGTTGCACGTGTCACTGGATCGGGTCAAAACTATTTAAGTATTGGCAAATTATGTAATCGAGACTGAATTTTTTGCTCTTATGATGACTGTAAAGGCGAGCGACATTCTTGCATGCCTCGCATAAAGATTTTAACGCAATTATGCCTTGTTAAGACTGAAGATTGAATTCAACTCTGATTATCGTAAATGATTTTAAAAAAAACAGATATTTTTGATTCGTAACCTATTAACAGTTGATGCAGCATAGAAAATGAAAGAAATTCAACCAAAAAAAATCTTTCACAATCGAATCGATGAAAATGGTTATTTGGAGCACAAAATCGCCAAAGGAATTGAATATTTAAACAATAAAATAAAAACAAACGACGATTCATAACTTCTTCGCTCTTTCTCTCTTTCCCGAGATATTAAGGCGTGCCGCACTTAGTATAAATGAATAAACAGACAGACAGTTAAGAGAAAGAGTCTTGCAAGAAACAACCGTTAAAAGTAAGCCTTAAAAATGTAGGATGAAAGAAAATAGAGTCATAAATTAAGACAGAATGAGCATATCGAAATGGCAGGTCGAATGATGCAATTTCTCTCTTTCTTAATGCATTTGATGCAGGTGAATTCATAAACTGACAGATATAGAGTTTTATAACTTTAAAAATTTAACAGATTATGCGAGCGTAAACATTGAAAATTAACACATTGAATGTGTGATATGTTGCAGCAGTATGCCATTTGCCATTTCTATTGTTGCTTCATATTTGTTTTCACCCAAATAGGCTGACATTATAATCACATCTGCATATGTAAACGTTGGCCCGCATTTGTGTGTTTGAGAAGAAGTGTGACATGTTTATAAACACTTTTCAAACATGAATGCGGCTCAACTTTTCTTTTATGATACTCATTTTGACTGTTTGCGATCATCATAAACACGTCACGAAAAAGCAATTTAGTTTCGAGTGCCGAAAAATGAAACATTTACTCTTTCTCACATCAAAATGTAATTAAAAATTGTGCAAACATTGAAAGAATGTGAACATAAGTGATTTTGGAAAAATCATTTTAAATTTCTTTGTGTGGTTCCACTCTACTTGCAGTCAGTCATATGTTACTATGTGTTGGCTGCAATGACTCTTTTAATTAATAATGTGGAGTAGTTTGAAACAATGATTTGCTTGATAATAAAATTGTTTTGAAAGCAAATTGAAATCTTTACAGTAGTTACATTTAAATTTGTGAAAAATTGTTTTAAATCTTTATAATTTCAATTCATTTTTGAATTTTATTGTATTTAATAAATACTTAAGAAATTATGCTTTGATTTAGGAAAAATTTAAATTTTCTCATATCATTTTGTTTACCTTTTTTTCAAAAAAAAATTTTTTTTCAAAAAAGTTGAATTTTTCTAAATTTTTCAAAAAAACCCAAATTTATTCAAAAAGCTTTTGAAAATTTCAAAAAATTGAAAAGAAATCATTGCACATGAAGTCTCTACTTAAATTACTTATTTCTCTTTCCTTCGCTCGCTTTTGTTTTTCGATGCTTTATATATGTGCTGTGCAATAATTAATGCATAGTTATGGGCAATAAGCAATTATAATTATTCATTGACACATGGAATTTCAGAAATGCTGCGAATAAAAATTGAAAAACAGTAAAGGAAGTTTTGAATATTTTCTACTCCTTAAAATTTCAATTTCCTTTAAGCTAGCGAAAAACTATTAAGTCTTGACACGCGACACTAAATTAAATCTTCATTTGACACTAAGACGGTTTGTTCAATAACGGCGACTGATCAAAAAAGTTCCTGTTCTCCTATTATTAGCCATAGACTTCATTAACTTTCATGTCATCGCTTTAACACCTAAACATGACGAATATTTTTGGCAAGCGCAAGCACATATGAATAGAAGAAAAAAGTGTTATTGATGATCTTCTCAAGGTGCTACTTGAACTAAAATAAATGACGCGTGCCAGCCGCTATAATTTTTTGAGCTAATGATGCTTGTCATCGTTCAAATTATGTTGAAATTGAAGCATATTTTATTTGAGAATTGATTTTTGATTTGAAAAAAAATTAAATTTTTAATTTAAAAGAAGAATGAGAAATTTTAATTTTAAATTTTAATCTAAATTATGGTCGTGGGAAAAAGCTACAATTGAAGATAAAAAATTGAGAGTTGAATTAAATGAGAGAGAAAAATAACTCATAAAAGAGAGAAAAGAAGTAGTGAAATGTTGAGTACAATTGTTTCTGCTTTAGTTTCTTTCGTGCTGTTCAACTGTTAAGTCGTGTTTACAATTGAGAGCAATGTGATTGTCAACAAAATATTTTATCGCGTTTTAACTTGAAATAAAACATGAGCAATAAAAAATTGTGAAGAAATAAAACGAAAATCAATTGAAAGAATTTAAAGAAGAAATCGAGAATTAATTAAATAAAGTTTTAGAATAAGAGGCAATAAATAACTCAGAGTGGACATAAAAAAGCATCTTTGAGCTCTTCCGTGAGTTTCAAGGTTCGTATGTGAGAATTTTCAAAAATAGATCTAATGTGACATCTCAAACAACAATTCAAAAATTCAAAATATTGTGTATAGCTCAAATCATACATGGGAGTTTGAATATTTTTTTGCAAACCAAATGAGGATTTTTTTCCATTTCGAATTTGTTTATTTGAATAAAAAATCTTCGATTTATAATTAAGCGAATTTTGTTGGCTTTTTTTGTGAGCTAATAAAGAGTCTGTTGACGCCTTCTAAACAACATGCGATGCTTTGATTTTGCTTACATTTTTTGCGAATTGATAGAATGATAAATTTACAAAGGATTATTTTTTTATGTGGGAAAATCCATGAGATAAAATTAAAGACAAAATAAATATGGCTAATTAGAGTTCGTTAAATTGGTTGAAATTAAATTAAATATGATTAAATTGGAAAATTAATTGATGCATATTAAGACGATTGTTCATTTAATTAAAAAGATAAGATGAGAATAATATTGAAATATCAAAGGAGAATGTCATGGTTTAGGGAAAAAAAATATCTTCAATTTAGTCTTAATTCTTATTAATTTCCAAGAATCACCCATTAAGAAAATCATTTCTATATTTAGCGACAACACTCATTAAGAACGTGTTAATTAGGCGACAGGCGAAAAAAAATTGAATTTTTTAAAATTTTATTTTTTTAATTTTTTTGAATATGATAATTATAAAATAGTATGGGAAAAATATTTTTAGAATTTTTTTCATATTTTTCCCGGCCCATATACTATTTTTGTGTTTGAAAATTCATAACTTTTCACCAACTTATTCGTTTCATCTGTCATATGGTCAGAGCACAATTTGTCTATGGGATTTTTTGGCATTTAATTAAGTCTAAAAATAAATTATTTTAGACTTAAAATATTGTTTTGGATTATTTTTATACGAAACACACAAAATCAAAAAAACCGATCGGAAATAAAAGAAGAGTGATTGAGTGAGAGAAGAAAAAAATAACCACACAATAAAAAATCTATTTTAATGCATATTTTTTCATTTCTTGAAATTCAGGTAATTTTTAAAATTTTTCCAAAAAGACACGCAATGCCGTAGCGACTCTTGTTGCACATTGGTTTTGCATATGTGTTTCGTAAAATCACAATATTTTAAGACATAAAATAATTTTTCTGGAATGCTCCAAAAAATCCCATAGATTAATAACTGCTTTGAAAGATTTTTGTATTACTTTTATAAAAAAGGACTTTAAATTACCTTTCTAACAAGTATTAACATATTTTTTGGAGTTGGTGAAAAGTTATGAATTTTCATAGACAAAAATGCATGAAGAACATGGGCCGGGATCAAAATTTTTGAAAAAAATCAAAAAAATATTTTTCCCATACTATTTTATAATTTACACAACCAAAAAACCACAGGTTTGATTTTTCCGACGAAAAAAATTTTTCGCCTGTCGCCTGTTCGCCTGTCAATTTTCCTAAAAAGGCGGCCTGAAAAAAGGCGGCCTGTGAAAAAAGGCGTTATTTTTTTCACAGGCGGCCTTTTTCAAGGCGTGCCTTTTTACACCGCCTGTATTTTCGCCTGTAACAACTCTGGTGTTAAAGTAAATATACTAAAAAGAGTTAATTTAATCGTAGATAAATATCATAAGAAATTATTACTTGTTGATTTTAGCGCCAATTTTTGTGCTTTAACATAAATTCACCTTGATAAACTTTTATTCTGTTAGTACACCAAAAACACAAAGGTTTCCGCTCGCCGTTTAGAAGTGTGTAGGCTGTAGTCAACTATTGAACTTTAGATTGAAAAATTAATTTATTTCATGGCACATTAGGCAAGCAAAACGATCGAAAAGTGCAAAAAGCATTATTGAAAAGTCTTGAGTAATATAATATGTGGGTAATTAAATTTAATGATGGCGAATTTCGTTTGATACAAGTTAAAGTCAATACCTTAAGAGACTGAAAATATCATTATCAAACGAGGTCAAGATTTGAGCACTTACTTTACAGACAAGCAAAAGTAAAATGGTGCGATTGACTTTACAAGCATGCAACATTGACCTTGAGTGCTTTTTTTGAAAGAGACATGAAATTGCTCTTAAAAGATACAAAATTAGAGTAAATGTAGCAGAAAATGCTTTATTTTTGTGTGTGTGAGTGAGTTGTGTGGCCGAACCTAAAAGAAAAAGATACTCTAAATCAAGGATTGTAAGTCGCTGGTGCACATTGCTCTTAATGATTGATTATGAACAAGAATGAAATGGGAGGATATAGTGTTGGTGGTGTATGTATTAATGTTGAAAACTTAATGACTGCTCGTAAAAATAATGTTAAATTATAAAAATAAACAAAGTATGAAGCATTAATTTTTTCTCTAGTAAAACTTTTAAAACTTTAATAATAGACTTGCAAGCAGTATCATTTCTTCATTAATAAACTTTAAGCCTAATTAAGTTTTTATAAATTTTTCCAAAACAAAATGAATTTTGACATTAATTCGTCCTCAAATCATTTTGCTTATTCAATACGTTGAAAATAATTAAAAATCATCATCAACAAAAATGAAGAAAAATGTAAGAGTCATCAAGCAACAACTGTAATACTTTGCTCTGTAATTAACATCTCTCGTGTGAATAATTATTTTGTCGCTAATGCTGCATTGCAAATAAATTCACCCAGTAAATATTAGAGTGCTGTCAGATGATTTCAGTTTAAACTTGTCGGAATCAATAATCGATCATGATTGATTTAGGCTGATGCTTTTATTATGGATACAAGTAACTGTCATAATTTGCAATTAAATTGCTACCATAACATTTCTGTCGGAAATTATGTAGATGAACGTTAAAGATAACCATATTGAAAGATCATTGACATCCTCACATTCCTGACCATCTATATATTGACTGGAGCTTTCGACAATCAAATGTGATGAGATGCAAAAATTTGTTATTCTCATAATACAATAAATTCTCTTTTGTAAGGCAAATAAGTACTGCGTTAACGGAACAAACAATAGAATTGTTTTTCGCTTGAAATAAAGTGATGATGACTTCAAATGATGCTTTTGTGACATGCTTAAAGATGAATTGAGTTGTTGCAATTTATTTACAACAGAATTTGTACTCATTTTGTCTCAATTTCAATAATATCAAGAAATTATAGAATTTTTATCTCTTTTTGTGAGATATTTTTGAAAATTGCAGCAATTTTTAGCATAAAAAGATTAAAATCAGTTAAATTTAAGCTCGAAAAAAGTCATTGAACTCTTCAAACAATTCAATTTTCCTCACTTGGTTCAATCACGAAAAAAAGTAAATAAAAGGCACAAGTTAACAGCAGCAGCAACAGAGAAGAAAGATATTATGCAATGTAACTAAAGTCGAGCACTTTTAGTATAGGCATATAAATCGAAGTGAGCAGAAAACGATTATCTGCGTATTAGTAGGTGAACAACAATTTTGCAAGTTGGTCTTTCTCTCTTTTTTGCTCTCCCCTTCGTCGTGATTCCAAAAGCGCGCTGCATGCTTCACTATTTATCTTTCTCGCACACTATACTCAGTATATGCTGCAGTACTTTGTGAAATGCAATGTTACAATTTTTTATTATTATTATTCTGCCAGCTACTTACCGTGTAGCGTTGTAATATTATACGATTATAGAAAGATAGGATTACGTAGATACATGTTTGTATAAGGAAAAAAAATAAATTTGGAAATTTTGAAGATGACTAAATCTCTAACTCTCTGGCTCTCGCAAAAAATGATAAATTATAATGGAGCATTAGAGTAAAAGAAAGGCCGACCACAAATGTCGTTTATTCGATAGAAAATGTGATTTTTGAGGTGTGCCATTGCTACTATAATAATATAATATCTAAGTCAGAGATAATGAAAGAGAGCAAGCGAGAAAAAATCAATGAAATGGAGCTTTTTAAATGTTAGATGACAATAAATCCTAACAAATTCATTATTCTTATTGCATTATTCAGAAAAGATCTAGTCATTTACTTACATAACTTAAGTAAATAAAACTCCCGTCGTTCATCGCTTACATTAGTTCAATTTATCTTCACCACAGACCACAAAATAAATTTCTTTTCACACATATCGCGAGATGCTTACGCACTTGAAAGTGAATAATTGAGAGAGAAGGTTATGAGATCAAACATGTATGTAAAATGTGAATTGAATTAAAGTAATTTTTGTGTGCAATTTTATGGTAAATCAAGTGGTTTTTCGACTTTCCATCTTTCATTGGTAAATAATTTGCTTTCACTTAACAATGGAATCCATTGTCTTCAAATCAACACTGTCTAATAGTTTGAGTTTGTAGTTTATGTTTTTAAACGAGATTTTAATTGAATTTGAGTCAGTGCATGTCAATTTTCTTTTGGGATGAATGCTTGATTTATTTAGTAATTATGATTCGTTGTTATTATTGTCGACCAAATGCAAGCATTTCACAAGTTTTATTTCGGCACCAAAAGTGCACGATATGCTATACTTTTAATTTAAGCTTTCCAATAAATAATTAGATTAAAATTTTGTTTGATTTATTATTCATTTTAAAGAGATAATTTTTGATTAATTGAATTGACCATAAATAGCATTAAAAATAAAGAGAGATTATTCATTTTAATCTAATTTCATCACTGTTTGTGTTATGAAATTAATCCTAGATTTAAATTTTTTATTGTTAAAATATTTTTCATGATTATTTTGCTTTTTAAAGAATTTACTTTTAATAAGTGATAAAAATCCATTATTTTCTATTGTTCTATACGAATTTAATCATTAAAATACAGATATAAAATAATTTCTATTTTAACATAAATTTAAAACTTTGTTATAAAGAAATGAGAAATTCCATCAAGTTCAAGAAAAATAAACAACTTTTAGTCATTTAGACTATTGTAATAGCGTAACAAATTATAATTTTACACTAACTTGAACAGAGTTCTCTTCCGAATTCGATGAATAAAACTGCTTTATGCAATTATCGGTAAAAATAAATAATTGATTCTATTAATACCTATTGACTCGTTCAATGCTTCTGTTCAATGATGATGGTCTACATTTCTAATATTAACAAAGTTTGTTTTCAACGATTTCAAAGAAGAAATCGATCGATCGAACGATTGTCAATGAAAACAAAGGAATGAATGTTTGCTTGTTGGTTTTAAGATTACGTGAAGTACACTTAACTTAATTGATTTTTCATCGAAAAATATTAATGAAAAAGAAGAAATGGAGAATTAATTTGAAATCACAGAGGTTTTTTAAATAAAATATTTATAGGAGAAATAAAAGTGATGCAATACAAAGTCATGAGTATAGACAATTGAATACTTGAGACAGTTCAATTAATAACAATTATGCATAATTGTAAACTATTGTAAAATTGTTTTATTGATCACAATATCGAAAGCAGCATTTATGACAAATTATAAGTCGATTATGTTGACATTCGCATTTAATTTTAATTAATTCATGCAAGTTAATGATCATTCAAGGTAAAAGAGAGTAGCAAACACATTATTATTGCTCTATTTCACATATGAACTGTATAAAAAACATGAGAAAATTTCAATGTCATCAGCGAGATGCGACTGATTCATTTTCTTGTCATGTCGTTCAATGGAAAATTGCTTCTGAATGAATCAAATTAAAATCGCTGAAACCGATTGATCGTTTAATAATAATTTCGATCGATTAACCTCACAAGAAATTTACTCACTTTTTTTCTCCTTTTTAATCAATTTAAATTTTCACATTAATTCATGATTTGTGAGCGGTAGACTTTTAATTCGTGAGAAAAATTCCAACAGTATGATGATAAACATTTTAGAAATTGCTGAAAATAAAAGTTGAAAATTGAAATTTCATGCTTAGAATATTAATATGCATTTGGCAGTGAATGAATAAACAAAAGGTGCAGTACATAAACTTGCTTGACTGACTGTTGTTGGTAATGACCGCTGCCGTAAAAGAGAATAAGTTTGATATTGGTAAAAAAGCAGAGTAAATTACGCAATGATCAAAGAGGAAAAAAGAGATTAAAAAAAACTGCAACAAGAAGTAGGTGAACAACATTTCATATATGCCTGTTATGCTGCATGCATACTTTGCTCTCTTCGTCATGTACAAGTGAAAATCGCAAGTGGTTTTTTATGTACAAGAAAGAAATATGAAGCAATAAAGGAAATTACTTGAGCAATCAATCAAATTGCTATTGCCAATGCTTCATTATTATTGATCTAAGCATCATCATCATCAGTTGAAACTGATAGCTTAATAATGACTTATATCATCAAATTTCAATGAATATTTGAATATTGCATCATCAACAGCTTATCATTTAACATTTAAAAAGTGCACAAAAAACAACGAATTAATTTTGGCATAAATGATGTAATGGTTTCTGCCTAAGTTCGATGACTGCGATAAAAAAGATAAAGTGGAGTCAAACTCTCGCGAAAGAAAGCAAATGTGAATGTTAGCTAATTTGAATAATTTCTGTGTCTCTCTTTTTCTTTTTCGCTTACACAATCTAAAAATGGCTTAATTTGCATTTTCGATCGAAATCGAATTGACTTTTTATGTAAACATCAACATTTTTATTTTCTTTTTTTCTTTCTTTTTACAGATGAAAAACTTCACCTTGACATTGCTCACATTTTTACTCCTTCATTGGAGTACTCTTCATAAAGCATCATGTACATCACCTGTGATTCACAGCAATAATAATAACCATCATGGTCGTGAGCCATTGTCTGAAAATTTATTGAAAGCAGATGCAACAAATGCAACAGTTGGTGATGGCAATAATTCAACAGACCATAATTCCTCTGTCTCATCGTCATCAACATCGATTGTTAATGAGAAAAAGTTGGTTTATTTTTAAAATCTATAAATAGAAATTTTCATATCATTAACTTACAGCTCATCTAATTTCATTTACTCATCATCTTCTTTCATGATTTCACTCTCATCTGTAAACTGTGGGAAATTTGCGTTTATGTATAAGACAATTGAGTGAAATTATGAGATATAAAAGTGAAATTAACTTAATCTATAAAAAAATGTTTATAATTCGCATTAGAATAGCTTCATCTCACTGTAATTTTTCTTCATAACGTTTTGAATGACTTTCTTCTGTGAAAGTGTCATGACGAATCATGGCACGAATAATAATAACAATTTTTGTTATTTGCTTCCACAATGCTTTTTACCTGCCACGAAGAATTCCTAATGATGTGTAATTTAATAAAAACATGAACTTCCGAATGAAAGCTCATCAAATTATGCAAGCAATTGAATTTAATTCACAATTTTCTTTTCTTTTACTTTCTTGAACAGGTCACAAAGGGACCAAAGAACTCTTTATAGAAAAGCAGGTGGCCATTTAAGAAGTGAAGTCTCATCAACTACAACAGAAAGTCCGACAACAATTTTAAATCAATCAGTGGTCGAGTCATCATCAATAGCATCACGCGAAGTCATTTATCCAGTCAATTCGAGCAAACTAAAGAGTCACAAGAGTTATTTTCGAAGAAAAACAAAAACACCATTGTCGCAAAACGTCACATTGAAGAATAATCGTGATGTTAGCGCAAGTGGCAGCAGTAACAATAATAAAGTCATTAATGTCAAAATATTAGATAGTTCAAATTCCAAAGAAACGACAAATGACGATGAAAATAGCTTAGATTATGGATTGATGAAATTAAGTGCTGCAGGTGAAGGCAATCGAAACAGAACAAATGACGATGATGACGAAAATTCGAAAGGAAAGAAAGATGAAAGTAAGAAAACACTTTCTGATCAAATTGCTGAAGGAAAATATGGATTAATTGAGAAAGAAATTTTTACTAAAAGACCTAAAGCACCTGGAATTATTTCATATAAAACAAATCCAGAAACACCAAATGATAATGAAAAAACTTTGGGTGGATTAAGTAAAGATGAAATTTGGTTAGCAGAAGATCATTTATTAGTGCTTAAAGGTGGCATAACAAATGATAAAAAGAATAATCAAAATGAAGAAAATTGGTCACCAATTGATGATTATGAAGCGCCTAAAAGACCTGTTAAAATTCCAATTAATCCAAAAGTTCCGCCTCCCTTTCCAATACAGCTCACGGAAAACGGACCATTACAATTTATCGGACATAATAAATTTTCGCTATTTAATCCGTACACAAATGAAACAAACTTATTTGCAAATGTTGATGGCCACATCAAGACCGACTTCGATAAGACCAACTATCACAACGAGAAAGATTTTATTGCCGGGTTTGGAAAGGCAAAGAATTTTACGAAAGATGAAGTACATGAAGTAATTCCACCACCACCTTGGCTCTTTCAAAACAATTATAAAGATGCAGATTTACTCAAACATTTTCCATTTAATTTGCCATTGCCTGATCAAGCATCGAATTTCACTGATGATTTTGATGAAGATGATCCATCACTTTTTTATCCGCCACCTTATAGTTTTGTCTATAAAACCAATTACACGAATTTAGCACCCGTTGGACCATTAGTTCCTGGAATTATTTTGCCACCACCACCTGATTTCTTTAGTGTTTATAATCCAGAAGAAGAAAAGACACCAATAAAAACTCCACTTGATGCTTACAAAAGAATCAAAGAAATTCAACTCAAAAATCGTCTTACAGCAAGTACTACAACTTCAATTCCACCGCGATCAACAACATTCTCTTCAGCATATATCCGTGATTTTACGCGCAAAACAAAACCACCAACAACGACAACGATTTCAAGTGTGTCAACAATCAAACAATTACACAAAACGAAAACTACGACATTGCGACCAACGACAACTCAACCCACAACAATTTCATACTCGAGCACACCAAAAGAACTGCTGAACTATAAAACTCTTCATAATTTCGACACAACTACGCTCCGATTGCATCCAGTCTACGTGCCATCAAGTGTCACTACGAAGCTCTACTCGACTATCTCTACGACAACAACGCCATTACCTCCATCTTCTCAACTGCCTCAATTTCAGCAGCCACAACAGCAGCATGTCAAGCAATATCAAAAATATTATGGAACGCAAGCTCATCCAATTTACTTTGAATATTTTGATGCACGTACAGCAAATCCTCTGCCACCCATCAATCATCCATTTGTCGGTCCCGAGTATGAGACAAGTTATATAAATAGCCATCAGCAATCTACAAGTACGAGTAGCACACAAGCACCGCCTCAAATTATTTACAGTCAGCAGCAGCAGCCAACAAAAGTTCATAAGAAACCAAAAAGTTTTTATCCTCCACAATTTATTTCAACTACAATTTCACCTGCTAATGTTGATGCTAAATTTTTATTTGTTACACCAAAACCAGAAGTTTATGGATCAATTCTTGCACCACAATCATTCCCAGTATCAACTGATACACCAATTTCATATAATACAGCAATTCCTATACAAAAACCATTGGTACTTAAGCCAGTTGGTAAATTTGAGGATGAAATTGCTGCAATTAAACATACATTGAATTATTATGGCAGTGGAAGCAGTAATAAACATGTACAGAAACCATCAAAAGTTAAAGCAGTTTATGAGTTTTCATTTGAAGCATCAAAACATAAAAATCAACAACAGCAAGAAGATTTCAAACCAATGCTTTCATATGATCAGAAAAATGCTCATATAAGTGAACTTATCAAAACAAATAGTTATTTCCCAACATCAACTGAACCAACAATGAAATATTATCGTACAAAACAATCGGCAACTTTGCCACCTAAGAAAATTGTGCATCCTCCTCCTCTTGATACAAATATGGCACCACCATCAATGGCATATGGTCAAAAGTTACGACAACAGAATCTTAATTATTATGTTAGACCAGTAGCATATAAAGAAATTGTGACATCACCACAACAGCAGCAACAGTCACAGAAAATTATAATTTATCCATCACATGACATTCAATCATCGCAATCATCTGTCGATCAAAATGGATATCGAGTCAATAGTAAAAACATCAAATATCGTAATCAGCAGCAGCAACAATATTATGGACCTGCAAGTGAAGTTGCAAGTTTATTAAATGACACATTAGTCAATTACAAACAACCACAGAGACCAATTAATCCTTTTAGTGAATTTATCGATGTTTCGAGATTCCCACAACAAAATAGTCCGTCTCATGTTAGGCCAGTGCCTCCACAAAATAATCCTCCTTATCATATTTATCCCCAACAGCCTCAACATTTTCCTCAACAACCAATTTATCCTAATCCATTTCAACAACATAGACCTCAGATTTCTCATCATCAACAGCAACAACAGCAGCATTATCAACATCCATCATTGGATGTTGTTAAATTTGAATATCCATTAATTCCTCAAATTAATCCTGAAAGTGTGCATATAACATTTTATAATAGACCCATGGAAAAATCTGATGGTCAAAAATGATGAATGAAAGCAGTGAGAGAAAATTTTGAGACTTTTGGTTGTGATAAGTAGAATCATTTGAGAATTAATTTGTAATTGACTAACAAGAAATGAAGCATTTTTCATTAGTCTATAATATGTCTAGTTGTGCGCTTAAGTGTGAGAAAGTGACTTGCCCGTTTATAAAATACACAAATAATTAATTCCTTTTTATTTAGCCATTTTAATTGATATAATATTTTAAAGACTACACAATGATGTCATATCAACACACATTTTTATTTTTGAGCTTTTTTTAATATTCTGAATTGAAATTTCTGCTGTAAAATTCAAAAATAATCTTGCACAAAAATATAAACAACACAAGAGAAAAATAACAATATTAGCTTGTAATAATTATTAGAAATTGTTAAGTATTTATGAATCGATAATTTTAAGTGAATAATTTGCTACAGTTTTTTACTTTTTCTTTTTTTGTTATGATGTGATAATTTTAAAAATGAAAAATTGAGTGGATGCATTGAATGTGGATTAAAATTTATAATGTTTTAATAAAACCAATAAAATGAAATTATTTCACACACAAATAAAAATTATTTTTCTCTTCAAAATATAGACTGATAGGGTCACATGTCCGTTAGGGACTTTTTTGAAAAAAAAAGTCCAGGGGTGTAAAAGTGTTTTCTTTCGAAATCGTTTAAATTGTAAAAAAAATCGTTGACAAAAACTTTAATATCAATGTTTAGTTAATTATTAATAGTTTTCGTTGTAAAAGATAATGTTATTTCACTAAACTAAACATTATTTTACAATATTTCTCCTAAAACTGTAATTATCCAGGCAAGGACACTGTAAGATCTTTTCGATTTTTTAGGATCTTTTGAGATCTTTTCAAATCTTTCAATCTTTGTAAATTTTTTCATTTTAAAACATTTTCTTACTCGTCTCACTATATAGTAGCATCTATTATTGTATTTTTAACTCCTTTTAAACGTTTGGATGAAGGATCAATTGAGAAATCAAGCAAAAAGTAACAAAATTTTAATTTGATTTTTTTTTTTTACAATTTTCGAAATTTTCGAAAATTTTTTTCGAACATAAACAAAATGAAATTTAGAATTTTAGCTAAAATACAGCCTTAAACTGTAATATTCTACTAGGGAAAGATAATAAGGGATGGAAAAGACTTTTCTGTGTACATTAGATCATTAAATTCAACGAAAAATGCGAATTTTACCAAAACAAAATTTTACGATTTTTTAGGATCTTTTCAAATCTTTGGGATCTTTTCAAATCTATTAAGATCTTTATAGGATCTTTCAGGATCTTTTTTCGAGTGTCCTTGCCTGGGATTTATTTTGATAATTTTGCAAATGTTTTTTTCGAAAATTTATTTCGAAAGATTTCAAAATTCAGAAAAATTTTGAAAAGGGGTGTGGAAATCTTTGAATATTTTAACGGTCGAAAATCATCGAGTGATACTACCAGGATATTAGAATTGATTTTTTTCAGATGAAATTTTTTTTAAATGTGAGTATAATAAAATTGTTTCTTACGACAATTTCAACTTGTGTCATTAAAAATTCTATCATGTTACATGAGTTTCAAGTTGCATTATTTGAAAAAACCTTACACCATCTAATAATAATTAACAATAAGATTGCGTTTTTTCTTACGTTGTGTTGCTTACAATAATCTAGTAGAGTGGAGATTGTTAGTTAGAAAAATCTATAATTATCAAAAGTAATTAGAGACGTGTGGAAGTCGTAACTAATAGGCAATAGATGATTACCAATTTCAACAACAGCAGCAATAGATAATCTTAAGAGAGGAATATTACGTTGCAACAACTGACCATTTTACTTTTTTTCACATAAATAGGAAGAAAGCGAATGAATAAAATAAACAAGACACAAAATTGCTTGTGTCGAATGTTTGTGAGAAATTTAAAATTGCAATATAAATTTTTTTTACTTTTCTAAAAACAGCTGCTAATGATAAAGCTTGTTATTTTTGGTGTATCTTTAATGAGTATTATTTTCTTCCCATTCACTTCCTTACATTATAAATAAGAGGAAGAAATTGAGATTTTATTATTTAGGAGGATTTAGGACTAAACTTTTACAATGATACGAAATTGAAGTTTTAAATTTGGAAATGAAAAAAGATTTTCAACTTGTAACCTAAAATTATAAGCTGCATTGTTGTTTCAAAAATGCGCTAAAAACAAAATTGTTCTATGAATTAAAAGAATTGTGTTTTACGCAAAGAGAAACATCATTGAAGAAGAGCAATGTCAAGGTTTTAGAGCTTTTTTGTACTTGTATAAAATAAGATTTTAATTTTTAGAACTGCACCTTTTCATGTCTAATATTTAAATTAAACTTCGTATTAAAAATGTCTCATGTTGTATAATAGCAAATTTATTTAAATTAAAACATTCACATTTTCCTCCTTTCTTTCATGCTTTCATTGCAAATTTACAAAAAATAGCAAGGAGACAATAAAGTGCTTTTGTCATTTACTCTTTCTCTTCTTTTTATTTTAAATTTATCATATTTTAACGTAAACACATCGAAAAAAATTTTATGTGTGTATATTACATCACTTAATATTGGATCGATCGCAAAATTGATTTATAGTCACATGTAAGCGATTTGACAATATTAAATGTGACAAATATTAAGCTTTTAAAGTGAGTTTATGTCACAAGCAAGAGAAAGAAAAAGAGAGAGAAGTAAAAAATTATGATCATAAAATACAATAAGACTCATAATAAAATTGCGACAATGTGCTACACTTTGAAAAGTGCCATATCAAAATTTCAACTCACAATAAGCACCATTTAGCATTTACTTGCGATAATACAATAATAAAATAATAACAATATCGTTAGTAGCGCTAAATCATTGAATCACTGAATTGGATTAAAAGTTTTCATCATCATAATACATATATATCTATCTATTATGCAATATGCTCACAATTTATACTTTTTTCTCTCTTTCTGTCTTTTTTGTTTTCTTTTCTTTTCTACTTATATTCCTATATGGATTTTTTTATTTTCTCTCTTTCTTCTTTTTCTTATTATGTTCCAAAAAAAATCGGCTAATGATATGTTTTATTTAAATTGGTCTCTCTTTTTGAAATTGATATATTGAATCATGGGGCATGGCGAATAAAAAAATTTGACTTGAGAGTGAGTGAGTAATAAAGGAGGCGTTTAATTGAAATTAAAATGAGTGAGCATGATGAGAAGAATAATGAAATTTTTATGGCATTAAGTGATGAAAGGAGTATGAGCAAAATATACACTCTTGAGTTGTGATCTAGTTTCTTTGATGAAAATTATTGGGCATGTACATTAATATGTCCAATTAATTATGAATGTAATGGATATATAATAACTACTAGTCACTCGTATGTGCACCTTTAAAAATTTTAACATTTTTTCCTAAAATAAGCAAAATTAGTAGAATTGTTGAAATTTTTAATTAATTGCTTTATTCTTTTCATTTCTCTATTTTCGTACATTCAACAAACCATAAATCCACACAAAAAAGCGAATAAAAGCTACATTTTTAGCTAATTACATTATAGAACCGTAAAAAATGTTGACAATCTCTACACTATAGAATTTTATATGCCTATTTTAGCAAGACAATGCGAGAAAGAGCAGTAGCTACCGCATAATTTTAAAATGTTTTAAAGCAGACAAAAATGGTAAAAAGTGATGAATATGGCACGAAAGTTGATTAATCATTACTAAAATAAGAGCGGATATCGTGCTACAAAAGAGAGCAAAGCAGGTTCAAAATGCGAATTAATTTTCAAATGACATTATACTTATGTAGTGAAATATATCACATTCAGCCACACACATGAGATTTATTAATGCAAAAAGATATGATTGCGGGCTTTCGAATTATGTCAGTTCACTAAATGTCTACAATTTTGGCTTGTCGATCAATTTCAAAATGCGAAATATATGAATAAAATATATACGATATGATACACATTTAATAGCCATTCTAAAAGACTGTGATTGATTGAATGAAAGCAAGAAAAGAGCTCATATTTTTTCAAAGTTGCTAACTTTAGCCATGAAATGTTTTAAATGAGACAAAATAAAGGAGCACAAACATGCAAGGAATTTCAGTAATTAAAATTATGTTGCGAGAGAATTCTCAATTTTAATTTATGGAAGTTCGCAATCGTTTTGTTGAAGAAGCTAATGTTGCATCACATCAATGATGATAAATTAAAATTCAGTTCAGGGTGCATCGTAATTGACAACAGTAATGCACAATATTTGTTGAGCTACCTGATTGCATCTCATCGACACACATGAAATGAATTTTTAATTCTTTTTTCGCAATTGTGAAGCCAAAAAATTAAATCCGCATTTAAACGAGTGGAAAAGTGTCCGCCATAGGACGGATTACTTTAGCGCATTTTTGGTGCCTAGATCAGTGTATGTTGACAAATTACAGAATTATTAGATTCGTTTGAGAAATAAATTTACACTTAAAAATAATTTGATCGAAATAAATTCAAAATATAGGGAAAACATATTTATAAAATTTTGATGCATGAAAGTACGGCGAGCGTTTTTAATTGGTGCTTAATTTACCAGAGTCCAAAACCGTTTTACAAATAACTAAAAATCAACTAAAATTTATTCGATTAAAAATAAAAGCCTAATCGATAAAATTTTAGTTGGTTTTTAATTGAATAAGTTTAAGTTATTAACAACTAAAATACCAAACGGTTTCAGACTCTGCAATTTACAGAATCTTATTATAATTTTGTTGCTTTGAAATTAACGGTTGAGTAATATTCAAATTATTTGAAGTTCCAATATTTGCCGTTGGTGGCGCTCCAATCGTTTTCGCAGCTAACTTCGCGTTGTTTACATTTTCAATTTGGAAATTTTAATTCGTAATTTCCTAATTAATGCAATAAGTAACAACATTCTAATAAAGTTTGCCGCCAATAACTCGATAGCACAAATCAAACCGGAAGTCACTAGCTTTTGTAGTTTTCGAGATCTCGCGCCTCACCAGCCGGGAGCCAGCCAGCCAGCCAGCCGATCAAAGTGAAACTATAAGCTGCATTGTTGTTCCAAAAATGCGCTAAAAATGAAAGTGAATCAAAAAAAGTGCAAAAATAAAATTTCATAAAATACATAGATAATGTACAGCAGCGTGAGTTTAAAATGTCCATCAATCATGACATCTTCCTTCCTCTTTTTCTTCAATTTCATTTTTTATTTTTTGCTGATCGCAATTGTCAATTGTAAAAAAAAGTTTTAAGTACATAAACTTTATTTCTCATTTCGTCATTTAAAATCGAAAGTTTCAAAGCTTATGCTCTACAATAATAATAATATTATTTTCATACTCATTTACTAAATGCCGATAGCCATTCAATTATTGTGTGAAAGAAAGAAAAGAGAAGCGAATAAAAAATTTATATGCACATAAGCATCCGTTTAAATTTGTAAACGGTGGACGGCAGTAGTGAATTAAAATAGAGAGAGAGAGAGAGACATTGGCGAATTTCATCAAGATTTGAGTGACTTTAAATGTACATTGTATGCATGTATGCATGAGGTGCAGTCATTTTGAATGCTTGCATGTTATTCTCGTATTACGTAAAGAAAATAAAAACACTAAAAAGATAGAGAGAGAGAAAACAAATTGAAATAGAATTTAAAATTATATCGACCAATATTGACGTCATATTGTAACTTGCTTTGAGTAAAGGAAAAAAACTTGTTATAGTTATTCAAACTTTTTCACCTTTGTCTATCTCTATATCGGCTTCTGTTGACTTTTATTTACTTGATTTAGTTTAGGAAAATTTACTTAAACCAGTTTTACAAGCTTAATTGATCAGAACATTTTAATTAAACTCATATTTCACGCAGATTACTACAATGAAACTTCCTACTATCACTTTGTCTTTCCTTAATTAAAACTATCTGTATAAAATGTCAAATTAAAATTGATTTCTTAATTTTGTTCTCCTCCTTCTTTTAAAATGTTGTCATAAAAATCAATTTTGCAACAAATCGATGTTAAATTTATGAGCAAAAGAGAGAGAAGTTGTATAAAAATTTACCAAGCACATTTCCTTAATTTGTAACAGGCAGTAAAATTCTATAAACAAGTAATAAAATCAGAAAATCGAGACTATATGCAAGCATGAGCATGTTTATCATGAAAAAATTTAAATTTTCTGTTTCAACTTATTGTGAAATGATCTTTTCTTCTCCACATTATTATAAATTGATTGTAGGTTTTTTATTATTATAGGTAACGTTGATCAACAGTCAGTTTTATAGAAAAATACCTACAATTAATAAAATCACAAATTCGTGAGTAGTGTTGCTCTGTATATTTTCTTTCTCTCTGTGCTATGCTATGAAATAAAATTCAGATCAACTGCTGTTGCATAGCTCTTTTGTATTGAAGTCAGTGTGCTAGCACTAAATAATTTAATTATAATTTTTGTGTACTTTGCATTTGCAACTCAATAGCCAGTAGAGAGTTTTCATGTTTTATGAAATCACCACAAGAGGCTGAATAAAACTTTTGAGATTTTTTCGATAAGCTTACTCATGATTCATAGACACTTCACATGCTACAACTTTAAAGTGACCATTATTAAAGATATAAAACATTTTTTCCATTGACTTATGATACATATTTTTTTTATTAAAAACTCTTTGACGTATTGTCCATGTTAATACGCCACAGTTACTGCTTTTGCTCTGAAACACATGTCAAGGTCAAAAAAGTTCACAATTTTCTTCTACCAATTTTTTTCTGTTGTTGTTCTTTCAACTGTTGACTGCTCACGCTTGCTATTAAAAAATAGACAAATTTAATAGCTTTTGATTTTTCGATGATCATGAAACTCATTTTAATACCTATTGGAGAAAGAAAATGTTTGTTATGAACTTGAAAAGTTTTATTATTTTTTAGGTAGCATTCTTCTAAGTATGTAGCATAGAATAAAAGCCGGTAGTAAAAAAAGGGAACTGAATCACCATTAAAAAACAATTATAACAACTTGAAAGTCACACCGAAAAAAATCTAATAAATCATCTAAAAACGATTGAGTCTATTTTAATTAATTTCATGCACAAGCGACTCAATAAAAAATTCAATTTGTGAACCAACTGCTATAAATCATCAGCAATGTGATACACATGCGTCAAATAGGTAATAAGAAATTCATTAACAGGAACTAGTACAGAATTCATTACCTAGCTCCGGCTGCTTGAATGAAACAGTAGCAGAAAATAGAAGACAATGCATTTTTTGGTGAGAAAAAAACTCAAATTTAAAAACGAGTTCGGAATCTTGCGTTTTTTGTTTCGACTTGTAAGATCAAATGTGAGTGAAAGAGCATCAAAATAATTCACAATGGAGCCTATTGTTAACAGATATAAATTCAGATTTGTGCAATTTCAACTTGACTTCGAAACTAAATTTAATGTTGATACATACAAAAATAAGGGCTTTGAGACTATTGTACGCACAGCATAAGATATTTACTGAATTGTGCAAATAAATAACTTTTTAGTAAATTAAAAAAGCTGGTCTTTTTGATATGATTGTTATAATTATTTCAACTAAAAAGCTCCCGTTTCTCACTTTTCAGCAAAAGAGAGATGAAAATTAATTTATTATGCTCTCATTTCCATCATCAGCATCATCATCTTTGAAAGCAGAATTGTTGTAGTGGCTTTGTTATTTTATTTTATATCTTTTTTCTAATGAGACCTGTGCGATTAATGAAATCTGAAAGTGGAGATGAGAAAGAAAAAAACTTTCTATGCTTCTGAAGAAAATTTTATCACTTCTTCATTATAGACCGATCTAATTAGACAAAGAAACAGCGGAATGTAATTTGCGAATTTAGTTGAAAGACATTTAAATAATTGATCTTTAAGTCGTCTATATTTCTCAGATTAGTTAAGTAGTTAAGCCTTTTATGTTTAGAAAGCTTATTCGTTAGTCTTTTCATTATTATTCTTGCAATTTCAATGATCATGTGAATTGGATCAACCTTGAATTACACGCAGATTTTTTGTAAATAATTTTCTATCTATCTAGTGTATGCTAACACACCTTTATTAGTTTAACAAATCAATAAACAGTAAGAAAAATGATTCCTAAAATTTTCAAGAAATTTAATTAAAATTTCTGTCAAAATAAATTCAAGTTGAAATAAATAAAAATAAAATAAATATTCTGAAAGCTTTATTTTGACTTAAACAACACATTTTACAAAATCTGATTCTAAGACCAATAAGTGGTATTTGGTTAGAAATTTTGTGAGGCCTAAAATTAGGGTTTGACACATGCATTCATACTTGACTAGTATGAGCAAAGTAACTTGACTAAATACATGCAAGTTGACTTACACAAAATCACTCTGACTCATTCAAATTTTATTCAATTCGGTCAATCTGGCACATTTGTATGAAACTAATGATTTTAAAGTTTGCAAAGTTTAGACCAAATTAAATAAAATTTGAATGAATCAGAGAGAATTTGAGTAAGTCAACTTGCATGTATTTAGTTAAGTCACTATGCGCATACCAGTCAAGTATGAATGCAAGTGCCGAACCTGCTAAAAATTCGAGGAAATATTAAATTCCATTATTTGAATCTTTTTCACAACAGCTCATCATACCAATTGTATAGCAGTACCTTAAGAAGGTCTAAGAGAAATTAAATCATAATTTAATTTGTTCATTTAAAACAAAAATTATTTTTTTCGCAAGTATCATATTGATATTTGCGTGATTTTTATTATTACACAATTTATAAGATGTAAATTCTTTTAAAGCTTTATAAAAATTATTCCTAAAAAGTAAGTGAACCATTTAATTTTTGAAATGATTGATACATCTTGCTGCTCTATTTTCTCATTCCTTTTATGAATGAATAGTTTAAGCACGCGATTGAATTTAGTATTACAACATGGGTCAATTTTTTTTTTCAAAATAGAAAATGAGCTTCTGGGCATAAATATGGAATCATAAAAGATTATTATGTTTTTGGTCAAGTTTAATGACTTTATTTGATTTTATTTTGGTTTTTACACAAAGGAATTTTTTCTTTATAAAATAAGCATCATAAAGGTATAATTTTATGCAAATGAAAAACATTTTCATTATGTACGTATGGAAAAATTTGAAAATCTGTTTTTAAATGTTTGAAATGCTTATTTAAAAATTGTATAATATGAATAATGTTTTTGATGACGCAGTCGATTAATTTCCTTCTAATTCTCTTTTTTATTTGAGAAAGAAAAACAATTTTTTCACAAAATTCGCATTTTAAAAAAATTTACACGAATAACAATTCTTTACTTGTTTTCATATAAAAACCGATTGACTTTTTTTTCATATTTGCCTCTTAATTTCTTCGTTGATGTTTACCGCCACTTGGTTTATATGGCATCGATTGCTGCTGTGGCTGCTGATAATTGTGTTGATGCTGTGGCGTTGTTGTGATACGAAAAGAACCCATTTGTGGAGGAGTTTGCACAAAATTCGTCATAGGCTGAGGCGGTGTTGGACAGGTTGGCATAATCGTTAGTGGCACACAATCATTCTTGCGAACTTCCTCAGCATTTCCATAATCAGTGAATAGAACAACATATGTTGACTCACTGACATTTGTTATTTTCGCATTATAAAACTAAATATAAAAGATAGAACAAAATCAAACCATTCAATTGATATAAATTTAAATTTAATTTTACCTTTCCATCTTCCCAGTATTTTGCCAAACATAAATCACCAACTTTTAGTTGTTGTTGAATACCAGTTGGTGCAGCTGTAGTTGCTGCTACTTGAATCGGCGGTGCTTGAACACTTTGCATAATTATGGGTGTTTGATAAGTTATTGGAGTTGCATGAAAAACTGCTGCTGGTGGCGGATTAGCAGTAATAACAGCAGTAGGCATAGGGTGCAAAACGGGATGCTGAACAAATGGTTGTGGTTGCAATGAATGCAATGGTGGTCCATTAGTAGAACTTGCAAAAGGAGCGGGTGGTTGTCCTTTTGAGTGAGTTTGAGATATCATTTGAATAGGAACAGCTTGAGGTTGCGGCGGTGGTGCTTGTGCTGTTTGTTGTTGTTGCTGTGATTGCCATTTTGGTGCTGCAGGAATACTTTTCGTTTTTAATGCATTTTTGGCCTGTTCATTTGCTTCTTTATTTTGAAAACCAACAATAGGATAATTTCCTTGATTCTTTGAATAACTCTGTTTTGGTTCATTTGTAGATAATGAAGGCTGATAGGAACTTGCTTTCGAAGGATCATGCGATTCATACGCAGTGCTAGAACTCTTATATGAATGATGATGCTGTGATGACTGTTGAGATTGATGATTTGTCTTCAAGCTCATTTTATCCATTGATTCAACAAGTCTTCGATCATTTTGTTTTTGATACATGTCACTGTTAGCTCGTTGAGGTTTTTCATATTTAGAGTTATAATTGCTGTTATTAGCACCACTAGCAGGATATTCTTTCGAAAAATTATTATAATCCTTTGAAGAAGTATGTCCTCGATTATCTCTGTTGTTGTAATCTGACTTTTGCTGCTGTTGTTGCTGACCATATCTTGATTTTTCAAATTTATTATTGCTATTACTGTAATTATTTGCACCATTTCCACTGCTGTTATTTAATTGAATATTTGGTTTCTGGGATTGAACATTTATCGACTGTGATTGTTGTTGTTGTGATGATGGTTTCGAATACGATGAAGAGTTGTTTGCATTATTTGGTTTTGAAGAATAATTGCTTGGTTGTTGTTGATTATATCTTGATGACGATTCTCTTGGACCATCTCGAGATTCACGATCATATTTTCGATAATCTCCTTTATATTGTTCTCTTCGATCATTTCCATCGCCATTGTTGCGATAATCATTGCGTGTATTATATGAATTTTTCTGGTTATAATTTTGACTAGATTTATGATTTTCATTTGATGAAGAATACTGAGA
The DNA here is from genome assembly GCA_018290095.1 of Polypedilum vanderplanki. Taxonomy (NCBI): domain Eukaryota; kingdom Metazoa; phylum Arthropoda; class Insecta; order Diptera; family Chironomidae; genus Polypedilum; species Polypedilum vanderplanki. The sequence continues at coordinate 21,931,596 of CM031379.1, read as the reverse complement.
CCATTGAGATTTATTGGAATTATCTTTATCGTGTTTACGAAAACTGGATGATATGTTATTCTCAAAACGTTCATTGTATGCATGTGATGATGATGACGATTGTGTTGCTTTCACTGTTGAAGTCGATTCGGGAATTTTATTTTCAAGAAAATCAAACAGTGATACACCTGTTGATGGCTTAGCCGGTGGTAGATCAGAGCTGTTGTTTGCTGCATTCTTTCCTCCTCCTCTCTTATTATCCTTTGGATTTTCACGAGCATTATTGTAATCATTTGAGCCAGCACGTTGCTGTTGTCTTTCTTCTCGTCTTTTGAGATTTTGAAGTGCTCTCTCCACATTATTATTGACATATTTTAGTGCAGTTGTTGCTTGCTCTTCTGTATAGCCTTTATCCATAATTTTTTGAACATTTGAATCGACAAGTGTCTTATTTCCACCTCCAAATGTTTTCTTTCGTGTGGCTGCTTTTGATGCTTCTGCAATTGCATCCTGACGTTGAGCATTAAATTCGGAATTTTCTTCACCTTCTTTTGGCTTATTTTGTTGGAGACTCTTGAATCCTTTGTCATGAGGGAGATTCGATTGTTGAATTTTTTGACCAAATGGAATGAATGGTGGTGCAGCATTACTTCGATTTCCTTAAAACGTAATTGATAAATTTTTTAAGATAAATTATGAAAGTTTTTAACAATTTAAGTTCTACCTTTCATTTGATTTGCAAGAGATCGAGATATTTCCCATTTTGACGCTAATGCTTCCACGTATCCACCCAAAATTTCCATATTTTTTGGTGTTAGTAATAATTGACCATTTGCATATTTGAGTTGCTTCACTTTAAGACATATCTATTGAATAAAAATGTGAATTGTGATAAAATAAAGTAGGATGATGTAAGAAGGTCAATGACACTGAATAAGAAAAAAAGGATTTTTTTTTCTCCACATTTTATCCTACATATTTCTCTATCATTTTAATATCCATTGAAATAGAATGAAAAAATTTTTCTACCTTTGTGCCAGGTCGAGTTTCTAAAGATAAGGCAGTCTGTTCCATTTCGATGGCGGAATAAGTATTTTGTCCATCAGTAAGCTGAATTTTCAATAATTTTGGGGCTGTTTTTGAATTTTCATTTGCTTTTGGTGCGGAAATATTCCGTATTTTCATTATTTGCAAAACAACCAACTCATGTTCGATATTTTCAAATTTTCCTTTATGCAAGTCACTTAAACCAGCTCCTATCTCACGAAGATCACGCTAAAATATTAAATTATTCAATGAAATATTGTCAGAAATGAAATAAAATAATATACGCACATCAAGCAATGTTTTTATAAGATTTTTTTTCGTGTTGGAATTTAAATCAATCGATTTAATGCCAGATTCGGATAAAATCCTGAAAAATATAAAATAATATTGATTAAAATTTTGCAAAGATGATTAATTTATAACAATCAACTATGATTTATGCTCACCAGCCACTATTTTTCAAATTATTTAATTCTTCGTTCATTTTTTGCTATATTGAAGAATATTTCTTGATCTGCAATTAAAAAGTAAAAATTGTGCAACTCCACTTATGTTATTTGAATTATTTTCTTATAACGTAAATTTATATAAAAAATTGAATAAATAAGTTTTTTGTCTCAAATTTTAAAATAATTTCTTAAATTAACTTTTTAATTAAAAATTTAATTTTTCTTTTATTTTAGGAGCGCAACTCAAAGTCGCGCAGCTTTCTTTCTTTTTTCAATTTTTAATTATTTTTGACGGTTAGTATATTGTTTGGAAGCCGCTTTTGTTTACAAAGAAAAGTTTTTTTAGTAAATTTGCGTAATCTAAAATAAAAATGAAAAAATATAATTGTAATTCGAAAGATTGCAAAAATTACGGTAATGCAATTGATAATTGTATATCAATTCTTCAAAATGAAGAGTTAAACTTAATTGATAAAGCAATGAAAACAATTGAAAGTGCTACAAAAGAAATAAAAAAGGCAAAGGAAAATTTGGATAATGCAAAGAATAATCATGAAAAAATAACAAATCACTGCAAACGTAAGTACTTGAATCAATTAAAATCACTTAGAAATATCTTATATTTTATATATTTTTAGTTCTTGAAGAATCATATGAAGCAGACATTAAAAAAATGAGGACTGCAATTGAAGAAAAGGATAAGCAGCTTGTAGAGAGAACAATAGATGAGACTGTTATTGTTTCAATAAGAAAAGATTTGAAGAAAGAAATGGGTGAATCATTAAGGAAAATGTTAGATGAGAAAGAAAATGCATTAAAAGAAGAATACAAGAAGAAGGAAAAACAGCGCGAAAATGAACAACAAATATTGAGAGAACATTATGAGTTGAAAAGAAAACAACTTGAAGACGAGTTTAGGAATAAACAAAAGAAATTGTATGTTGTTGAAATTTATTTACTAATCAATTTAAAAACATGCTAATTTTTAGGAGAAAACGCAAAGCATCGATAGAATCATCATCAACTGAAAAATCAAGAAGACTGAATGACTGGTGTAATTCTTCAAAATCATCATCTTCAATGTCTCCCTTATTACCACAAGAGAGCATGACAAGCGCAATTTCACCTATTGTCGATAAATTAACAATTGACTCTAGCAAATCTCCAGTTAATCCTAAAAGAACATCATCACCTACAACAACAAAATCCCTATTTGAGTTAATTCGAAAAAATGTTAAACCTGTAGTTGAAGAAACTGAAACTCATTCGAGTACTCCGAAATCGCGACCTAAGTCAAATGAAAAAAAATCAAGGATGCGTTCTGGTGATTCATTTCAATTAAGCTCAAGTAGTCGCTCTCCATCTATGTCACCATCCGTTAATGCTCTAGAACAAGCTTATTTTGATATTGATTTAAAAACACCTGATCAAGAACAAATGACTGATGATGAGAAGACTCCAAAGACAGAAATAGTTATTAAAAGTGAGAAAAAATCTCCAGTTGATAGACGTTTTTCGCAAGACATGTTTTCATCGGATGTAATTTATGTTGGAAGAGTTGATGATAAAGATAAAATTTATTCTGTTCAAGCATCGCCAACTCTAGAAGAGAGACAAAAAATGCTATTAGAGAAAATGAAAAATGAAAAAGAAACAACTCCGTTTATTCCATCCTCTTTATCTGAAGATGAAAGTAAACCTTCAACTCCAATTGCGTCGTATCTCACTGAAAATCGTCTTAAATTTGACGATGAATGTCAATATTGCAATTTGTTTTATGATGAAATAGCTGAAAAGAAATCAGTTTGGCATGCAAATGCGGCACTCAACAATTGTAATTGCAAAGGACATTATAATCGAAAGAAATATCTTAAAGAGCTTGAAAATGAAATGAACATGAGTCCAGAAACTTCTTCTAAAACTAATAACATAACTGACAATAATGAAGAAATAAAAGAAAATGAAATTGATCAACCGAAGAAAATTGACGAAACAAAAAAATCTGTCACGAAAAAGCAAAATGTTGCAAAGAAAAATGATCACATTATTCGAACAAAACTTGATCTAATACGAAAGAAAAAGGATCGTGGACTTGAACCTGATGAACGTGATCCAAATTGTACTCCTTCTGGTTTTTGGAATCTAACAATTTCACCGCGCAAAAACTCACCAATACGGCCGAAACTTTATAAAAATTTCACTAAAGAGCAATTAAAAGAGCTTCAAAATTTTCTATAAGGAAATCAATTGCATCATCACTGTCAATAAAAAATCCATTTTCTATTTTAATCTTTCTAAAAATATTTTTATGGATTTACACACAACAACTCGCTCGTAAGTGGTTAACAGCGAAATAAACTTAAAAGAACTTTTTGTGATAGTTTTTTTAAAAGATTGAAATTGGATTATTAATAAAATTATTTTTTTTAAAAAAAAAAAGCTTAATGTTTCAAAAATCAATGCATATAAATATTAACAATTCCATGTAATTGGCCGCATGAGAGGTCTAAAAATGATTCATAACAAACAAACAAATAAAAAAATTTCCATAATATATAAAATGATGACTTTTCTCATTCGAGCTTTTTCTCTATATCATGTCTTTCAGGCTTCTCAATAAATTCTATCTCATCACCAACAGATTCTGATTCAATCTCTTCCATATTTTGCTCTTTTAATGTCTCTTCTTCTTCATGTTTCTCTTCAAGTGCTGCAGCTATTTCAGTGACGTCTTTCAATTTCTTTTTAGAAATTTCATTGTCTGTGTCTATAAATTCAAAGAATAAAAAGAAAATGATAATGTTATGCGCATTTTTAATTTTGGGATATATTGACAAACCTGAACAACTACTTGAATCGGACGACGTTGATGGCCTTTGAATATTGAATGATGGTACATGCGTTTCTGTTTGAAGACGTGGTGCAATTGGTCGAAGTTTTTTTGCTGGATTGAAAAAATTACAAAATGCACAACGAAAAGCAGCATACTCATATTCTTCTTGAAGAGCCATACCTATGAGTAATGAAATTATAATCGTTATTAATAATTAGCGTGAGCAAAATAAAAATTCTTCTTCTTTGTTATGCAATTAAATAAGAATTCTTTTGTTTGTTTTGTTGCTTACCATTGTGTTTAAAGCATTGCTGACATATCATTGCAAATCGATTTGCTGGTCCATCACCTATAAGATAGTCGACCATTTTATCAATAACCGACTTTTGACTGCTATCAACAATTGGGAATGGCGTTCTTTTCATTCCTCTGACAACTGCAACAGAGGAGGGAACGGCAATTGAGCGATTTGGATCCATCACTCCTGGTGTAGATTGTGCAGCATTCATTCTTTGCTGAAGGGTTGAAATATTTCTATTTACATTGATGAGTTGACGACCAGCTGGTGTCTTTAATGCAGCTAAGGAAGGTGTCATATTAGTGCTTGTATTGACCATTGTTGTTTTTGAAACATCTGTGGGAGATGAAGATGATTGACGTATTGGAGTAGAAGATATTGTACTGCGATCATTTCCAAATCGCTGTAATATCTCAACTGCATCTTTATATGTTTCTTTTGTCTTGACATGGTCAAGTAATTCTCTTTTTTCAGCTCGCAACTCTGATAACTGCTCAGAGTTTGAGTTCACCTTTCTTTGAAAGTACCATGCGACTAGATTTTTAAGAAGAAAAATGCTGAAGGAAATGAAACATGAGCGTTTTTAGTGAAAGTTCAAAATTCAACTTATTATATATATGTGTTGTACTTACAATGCTGGCAAAGAAATAATTGGTATTGAGTAAACAATTTTTTTCTCTAGAGTTTTCGGAAGAAATGCGAAATAAAAAACTAGAAATGCGATAATTGATGTTCCGAGCCCATAGATTAAAACATTTCCAACAAATCTCTTTTGCTTTAGTTGATATAAATCAGAAAACTCTTCAATTTCTTTTATTTTTAACTCGATTGCTTCTAATTTTTCGTATGTGGTCTTTTCTCTTTTCTATAAATAAAATCCAAAACACTTGACGTTATTGTATTTTCTCGCCAATAATTATTTGATCCATTACCTTTTTAAATAGTCGCGATATCACTCCACCCATTTCGCAAAATGAAAAGTGACTAAAATTTGTGTAAAGTTATTGAGAAATAAATTTTAGTTTTTCTTCCTTCTTCTTCTTTTTTTTAAAAGTGCTACCGTCATTATTATGTCTGACTGTCTTTATAACTGATTCGATTTTTCAAAAGTCAGGGATTACAAACTAAAATAAAATTCAAATTTGAAATCATGATTTAACAGACATAACGACTTAAATTATCTAAAGCTTTCAGAATTCTTGTGAAATAATGAAAAGTTTATAGAATCTTAGCATTGATTAAAATGTTACCTTGAAAAAATTGATTTTTTAACATAAAAGAAATTCACATAGAAGATTAAGTACGAGTTATAATCAAAAAAACAAATAAAAATCATTCATATAATTTTTTGATTAAAATGTGAGACATTTATTTAACATTTTTCTCTACATCTTAATATGCTATTTGTAATTGTCAACTTGTTTGTTCAATTGAAAAAATGTATGTTTATGATTTCTTTCTTTTCTTGTGCTATTTTTTGTTTTATAATGATTCATGGTAAGTCGTTTATATCACATTTAATAATTTGCTGTTGCTATTTTTTTATCTCACGTTAATTTAACATTCGGGATAGTTTGGGCAACTTGCGGGTGAGACACCAGCTGGATAAAGTCTTTCAGTGAATCCTGGAAGAGGTGCTGGTTGATGATGATATGCGCTGTGTGTACCTGGAACAATTGGTTTTTCGCAATATGGGAAATTTGGTACTTTCAATAAAATTTAAAAAACATGTAGCAATGTAATTTTTAAACAAATCCAGCAAATTCCTTGAAATTCAAATAAAGTTACATAAATTTTATACATTAATAAATTCTTTACTTATTAGCTTTTTATATTCATATTCATATCATCAACATTATCCTTTATCATATTCTTCATTATTGAGTCATTCTTTGTAAAATTTATTTCCAGTTTTATTTAACTTCTTTGTAAATTTTGGTATATTATTGAAAAATTGTGATAAATGATTTCTTGGTAAATTAATATCAATAATTTCACTATATATATCACTTAATTTTGTATAATTAAAATTAGGGTAAATGTTCCTAATTCGGGACACTAAAAAATTTGGGACACTAAATTAGGGTAATGTTCCTAATTCGGGACACTAAAAAATTTGGGACACACTTTTCTTTTCTTAATTTTCTCACTTTTACACATTCAATTCTTAAAATATTAATGCAAAGTTGTAGATTTTATCACTATTTATCATTTTTATCGCTATTTTACGCTTCAAAAGCACTAAAAAATGAAATATTAAATTTTTAAAATTCTCCATACAAAAAATGTCCCACACTAAAAATATTTATACTCTTTATTCATTCATTTTTCACTCACGAGAAAGGTATAAAAATAAAGTAAAAACCTCGAAGAATTTTATCATACATTCACTTTTCACGTAAGTCTTAATCGTTTTGCCACAAAACAATTAAGTTTAGCCTAACCTAATTCGGGACAGCAAAACCCTAATTCGGGACACTTTGTTTACATTTAAAAATTCGTGAAAATGTAAACAAAAAAAATGCGTTTCAATTTTAATGAATTCAAAATATTTTCAAATGCAATTTTCTACTGATAAAGAGCTCCAATTTAACACAAATTTACCCATATTAGGGTAAATGTTCCTAATTCGGGACAAAATTTCTTTCGCTCAACTTTGAACGAAGTTTTCTCACTTATTATTAAACCAATTTTTGTGATGTTTCACTAAACGATAAATAAATTCTCCTATTATTTTACTAAATCAACATTGGAGTCAGAATATTTGTCACTTTTCCAGAATAAAATTTTATTGTTTTTCCTAATTCGGGACACTTGACTTTCTGATAAAACAAAAAGAAAATATTTATTTCAAATCGTGTTAAAAAGTTGTTTTAACACATTTATTTCATTTTACTGATTATTTTGCTACTTATTTGTGTTAAATTTGAGCTCTTTATCAGTAGAAAATTGCATTTGAAATATTTTGAATTCATTAAATTGAAACGCATTTTTTTTGTTTACATTTTCACGAATATTTTAAAATGTAAACAAGTGTCCCGAATTAGGGTTTTTGCTGTCCCGAATTAGGGTTAGGCTAAACTTAATTGTTTTGTGGCAAAACATAAGACTTACGTGAAAAGTGAATGTATGATAAAATTCTTCGAGGTTTTACTTTTATTTTTATACCTTTCTCGTGAGTGAAAAATGAATGAATAAAGAGATATAAATATTTTTAGTGGTGGGACATTTTTGTATGGAGAATTTTTAAAAATTTAATATCTCATTTTTAAGTGCTTTTGAAGCGTAAAATAGCAATAAAAATGATAATTAGTGATAAAAATCTACACTTTTCATTAATATTTTAAGAATTGAATGTGTAAAAAGTGAGAAAATTAAGAAAAGAAAAGTGTCCCAAATTTTTTAGTGTCCCGATTAGGAACATTTACCCTAATAAATGGTCGAACTATTTGAAAAATTTTTACTTGATCGTGAAACACTTTGAAATTACTAAATTAAAAATCTATTTTTTGTCTAAACTTTATTCATTTATTTAGGGTAAATATGATTTACAGAGATCTTTTTTTATTGATGCAATTTAATCTTTAACCATGTATGACATTCAGAAACTTTAAAAATTACAGTATTAGTATAAATAAAATAAAATTTGAAAATTAAATTAAAATGACTTTCTTCTTCTTTTAATTACAGCTAATAAAACTTAATTCTACAATACAAAAAATAACAAATATTCGAATCTCTTTTCTTCTATTTATCCATCCTCCTCCTCTCTATTCCATCCTCTGAACTTACTTTTTACTTTTATTATTTTATCGATATTGAATTTCATATAAATTATTTTTTTGGATATGAAAAATTTATTGGAAATAAGAAAAATTTTTTTGGATATGAAAGATGAAATTTATAACGGTTTTGGATATGGATGTTTTAGGCAATGGATATGGAGAATCTTTAAAAGAAATAAATAATATCAACTATTTTTCCATTTGTTGAATTTGAAAATTAAAAATATTCAATGTTTTTGTTAGATTTCATAAAAATCATAATTAATAATCAATTATATAGAATTACATTTTTCTAATTAATTGGGAATTGGTAAGTTTTCTTAAATAATAATACTGAAAATTAAAATCATGTGCTTTTCTATTCAAATTTTCCAAATTTTCTTCTAATTTAATAATTTAGTGTACTTAGTAATTTCATGGCTTCATCATCAAAAAAATCTAAAACAGATTTGTACTCGTCGTCTTCTAATTCCTTTTCTTCGTCGTCATCAAAAGATCAAAGAAGAAGACAAATTAAACATGACAAAGTAAGATGTTCACCAACCATCATCATCAAAAAAACCAATTTTTCTCACAAAAACCATTGAAAACTTGCTGCTACTGAAAATATAAAAAACCACCAACATTTAAGCTTGCTACACCACCACCATCACTTTCAGAAGAGGAAGAAATCGATAAACTCGCTGCCGATGTTGTTGAATCGCTTAAAATGAAGCATTTGCGTCAGTGTATGGAAAAGTCAAAGAATAATGTTGAAAAAGAATATTGATGCTATTCAAACGAAATTGCAATAAAGCAATCTTGAGCCATTAACGAAAAAATTCAAAATTTAAAAACTGAAATTAATGAAATGATAAATGAAATGAAAGAACAACATACCAAGCACATTAATGAATTGAAAGAAGGTTTTGAAAAATGAAAGGAGAATTTGAAAAATGAAAGGAGAATTTGAAAAAATGAAAGAATTCGTTAATTTTTTGAGAAGCTGAATGATGATGAATGGAGAACAATGAGAATAATTCAAATGAATATGAAAATGATGATGAAGAAACGATGGTTATGTCTGACTGTCTTTATAACTGATTCGATTTTTCAAAAGTCAGGGACTACAAACTAAAATAAATTCAAATTTGAAATCATGATTTAACAGACATAACGACTAAAATTATCTAAAGCTTTCAGAATTCTTGTGAAATAATGAAAAGTATAGAATCTTAGCATTGATTAAAATGTTACCTTGTTGTTTTTATAACATAAAATAAATTCACAAAGAAGATCAAGTACAAGTACTAATCAAGAAAACAATTAAAAATCATTGATATAATTTTTTGATTAAAATGTGAGACATTTATTTAACATTTTTCTCTACATCTTAATATGCTATTTGTAATTGTCAACTTGTTTGTTCAATTGAAAAAATGTATGTTTATGATTTCTATCTTTTCTTGCGCTATTTTTTGTTTTGTAATGATTCATGGTAAGTCGTTTATATCACATTTAATAATTTGCTGTTGCTATTTTCTTATCTCACGTTAATTTAACATTCGGGATAGTTTGGGCAACTTGCGGGTGAGACACCAGCTGGATAAAGTCTTTCAGTGAATCCTGGAAGAGGAGCTGGTTGATGATGATATGCGCTGTGTGTACCTGGAACAATTGGTTTTTCGCAGTATGGGAAATTTGGGCAGGTTCTAGGGTCAACACCGGCTGGATATTTGTCTCCTCCTTTAGCAGCAACTGCTTCGATGTGATTGTATTGTGGTACAGCGTGTTGATTCCATTGTGGAGCGGCTGAAGCTGGTTGTTGCCATTGATTCCATTGTGGAGCAACTGGGGCAGGTTGTTGCCATTGATTCCATTGTGGAGCAACTGGGGCAGGTTGTTGCCAATGTGCAGCAGCAGCAGGTTGTTGCCAGTGTTGTGGAGCTGGTGCTTGATTGTGAAGAGCAGCGTTATCGCAGATTGGGAACCCGGGGCATTTTGATGGATCGACACCTGCTGGATATCTGGCTTGTTGATGTTGTGGTGCTGACAATACAACAGCGAAGAGTGTAGCGAAAGTAACCTGATTGATTGATTGAATTAATTTATTAATTAATTAAACTTCACTTTATTTCACTAATAATTTAATCCTTAATTGTAATCCACATGTGTATTTTTTAAATGGAATGTTGATTGCACTTGAAACCTACCAATCTGAACATTTTTGAAAGTATTATAGAATTGGACTATTATAAAATTATTTAAAAAATATAATCTATAACACTTCCAACTGTGTGATGTAAAAAGTTTGACTGAATTAGCAAAATCAATCCGCTTGCTTTTTATAGATCTTGCCAGCATTGGCTCTCAAATCTACTCCACACCCTCAAATGTTCTCTCTCATAGATTCTGCTATTGCTGCTACAAATTATTTTTTTGATAGGGGGAGAAGAAAAAAAGTTGTATTTTCTTCTAAAGTCTATGCTATTGCTTTTAATTCAACTCTATTAATACACTAAACTTGAGCACAAAAAAAGAGAGAGAGAAGAAAAAAATTAGGAGTCACCACCTATATAACTTACTTGAAAAACTAAATCTAATTCACATGCATAGGAAAAAAACTGGAATATATGCGAGAGTCTTATTGTGACTGTAATTGTGTGTGCTTTTGCTCAAAAAAGCAAAATTTAAACTTGCTGATTGCCCTTGAATTTCTGATCTAGTGCTCCGGAAAAATATTTATACTATATAGAGTAACCGCTTATGAGACACTTCAGTCGCGCACTGTTGCCTTTGTCTAATCATAGTAAAATACTTTTCTAATGAGATTGATATTGATATAGGCATGAGAATGTATGCAAAATAGAGCATATCTATTAAACTTCTTAATAAATAATAATAATAATAATGCAAATGGTTGTAATATTTACAACAAAAGAATAAAACATGACAATATAAAAAGATAGATTCGAGATAACTGAAATAATAAAAATAGCAAGAAATAATTTAGAATGGTCAACAACAACATCATGTGGAATGTAGAGGGTTGAAAAATTAAATAATCATGACTTTATTTTGCCACTTATACACAATATTAATGGAAAAATGTAATTTCTTATTTAAATATTACAGCATACATATTATGACATCATCATCATGGTAATTTCTTAGATTTATGTAAAGCAAAGAAATTTTACTTAAAAGAAATTTGTCAAATACATTTCATCATGAATTAGATGATACAAAAAGTGTTTAAATCAAGTTAATTTATTAAAAGCATTTATTCCAGCGGTTAATTTCATGTAAATACATGCTTGGAGACATAAGACAACAATTTTAATTTTAATTTCATCATTGCTCCGCGACTGTTGCAAATGTAAAAATGTTGTTAAAATGCCAATTGATTTATTACGCGCGACAGACATAAAAGGTAGTTTTTTGAGAAAATAATGTGAAAGAAATGGGTGAGAGCAGAGCGGGCAAGATTAAATGTTTGCCGCCAATGCAAAAACATTAATTTTTATATTTTTATTGTCGTGTATTAATAGTATTGAAAAATTTAACAGTGACATTTATGCGAAGGCGTAAAAATACAATGAAATCATTAGGAATATAGATTATTTTCTTTTTATTACAATGCAAAAGTTATTTAGCATAAATAATGTAAAGTTCATTAACACTCTTTCCTCAAGCGACAATCAACAAAATTATGAGTCGATAAACACACATGCTGGTTAGTTTACTATGGTTTTTGTATGTTTTGATTTGAACTCGATTAATGACTAAAGAGTTATTTTACATGATAAACTTGTTTCACTGCCCGAGACCTTCGCGAAAAATTAGTTATCGGTGACACTAGATTTACAATTAAAAGCCATGTTCTTTATATGAAAGCAGAAAGTAAGCAGCAAGTAGGCAGATAATTTGTTAATTAACATGTTAAGTGACTGCCGGGTTTTACAAAGTAAGTAACGCATAGTGTGAGATGAATGCATGTTTAGCATATTTGATACATTAAATCGTATTGTTCACGGAGAATAAATTTACAAATTTGAAGCTTAGACAGCTAATAATTTAAGTCTTAAACATTAATTATTGAACTATAACCATTCGATTGGAAATTCTCGTGTTGTTTAATGATCGTCGCCATTTATTGTACAATACATATCATTTTAATGAGTCTTGGTATTTTAAAAATTAAGAAATAATAGCTTAAACTCATAATAATTTATAAAAACAACCAAAAGTCGCGTGCGGCTACTCTTCTGAGCTTGCGCTTGATAGATAAATAAATACATACAATGTCGATAGAAATGACTAAATTGCATAGTGTAAATTCCTGTTCAATGAAAAAACACCCATTCATGCATAAATCAGTTTTGATTTCACAAGAAGATCAAAATAAAATTGTTGCATATAATGTCTTAGACACACAGCAAGGATTCCAGCAGCTCTATTAATTCACGTCACATTAACTTCTGTTACAACGGCATATATTAATCACGTTTCTCATAACTTTGTATCTTGACCATGCATGCGAAGAAAAAGAAGAAAGAAAACAAAATAATAAAATCATTGACCTATGCACTTCGCTATGTCATGTGTATAATGGAATTTCACGATTTATCAAAATGCATTTGTCAATTTTGGAAGAAAATTATTTTTTTAATGAAATTCTAAGGAATTATAAATGCTTGGCAAGCGCTCGAGATAGACAAAAAGACATGCAAATGGTTATAATAAATATAAAAAATTATAAGAAAACAGATAAGTAAGTCCATGAATGCCCAACAATAGTAAGCAAGCTAATGCTTTTGTGCACATTTTTTTCTTTACAAAAATAAAAATCGCGCGCGCATATGAAATTTATATATAAAGAAGGAGAGAAATAAGTATAAATGGGCGCAAAAACATGTTTGCATTTATTTTCCCATGCACCCAATTCTATTTTTGTGTGTAAATCTCATGTCCAAGAAATGAATTTCAAGTTCGACAAGAATTCAAAATGCTATTACACTAACAAATAATAACAATTACTTTAAATAAATTTTCCGATACATTCGAATACCTGCTTACTTACTTACTTACTAACTGACTGACTTATTAAAATATAGTGTAAGTCTTATTTACTCTCTTGCAACTAAACTGTGGCTATAAATCGATGTTAACTGTTAGTAACTTCAGAGAAAAAATTTATGTGCTGTGGAAGTTGAGACAGTAAAATAAAATAACACATTAATTTGAATTAGCTTGGATTGCTAATACATAGATTCTTTAGCCATACACTTATTTAGAAAAATAAAACATGAATCTAAATTATATTCATAGTGTGCAAAAGTGTCACCCGTAATTTCATATTTTTAATTCTTCATATAATTTATGTATTTATTTAATCGGGTGTGCAAGCATTTTTAATTTTTTGTTTATGTGAAGATAATGTTAATATAACGTCATCTAAATCTCACATTTTATGCTTTACATAGCAATTACTACCACTTTATTATATTTTAATCTGCTCTAAATAAGTAGTTAAGCGGCTGTAAATAGTGAGTTCATATAAATGAAAGACGCGCATATGACATAAAACTGATTTTAACGACTCATTGCTCTCCTTCTGTCTAAGTGCATGATCTTAATCCTTTTTCTAAATTTTATATTTATTAACTAAATAAATTTATTTAGTTTCTGTTATTTTCGAGTTCTATAATGATTGCTAATTTACAAAATTAAATTATAGAATGACGTAAGTAATAAAAATAAATTTGTTTTTATTCTCAAAATAATGCTAAAAATAAAAATGTTTTCAAAACACTAAAAATTCAAATGTCTCAACAAAATATTTCTGCAAATGCAAAAAAAGAGATTCAGACAATAAAGTCATAAAAATTAAAGTGAGAGAAAAAACTCAATCGAACGTGTTCAATATTCATAAATGAATGTGCATGAATTAGATTTCCATTTGAAGAAAAAAAGTGTATTGTAGCATGAAGCACGCAGGCAGCAGCAGCAGCTCAATCGACGAGACACAATTAATAACAAGTATTCTGGCATAATAATGAAAATAAGGAAATCACTTACACATTTTTTTTATTGCGTCTAATGGTTGAACTTCAAATTTACTGTTTGTTTTTCAATTTTTCACGATCGATAAATATCGCTGCTAAACATTTATTTAATGATTCAGCTTGAAATATTGTACCCGCACTTACATTTCTGCACACACAAAGCAGGTGCGATACTAATTCTTCGTTGTCGCTGACGGTGTCGAGTAAGTGAGTGAGAAAAAAAACTATTAGGAAATTATTAATATTTCAAATCGTTACAAATCGAAGATTAAAAAAAAAGACTAAAAAATTATTGACAATTGAATAGGAATTTAATTCGCAACAGTACAATACATGACAATGCAATACAAAGAGTTGAAAGTTGTTGTCATAGGCAATGTTGTACAATTTTTTTTTTGCAATGTGCACATGTGTGATGTGTGACAGATTCAAGTTCAATGATATTAATCATTTCAATGATCGAGTTGAAAAGGAAAAGAAAAAGAGTACAAAAAAAATTTATGGTGTTATTGACTCAATTATAATCTCGCACAGCAACAATCAATTTAAAAGTGCCTCCTTATTAAATGCACACACTGTTTTGTGAGAAATTAGATGTAATAATGTTTATGATTGATTCAATGTCTCATTGCGTAGTTATTAACTCATTTAGGAAAGTTCCTTATGTTGTTGTTGTTTGTTGCATTGTCTTACGCATTGATTGATTGATTTGTGCCTTGCCTAGCTGTTCTGTACGAGAGACGAAAAATTCTAATGAATATTAATTGGATATACAAGACTCTCTAAATTTAAATTATATGCAAATATGAACAAATTTATCTTTCCTTAACATAGCAACTTTTATTTTCATTTGAGCTAAAGCTACACCTTTTTTTATTGACTTCGATCTTGTTTTCAATTACTCTCTTATATTTTTGAATTGTTCGAAATTAAAGCATTCTCGAGTCATTTTTTTAGGTTCGCTAAAATCAACATTCACGACAATGACGAGTAACAATATCTCAAGCAATGAATTTTATGAAATGCATGACAATCATTTTTTCACACTCGTGTTGTTTGCTGTTGTTTTTGTTTTAAGGAAATTAAGATTTTTATAATTAAACATTCGTGCATAAGAATAGTCATGTCAATGATCTTAAACAAATTCTTTAACATAATGTCAGTTATTGACAGTTGAAGATTTTTTTAAATATTAAAATTTTGTGAAGTTCAGCTGCAGCATAGAAAACAAAATTTTTGTCAACAATAAACAAGATGACAATCAAAAAATTAAAACAAATTGATTTAAATGGGTTTAAGCTGCTAATAGCAACTGCCTCGACTGCAAATTTGGGTCAATTTGTGGCAGATCTTCTTGTGAATTCATTACAGTTAGAGAAAATTGCATTGGTAAGTTATTTAAATAAAATTTTAATAATTTTCAAAACTTGAGTCGGTGTTTCTTAATTTATAGATTTCTCATCTTGCTATACCGCCTCTCATCGGTCCATCTGCTTACGAATATAGTAAAAATGATGTCACAACAGCTAGCGAAGTATTTGTTCATGAGAAAGAAAAATTTGCGATTCTTCTTGTTCGTACGCCTATCTCAGCTGCATTTTTAAATGAATTTATTTCTGAAATTATTCAATTTATAAAAGAAGAGAAATTCTCAGAAATTATTCAGCTTTCATCAGCATTTAGCTCAGAACAACATTTTGTAGATCGCAATCCTTATGAATATTTGGCAAACGATTTTTATCCAGTTGAAAATCTTGCAACGCAATTTAACAAATCATCAATCGAAAAAGTTTATGGTTCAGGCATTGCGCTAAAACTACATGAGCAAGCAACATTGAATGAAATTCCGTCTGTGATTTTGTATAAATTTACAAGTGAAGGTGAAAACACCCAAGAAAGTGTGGATTTTTGTACAAAAGTCAGTTCATACATTTTAAAAGACTGTAAAATTGATGTAAAAATTCCGTCAAGTTGGAAAAATTTATTTGGCTTTGATGTTAATGCAGAAATTTATTAAAATAAAGTATTTCGTACTATTTTGAAGGCTACAATTGAATGCATTATGTTCATTTCTAAATATCAATTTCATGACCACAAACCCACAATAAAATTTTCTTAAACATTTCCACATCAAATTCTTCAATTATCGTTGCATTTGGTTTCATTAAAAGCTTGTGATCTAAAACCATTTGTCCCCTTGTGAATTCGCCGCTCAATTCAATGTTCACATTAAATTCGCTGACTTTTTTGATCATTTTGGGAAAAATGAAACAGCAAACTAAATATGCATCACATGGACAAAAACTTTTTCTAAATTGTACATCAATTTCAATTTTATCCATAAACTCAATTATTTCATTATTGATAGAATTAAGAACTTTGAATCTCCATTCTTTGTGAGGTGTTGCGAAACATGCTTTCAAACACGGTTCCCATGGCAAAATGAGAACAGAACATTTTGACTCATCCAAAACAATTCTTGCACTTTCTGGATCAAAGTGAAAATTGAATTCTGCAGTTCTGCTTGAATTTCCAATTCCTTGATGATTTCCACCCATTATGTACAAGTTCTTAATTTTTGTTGAAATTTCTGGGTACATTTTGTAAAGCAATGCAATATTTGTAAGAGGACCAACAGCAAAAATTGTGATTTCGTTTGGATTTTCTTCAATTAGAGCTCTTAATCCTTCAATTGCGTGTTTCTTTTGCACCAAATCTAAACTTGGTTTCTCTTCAGGCCTAAAAACATCTTTTAGACCATCCATTCCATGATAATGCCCATGTTTAAAATACGAATGGAAAAGTAATGAATCTGCAGCTCCTGCATAAACAGGAATGTCAAGCCTATTCATTGTTTTTAAAATCAATAAAATATTTTGACAGCCATGCTTGACGTTTGTATTTCCAGATACCACAGTAATTGCTTTTAATTCAATATTATATTTTTCTTCACATCTTAATAGAGTAATTAATGCCCAAGCATCATCAGTTCCTGCATCAGTATCAAAAATTACTTTTGCTTTAGACATTATCGCTATACCTTCTTTATCGCTCGAGTTCACAATAAAAACTGCGATAATATCTTAAAAAACACTTGAATTATGATCACAATGTTTTTTGTAGTACAGGGTTTGTTAGGTAGAAAAAGTTTTTGAACTTTTCTAAATTATTTTTTTAAATTTTCAAAATTTCAAAAAGCTTTAAATAAAATTTAAAAAAAAACTTATTTTGTTACATTCCATTTTTTGATATTCTCAGTCCATTTTTTCTAAATATCATTGACATAATGACCACAAACCCACATTAGAGTTTTGATAAATACTTTTTCATCAATATCTTCAATTATCGTTGCATTAGGTGGTATTCGAAGTGTACGATCTAAAATCATTTGACCTCTAGCGAATTCACCACTTAATTCAACAGTCACATGAAATTCACAAACTTTTTTAATCATTTTAGGAAAAATAAAACAACAAATTAAGTAAGCATCGTAAGGTACAAAATATTTTCTAAAATCCATATCAATTTCAACTTTATCCATGAGCTTAATAATTTCATTTTTTATTGAATTGAGAACTTTAAATCTCCATTCTTTGTAAGGTGTTGAAAGACCAGCTTTTAGACAAGGCTCTAAAGGTAAAATAAGAATAGGACATTTTGTTTCTTCGAAAACAATTCTTGCACTTTCTGGATCAAAAAAGAAATTAAATTCTGCAGTTCTACTTGAATTTCCACTTCCTTGAAAGCTTCCACCCATTATATGTAAATTTTTAATTTTTGATGATATTTCTGGGTACATTTTGTAAAGCAATGCAATATTAGTAAGAGGTCCAATAGCGAAAATTGTAATTTCATTTGGATTTTCATTTATTAAATTCTTAAGGGCTTCAACTGCATGCATTTTTTGAACTAAATCTAAACTTGGTTTCTCTTCAGGTTTAAAAGCATTTCTTAATCCATCGATACCGTGATGTCTCCCATGTTTAAAATACGAATGAACAAGTAATGAATTTGCAGCTCCTGCATAAACAGGAATGTCAAGTCTATTCATTGTTTTTAGAATCAGTAAAATATTTTGACAGCCATGATTGACATTTGTGTTGACCTGCTACTACAGTAATTGCTTTTAATTCAATATTATATTTTTCTTCACATTTTAGTAAAATGATTAGTGCCCAAATATCATCAATTCCTGCATCAGTATCGAATAATATTTTTGTCTTAGACATTATCTATGCAACACTTGAATGTACGATCAAAACTACGAAAATAAATTAAAAAAACAACTTTTATATTGAGCTTGTGAGTTGTTTTTTAAAACAGGGTTCATGGTAAAGATAAAAATGTTTGCACCAATATTTTATAGCATCAAATAGTCTTAAAAATTCTCTTATCATAAATAAATTTTTTATTCATGAAAATGTATTAAAAATATTTATTAATACACAATCTTATCATTTAACGTTAGCTTATCAAAACGTAAATGCATATCATCAACATGATGATGACAGACATAAAGCATGAAATTTTTAAACATTTCAACATCAATTTCTTTAATAATAGTTGCATTTGGTAAGTTTGTTTTCATATGATCAATTACCATCATTCCACGTGTATGATTACCAGCTAATTCAATGCTAATATGATGTTCTTCTTTATTCGTTATAATTTTTGGCATAATAAAACAAACGGCTAAAAACGCATCACATGGCATCCATTCATGATATTTTTTGTAAGCAACTATCTCTACAGGATTTAAAAATTTTGTATACGCATTTTCATTGCTAGAAAGTATTTTTATACGCCATTGCTCAAAAGACATTGTCAAAGACATAGCTATGCATGCTTCCCAAGGGAAAATATAAATTTGACATTTTGATTCATTAAAGACAATAAAAGCTGCTTCTGGATCAGTATAAAAATTGAATTCTGCATGCTTTGTTATGTTTCCAATTCCTTGATGATTTCCTCCCATAATCCAATGTGATGAGATTTTTGGTATTACTTCCGGATACATTTTATAAAGTAAAGCAATGTTAGTCAAAGGTGCTAATGAAATAATTGTTATCTCATTTGGATTCTAAAAGTAAATAATTAAAATTTTAAAGATAAGAAATTGTTTACAAAAAGTGTCATACAAACATTATCAATGTAATCTCTAAT
Source organism: Polypedilum vanderplanki (assembly GCA_018290095.1). NCBI lineage: Eukaryota > Metazoa > Arthropoda > Insecta > Diptera > Chironomidae > Polypedilum > Polypedilum vanderplanki. Next base: position 21,911,995 of record CM031379.1, on the reverse strand, counting down.
TGCTTCAACAGCATTCTTTTTTTGAGCAAGTTCCATACTTAATTTCTCGTTATAAACATCATTCAATCCATCGATTCCATGAAATCCTTCTTTAGTTTCTGAATTCATTAATAAACTTGATTTTGCACCAGGATAAACAGGAACATCTTGACGATTACAAATTTCAAGAACTTTCAGAGTATTACAAACTGAATTTTCAATAGTTGTATTTCCTGCTACACATGTTATAGCAATTACTTTGAAATCACAAATTTCTTCTGCTCGTAAAAGTGAAATTATTGCCCATGCATCATCATTTCCTGTGTCTACGTCTACAATTATTTTCATTTTTTTAAATAAAGAATTTAATAAGGCAGTATAATCACGTTTGAAATGCAAAGAGAATCTGAATAGCTCATATATATGTTTAAAGAAAGAGAGAGCAAATAAACTACAGATGTTTTCAAGGTCATGCTCAGAAAGTAATTTAATGAGAGAAAAAATGAGAGAAAGATTTAATTTTTAATCCAATGATATTTTAATCCATAAATGTGCATACGTTTTACAATTATTCTTTTGTTATTTTAGACATAAAACATTGATGATAATCAAAAATAAGTTATTAGGATACAAGGTCAATGTTATATGATGATGTCAATTTGGCCCAAATATTTTTATCATTATTTTATTATTATGCGGATGAAGATACATGTGAATGGCCATGGTCTAAATAATCATGATAATATAAATAAAGCCAATAGAGCAGATTAAGTATTCCGAATGAAGCTGAAATGAGAGGAAAATTCATCGATCAATAAAATTGCTTCCTAATAAAATATTTATAAGATTTCTTGGGAGAAAACACTGAGAACATTTGCAGGTTTTTATAAAGCACTGAAGTTTCTTTAAAATTTCACAGATTAATAGAAATTTCAATAAGATTCTAATTAAAATTTTCATATTAAGATAATTTTCTATTTTACTTTCTAATTTTAGTAAATTAAAGCTATTTTCAATAAGTTTTTGAAAGTTTTTCTTGAAATTTAAATTTTTAAATCTTTTGTTTTGATTTAGTTGTTTACTTTTTTATTAAATTTAATCTAAAATGCTAAAATTCATTTTAAGCTAAAGAATGGTTAATGCGAACAATTCTGGGTTTAAAAAAGTTTTTTCAATAGTTTTAAACCTTTTCTTATAAAAATTACAACTAAAAAAGCATAAAGAATGTTTTTTAAAGACTTACTTGGAAAAATAACTCGTGCAGTTCTATCAATTAATGAAACGCTATTAACATGCTTCTTTGAACCTTGACTTGCTTCCTTTGCCCGTCTTTTTCGGAATTCATCATCACCAACAAAGCAAAGCCAAATTTGTTTCAGTTTTTTAATCCTCGGTGCATCAGTTTGAGTTTGTCTTTCCATTGTTGACAAATGTGAATGAGTACCCGATTGTGACTCTGAATTTGTTGAATTAAAAGGCTGCATTGCTTCATTGTAGATTGGACAAATCATTGAATTACGAAGACGATTGTTTAGCAAACGTTGGGGTGAGTCACGTGATGAAATTAAATTTAATGTTCCACCAATTTCTTCAACTTGGTCTAAATCTTCCCATTCATCGTCATCGTCTGTAAAAAGTTGAAAGAATTTTAATAAGAATTATGTGATAATCTCTTTTTTTGCTTACCCATGAGAGGAATTTCACCAGAACCAACTTTAGTAAAGTAATGTACACCAGCAAATTCTAAGAGTGTGGCAATGCAATAGAAAAAGCTCATGAGAAGAAAAAAGTCTAAAGCAGTTGCGTAGCGAACTTTTGGTAAATCAGTACGAGAATCAAGAGAAATTGTTGATAATGTAAGCACAGTTGTGATTCCAAGTCCAACACGGTCACTTGTTGCTTCTCTATGTATCCAAAATGACACCCATGAAAGAATAACAATAAGAATGCATGGTACATAGACCTAAACAAAATAAAAAGGTAGACAGTTAATTAATTACATAAAATTTATTGTCTAATTAATGAGTCGACGACAAGTTCTTGCCTGGATCAAAAAGTAACCTGTATGACGCTGCAAATTGAATAGAACTTGAAGTGTAGAAAAATCACCTTCTCGACGACGAAGTGTTAAATTTTCTTGGCGAAAACTAATTAAATCAAACTGACTAAAAAGATAAAGAAAGGAAGAAAAGAAAAAGAATTGTCATTGTTATGAAAGTAATTTTTTAATAATTAAAATTTATTATGGGTAATTAGGAAATATTTCTAAGAATCTTAATAAATTTATTTTAAGATTTTTTAAAGAATTTATTGTTTTAACGGCTTTTTGAAATTCAAATGATTAGGTTTGTTTACATTACAAAATTGATATTTTATTCGTATTTTTTTAATTCCTGATCATTTAAAGGTTCTTAATTAATTATTTAATCAATATTTAAAAATTATAAAATAAAAGTAATAAATTAGAAGCTTTCATCTGCTGTAATTTTTAATATTTAAACAAAATTACAAAATGAATGAAAAATTTTATTATAAAAATTAATCTAAATGGTCATAATTCATACCTCAATGCCATGCCAGAATCGAAACTCACAGAATTGTTATTATACCATTCGTAGATGAGTTCACGAGAAGTGTATGCATCTTGAAAAGGGATAATGATAAAAGTTTTGAAAAATTCTCAATAATATTTCATAAAATAAAACTTACAAGAACCCAAAATCAAAGGACAAGACTGTCGATCCATTGGGAAATTGCGTAATTGCATTGGACAGCTTGCTCTTATCGTGAGCCTAAAAAGGAAGCAAACAAAGTACATTTCCTACCCTAATTCAATTTTTAAATCATCATCATGTGATAAAATTTATTATTTAATATCCGCTCTAATCATAGTAAAGTAAAATGATTCTTCCGATGTTTGAGAATGAAAAATTAAAAAGGGACAAACAAGAAAATGATAAATTATTTATAAGAATGAAAAGAGTTAAATGAACTTTTGTGATAAAAAATTAAGATTGAACTAACAGACCTCATTGAGTATAAGATGTCTCCATTGTCTGATAATCTTAGCAACTTATTTGGTACTGTAATCGTATGAATGTGAGATTTCTTCGCATTACTGGAAATAAAAAGTTTTTTTGAGCATTTGATATAAGCAAGGAATGAACATTTAAAAAAATTTGAATTTGATAAAAAGTCAACTTGACAAATCATTTTTTAAATTCAATTTTTAAAATGAATTGTCAACTTATTTTATATACATTTAATGCTTTTAAAATAATAAAATACAAGAAAAGAGTTTAAGATAAAATTTAAATTTCTAAGACATTGTTAACTAATAAATTTTGTCAAGTCTAAATGACATGGAAAGTGTCCGTGCGTAGTAGGGGGACACTTAAGCGCATTTTTGTGCCTAGATCAGTGTATGTTAACAAATTACAGAATTAATAGATTCGTTTGAGAAACAAATTTACAGTTTAAAATAACTTGATCGAGATAAATTTAAAATATAGGAAAATCATATTTATAAATTTTTGATGTGTGAAAGCACGGCGAGCGTTCTTAATTGAAATTGAATTTACAGAATCTTATAATAAATTTTGTTAACTCGAAAATAACGGTTGAGTAACATTCAAAATATTTAAAGTTCCAATATTTGCCGTTGGTGGCGCTGCAATCGTTTTCGCAGCCAACTTCGCTTTGTTTACATTTTTCAAATTGGAAATTTGAATTCGTAATTTTCTAATTATTGAAATCAAAGGCAACATTCTAATAAAGATTGCCGCCAGTAACTCGATAGCAGTAATTTAAGTTTCAAGTCAACTTGATTTTTACTTGACATTTAATTACTTAATTTCTTAAACTTAGAATTAATCCAATGATATGAATTTTTATTTTGCATATTATTTGTTGCCTTAATAAAACAGTGTTACATAAAAAATATAAAATCAGTTATTTTATTTACAAAGTTTAAATACATTTTTTTAAATGTCCATCTATTGAAGTAAAAATATTCAATTAAAAGATTGACTCAACTAGAAATAAGTATCAGGTTTCCAGATTCGTTCGAGCAACTAAATTCATTGAAAAACAAATAGAGAAAAAGAAGAAAATTGTTTACTAATGATTTTTAATGTCCATTAAGAGACTTACTTTAATACTCAATGACAAGCTTTTAATTGGTGATTTAAAACTTAGTCGTTTATCACGCCAATATTGTCTGGAATGGAGAAATTTCCAATCAATTTCCTAAAACTAAAAAATATCTTACCTAAAGTAGCAATCCATTGAATAATCCTTCAAATAGAGTAGAATAGAATTGAATGTGGATTTATTATCTATCTATGCCATTATATTGCATGCATGTTGCATCATTTCACTCACCATAGCTTTTTCACTAACCGGTCCCATACTTCTTATCAAAATATTTGTACGAATTTTTGTTGGTGTGCCTATATGCATACATTTATGAAAAAAGAGAACGAAAGAAAAGCATTAAAGTGATAAAAAAATATGTATGTCAGTGAAAAATTGAATTTTTTTGAAGGAAAAATAATAACAATCGCGATATACCGGTATGGATAAAATGACAATTTTCTTTCTTTTGTTGTATTTTTGAGTAGCAGCAGCAAAAAAATAATTCTTTATTTTTATACATGTGCATTGAAGAGGGAAAAATCAATGCTTATAACTGATAAGGTCTATGTCATAACAATAACAGACCATCACATTAAAATCTATAGATTCAGCAATCTTAAGAGTGCAAAAAGGAAGAAAAAATCAATTTTTTAACCGCAAAAAGGAGTTTTTTTTCTCTCATTCCTTTATATAAAATTTATTCAATGAGCATCATAAGTATAATGATGAAGAGTGAGCTATTTATGTGAATAAATGAATGTATAGAGTGAGAAAGGAAAAGCCTTCACAATAAAATTGTGTCATTATTTAAAGGAGAATATTAAGTCACATACACTGCTTTTTATGACTTGTGTTTTTATATTTTTTACGATTGTTTATTGACAAATATACACGAATATTTTTTTGAAATTTTAATTTTAACGTACTTATGTAATTCAAATTTGAATTTTTATAAAACTGTCATTTTTAAAAATCTTTATTTACATAAAAAATAAGAAAGCAAAGCCTAAAGATAAATAATAAAGAAAGTAAAAATCAATAAAAATGTCATTTAGTTAAAATAAAGAGCAACAAACCTTCGGCGTGTGTAGGCAGCTGGGAATTCTCATAGCTTTTCAAAAGATTCTCTAATACCAATGAAATGTTCCGACTGACTTGTTTTCGATCTGAAAACGGTGGTGATCTTGCTTTACGAGTTTTTTCTTCATCATCTTCCTCTGGTTGCTCTTCATCATCATTATTGACTCGTTTCGTATGACTATAGATATAATAGCGGTCTTTTGTCTTGCTATTTGATGACGACGCTGCTGCTGATGATGAAACGGTTGATGAAATGTAACGTAGCTGATTATGCAGATAAAATTGCTGCTGTTGTTGTTGCTCACGATAAAAATCACTTGATGTCGTTGATAATATATCAGTTATGTTGTAAATTTTTCCATCACTTCGTCTATCATCATCAGCCTCATCATTTTCATCACTAAATGGCATTTTTAGCACATAATGCGAATGTTGAAGATGAAAAGAAAAAGGAAAAAATAGCTTTTAAATGGATGTTTTGATTTTCATTCCATGCAATTGTCACACGCGATTTAATTTTACTTCTTTTATATTTTTCTATTATGTAACAATTGCACAAATGTAAATGAACTTTATGAAGTGCTTAAAGGAGTTTTTCACATTATACTAGAAGGAGAGAGAAGATAAATATCTTCAAGTGGCAATCTTGAAACTTAAACTGTCCAATATCTCGAGGGAAAAGTCACTTGTAAAATGACATTTCTTTAATCCAGTTTTTGATGCTATCACAAATTGGCACAAATTTGAATTTCATTGATTTTCAATTGCTTTACATGTATGAACTATGATATGATATGTAAAGAATGTAAATATATGAAAGTTTTTAAGTTAGGATTCTTAAGAAAGATTCATTTAAGAGATTTCAGAATGTTCATTCATTTTCTGACATTTTATTCTTAATATCTTGAGAATTAGATTAATTAGAGCTTTTAAAATTATTATTTTACCTCTATTTTATTGATATATTGCGAATATATTTTATTAAAGAGCTTTTAACAATATAGAAATTGAGAAATTATAACTCAAATTTTCAAGAAAAAATCCGGTGTGAAAATAAAAAAAAATTTTTTCGAAATTATGTCGACATTTGGTCCGAAAATTCAAAATTGAGAACCGTTACTCTCAAATTCAAGAATCACACAGCTAATTCTCATTGTATCTGCCATTTCTCAATATATGATGAATAAAAAGATTATTTAAATTTAATTCCATGAGTGAGTTGAGCCATATTAAAGCAAGAAAATTAGAAAATTATGCTTGTTTTTAACGGAATTTTCAAAATCTGGGAAAAAATTTTTATTTCCACAACCTGAATAATTTATTTTAAATTCAAATTTAAAATGAATGTTATTTTAAAATGATTTTTATTTGTTTACAAAATAATTTGTGAATAAAAATTGATTAAAATGCATCAAAATTTCTTATTCTATTATTATACTAATACAATAATGTATGTTTTAAAGTTCAAGATTGAATGTCATTACTGTGTACACTTATTCTTCTCTCTGTTCTCTAATATTTGCAATTATCAACACAAATGAATAAACAAATTATTCAATTAATATTAATTCTCATATAATAAAGTTCTCAGAGATTGAGAAAGAGAATAGGAAAGCTTATCACTTCACATTAAACATTTAGAGTTCGAAGAAATTGACGAAGATTGAAATTAAATTTACTCAAGCGCTGATAACCTTTTACAGAGTTGAATCGACTTCAATTACTCAAATCTCGGCTCAACATGTTAATAAGATTTTTAAAGTACACATCTGTCTGCCTCTCACAATGATAGAAGAAGAAATATTTGGGAATTTCTGCTCATTACTTTTAATGTAAACATTCAATAATTTTAATGTTCTTTTTGTTCTCTCTTGTGCTCATTTAGTGAACAACACTTGCCTAGTACAGAGCGTATGAGGAAATTTAAAGTATATTTGAACAATTAAATTAATTAGAAATGATTCTAAGGTAATTAAATGTGAAATTTTCTCTTAAATTTTAATTAAAAAATTTTCTTTCTCAGGTGTTTATTTTTAACAGCAATTTTATTATCAGTTAGCAATTGTGAACTTATTGAAGCAGAATGCGGATATATAGAGGTTACTGACCGTGGATTACAATGTGAATTTAACAATTTCTATACATATGATTCATCTGTCGTCAACATAATTGAACAAAATTCTTCAATTGATGCCGTATCATTTCGACAATCGGATCTCTATACAATTCCCTCGGACATTTTTCTCAAATTTCCCCTACTGAAGCATCTTGATGTCGAATTGACTCAATTGAAGGTCATCAATCGTGATAATTTTCTCAACGCAGAGAAATTGAAATATTTTTTGGCACGATTCAATGAAGTCAAGAGATTAGAGAGTGAAACTTTCTACACAGCTCCGCAATTAAAATTTATTGTGTTGCAGCACAATCAAATTAGTAGCATTGATTCACATGCCTTTGATGGATTGAATAATTTAGAAGCGCTCTATCTTGATTATAATCAAATGACTTTTTTACCTCCAAAAATGCTTGATGGTGTTCCAAATCTTCTACACTTTTCTATAGCTTACAATAATTTGACATCGACAGCTGATGATTTATTTGCACGTGTAACAAAACTTGAAACACTTAACATGGGACACAATATGTTGAGAACATTCAATGATAAACAATTTGACTCATTACCGAATTTAGAACGTGTTCAGTTAGATCACAATGAATTGTCGCAATTGGACTTAATTGGATGCAAATCGACGGAAATCAATGTTGACAAAAATCAGTTGAAAATAATTGAATTAAATAAATGGACGAGAATTGTTTCAGCGTGGGGAAATCCTGTGGAAAAATTGATTTTACATGAACATTATGGAACTGGACGAGCTTATAATTTTTCTTTTACTCATGTCAATGAAATTGTTTTCTTTGTTCATGAACATTGTTGCACATTGGAAAATCTTGAAAACTTTTACATTCTTACGCAATCATTTGGTGATTTGAGTCAGAAAAGACTTGATGTCAACGACTGGAATTGTACATTTGTAAAATCAATTGGTTATGATACGAATTCAGGTTTTGTGACCAATAATGTTTGTAAAAAGTTTCGAGGATTTGCACCAGTTACTACTACTACGACAACATCATCAACAACAACAACAACCACTCAAATACCAACAACATGGCATTATAATAATTATTATCAAACAACTACTACACGAAGAGGTATTCAAAATATTGAAGATACAATTTTTAGTGGAGAAGTTGAGAGTAATGAAGAAGAAATTGATTCAAGAAGAGAACAAACAACATCAAGACCATCATTGTTTGCTCAATTTGATTATCCAACAACAATCAAAACAACAACAGCAGAAATAGAAATGGAAGCTGACGTACAAGAGTCGACTACTGAAAATTATGAGAAAAAAGCTGAAAAAGGATTATGGAAGACAATTAAGAAGAATGCAAGCAAATTAAAGACTAATGTTGTTAGAAAATGGAATGAATGGATTGGTTGAAATGTTAAAATTGTTTGTTGAATTTATTTTTCGTGAATTATGACAAATTTAAATAATAAAAAGAAAAACTTTAAAAAAAGCTTTTATTTTTTAAAAGTTGCTAAAGAAGTAAAAATTCAAAAAGCTTTACCAAAATTTGTCCAGATTTTCAGAAAGCTTTTTAGCGCATTTTTGGAACAACAATGCAGCTTATAATTTCACTTTGTTCGGTTCCCGGCTCCCGGCTCCCGGTGTCCCTCTGAGATCTCGAAAACTACAATAGCTAGCAACTTACGGTTTTTTGCGTTTGATTTATGCTTAAAAGTTACTGGTTTATTGATTAGTTAGAAAGTTGCCACTGATTGAATTGATAAGGAAATTACGAATTTTAATTTCCATATTGAAATTTTGTAAACAAAAATTTTTGTCGCGCAACATTTTTTTTGTTGCGCAACATTTTTTTGTCACACAACAAGATGTATTTAAATCTGACTTGACAGTTAAATTGAAATCATATTATTATATTTCGAATCGAAAGTTATGAACAAAATATCAACATTTAAATAAAAGTGTTTCTTATTCTGAATTTCTGACTCGTATTATCTTTTGTGTTGCATCGTATTATTAGCGCATTTTTGGAACAACAATGCAGCTTATAATTTCACTTTGTTCGGCTGGCTAATCTGCTCCCGGTCGGTTCGAGATCTTGAAAACTACAATAGTTAGCGACTTCCAGTTTTTTGCATTTGATTTGTGCTATCGAATCAGTTCGGGGAAACATAGTTAGAAAATTATCACTAATATTAATAATTAGGAAATTACAAATTAAAATTTCCATATCGAAAATTAGAACTAATTGAATTTCACTTGATCGTTATACAGAAAACAATATTATGTCTCGAATCGAAAGTTGTGAACGAAATATCAAAAGATTTGAATAAAAGCGTGTCTAATTCTAAATTATTGACTCGTATTATCTTTTGTATTGATTTGTAATATTTATTTTATTACTATTTTTTATTGTTATCGATGGAGTATTTGGTCGAATTGAAGACTATAATGTTGAAGTTTTCATCTACGAATCATATGCATCACACCATAAGCCATTAGTCATCCGTGTAAATGAATATAAAATATCTCATTTCCAAACGCTATGAATTAATAAAATGTATTCAAATCATTAAATTTTCTTTTATTTAACTTGTTAATATAACTGATCTAAGCGCCAAAAAGCTAAAGTCCTCTGATCTACGCAGAGACTTTCCCATCATGTTTCTAAATTTGTTCAAGTTTTCTAAAAACTTTTCAAAAAGTTCTAGAAGTTTTTAAAAATTTTCTAAAGCTTTAGAAAATTTTTAAAATTAAATAAAGATTTTTTGAATTTTAAAAATATTCTAAAATTTAAAATATAAAAGTTTTTCTTACCTATTATAATCATCATCCTGCTGTTCAAAATTACCAACATCAAATCTCGTGTCATTGTCAACTGCCATTTGAATTGCATTTCTTAAAAGTTCAATATCATTAATCTGCTGTCCATACGATGAGATTGTGAGAAATCTGTAAAAGATTACAATTGTAAATTTTTTCATATGAAAAACTTTTTAATTGAAATTTTTTCATGCATCAAAGCATAAATGGAAATGAAAATGAAAATTTTACTTTAATTGCGATGAGAAGCAAAAACATCATTCTATGCATTTATTCATTATATCCTTTTAAGAGAATTAGATACACATTTGCATTTAGAGTTTTCTCTTTATGAAAATATCCCTCAGTATAATGTCAACATAACCAAGCATCTGCAGCAACTGGTATTTTAAAGAAATTTACATTATTTGAAAATATGAGATTATCATCCTCATCATCATCAAAAGTTATTTTTAGAATAAATATTCTACTGTCAGTGATGGTTATTCAGAATAAAAACGAACAGTTTGTACGACATTAGATTAAAAATTAAGAAAATATATAAAATTTTGTTTCAATGACTTTAGATCTTTAAAATATAAACTAATAATAAATAACAATGTCTTGTTTTTTAAATGTTTTCAACTTGGTTTTTTTCGTTTTACAAAAGTACTTATTGTGCACTATTAATATCGAACCATCTTTATCAACTCTGACTTACATATTTCAATTTTCTATAAATGAATTTTCTCTTCATTGTTTTCATTTTGCAGCAGTTTTGCACTTCTTTATTCAATTTGAACGTTTTTATTTTATTGAAAACTTTGATTAAAAACTTTCTTAAGTTTGACAAAAGGTGAATTTTGCATATAATTTAAATATCTTATAAAATAGAAAATTGTTTTTGACATAAATTTGATTTCTTTGTGAGAAAAAATTTCAGTTAAATTAATTAGCTAAAGGCATTGAAATAATTTGAATAAGTTTAAAGTATTTAATTTTTAAAGGATGTAAATTTTATTAAAAAATATGAAAAAATCAAAAATCTGACTCTGAATTTTTTGGACGTTTTCTAATGAAAATTTTGTCAAAAGAATAAACAAATTTTCTGCCTGTTTATAAAAGAAAAAAATCAATTATATGAAAAATTCCCAAAACTCTTGAATATTTTACTGTCACAACAGTAATAGTAGTTGGATTTAACGAAGGATGGAACATCCTCTCGAGAGAGAGTGAGAAGTAGACAAAAAAATTTTTATGCATATCTTTAACACCTTACACACAATCTCATACATTAAAATCGCGTTGTAATAAAAAAGAAATTTCTTCATGTATGTAAGAGAAAATATGCAGATGTTGCTGAATGTTGTCGCAACATAACGACATATGGCCGTTATCAAATAAATTTCAAAGCAAATAAGCAACAAATGGGAAAACTATTTTATTTTCAGATCTCTATGTGGGATTTATACATTTGCATAAACACATGTTTTTTTTTGAAGTGGTTCCTTCTGTTTCAAAGCAATGCTATGTGGATAACATTCTGTTTAAATATAAAATTTTATTTTTCAATTTAAGTACAAAAAGGATCCTGACACTTTTTTCATTCTCCTTTATAAGCTTAGAGACAAAATGTCTGTTTTGAAATGATGTGGGAAAAATTTAATTTTTAAGGGTAGTTGATTGTCATGACCTTGTAACATGAAAGCTAATGATAGAACAAAATCGACATGAATTGTCATGGTAAATTAATTTTTATTGAGATAAAAAAGTTAAACTTTTCTTGTCAGTTACTTTTCTTTTAGTCTTTCTAATTTCATCTTTTCTCGCGTGACATCAATCTTTTACAAGGATTTATTGACATCTCTTGCTAATAATAGAAACTTTAGACAATATTAAGAAAATTTCTTTTTTCCTTTTGAGAGTTTTTTGTCCTTTTGTAAAGGAAATTAGAAAATATTTTAATGAAATTGAAATGAATTGCTGAATTTTCCATTTTAAACTTAAACTAGGCTTTTAAAATAGTTATTGATTGACTTAGGATAGTTTTAATACTATAAATATTTGGATTAGTGCTTATATATTGAAGTATTTAACATTTTTTTTAAAATTTTTTATATTTCAGTTTCAAAATAATTAAAATAAAATTTAAATATTTTCGTGAAGCTTCGTTAAAAAATTTCGTTAAATTTTGCTTTTTCGTTAAATTCGTGTTCTTTCAAGTTTTCTATTATTTCTTACATTTTCACATTTAGGAAAAATTTGTCATCATATATTCATAGGTGTAAGCAACAGCATTACATAAGCGGAAATGATAAATAAACTTCACTCGTATATACTTTCTGCTGCATCATTTTTTAAATTACCTGAAAAGCGTCTCTTTTAAAAATAGTAAAAATTCTTCATAACTTCAACTCAATGATGGAAAAGAGAGAAATGGAATGCAATTGAAATTTAATTAAATTGCGCTGTCAATTAACCGCGAATTGCAAATTAAAACTCATTGAAATACTTTTCTAATTTATTCACTTGCATTTTATCACGAATCCAATTAGTTTATTCTTTTTAAGACTTTTTTTCTACATGCATTCACTGTAAATAATCAAATTTGTCAACAGCAAACACTTTGTCATTCTTTCTCATGAACGAGCAGCAGTAGCTACGAACGCACATTTTCTTGTTTCCCTATTCGGCTATAAATAAAAATCTGTTTTCTCAGTGATGTGACTGAATTGATCACATGTCAGAGTGAAGCATGTCATGCATGACTGTATTTATGATTAAATGGACAATGTAAGAAGGAAGCAAATTTGTTAAGATTTAGATACTTTGATAAATTGATAATTTTTCCGATTTAAATTGATTTTTTTTATTTAATTTTTATTGTTTAAATTTTAAAATTTTTGTTTACATTTTGAAATTTGAAAAAATTCCGTTAAATTATTATTTTTAGAATAAAATGAGCCAGAAATTGTACATATCGTTATACAGTCAATTTAAATTAAGTTTTGTTTGTGGATTTGAGTCTATGCCTTGAGGTTTATTCATAAAATATTTATGTTGCACGTACAAGTTAAAGTAGAACGATTAGATTCTATTCAACCTCTTAGAGAGAGCTTTGATTTACTGTTTATGATTAAGATTGAAGAGACACCTTAGAGAGTTAAAATAAAAAAGAGATTTTTCGTCCATTGAGAGAAAGCTGATGTATAATTGTGTCATCTAGAAGATTAAGTACATAAATTGTTTGTAATTTCATCTCCTTTATGATGTGTCTTACAGAAAGCTTTTTTTTCATCCTTTTTATGCTTACTTATGAACATAATTGCAGTTTCTTACTGTCTTAGTGATAAGAAAACTTTAATACAGGGTTTTCAAAAAAATTAAAGGTAATAAAATATTTAAATTTGAAAAAACCGTTATTTAAGAAATTTTTAAATTCATAAAATTAAAGAGTTGTCATTAAATGAATGAACATCATTCATAATGTGCATATACATTTAATTCACACAATAATGAAAAGCAATTTTGTACTCTTCTCTTCCATTTTCTTCTCTTTCTGTGTCAGCATTTAAAAAGATAATAATGAGACGATAATGTTACTTGGTTTTAAAGAGAGAAAGCAATGAAGAGCATCGTCATGATTTGATGATATAATGATGCGAATAGGTAAGTGAGACAAAATAAATTCAAGCTAGAAGCAAAATTTTTTCTATTTGGACGACAAAATTCAATGATTATGGACGGAAGTTGTTATATGTCATAAATTGAATGTAATTGTTTTAAGAAAATTGAATGTTTACATAAAGTAAAAAATTCCATAAGAAAAGAATTCAAAAATTTTCGACTTTAACGGTGCAAAAAATATCTCAAGAGTAAAAAAGAATTAGATCGTTGAATTGTGCAGTTGTGTCATCACAAAATGCACACATGAGAATCGATAGAGTGATGACAACTAAGAAAATTTTTTGCATGCCTCAGGATTCTTACGTTTGACATTCGTAAACTATTTCCCATTATACAATCAAGAAAGAGTGAAGGAAATGAAAGTGATGTCAAGAACATCTTTTTATTGATCTCTTGGTAGTTGTTAAGTCTTTTTTCGTGATTGTTTGTTAAAATTTGTACAAAAACTTTAAAGAAAACTAAATGTTAATTGTGATTATTTGTAGATTAAAAACGAAAATTAGAAAAAAATTACAATGAAATTTTATCCAAAATTTATAAGAAACCAATTTGACAAAAAATATACGCATATCAAGTAAAATATTCATGAAAGTCTGAACCCTAAAATTTTCATATTATAAGAAGAACTACAATTTTTAGTCATTACAATCTTAAACTGCTTGTTGATGAAAAGTTCAAGCTTTGTGGAAACTAAAAAATTCAAAGAATGCATTCTGCAACTTTACAATTTGTCTTTGAGAGAAGGAAACTTTAATTAAGAGAGTCATACAAGTTCTTTCCTTAAATGTCGTTTTATAAAATTTGTTGAAAGAGATTTTTAATTAAAGTGCACACAAAAAACACACAAACACTGATTGTTGGTTGTGCACATAATTATAAAGTGCTTCACACTTCTATAAAATAGCAAACTCATTGCAATTTCCCAATTGAGGTTTCAAGAGTAAAATTGAGATTTAATTAGCAATTTTCTATTGTTTTTCATCAAATTTATTTTTATTTTCATCCGCAATTTGATTTATTTATTTGACATTTGATAGATTTCATTTGTTGACAAAAAATTTAAATTGAAGGTGCTCGATTAGAAAAATATTCAAATTTATCAATTTTATTTTGATTTAAATCATTTTCCCAAAATAGAACTTTTTTCCAACCTTAAATAACCAAAACAATTTAATTATGAACAAAACTGTCCCTTTACTTCAATGTCATTCATTCCAAAGCAAAGAAAGAATTTTCATTTCAAGTCACATCTGTTTTAACTGAAAAGGTAGAAAAAAGTTTCTAATCCTACTAGACCGACAAAAGAGAGGCAAATGACTACACAAGATAACAAAAAAAATCAATTTCAATATCGAGAAATAATTTTTAAATTCTTAGAAAAGGACTTCAATTTTTTCTAGTTTTATGCACATTGCAATACATCATTTTTTAAAATGAAATAAATTCTGATTTTGAAATTTTTTTGATAATCTGATAAACTTTTTGATAGAGTTCACACAGTAATTTTAGTTAGTTTAAGAATTTTCTAAATTATTCAAAATTTGAAAAGATTATTTGATTTTACGTAAAATTTAGAGAATTATTTCATTCTTAAAATCCAATTTTGCAAAATTTTAAAATTTTTTTTATCGAATTTGATTTTTTTTGTTTAGAAACTTTTAAACTTTTTTAAAAGCTTTTTGAAATTTTTCCAAAATACAAAATTTTTTTGAATAAATTTTGAAATTGCAAAATTTCAAAAATGTTTGGTTTTTTTTCAAAGTCTTTTTTTAAAAAAAACCAAAAATATTTTTGAAACAATGAAAAAAAATCAAAACAAATAAAAGTTTTCACGCTAAGATTTTTTACTTTTATTGCAAACAGGCAGTAAAATCGATAGTAAAATAAATACTTACAGAATGATGAGCAAACATGTGTATTTAAACATTTTTTATTACCATTCGCGTTTCTCGTCGTTTACGAGTACTCGCACACACAAAATCGATCTTTGATTTAATTTTGGAAACTTTACACAACAAATTTATGCACACACTTTCCGTTTCCACCTTAATAAACACAAGGGATGCTATGAGGTGTATGTGTTAAGCTATAAAAAGGTACAAGGAAGGAATTTTTATAGAAACATTAAGATACACGACAGCAATGAAAACGATAAGCATCACATCATTTTAACCATCTTTGAAGATGCAATAAAATAAAATTTTAACACACACTCAATATGACAGTGAGATAAATGAAAGATGAAAACACAAACAATTTAGTGGAAAATTTTTCCCTTCTTAGCGAATGTGAATGAAATGAAAACTTTTTAAATTTGCGGTTTTGTAACTTGAAACATTGAAGAAAAACGAGCAGTAGCAGCAGCAGCATCAGCCATAAATTTAACTCACATTCAGTCAGAAAAAAGGGGAAAACTAGTATAATTGCTAACATGAAATGAGAAACGGAAGATTAAAAACCGGAAATAAACACTTAAGTGTCATTTGCGTCGCATTTTGTTGAAAATTTTTCATCTTAATCTTCTTCATTGCATGAAAATTGCTTTAATGAAGTTTCAACATTATTGTTTGCCCGCAAGAAAAAGGTAGGTGCGAATGAATTTACAAAAAAGAGCGTTGATTTACACGCATACAGAAAGCAATGACTTTAATCGAGTTACAAAGGTTGAGAGACAATGAAACCCCTCATTTTACCTTCATTTTCATTTCCTCCATATCACAATCTTTTTCAAGTAATAGATTTACGGAAAATGATAAAAACAGGTATATATGAAGTTACAAAAACTTTTTCTCTCTTTTTCGTTAAAAAATCACACAAAAAATGTCGATATTATGAAGATTAAATAAAGAAAAGAAAAAGGAGTGAAAGTGAAGACATTTTTGTAACCTTTCAAGTTGAATAAAGATTTGAATTAATTTAAAAAGATAGAAAAAGTTTTTCATTCATGTTGATATACCTTTTTTAAAATATAAAGTTTCAATTCAATGTTAAGAAAATAAAATTGTATACAGCAGATAATTCGAGTATTAAAAAATTGTGATCCGGACTTGCATGCATATTTTACTTGATATTTTTTGTCAAGTTGATTTCAAGTTGACTTACACAAAAATGTCTTTAATTTATTCAGATTAAATTTAATTTAATTAAAATACATAGAAAATTTAAGAATAATTGACTTTCATAAAAATTTGCTGCATTTCAATTGAATTAAATAAAAACTGAATGAATTAAAGACATTTTTGTGTAAGTCAACTTGAAATCAATTTGACAAAAAATATACGCTTATCAAATAAAATTTGCATGCAAGTCCGTGAACCCTATGAAATATTTTTACACATTTATATCATAAGAATGTTGAATAGTTGTAAAATTATGTTTTGAAATATTTTAAGTTATTTTGATAAATTTTATACTGATTCAAAAAAATACAATTTTTATTTTTATCAAAAATTTCATGAATGAACTTTTTAATAGTAACTCTCATTTATAATTATAGTAAATTTTTAGAACATGCTAGTACTAAATTTTCCAAAAAATATTTAAATAAAAATTCACAAATTTTAAAAAGAAATTTAAATTGAGTGTATCAAAATATAAATATTTGAATGCAAACTTTGATATTCTACTTCACCAACATAGTTGAATTTTTGTAGCAGATCTTAGTGCTTAAAAACAAAAATCATGTTAAAACATATCGAAACACAAATTTACTGTTTTAAGGAATTTAATATACAAATTTTTGCAAAATGGTAATTAAATTCTGTCACAAAACAGTTTCTTAAAAATTCTAACCCAATTTTTTTATTATTTTGTTTTGTAATACCTTGTGTTTACCCAAATTCAATTCATAGTTTCTTTTTTAAAAATTAAAATTAAATAAAGTAAAAATTATGAAGAATCAAAAGAGAGATTTTTAATGAATTTAGATTTGTAAAAAATATTGCAAGAATCAAAAGAATTTTAAAATACCAAAGTTATTCACATTTCGTCTTGCTGTGCTTTTATTGTGATTTTTTCCTTTAAATTTTTTGGGGATTTATACTTATTCGCTTTTTCTTGAGATTTAATTAAAATTGATCAATTTTTTACAGCTTTCATTCAAATAAACAATTCTCTAGGAAGAATTTTTCAAGACAAGAAACTTGAAGGCTTAATTTTATAAAAAAAATTTTTTAAAAAATTTTATAAATTTAATAAAAGTCAATTATAAAGCTCAGTAATATCTCATTAAATCAACTAGAAGTTTTCACTGTCATTTGTTTGAAGAGCATCTACATAAAAATTCTCTCGTTCTTCTCTATATTCATTACAGAACAAACAAAAATTTATTAACAAACAGCAACAGTAGAAATTTACATATAGAAGAACTTTTTTTGGATGAAAAGTTTTCGTTAATACGAGTGTGAAAAATTGACATTAATATCACGTTCGCATGGGCTTAAAACGAGAAAAAAACTTTTTCTTTCTTTAAATTAAACTTTTGATAAATTATGAAAATAAAAAATTTCTTTATGAATTTAAATGAGCACAAAAATGGTTAAAATGTGATGTTTGATTGTTTTCACTTTTTAATGCACACACTTTTAATTATTTGACGTGTTGTAAGAGCGAGAACGGAAAAGAATTAAGAAATGCGTCGCACCATGTTAGCGGCTAAACAGAAACTCAAAAGCAGTGAAGAATTCCGCAATTTTCTCTATGTGTGTGCTTGTATCTTGCCTGCGAACATATTTTTCCGTCAATTTCTTCATTTTTCCCTCTTTTTTCATGTGCTCATCGCATGCATTTACATTCGGATGAGATCCTCAACAGATACGATTCTTTCCCACCACCAACATTTGCTATTTGAAATTGCTATGCTTATGCTCTTCATCTCAGTTAAAAGAATGTTATGACACATGCGCAATAATACTTTTCTTGTAGCTCGTGTAAAAAAGCCTAAAGTCGGCTTTTTAGTCATCAATTCATCAAGATCGAGAATTGAGAAAAAATTTACTATATTAAATTGCGGTCAAATTTCCAAAATCATCTCGTATTTCTAGTCACAAAATTGTCCATCGATAAATTTCAACTTTTTTTTCAGTGTTAATTTGATATCTGATGATGAGTTTTATAACTGCGTGAAAAGAAAATTTTTTTATTTTCTTTTGAATTAAAGATTAGACTGAATTTTTCTTTGAGCTTCTTTAAAGCAGAATTCTTGATTGCCAAAAGAGGAGATTTTCTCTTTTTTTGATTGATTGATGAATGCTTTGAGATAAAATTCGATTGATATGAATGAAAAATGATAATTATCGTTTTAAGGTCAATGTACAGACGTGAGAAAAGAAATGAAATTTAACGTATTTAATTTACAACAGGCATTTCGATCAATGTTTTTAAATTTGTACCTATTTTACGTTCAAAACAATTGGAATAAAGCTGTAATTTTTAACGTATTTATTTAAAAAAAAATTTTAAAAACTTTAAACAAATTTTTAAAATTGCCAACTATTTTGAGTTTATATCCACCAAATAAAAAAATGTTATTTTCCATAAAAAATTCAAAAATTTTTCTTCCAAATCTCACAAACCGAGATTTTCATAAATTCAAGCTCAAAATGAACCTTTTGGGTAAAAGGAAAATTTCCACATTCGATTTAATACAGGAAATAGAAGGAAAGCATGAAAATAACATTTCTAATACACTGACGTGTCTATTAAGGCAACATTAAATGAAACAGTGTGAACAGTGATAAAATAGAAAGAAGATTTTACCTACAATTTAAGCTTACATACACTGTTTGTGTGCAAGTGGTTGGAGATTACAAGAAAAACCTTTCAATTAAATAATTTCATATATAGAGACTGACAATTGCACAAGTAAGTCTTATATTTACTCATATAGATTTTTAAAAAATATTTACTTTTTCAACAATTTTTTTGTGTTTATTCTCTGACCACCATAGAAAGACATGAAAAGCTTTAAAGATGGCTGTAAATCAAATAATGAAATTCTAGTGTGTGTACATATGCAACATACATTCGTATCGAAATAATGAACACAATGGACTTATTGGATTTTCTTCTCTAACTGAAATATTGCGGTTTTAATATCGTGAAAGTGATGGAATATGAAGGGAAAATATCCTGAGGGCCATCATCATTGTGTGACTAGTATGTGTGATCTTGATTGATATTGCAACCGATAGATGAAAATGAAAAGTTTTTGACAAACAACAAATTGCAGCTTTTTAATATCGCATCAAATGGTGCTTTAGTTTATTTCATTCGTTCAGTATTTTTTTTGAAAGAAGATAAACAGTGAAATATTGAAGAAAGAAATAATAGAATATTTTGATCAGAGAAATTAAAAATATGATAAAAATAATTTATGATTCTTCGTAGAATATTATTAAGAATTAATGAATTTTAGGAATTTCATACAAGCTTGAGTGCCAAACAGACGGTTATTGTTACTTAATTTGAATTAAGTACCAAAAACGCGCGAACTAATTTTGAAGCGCATCTTTGATATTTAAATAAAACCGCTAAACTAAAATAATTAAAAATTATATTGGCCCTCTAGACATACAGATTGAATAAATTTGAAAGAAAATTAATAAGATTATGATATTCAAGCAAACTTGTTTCATCTATTGAGGCAGCTAAAAAGGTTTTAACCCCAATATATAATAAAATCTAAATTTTCTTAGTTTGAAAATAAAAGCTTTTTTTAACGAAAGAGGACAAATTTTTTTAACAAAACTTGAGTCAAGTAATTTTTGATTTTATGTTTTTATTCAGTTTAATATAAAATAATTGAATAATAGAGGAGACTTCATATTTTTAATTTAAATTGTAATTTTCTAAAATCTTTCAAAAAAAGTCTTTATATTTCTTATTATGTGAAATCACTCGCTTGCTTTCTTGCTCATGCTACAGTTATTTATTATCAATTTTCATCAAACATTAACATAATGGATATCTTTTTTCTATCATTTAATACTCTCTATTGTGTATACATTGCAATGAATGCATTGATGATGGCTTATAAACATGAAAGAAGGACATTGAAATTGTATTGTATAAAAAATATGAATATTAATCAAATGTTGATGACAATAACATGTTGTACATTGAACAAAAAATTGTTGTTGAATTTAAAGTCAAAATAATTTTCAATTTTTCCCCTTAAAAAACCGAAATCTGTACGAAATGACGGAGATTGAAAATTCTCTCATGAGAAACAAAATGAGAGAGAAAAATCATACAAATTTTTCAATAACAAACAATTTTTCTCTCGTTCTTGCTCAGATGCTGTAGCAATATCGTTCGAGCAGCACGCTATGGAGGAGAGAAATGTTGTGAAGAAAAAAAGTTGAAAGCATCGGTCGAAAATGTTGTGATACATAACTGATGGTGTCTCGTCTCGCGCCGCGAAAAATTCAACACACACAGAGAATAGAACAAGAAGAAAGACAATTTTTTTCTCTCCTTCTTCGTCATCCTTTTTGCTTTTGCATTGCAAAGTTAAAATTATCGCGATATCGACAGTGTGTGAAAAATTAATGATGACAAAAGTATATTTGTGTGTTAAGTGAATTGTGTCACAATCGATTGAAAAATAATGTTTGTGTAAAATTTCAAAATCAGTGGCTTATTTCGTTTTCTCGCAATAAGTCTCTGACAAATATGATAATGATGCAATGATTAATGGATTTATTGTGAAGTGTGTGCTGATTAAAATGCGATTAGTGACAACTTGTTGAAGAGAAAGAAAAATATATAAATCAAATTATCATTAAAATCATAAATGTTTGTAAAAAACAATCTATGTAAAATTTCATGATTTCAAAATAATGCAATGTTATAAATATTTCTTTAGTTAACAGACATTTCAAATTTGAAAAGATTACTAACACAATCTTAATTTTTTAGTATTAAAAAATCAGTAAAATTCTAAAATTTTTCAATTTTTTAGTTATTTTAATAAGTTTTTTATTATAACAGTCAAAAAAAATTTAAAATTATCAAGGAGACAAAATTTCCTAGATGATAAAATTTTGAGTAGACCAAATTATTGAAGTTTTAAAAAATTCAAATTTTCAACTTTTTATTTACTGAAATAATTTTGCGAATGTAAACGATGACAGCTTTCTTTCAAAAAGATTGAGATTCTGTAATTTTCAAAAAATTTAAATCAGACAAAGTGAAAAGATTTCCAAAATTATACTGAAAATAGTAATGTAAGAAAATCGATAAGTTTAGTATGTTGGAAAAGGGATTGAGGTTACATAAAGTCACAAATGCACTTCTTATGAGAAAACACAAATTTTTTTTCATCGTTGTTGTTTTTATTTGAAATTTTTTTTTCACTCTATTTAACTTGACTTTTTTGCAAAGAAGAAAAAACTCAAGGTTTTTTTACTGTTTTGTTCTAAAAAAATGAGTGAAAACACAAAAGAAAACTTTAAGTGGATTAACTCTCTCTTTCTTTCTTCCTGCTCACCATCACTGCCACCACTTTCCTTCTTATTACTCTTCTTTTTCTTCTTGTATGCAAGAACAAGAGAGAAAAAGGGAGAATGATAAGAAGCAATGAGCAAGAAAGGACGAGGGAAGAGTATAATTGAAATTAACGTGATGAAAATTTATTTAATTTTTTTTCTCTCTTCATCTTATTTCTTACTGTTCGTTTTTTTTGCTTGAGCTTGAATATTAATAGATAGATAGACATTGGGAGAAAGAGAGTTTTGTGGGCGGTTGGTCATGATGATGGAGATTTTTATAAGAAATATTAGACTAATTCTTAAATTATTTTTTAATCATAAAGATTTCTTTGTTGAATTTTTAATTTTTAGTTCAAAGAAATTTTTTTTGTCAAGTTTTAATTTTTTTTTAACGATTTTTCCGGTAAATATAATAATTTTTACAAAAATAAAATTTATTAAAACAATAGTTTAAAAGATTTTTGAAAGGATAGAAGTTTTTGAGTAACTTTTACTCGTTGAATATTTCGTTAAATTTGGAAATTTTTGACGAAGAAAAATTAATAATAAATTTTCATTTAATGTAAACAAAGAATTTAACATTGTTGAATAAAAAGCCTTCCATGCTTAGATTTATAATTACCATCCAAAAATTAAATTCATTTAAAAGGATTCCATAAATATTAAACAGAATTTCATTATAAAATTTTTATTATCCAGAAAATTCTTTATCTAAGTTTTCAAAGAACTTTCATTTTAAAAAAAAAATAATTTTTTTTATTAAATCAAAGAGAGGATTGAAATGTTCTATGAATTCTTTAAACATGATTTATGAAACATTTTATAATTCATTTGAGAATGATAAAGTTTGTTTTCTACTCAAAAATCTTTTCACAGTTACTTAGTTTCTTAAATTCAATAAACTTCTTTCTTTTTTTGATAAATGATTGAATTTGATTTATGGAAAAAAGGACAAGTTCAAGTTTTTCTTTATTATAAGAAAATTATTTCTAAAAATATCTTTTCTCCCAAGATAAAGTCATTAAATCTCCACATGTCAATGATTTTTAAATGTGTCATAAATCTCACTTTGTTCTCTTTGCATAATCATTTTTTATATACACACCATGCACTATGTAAACTGAATGAGAAAAAAAATCCTCAAAGATTCATTGATGATGCTGCTGCTGCCAAGAGAGAAGCGAACAAGGAAAAAAAACTTTTTCTCATTCATATATGAAGAAGATATGTTGTGTTATACATAAATTTATACATTGTAGAAACTCACACTTGCTAATATTTAATGCACATGTTCCAAAGTCCTAAATTTTAATGACAAAAAAAGCTATTGTATGATATATGAAGAAGGAGAGAAAAGTTCTTTAGTTGTGGTTAACTTAATGTAACTGTATGTCTATCTCATCATAGAATGCAACGCGAACATAACACATAATAATTACAAACTATTTATTCATTCACAGTCAACACACACATACATACAAACTCATTCACTGTGCAATGCATCTAAAGAATATATGCATATATGACGACCAACGAATGATGATGATGTAGGTAGTAAATGTACGTGTTTGTCATGTTTTCATGCCCGCATAAAGTTCCTTATTTGTCTTAGCTGAATGGTTTTCATGTACATATCACTTCCTCTATTTTTTGTTCTCGCTCTTTGCATAGTAAAAGTTTCATTTCAACAGTTTTAGCAACATATTTTGAAATTATGTTTCATTTTGTTCTACTTTTTGAATTATAGAGAGTAAATTTTATTTGAGCTTTTAGTGATTTCAAAATCATTTACTTTTATTTGCAGATTTGTGTAGATCATTTGTAAAGCACTATATTATTATTATAAAAGTTGAGAAACATTTTGAAATTTTGTTTAATAGAAATTTTTTGCTGAATCTGATCAAATCGATCTCAAATTTTGAAAAAATTATTTAAGCTTCGAGTGACAGTTTTTTGTCGTGCAACATGTGGCAAAGAAAAACATGTGTCGTGCGACATTAAAGTTTGTCGCGTCACATTCAAAATTTCTTTTATTTTTATTCAACTAATTAAAAATTTAATAATAAAATAACTCAATAACTATGTAAAATAAAGTTAAAGTAAATAATTCTGACGTTTTAATATAAGAAAATAAATCAATTTTAATAAAATTTCAAAATTACCAATAGAAAACACAAACACATATATATATTTTAAAATAAACAAAAGAATGCGCCGAAATTCTACATTCAACACAAAAGATCTTTTTAAAAAAATTTTTATTTATTGTATTTTTCCCTCAAGCAAAGAATGGCCGTCTCTCTCTTCCTTTGTGTCTAACAAAAATTCAAGTTTTTTTAGGTTTATGTAAATTGATGTTGTGTGAAATAGATTGATATAGAAAAACATACATAAAATGTGACACATATTGAATAATAGTTGAATTTTCCCCTTTAGCAACATCTCTCACATGCTATATGTCAACTCATCCTTTGAGAATCTTCACATATGTGTATATATATGCATGCCATGACGAAAGAATCTTCGGGGTCAGGTGAAAGAAATTGAAATTAAATAATCATGTGAGAATAAAAAAAATCTCATTCATCATCGTAAACGTGCGTGTGCTTACATTTTTTTATGAAAAACAATTCACTTAGAATTCCCATTTTGGGAGAATTTTCATCATGATGACAAAAATTTGTCATGAAACCACATTTATTTGAATTACATGAAACAGTACAGTTACTTAGTTCATAAATTCTGAAGGAAGTGACAGGAAAGTGTTTTGTGCTCTAATGAGTTCCTTCATACTGCTTTTATTGTTTTGCAT
The DNA here is from genome assembly GCA_018290095.1 of Polypedilum vanderplanki. Lineage (NCBI taxonomy): Eukaryota > Metazoa > Arthropoda > Insecta > Diptera > Chironomidae > Polypedilum > Polypedilum vanderplanki. The sequence continues at coordinate 21,886,907 of CM031379.1, read as the reverse complement.
AACTTTAATCGTTTTGTTTATTCAATTTTGTGTAAAGTAAGAGGAAAACTATTATTTAAGCTACCTTTTTCCTCTCATCCTCATCTAGAAACTTTTACATTGTATTTTGCATGAATATATGAATGCTTTCCATGTTCATTATGGAAAGTTTTTTTATGATGAGTTTTGTAATTGAGTTGACTTCAGCAATTTTCTCTCTCTCTTAAGCTCTTAATCATTTAACTTTTGCCTATCTACATATAAAGGTATGCGTATTTAATCACATAATATCTATATATGAATGAATTTAATAGACGAACTATGAAGATTACATGCATATACATAAATGTATTTCTATATCCACTTCAATGTCACAGTCTCTTGACCTTTTTCCTTCATCTTCTTTCCTTTTTTGTTCTTGTTTTTTTAAAGCATTTTCTGTTATGGTAAAAAAATTATTTTTTGCTTGTTATTAAAAACATTTTTTGACATTAAACTTTGATTTTGGTTTTTATGGTTTTAATTTACTACAAAAATCTTGTCATTCACTAACACACGCACTGTTATTTATTTATACATATGTAACATACACCTAAAATATTCCATTTAAATGAACTCAGATCTCATAAGCAGTTAATTTGCATAGCATTTACAAAGTGTAAATAGATTTTATATAAGTAAGCAGCACACATATTGAGTGCTTATCTTATATAAAAATTATGCCATCATTTTTCAACCCTTCTTTCTTTTTATTAAATAAATTCAGGGTTTGGAAATAATTTTTAAAATAAATTTTAATTTTAACGGTAATTTAAAATTTAAATTTGAAAAAAATCGTTAAATAAATTTTTTTAAAATTTCCAAACTCTGAATTGAATTTTTCTATAATAAATAGTGAAGAGAATAAAGGAAGTAAAAGAGATAATAATATATAATATGTGTTAAGTGAAGTTAAGATTGAAAAATATTAATTCTCTTTTGCACTACTTGTCGTCAATGATGTAAGTAGTGAGTGCTATGAGATGAAAGAAAAAATGAGGATTAAGGAACAAGTGAAACAAGATGTTGTGTGAGAATCGCGTGCGAGAGTGGAACTCAATGGTGGAATTTATGTTGTTGTTGTTATTGCTGTTGTAGTTAAGAAGAAGAAGAAGCAAACAAATAAAATAAAAAATTTATCAAAAAATCAATATGTGGACTTTGCAATGTCTTGTCATTGCACATTGCTTCATGCTTGGATATTCAGTTAAACATAGGTATGAATGCATTCAAATATAAAAGCATTTTTATTATGTTTCAATTAACATCAGGATATGTGCTTTCATGCATACATGAAGAGAAAAATTATTCTACTCAATCTCTCATTCTCTGTGCATTTTTTTTTCATCAACAATAACAGATGATTGATTTTTTCTCCTACTCTCTTTACGCTCGCTTGAATCAATATTTTCTCATAAAGAACTTAAATTTCATACATTTGCTGTTGTTCATATTCGATTCAGTTTTTTTTTTCTTCTTTTGTTTAACACTTCAACTTGTCAAAAGCTTCATAAAGTTGTATATTCTATGAGAGTTTTTAAAAGATTAGTTTTACAATTGAGTAAAAAATTTAAGAAAGAAGTAAGTTTGAAACTTAAATTTATTTTATCATAAATTTATTTTATAATAAAAGAAGCTTTACATTATTTACAAATAGTTGCAATTCAGGTTTTTTTAAGATTTGTTAACTGTTGATACGTTGGCAGTGTTATAACTATTAATTGGCAATGATTAAAAGCCTGTTAATCCAAAGCGAAAAAATGACGTTTTAATTTCGAAAATTTCAAACAGAGAAAATATTTCTTTCTTTATCTTCATTTCTGACTCTTAATTAACATTGTACAACATCTAGTAGCAAGTTTATATCAGTTTGGTACTTGCACAAGTGCGCAAAGGACTTTAATATAAACTTTTTTAATAAAAATGAAAATAAAAATTTTGTTTTCGAAAGCGTAGTTGCACACCATCTAGAATTCCAAAAGTTTTCGGAATTCTTATATGACCGTTATTTTTTTTGCTTTGGATTACTATGATTAAAAGCTACAAATTTAACTTTTCTATAGAAACCTTAATGAAATTGAAATTAATTTAATTTTCAACAATAAAAATTTTATTCATAGAATAACTTTATTTATTTGCTGAAATTCAGCGTCGATTATTCAGTGAATTCAGCGTATTTGTTTTTGTTTGATTTGTGTCTCAAACTTTTTTTTACTGAGTCGATTTGCTTCTAATCATGCTTATAGACAAACTAAAAGAATGTATTTTAACAAATTTTGAAAGTGTCGAAACTTTTAAAGTCATTAATATCCGAAGTCGACCAAGGAGTGGGAACTTTGATAATTTTCATAAAGTAGGCGTTGGAAAATTTCCATTTTCCAGGCTACTTTATGCAAATTATCAAAAAGCCCATACAAATTTTTGTTTTTTGATAGTTTTTTTTTGTTAATTTGATACTTTTTTGATAGAGTTCACATCACTTGGTTTCGACACTTAAATTTCCATATCCTGAAAAATTCAATCTTCTTTCTATTTTTAAATCATTTAAATAATTTTCCAATATTACATAATTATTTAGAAATCATCATAATGAGAATTTTCAATTTCATAATAATTCTGAATAATTAATTTAAAACTTTCAATAAATAATCAATGCAATTCATCAATAACAACATTCTGAAATGATTACAACAGAATTTTTTCTATTGAAAACATATTTTTCCTCCTTCATTGTGTTGTTTTTCAGAAACATTTCATTGCTGTTTAATCATCTCATTAAAATACTACTCTTGTAATCAATTTATTCCATACAGCAACTTTTTAAATTCGATCTACATCGAAAACATCAGTGTCTAATTTAATTTTTTATTTTTGCTCAAATGACCTCGAAAAGCGAGTAAATATTTAATTTAGTCACAAATCGTTAGAAATTTTCTAGCTTTGAAATCATTTGACCATGAACTGAAAGAAATGAAGTATAAAAATTATTGACAGAGATAAAAGTAATTTTTCTGATCATACAATTTACCATAAAATGCCAAGAGATGAGAGTCATTTTCACATTATGTAGAAAGCCATAGTTGAAATAATTTGATGCACTCACATATTTTTCATTTTTTATTTTTAAATAAAATAGCGAACAAAAAGTGATGTCAGCAATTCGCTTAGAAAACGTTACGCAAACGATTTCAAGAATTCTCGAAGGATACGATATAAGATTGAGACCAAATTTTGGAGGTAAGAGAAAAAGTTTTTTCAAGAGTTGGAAGGCAGAAAACTTTGATTGCATATGTCACATTAATTCACAGCAGCATCTCATACATGAAATTGAATTTTTGCCTTCTTTGTTAGCGGAAGTTTTTGTTGACAAATTAATTTACATATTTTCATCAGTGTGTTAAATAGCTCATGTAATGACACATTTCGCATTCATTATAAATCACTAAAGCTCACATTCTTCTTTAAAATGCAGAGAAATTGATTAAAATTTAATTTTTAACAGATGATCTTTCTCACATGAGTTATTAATTAAAATATCTTATGAATAAATTCAATTCAGATGGTAATTTTCACAAGTTTCTATCTTATTTGATTTTAATTTGAAGAGAAAGAAATTACAAAAGATTCTTAGATTTATTCATAGAAAAATTTACTGAGAAATGAAATTATAGAAGATTTTTTTACTTAGCCTTAAAAAGAACGATTTAGAAATGAATAATTTGATTTTAAAATTATTCTAATTGCTTTATTTTGTCATTAATTAAAACAGAAAATAATCAATAAACATTTTTGTTTATTAATTTCACTTTGGCATCATTTCCACGAATTTCTTAAAATAATTTTCTTATAAAACTATTTTTAAAATCACAACTGCTAACGAATTCTCCTAAAGAAAAAAAAACAAAAATTTACATATATGCAATGAATGTTGAAGCAGTTGCATAAGTTGCTGAATTTTTCATATACACATAAGATAATAAGGAATTTGTCATGAACGAGAGAGAAGAAAGAAATTCAATTTCCATTTTAAGTTTTGAATTTCAATGGAGTTCATCCTTATTTGACATAAACTATGCATGTCACACAACTCTCATTAGATTCACAATTTTTTTATAAATATGCAGGATCACCATTGCGTGTTGGAATGGATTTGACAGTAGGTAAGCAGATTAGTGACATTTGATTGCACTTAATATTGCATTTATGTTGATCTAATCAATTTTCAATCTCATCTTTCTCCTATAGCTAGTTTTGATGCGATTTCAGAAGTCAATATGGTACGAATATCATAAAATAAAAATTTCGTTCAAAAAAATATATGTCAACAACTTTTATTCTTTCTATCTATAGGATTATACAATCACAATGTATTTAAATCAATATTGGAAAGATGAGAGACTAGCATTCAATTCGTATTCATTGGATGCTGAAAATTTTGACGATTCAGACTATCAATCAATTGTGAACGAAGAAGAAGAGGCAAAAGACATGATAACATTATCGGGTGATTTTGCTGAAAGAATTTGGGTACCCGATACATTTTTTGCAAATGATAAAAATAGGTAATAAGGATATTTATAGTTTTAGTTATTATTTAAAATAATAATTCGTAAATTTTCTTAAAAATTTTTGGTTTTTGTTTACAAATAATTCTTCGTTAAAATTTAACAAGAAAAAATTTCTTCGTTAAAAAATCTTAACGAAAAATGTTTTTTTTATCACTAAAATTAATAAAATTTCCTTCTTTGTAGTTTTCTTCATGACGTTACTGAGCGAAATAAATTGGTGCGCTTAGCAGGTGCAGACAGACAAACTTTTATTTCTATCTTTCATCATTAATCAAATCTTTATTTTTAAGGCGATGGATCAGTGACATATGGAATGAGATTTACAACAACATTAGCATGCATGATGGACTTACATTATTATCCACTCGACTCACAAAATTGCACAGTAGAAATTGAGAGCTGTAAGTGTATATATTTTAAAAAATTGTCATTATTTGTCAAAGTTTTGAATTATTTATTTTTCATTTATATTGCAGACGGGTATACAGTAACTGATGTTGTCATGTATTGGCGTAATACTCCAATTCGAGGCGTTGAAGATGCTGAATTGCCTCAATTTACAATCATCGGTTATGAAACGAATGACAGGAAGGTAAGTTTCATTATTAATTGATTGTTATCAAGGCCTATGTCATCTGTCTTTTTTGTTGTCATTCTATAGGAGAAACTTGCAACGGGTGTTTATCAACGACTATCATTGTCATTTAAGCTTCAAAGAAATATAGGTTATTTCATTTTTCAAACATATTTGCCAAGTATATTAATCGTCATGCTCTCGTGGGTGTCATTTTGGATCAATCATGAAGCAACATCAGCTCGTGTTGCACTAGGTAAGGATTAATGTTTATTTTTGTCAATGATATTGATTCCATTTCTTTCTCTTTCTATGCTACAGGCATAACAACTGTTTTGACAATGACAACAATAAGTACAGGTGTGAGAAGTTCACTGCCGAGAATTTCCTATGTAAAAGCAATTGATATTTATCTCGTAATGAGTTTTGTGTTTGTCTTTGCGGCACTGCTTGAATATGCTGCTGTGAATTATACATATTGGGGAAAAAGAGCAAAAAAGAAAAGCAAAATTAAGAAAGGAGAAAAGAAAATTTCTAGTAAGTAAAAAATAAAATTCAATGTTATTTGTTATTACTTATGAGTATGAGAAATTAAAACAAAAATTAAGACTAAGAAGTAAACAATAATTAACTAGAACTTATATATTTTCAAAACAGTCTAATTCAATTGAATTTCAAAAACAGAATTATTAGGTTTTGATGCTTCTTATGAAAGAACATAAAGCAAACATTTATAAAAATCAGAAACAAATAATTCCAAAGAATTTCACGAAAAAAGTTTTTGTTTTTCTAACAGCATAATTCTTTTTTATTAAATTTTAGGTAGATCAACAGACCATAGTCATCATAGTCAATCATCATCAACACACGAAGACATAATAGAATTACAGGATATTAGAATGTCACCGATAGCATCGTTGAGAAATCGACATTATCAAAGCAGCGGAACATCAGAAAATCTCGATTTGGCGAAATTTCCACCTAGCTTTCGAATAACACGAACTTATGGCACGTCTTCTTCGACATCTGTACGTACAGGCCTGCGACATCGTGCAACAAGAAATCATCACCGTCCCAAAATGTTGCACGCACTTAAACGTGGCGCGTCTGTCATTCGAGCATCAATACCAAAGATTAAGGATGTCAATATTATTGATAAATATTCTAGAGTAATTTTTCCTGTCTCATTTTTAGCATTTAATATTGGCTATTGGGTCTTTTACGTTTTTGAGTGATAAGGGCTCGTGGGAATTTTTTTCATCTGTAAACATTCTTTAATTTTTCTTAAAAAAGAAAAATATAATTGTCACCTTTTTGTAGATGTTCTTTGCAGTATTCAATGGAATTGTTTTTCCTATCTTCTCATAACAGAATCAAAAAAATGTTAAAGAATTTATGAAATTGAGCACAAAATAATGAGAATTAAAGAAAAAAATGCAACTTTTTAGTAGAGTAAAACTTTCGAAAATAAAATACTAAGATTTTGAAACAAGGTAAAGGCATTTCAATAAATCATCGATTTTTAAGACCTTAGCGATTTGTAGGAAAAATTTAATTATTGTCTAAAATTTAAAAAATAACAGAGCTTTGGCCATATTTAATTTTTATCAATTTCTTATTTCAAAAACTTGAGAATTTTTCCAGTCTTACGCTCAATAATGCGAGTTTTTAATGATTTTTCACTCAATTTCTGTTTTAAAAAAATAAACAAAAACTAAAAAATTTGTGTTTAAAAATTTAACAAAAATCAAAACAACTTAATAAAAAATAAAAATTAAAAATAAATAAATCTATGCTTTTTAAGAATTCACATTGTGATTATTCGGAGTGACTTTATCTTGTTTTGAACTGAAAATAACATGAAAAATAATTAAAAAATATATGTAGAAATTTAAATTAATTATTTTGTACATAGTCATAAATAAATTGAGCTCTAAATGAAAGGAACCATAATAAGAATGAAGAGCTTCTTAGATTTTATCGCTATAGAAAACTTACTTTATTTGAAAAAAATTGATAATTTTATAGATTGTCAATTATTTGACGTTTATTTATAATTTAATTAAAATAAATATAATAATAAAAATTTAGATAAATGCCATATTAACAATGAAAAGAAAGAAAATATGTATGATATATGTTGATTAAAATTTAATCTAAAAATACGAGAGTGTTCATAAAAGTGAAATAAATTATGTATGAATGAGTCGAAAAATAACATAACGGCTAAATAGCAAAAAATAAAATTAAAAAATATTAATAACAAACGTCTTTTGAATTTTTTTCATTTCAGACTTAAAGAAACTTTCAAAAGCTTTACAAGACTGGAAATTTCCATTAGAAAGCTTTATTTGAAAATTCTTATTGGAAAATGAATCAACAGCTTTAACTTTCTTGACTAATTCTAACTTTTTCTTCACACTTCAAAAAATAAGCAATGAAAACCAAAAACTCACACAATTTCATTCATAAAGCAACAAAAAAATTTCTTCTTGGTTTATTTTTGGTCACATTAGATGATTCATAAGAAAGAAAATATTTCACGGGATTAACAAAAAAATTTTTTCACACACAAAAATCATCAATGAATGAAATTTAAAGATTATTTTTGACAACAAAAAATAGTGAGAGAAAAGAGAGCAAAAGAAGCTGTGCGTGAGAGAGAAAATCATCATCATTAATTTACGAATGGAAAGTGTTCGGCCAATACAGAAAATCTTGAATGAGAGAAATTTCATATCTCAGTCTCATTCGGATCGCGCTTGTGAAATAACATAAAAGGAAGCTGAAGAGAAGAAAAGTTATTATTGAGCAAATTTATAAAAAAGGGAAGGAAGTAAAAAGAGGAAGAAGAAAAAAGTCTCAAGAAAAAGTGAAAAAAATTAAAAATTTAAGCAAAGTTCTTGCAATTTTAATGTGAAATTCAAAATCAACGAATGTTTTTGGCTTAAAAATTGTAAAATTAACAACAAAAAAACTCAGAAAAAAGAGAAAATTTTTACAATTTGTTGTTGTTGTGTGAAAAAATTTTAACACACCCTACATCCCTTCATTAAAGGCAATTTTCATTAAAATTTTCGTGAATTCTTTAAAAGTGATTGATAAAAAAATTAAAAGTAAAAATGTTAATTAAAAATGAATAATAATGCGGCAAGGATATAAGAGAAGATTCTTATCAAATTTCGATCCATTTGATCGACGACATATTTAAGGCGCAGTAGAAAGTTGATTCGAGTTTTTTAATCAAAAAACTTTTATATTTATTTTTTATTTGCTATGTGAACAAAATTCAAGTCATAAAAGAAAATTTATAAAAATTTAAAAGAATTAATTTTTTTTAATAAAAGAAAGCTTCAAAGAAAAACTTTAAGAAGCTTTAAGCTCAAAAAGAACAAAATTTTCTCAATAACATCAGTTTGAGGATGATGGTTCATGCACTTATACAATTACTTTTGTGCATTTCAATCCTCCATGAAGGTAATTATTTTTATTTTACTAAATTTTCATTGTAATGAAAAAAAGGAAAAGAAAAAAATTTTCATTTGTCCGTGGGATGCTGTATTCCTCGGATGAAGTATCGATTTGGAATCTGTACCGAAAAATTGACGCAGGCGCGACTGCGTGCAAGCAACTTCCATCGCTTTTTTCTCTTTCTCTCATTTCTCGAGGCCGTTTGATTGAAGGAAGAAAAAGGAGGCAAAAAGCGAAAAGTTTTATGAATAATAATGAATGTTTTCATGAGTAGGCGATTTAACTTGTACAAAAATTCCTTTTTTCTCGTTAATTAATTTAATTTTTTCGTTATTTTGTCGTTTCAAGCCTTTTGTGATGATGTGACGGATTTGCCAGATATTTTAAGTGGAAAGAATGATCATCATGGACGAAATAATTTTGATGCTGGAACATTGCGAAGCTCAAGCTCACATGAATCGACATACTCGAAAATTCATCGAGACAAGCAAGAGCAGCTTACAAATCGAATGCATCGTGAGAATCAAGGAGATTATGGAATTATGGTGAGCGTTCATCATGATCCGCAATCGCCAATTTCGATTTCACACAAACCACCAAGTTATCCAAATTATCGATTTGGTCCAAAATCACCAATGCATGTCCCTTCAATTCATGATCCAATTCGATCGACCTTTGGTATACGACGTGAAGATTCCACTTATCTAAGTGGCATTTTAACACGTGATAAAATATTTTCACCAAATGATGACATCATTTTTGAAGAGGATGCAATTCTTGATAGTCATCATCAAAGTTCAGGATCATCAGCACATGAATGTGATTTAAAATGTGGCCCAACTGAATTTTTCTGCTCGAAAAGTTGTTCATGCATTCACAGTGATTTACATTGTGATGGACAAATTGATTGTGGACCAGATGCAGAAGATGAGGAAGAATGTGAAATTACTGAAGAAATGGTGAAGAAAATGAAAAGTGAATGTGAAGGAAATACTCTGTCTCAGCATATTATGTGTCCAAATACTTTTATCTGCATAAAACAAGATTGGCTTTGTGGTAAGTTTAAAAGAACAAAAACTTATTGAACTGTGATAATTGAATATTATTCGAAAATTTGAAGAAATTTGTGTCAAGGCAACTTTTCTTATGTTCTTTTGTGTGTTTGTGCTATTTACTTTATTGCGCAAATTTGCTTTAACTCTCGATTATTGATATTGACGAATTTCTTTTTGTTATGAAATGTTTTTCACATTGTGAATAATTACCTTGAAATTAGAATGAATTAAGAAGTAAAATGTGAATTAATTGCTTCTGAATATTTGTTATTTTACATAATTTGTTAGAAAAACATTCAAGACTTTCTTTTAAATTTTTGAAAATTAGAAGAAGTAAGGGAAAATTTTCTTTAAATTTTGACTTTTTGTTTTAATTTTTATTGTTTCACTTTATTTATGCATAAATAAATTATTTTAAATACTGATAAAGAATTGAGAACTTTTAAAAAAATTAAATTCAATTTTGTTTTGGTTTTTCCGAGGAAGTGATAAAAATATTTTGAAAAATAACGAACTTTTTTTTTCTTGTCCATTGTTTGCATTTTATTTGTTTTGTTTACATGAAAAATGAAAACAACGACATAAAATGTAAACAAAACATTTAATAAATTTAGAAAAATTTACTTTTTTGTGTTAAATGGTTGATCAAATGTATTGATATTTATATCAAAATACTAAGAATTTGATTCATTACTAAATTGTTATTAGGCAAAATGAAAATAAAAGAAAATTTTACAAAGTTCAAATGTCACGCGACATTTTTTTATCTTATGTGACATATTGTTTTGTTGCCTCAAATTGCACATTTGTTGCCCGACAGAAAAAAATGTCACTCGATGCTTGATTAATTTTCCCCTTGTATTCAATTGTTTAACATTTTTTTAAAACAATTTTCATAACGAAATGAATTTTAAACAACAAAATTTTCTTTCTTTGTTCCTTTTAAGATGGCGACGACGATTGTAATGATTTTACAGATGAAACACATTGTGGATCCAAAACAAATTGTTCTGATGATCAATTTGAATGCAATAATGGTTTATGTGTACCTCAGGAATGGATATGCGGTAAAATAAATTAATATAAAGCAAACATTATGAATTATTGCTAAAAATATTTTTTTATTAAAATGTAGACGGTGAAAATGACTGCCGTGATGGATCAGATGAATCAAATTGTACTCGAACGTAAGTTGCCTAGCAATATATAAGAAATCGAGACGAGCAAAAATCAATAATTCATTCATTCATTAGTTCATCAATCTTTTCCTTTTTTCTGCTTCAATATTTTCATTAAACAACAACTATCAAAATGAATTGAACTGAAGCAGCATCAGCAGTAAAGAAAGGATAAAAGATAAGGTGGAAAATGAAGAGCGTGGGCGCATAAGCAAATATAAAAATATCTCTGCAGAGTCGATGCCTCCATGACATTGACTGTTTTTTCTTCTCTTCATATTGTCAATTTATTGCCCCTAACTCGTTCACAGAATTATTTAACTAAATTTGATTTCACAGTCAGCTCAATTTGCGAGATAAAAATAGTTTTGATGTGCTGCTAAAAATAGCATACCAATTGAATAATTTGTGAGCTACTGACTGTAATATGTGATATCATAAATTTATGAAAATTGAATAATTTCATTTTTATTGTTTTAAGAAAGCACAATTCAATTCTCTTCCCGTTTCTTCTTTTAAAAAAATCTCCTTATTTTTTTCAATGTCAAATGTGCGTAGGTGGCATCTATTTTCTGTTATTGTTGCTTTTCCATACTGCCGCCCCGTTGTTTTTCACTGAATCTCTATCTAATTTTATGCGAAAAAAGCATGAATGAAAATCATTGATACATTTACGGCGCATATTATGGTGAGAGAAAAAGAGAAAAAAAAATTTTTTTCTCTTTCTCTCGAGAATCTTTCCAATGGTGATGATGATTTTTCTCATCCTATTTTTTTCTCTTTCTTCTAGATGTACAAGTGATGAGTTCCAATGTTTGGATGATAGCTGCATATCGCTCGCATTTAAGTGCGATGGTGAACAAGATTGTGAAGATAATAGTGATGAAATGAATTGCGATTTTCCACTACCAAATTGTCCTGAAGGTGAATTTAAGTGTAAAGGATCATTAGGTGGTATGGGTGGACCTGGTGGTCGTTGTATACTTCAAAGATTTCGTTGTGATGGTGACAATGATTGTGGTGATTGGTCTGATGAAGAAAATTGCCCAAAGAGATCAATTAGTTGCACTTCTAACGAATTTAAATGTGACGATGGTCGATGTATTCCACTTAGATGGAAATGTGATCAAGAGCAAGATTGTGACAGTGGTGAAGATGAAAAAGAATGCAGTGACATTGGCGTTAATAATCGTGAATGTAATGATGATGAATATACATGCAAAGATGGTCGATGCATTTTTAAAAGTTGGGTTTGTGATGGAACACCTGATTGCAAGCGTGGCGAAGATGAAGCTGATTGTGATGTAAAATGTGACATTGGTCAATTCAGTTGTCCATCAAAAGTTGTTTCACCACGTGAACGTCGTCAAAATTATTGTGTAAGTCAGAAGCACATTTGTGACGGTCACAAGGACTGCATTCAAGGTGAAGATGAAGAAAATTGTCCGACAATTCACCCTTGTACACAAGGCAGCAAGTGTCAGCAATTATGTGCCACCAACGTCAATGGCAAGGAAGAGTGTGCGTGCAAAGTTGGTTATGTGTTGGCGGCTGATGGATTTTCATGCAATGACATAAATGAGTGCGAATTTACAAACAACCCATGCAGTCAAACTTGCAACAATACCGTTGGCAGTTTCATGTAGGTTTTTTGAACAATACATATTTGTGTTTTATAACAAAAGCAAAGTTTGTTTATGTTAGTAAATAAAATTTTCAATTTTGTTGATTTGTTAACAAATATCAATTTATTTTTACTGAAAAAAGCTTGCTTTACTTTATGTTGTCATAATAGATTGAAAATAAAAGTTATGCACTAAAATTATTAACTTTTATTCTATTTTATTTGTTTATTAACATAAGAATCTAAATTATTGATTAAAAATGAATTAAGATAGTTAAAAACACTTGTATAAGAATCTTTCTATAATAATTCAAAGATAAGAATTTTCTTTTATTAAAAGGTAAACAAATATTTAATAACTAAAAACACACATTTAATGGTTTTTATAATGAACATTAACGTCACAAAATTTAATCATAAACAACTCTTTTCCTACAGTTGTAATTGCATAACAGGCTACATCCTACGACCTGATTTGAGAACTTGTAAGGCATTAGGCGGCGCTGTGAAGCTTATAATGGCAAATCGTGGTGATATTAGGCAGGTGACCTTGAGCAACAATCAATACACTTCAATCATCAAGGGCCTTCCAAACGCTATTGCTCTCGACTATCATTATGAAAAAGACTTGCTATTTTGGACAGATGTTTCTGCTGATGTCATTAAGCAATCATTCATCAATGGCACTAATGTGAAGGATGTCATTAAATGGGGTAAATTATGTCTTAAATTAACAACAAATTTGCTGTTTTTAATACTTGAATTTTATTTAGGTTTGGAAAGTCCTGGCGGTTTATCGGTCGATTGGGTTCATGAATTAATTTTCTGGACTGATTCTGGTACAAGAAGAGTTGAAGTTTCAACATATGATGGAAAACTTCGAGCTGTTTTAGCTGCAAATGATTTGGATAAACCTCGAGCTATTGTTGCACATCCTGGAAAATAGTGAGTAAAACTAAAAAGAAGTTATAGAACTATTTTTAATTGATTATTTTATAGTTTTGTATTTTGGAGCGATTGGGGTCCAAATGCAAAAATAGAACGTTCCTATATGGATGGAAGTGAAAGAACAGCAATAACAAATGATGGAATTTATTGGCCAAATGGTAAAATTATTAAATTTCGTTAAAATTTTGTGACTTAATTTTAATTTTATTAAGGACTTGCACTTGATTTCTCAACTGATCGTCTCTTCTGGGCTGATGCAAAACATCATGTAATTGAAAGTTCAAAACTTGATGGAAGTGATAGAAAGAAAATTCTTTCAAATAATTTACCTCATCCATTTGCATTGACAATTTTTGAAGATAATTTATATTGGACTGATTGGTAATGAAAATCACTTTAAAATTTTTTGAAGAGAATTTTAAATATTTGAAATTTTCACAGGCATACAAAGACAATTTCATCAGCAAATAAAGTAACTGGCAAGAACTTTAGACATGTTCATGAGGGTTTGCATTTTCCAATGGATATTCACAGCTATCACAAAGCTCGTCAGCCAAAGTTTGAAAATCGTTGTGCTGAAGATAGAAGAAAATTAAAAGGCGGTTGTTCACATTTATGTTTGCCAAATCGTACCTCAAGACGTTGTGCTTGTCCTATTGGATTAACATTATTGGAAGATCAAAAGACATGCACTAGTGTTCCAGACAAACTTCTTATTCTTGCTCGCAAAAAAGACATTCGAATTAAACAACTTGATTCTAAAAATCCCAAGGAAGTTGATGTCAATGTTCCACTCGATAATCTCAAGTCAACAATGGCACTCGATTGGTGTAGCAAGACAGATCGAATATATTGGAGTGATGTAGGAAAGAGCACAATTAATCGTGCATTTTTGAATGGCAGTAATCAAGAAACCGTCATCCAAGATGGCTTAGTTTCACCAGCTGGTCTTGCTCTTGATTGGATTACAAATAAAATTTATTGGACCGATGCAGGAACAAAACGAATTGAAGTTTCAACAATTGATGGTCATCAAAGAGCTTTGTTGATTTATCAAAATTTAAAGAAGCCACGTGACATTGTTGTTCATCCATTACAAGGAATAATGTTTTGGAGTGATTGGAGTGCTGATCCATTAATTGACAGAGCTGGTATGGATGGTTCACAAAGAATTTCAATCGTCTCTGAAAATTTACTCTATCCAAATGGCATTACAATCGATTACAGAAATAATAGGCTTTATTTTGTCGATGCTGGAACTCATGTGCTTGAATTTGTGAATTTTGATGGCACAGGAAGAAACCGATTGATTGCTGATGGTCTTCAACATCCATTTGGCATTGACGTTTATGACCGATATGTTTTTATCTCTGATTGGGATCTCAAGAGTGTTCTAATGGCTGATAAAAATACTGGCAAAGATAGAAAGTTTATCATCACTGAAACATCAGACCTTATGGATGTTCAAGTATTTCATCGTGATCGCAAAAATATTCGCAATCCTTGTGGTAAAAATAATGGTGGTTGTTCGCATATTTGCCTTCTAAGTCCACTTGAAGAAATTCCATCATCAACTTTACCATCGACGACATGCGCATGTCCTATTGGTGTGAAATTAACAAGTGATAAGAAGACATGCAAGGACGGACCGAGTAGTTACATCATTTTCGCACATCGAACTGACATTCGTCAAATTTCATTGGACATTGACTATATGATTGATGTCGTGTTGCCATTACCTCAAATATCGAATGTCTATGCTGTTGATGTTGATACACTTACGGGCGATATTTATTGGGCTGATAATATTGAAGATTTAATAATGAGAAGTTCATCAGATGGACAAAATGTTCAACAAATATTAAGTGAAAGTATGGATAGTGTTGATGGAATGGTCATTTGTTCAGTATCACGTAAAATTTATTTCACTGATGCTGGTCGAAGAAGTATCGAAGTGTCAGAATTAGATGGAAGTAATAGAAAAGTTCTTGTATGGCAAGACTTGGAATCACCAAGAGCTATTGCAATTGATTATGAAATGGGCTATTTATTCTTCTCAGATTGGGGCTCATTGCCAAGAATTGAAAGATCTGATATGGATGGTGAAAGAAGATCGAGAATTATTACAACTGAATTAGGATGGCCTAATGGACTTGCTGTGGATAAACATAAAAAGAATTTATATTGGACTGACGCAAAGGTAAACATTTGTAGAAATTTCTTTAAAACTTTTTTAATTTAATTTCTTTTTATCTTTTACAGCTTCATCATATAAAAATGTGCGACTTTGATGGAAATTTCCATCATACAATTATAGAATTTCGCAATGAGGAACATCCATATGGAATAACTGTGACAAGTAACAAAATTTACTACACTGATTGGAAGACAAATGCACTTCATGCTGTGAATAAAAACAACGTGACATCTCGTACAATTATTGCTGGAAATCTTGAAGGTTTAATGGATGTTAAAGTTGTTGATACAAAGGAAAAACTTGAACGAAATAGCTGTGGTAGCAATAATGGTGGCTGTTCACATTTGTGCTTGAGAAAACCCAAAGGATTTTCTTGCCAATGTCCAACTGGATTAAAAATGAAATCTGATGGTAAAAATTGTGAAGATTTACCAAATTCTTATTTGCTCATTGCAATGCGATCTGGAATTGGCCGGATTTCACTCGATACACCTGAAATGTTTGACGTTGTTTTACCAATTGATGGAATTCATGGTGCAGTTGTGCTTGATTATCATTACAACAAAAATTACCTCTTCTATGCTGATGTTAATGCTGATGCTATCAAAAGAGTGAATATGAAAGATTACAATGATATTAAAGCAATTATTTCAACTGGTTTGAATACGCCAAATGGAATTTGTGTAGATTGGATTGCCGACAACATTTATTGGTCAGATTCAGCATTGAAGATTATTGAAGTTTCACGACTTGATGGAAGTTATAGAAAGACAATTATTCGATCAGAACTTGATGATGTAAGGTCAATGATTATTTACAAGAATATGCTTTTCTTTGCTGTTTGGAGTAATATTGCACGAATTGAAAGAAGTGCTTTGGATGGATCAGACAGAAAAGTCATCATTAACTCCGATCTTGGTTTTCCAACTGGCTTAGCAATTGACTTTATGGCAAGAAAATTATTCTTTGCTGATGCACTTCATGATCGTGTAGAAATGGCAGATTTCAATGGAGAAAAGAGAACGAAAATTATTGCACATGCTGAAAGACCTTTTGGTTTTACTTTAACCAACAGTTATTTCTATTATTCAGATTGGTACAACAAATCCATCATAAGAGTAGCTCGTCATACAAATGGAGTGCAAGAAGAAGTGCGACATAATTTGCGTGGTGCATTGGAAGTTCGATCAGTATCATCAGAACGTCAACCACATTATTTCAATCCATGCAATGAATCAAATGGTGGTTGCCAGTTCCTGTGTCTTTACATTGGTGGAAGAAAATATGTTTGTGAATGTCCAAATTTTATTGATCGACCTTGCAAGCGTGAAATTCGAGAATCAATGCTGAAACCACCAGATAGTGATGAAACAACGCTGCCATCAATCTATCATGATGAACCACCAGTACAGCGTTCTAATGACTCTTCATTAATGCTAGCGATATTAATTGTTATGTCAGTATTGCTAGTTGTTGTTATATGTGCTATTATATGTAAGTATAAAAAGTTTGTTATTAAGGAACATTTTATTGATCAAAAATATTTTATAGTATTGACATGTAATACAAAAAGAAAGGAGAAAAATAAGGCACGATTAACATTCTCAAATCCCAATTATAATGGATCAGGATCATCTGGTTATAATGAAGATCCAGGAAAGAGTACTTTTTTCAAGAGATTCAAATACGATAAAGCTCAGGTAAGGTTTATAAAAATGGATAAAAATTATTATTCAAAATATTTATTATTGAAATTTAGGATCGTGTCTATGAAGAGAAAGTATTAAGTTGTGGTCAAGAGACAGCATCATCGACAATGATGTCATCAGCAAATCCTTCTCCTATGCCATCTCATCACAATGCAATATTGTCAACAATTGGATAAACGAATAAAATTAAATAATTACAAAAGAGATGGATGAAAATGAATAAATTTTGATTAATCTAGTTGAAAAAAAAAGTGAAATTATTAGTGAATGAAAGAGAAATATCTATCCATTGAATGGAAATATAGGCGATATATAAAGAACAACAATATATATTTTTTTAAAAATACATAAAAACTATAAAGATGAATTATTAAAGAAAATTCATAATTTTGAGCCAACTTGAGTGACAAATTTTTTGTTGTTGATTTTATTGAGACTGAATGATTTGAAATTTTTGTCTTATAATTTTGTACAAATGAAAAAACAAAATTTCTGTAGAAATTATCAGAGAAAAAGTGAAAAATGTGCCAAAGAATATTTAAAAATGTGTGAGAAACATAAAAGTTAAAAAGATTTTCTCCATAAAAAATACACAAAAAATTTTGTAAATAATACAGAAAAGTAAAATGTTGCAACTTGAAACAATACAGAAGAAAGGAGTCTCAATTTGTAAATTAATCCTTTTTCTATTGATTATCCGAAAAAAAAAATTATGATTATCACAAGTGTTTTTCATTGCAATTGATTGTAAAAATAATGAAAAAAATTCTTGTTTATTTACTACGTAAAAATACAGTCGCAAGCATAAAGCTCAAAAAATATAATTAAGGGAAAAGAAAAAATTATATAAAAATGAAAAATTAAAGTTTAAGTTAGAGAATGATGAAAAATGAGAAAAAATTATTTATTTGACCTAATTAAAAATGATAATGAATCGAAATCAAATTTCGTGACTATAGAATTTAATATTAAAACAAAATAAAAATATTTTA
This sequence comes from Polypedilum vanderplanki, assembly GCA_018290095.1. Lineage (NCBI taxonomy): Eukaryota > Metazoa > Arthropoda > Insecta > Diptera > Chironomidae > Polypedilum > Polypedilum vanderplanki. The sequence goes on along the minus strand of CM031379.1, from coordinate 21,868,573 downwards.
AAAGTCGTTATAAAATGACATTTGATAAAATCGAGAATGTTTGTGAATTCATCAAGTCAAAAATCTTTTAAATGAATATTTTTTGTTGATGAGCATTGATTGCTACTCAATTTAATGGATATCTTTTAAAAGTTCAAAACATAAATTTAAGGTTTAACGGAAATTAAAAATTTAAATAACAAAAATCCAAAACTCTACAAAATAATAAAAAAATTAATCTGAAAATGAAAAATTTAAAATCGAAATTTTTTTTTCAAAAAAAAAAACTTTAGTAAAATTCAAAATTTGAAAATCCTGTTAAATTAAAATTTTCATTTAAAATATTTTAGACTTGAATTTCCATTTAAAAAAAAGTGGAAGAAAAAGATGAAAATAATTATAAAAAGTGAGTTTTTAAGAGTAAGACTGAATATTTTATGGGCATTTATTTATTAAGAAAAAGAAAGTTTTGAATTATAACCAAATAACAGAAATACACACGAATTAATTAAATTAATTAACTTTCAAAAATTTAATTTTTTTTCTCTTGAATTTCACTTAATAACACAAAAATAAATAAAAGAAAAAATGTTCAGTTACAAAATAATGCACGTTTTAGTGCAAGAAAGCTTCATTTTTATTATTATCAAGAAAAAAAGTATTTTTATTATGAAAAAATATCTTTGAACAGTGCAGCTATATAAAAAATACTCAAAAAACTGTTAAGAGTGAAAATGAAAGAAATGTATTTAACTCATTTAATTGATTTGAGATTAAATTTTCTAACAAATTAAATTTATTGACATGTATCTAGCATTTTTAGCGATAGAAAAAACAAAAAAAACTAGTAAGATACAAATTGCTATTAATTGAAAATTTCAAATCTCAGATCAATTAAATGAAATTGAAAATTTGCTGAATTTCAATCTTTAAAGAGCAAAAAATCTATTATTATTAAAAAAATTAAATTAAAGTCTGATGAATAGTAAAAAAATTGAAAGTTGAGGTGAAAAATATCAACAACAAAAAAAAAATTAAAATTAAAAAAAAATCTATCTCAAAATGAATATCGTCCTTAGAATTAAATGATAATGATGATAAAAAATTTCTCCCCTTTTGTGAAAAAATGTCATTTAATTTGACTTTAACCGAGCTTTTGATGAGTAAAATTTTTTATTGTGAAATTTGAACTTTTGTTCTGGTTTATGAGCGAATTCGCCATTCATTTTACGTTCATTCCAGAAGGGGCTCATAGTTCAAATTCCACAATGACTCTATTCATTGCTTCATCGATTTGCTCAGGTGGAAATTTTTATCAACTAATTTTTAATTTCTTCACATTAATCCAAAGTTTAAAAGCGCTTCAAAAATTATAAAAATAACATTTTTGGATTAATTTGTTGAAGAATTTTTAAAAATTAATCGTTAAAAATCTTCAATGATGAAATGGTAAATAAAACTATTTGTGCTTGTTTCTTTTTTGCATTTTCTTATAGAAAAAATACCAATGACAATGAAAAATCTACGACAGACAAAAATAAAAACAGGAAATGTTGAAAAAATTGTAAATTTAATGATAAAAAAAATCCTCAAAAACAGCAGAAAAATACAGAAAATGTTTTATATTATTAAAAAAAAGATGAAGAAAAATTTATATATGACATAAAAAAATTGTTAAAAAGAAGAAATTTCATGACAAATCCCTTACTTGCACTCTCAACATACACACAAAAAAACTCAAATAAAAATATATTTTTTAATTTTCAATAACAAAAGCAAAAATTTAATGACGAGAGTGACAAAACAAACAAAAAATTATTAGAGGACGATGAATAAAAAAACAATTTATATTCGTAAATAAAAATTATGAATGAAGAAAGTATTTTCTTTTTTGAAAAAAAGACGACAAAAAGATGATTTGAAATGAATGAATGTAATGGAGAAAAAAATTAAAAACAAAAAATTATGTAGATGGGAAAAAACATATAATGTAGGCCAATTTAAGAGCACTTTTTGGCTATTTCTGAAGAAAAACGAACAAAAAGAAGAAATTAATAAATGTATTTTAAATGTTAACAAAAAAATTTTCTTTGAGTTTCATTTTCGGTTTGTTTCATGACTGTCTTGCATTGAAAAAGTTTTTTATTGTTTTTCAACCAATTTGATTGTTGATGTTTAAAATATGAAGAAAATCAAATTTTTAATCTTCTCATATTTAATGATTTTTTTATGAATATCTAATTGAGAATTTGTTTGAATTTACAATTTTTATAAAAATTTTAAATTTAACGAAAATTAAAACTTTTAAAAATTTAATTTCAAAATTTATTTTTTAAAAAATTTATCTTCGCATAATCAAAAATTTATTCTGAAAAATATAAAAAAATATAATTGAAAGTGTTTCACTTTCACTTGATCATATAAAGCTTTGTGTGCAAGAATTCGCAACAGATTTCCCCTTAAATTTTATTCATCATAGTACAGAGTGGCTAAAAATATCACCAATAATAGTTTTTTACATGAAACATTCAAAAAGGTCTAAAAACAAAAAGAGCATGAAATTTCTCTCAATTCTCTCAATTCCCCTTCTTTTTCTCTACTATTTTACACGAAATCCACTGCCTCGGCTACGAATCTCTTTATATTTTCTTCAATATAAAACGCGAAAAAATCAAAATTTAGTCACAATCGTTTCAATACAACAAAAACAACGTGATCGCGACATCTAGTCCGAGATAAAAAATTTCGCGCGAGTGAATTTTTTGAAAATTTTTTGTGACTTTATTTGAAATTAAAAAAATTTGAAAATTCAGGGAAATGAAGAAAAAGTTTGAAATTATTGAAATGTAAAAAAATAAAAATTTTAAAAGCAACAGAAAAGTTGTAAAAAAATAAAATTTAAAAAATCGTCTAAAAATTTCTCGTTTCGAAATCGTCTAAAAGTGTAAAAAAAATTGAGAATTCAGATTTAAAGAGTGCAATTTTTGTGTGTTGTTTATATATTTTATTTCGCACATATATGTATGACTTCATCCACCAAGGCGAGAGAAATAGCAGAAAAAAAATATGAGCTACATTTTTCTCTGTTTGTGCTTTCTTTAATTATTGAATTTTGTTGTCTGCTACTACTAATTGATTTTCACATGCAGTAGTGCCAAGTCGTTGCTGCTTGAGTCAAAATGAGAAAAAAAATCTTTTTTCTTTGACTGTACTAGCTGCGCAATTTTTTTCGTAATTAAGTCATCAAATGAACTATTTTTAGGAATTTTTTATCGCACTTTTTCATACACAAACAAAAAATTTTTTGTTGGCTCTTTGCTCAAATACATTCGCATACGCATGAACTTGGAACTGATTTATATTTTTTCAGCTTCAAGTTTCATTGACTCTGATATTTTTTGCAAATGAGAAAAAATCTTTTTTTTGGGATATTTTTGTGAATGTGAACAAAATGACTTTCTTATTTTCTCTTTTTAAAAATGTAAACATGTGGGAGAAAAAAGTTCACTTTTTGGTGACCTTGAATGTATTCTTTTGATAAGTTAATAAACACAATTTGTTTCATAACAGAAAAAAAATTATTGTCATGAAATTTTAAACGACATTCTTTAGTTCGTATTTCTTACAATAATATCTTTTCATTGAAGTTTTTATTTTGAAAACAACACAATGGAATTTCTTACTATTATATAAATGATATGATATCATATGCATGATTAAATTTTTTTTTAAGTTTTATTTGATGATTGAATGTTAAAATTTAATCAAAAAAAGAATTTTTTTGTTTATGAAAATTATTTTAAAAAATTTTTTTTATGAAATTTTTAAACTAGCTAGAAAATTATTTTATAAACATCTTCACTTTGTTTTTGAGAATCTTAACATTAATTATTGATTCAAAGTTATTTTTAAATGATAGAAAATATTTTTGAAATAACAGTGATAAAATCGCAAAAAATATTTGTTTTTGTTTACAATTTTCAAGTTTTCAAAAAAAACTTTTAAGAGTCCGTTCTAAAAATGCTTAAATGTTTAAAATTTATTTTACAATTAAAATTTCATTTTATGTTTTGAGGATTTTTTTATTTGCTTCAAAATTTAAAGTTTTAAAAATAACAAAAATTTCAAATTAAAAATAACGATCAAAGATTTAATAATTTATGAAACAAAAAATTTCACATTTTAAAATCGTTCTAAATAAATTAAAAACACTCTAAAACGAAATCTATTATCACAATAAAAATAAACATTTCAAAGTCAATTAGCAATGTCTATCTAATCTGAAATCAATTTAATTTGTGCGTACATGTTTATTTGTATAAGAAGAAATTGAAATTAATATGCTTGTCATTGACTACATCACCATAATAAGAATTATTCTCATTGACAATGCTTTAATATACTTATTAATGCTTTATGAATAATCAAAAGCATATCCGGTCTATTACTAAGTGGAAGCAATTGAAATTATAAATTAATTTCTTATTTGACGATTCTCAGCCAACACAACTGAGTGTGTCTAGCTAAAAATACATATACATTGCCAAATTAGCCAATTTGAGCGAATCTTTTCGCATTAGATGCTGCGAAGGAACGTCAGAATCAAAATATTTTTTTCATTCATTTGAAGCAAGATCAACAACACTTTTGGGGAACGAATGGACAAAAGTTCAATAATCCATTCCCGAAGTGAAGAGAGAAAAAATACATATATAATTCCCACATACGTGTATGCATCTTTTTGCTGCTGCTTATGACTCAGACTGAGAGAATAAATGGAGACAAAATTAGTCAAAGCAAGTCATCATCTAACTTGCTAACCAACACACAAATTCTCACGAAAATCTCAAAAATTTCTTCTTTTTAAAAAAACTCACAGGTTGACTGTGTTGGCAAAGATGAGATATAAATTAATTGTAAAACATCTCAAAAGAGATCTTACACAATAAACGAAGTCATTGAATAACACAATATTGAATGCCTCCCCTTTTTTAAGTCTATCTCTCTTGCTCACTCTTATTTTTTGTCTACTGCCTTTTAAAAAGCACACATGGAAAAATTTTCGCATTTATTTCAATTTTTTAGAGAATGTAATAGAATTGAATTTTTATTTTATATATTTTTATGGATTTCAGATTGAATCGATTAAGAAAAATTTTTTTAAAAATTCTAGAGATTCCAAACTAACGGATTTTGTTATTTAGTAGATAATATTTACTTTCTTACTTAGCCTTAAAATTTTAAATTTTAAAAAATAACGGTTTTATACAATTTAAATTTTTTATTGTTGACATTAAAAATTTTTATTTCAAAAAAGAAATTTTGACTTAAAATAGATATTAAATCGAACATAACTTTTCATAAAAACTTACTTTTTATCAATCAATTCTTAAGATAAGGTGAAATTCTCTCCATTCAACCTGATCAAGCATTCTTCAATAAAATAAGAAGAAAAATCTACTCTAAGCAATTCAGAGGAGCGTAAAAGGAAAAAAAATGGATTTTTTGCGACTCCGTAGATGATGAACGATTCTCGGGTTCGGATTGAAGAAATTGAATTTAATAGGAAATTCAAATACTTACACACGAATGCTGAAAAATAATAATAAAAAATGAAACGAAGAATTAAATAATTTCAAAAAAAATAAAATTCAAGGTTATTTCTCATATGCTAGTCCAATGACCAAAATGGATTATTTTGCGGTAGCTCAAAATTCGCATATTGATTGCAAAATGAAGTAAGCGAAAAAAATGGAAATTTTTTGTTGACTCTTTAAGTTTAAAAGCCAATCGCAAAAAAAGTAATTAGATGCTCATGAATTCCTGACGGCAGTCCGCAGTGTTTGCAATTTAAATTAAGTTCTATGTAAATACATTTGAATACACATTTGAAGAGTGCTGACAAATTTAAATAATACATGGCAATTGACTCACGATGAAGTGAGCAAAAAAAAAAAAGTTTGTGAGTGAGAGAAGAAAAAGTTTCTTTCTGTTGTATTTCATTTGAGACAGACGTCAGCACAGCGAAGTTCTGAGTTTTTTTATTAAACAAATGCTGCACGGCTAGATGAGATAAATAAGAAGAATTTCATGAGAGGTTTTTGACACATCTACATAGCATATCTTTTATGGGGATGGCAATCGTGATTCAATTAGACATTAGAGTGTGTGATACACGATATTCAAAAAATTCTTCATCAATTTAATGCGATGTTGACCTTGATCTACTTGAAAGTTTCAATCTTTTAGTTTATTTTGCGCATTTCAATAGCATGACTTGTTTGAATTATTTTTTCAGAAGTTAAAAGATTTTAATCTTTTTCTATTTCATTTGATGCTTCTCAATTTTTTTCTGTTTGATTTTTTACTGTCAAAATTAATTTAAAATGATTTTAATACTATTTAACGGTTTTTAATTATGCTTTTTTATAAAGGACGATAAATTTTCTATTTTAAAGTCAAGAACTTCTTTACAAGTTTCAACATTTGGTTAATTTTAAACGGAATAAAATCGGAAAATATTTTGATTTTATAGGAATGTTTTTGAAATAGTTCAAAATTATTTTGTCAGTTATAAAGAAATTGTTATTTTTCTTAAATGTAGCAAAAACAATAATTTAAATATCCAACATCTGTTTGCTTAAGACAGAATGAGAGAGTATGAAACAGACAGAAATTTTTCATCATCTCTTGCAGTATATATTCTCATTCTTATACATATATGCGATTATTTTTCTCTTCCAAAATGTAATAATTTTTTTATGGTATTTAAACGTTCTTATTTATTTCACCTTATAAAATCAGCTTATCTTCTGTTCTTTTTAATTAATTAAATTAGTGCAAAAAATGCAATTAAAAATAATTTTATGACTTTTTGAGCAGACAACCATAAAATGATGAAAGTCATATTTTTGGAATGGTTAAAAATCGTAAAAAAAAGATTTAAATGTCTTCACAAGTCAGGAAGTTAACTGACCTCAACCACATGGGCATAAAAAAGCAACAAGAAGGAAATAGACATTTGACAATTTCTGCCACGTTTTTTAAGTACAAAAAATTATTATTTTTTCCACTCTCTTACGAAATTTCTTGTTGTATTTGAATGTATATAGTAGAAAATAGTTTCACCACCTCATGTATTTTATACTACAAACATACAAGTGATAACGACAACAAAATAGTCATTAAAAAGAATTTTTAAAAAATTAATTTGACATGCGCTGACTTCTCTTATTACTCCACATGCTTTGTTGGCCTTGAAAAACTAAAATTCTTTTTTTTTCATGAAATCATCAAAAATTATCGAGTAATTTCCATACATTTTTATACTTTTATATATATAAATCAACACCGTTTAGAATTGTATACTTATATGAATTTTTTATGATTAGAGAGAGGTGGAGAGAAAAATACAATATTGAAATATTGAAAAGGTAATGTGTGTGCCGCAACTAAAAAAATAACACGTCTCTAAATTGCAGAGAGTTGAAAAAGTAATCATTTTTTGCGTGAGTTTTTCAGTTCAAATTAATAACGAAAATGTAAAAAAATTGTATTTCGGCGTGGCTTTTTTATGACGTGGGGGTTATTATCGCAATTATTGAATTATTGGAAGCAATTTTATGAAATTTATAGCAAGATTTGAAGCTAAATGGATAATGTTTTTGATTTCTTTGATTCTTAAACTTTTAGGTTTAGTTAGAAAATGTAATTAGAATTTACTAAAGAGTTTTTGAACGTTTAATGAATGTTTTATATAAATTTTTTAGTTGCTTTCATGAGTTTTGATAGAGTTTTGAAATTTTTCAAACCATGTTATTTAAAAATTCATGTTTGTTTACATTTTATAATTTTTTGTTTACAATTTGTTGTTTTGTTTATATTGAAAATTTCTTTGTTAATTTTGTTTTGTTGAAATTTTAATTGAATGAAATCTTCTAAACTGCTTAAAAGTATTCAGAAATGATTTAATTATTTCAAAATCTACAATTTCTTATTAAATCATCTTTTTAAATTGAGAAATTTAGTAAAATATCAGAAAAATTCTCAAATATTGTATAATTTTAAGACAATAATCATTAAATACAAATGATATTGCCTTGAACTAATTCTAATTTTCATCCATAAAATAACTCATTTAAATAAACGTAGTATGATAGACTAAAAATAACGTGATTTCACAATACATGTAAAAATAACAAACAATTTAAAAATAAAAAAATTTCTGCCAATCTTTATGAATCAATTGCCTTTTAAAAAAAGAATTTAAATTGCAAAAAACACACATTTGACCCGTTATTCGTTATTGCCTGCCTGAATGTGAAACTAATTTCTTTCATTTTCAAAAACAAATATTTTCAAGAACGTTTCTCATTACTTTTCATTCATAACTTTTTTAAATAAGAGCAAAAAAAAAGTTATGAATAAAAAAACGGAAGTTGTCTCAAAAAATATTTTTAATGTTCGCTTGTTCCATATTCACTAGAGAAAAAACTGTGTTTTTTTGTGATTTATCATCAGGATGCATGTGTGCGTAAAAACATTACTGAATCATTCTGTCTAGTGGCTAAGTGATGCATTAAAATGCCAAAAAATTAAAAAAAACGATGCGAAAGAGAATTTTTAATAATTTAATTCTGACCAAGAAAAAAACAACGATTTAAGTTTATGAAAGAGTAAAAAAGAGATCCGCTCGGAAGCAGCTGTTTTTCGTAGGCTGCATTTTTTAAATGAAATTCGCAATTCTGCTGAAATTTATAATCATGCATCAGTATTAGAGAGAGGCAGAAAGGATGAGAAAAAGATGCTCTAAAAATATAAACAAAACAGACATTTGCGGCCAAAAGTAATAACCTTCAGTTTTCATCTGCTGTTTTTTATTTCTCTTGTTGCAAACATTTCTTTTGGACATTTAAATTTTTTGTAAACAACGTCGCGCATCTAATAATGAAGCTGGCAAGCTGCATTCACTTTGCATCTGCCATAAAATAATGATGATGAAACTTTTTAGCTTTTTTTGACTCTTTTTTGGGTGGATGAAAATGTGCAATTGAGAATGTGGTCATTATAGTCATTGTATGTCTCAAGTGTAAAATTTTTATCGCTCAATTGACGCCCTCGCATGGTTGCAACTTTATTGTGTAATTTCTTTTATTCTTTTTGACAATGAACTTGAAATGTGGACAAAAAATTATGAATGAATTACAAGTTGAGATTTATTTTTTGAAGAATTGATTTTTTCCAAATTTTGAAAATTTTTAAAAAAAAATCTAATATTTTTGAACTTTTCCATAAAGATTTTTTTTGAAATTTTGAAAACTTTTTTGAAGTTTTTTTAGAATAATTTTCTGTAATTTTATATCTAAGAGCTTTTTAAAAGAGAATAAACAAATAATTTCTCTTTAATTTATTTAAAACTCATATTGCCATTGAATAACGACAATGGCATTGAATTATAGTAGATAATATTTAATATGCTCACTCACTCTTTGCTTGTTGACTTTGACATTGCTTCGCCATTCATTTTAAAATAGGAATTGATGATGATTATTCTCAAATACTGCTCTTTTTATTCTAAATTTAGTGAGAGGTCAATGAATCGCATCTTTCAATTAGTTAGCTCTCCTAGAGTGAGAAAATTGAAAATTCATTTAACAGCAATCAGCTGACGTGGGAGATGTTCATTTAGCAGATTTATCAGCAGCCAAAAAAGTTATTAATTCTGCCAAGAGGTCTTTTAAAATTTAAAAGGCACGCACCACACGACTGCGGTGAGCAGTCGTCTGTGCAAAAAAATAAAATTGAAATAACTTGAGCAGCTGAAAGTGACCAAAGGCGTGTGTGAATAAAAAATGCAGGACAACGACATAATTAAAGTGTTAATGTCCCGAAAAGAATAGACAGAAAACCTCAATTTTTTTGGAGCCTTTTAAATGATGATTGAGAAAATAAGAAGAAGAATTTAAATGGATTTAGCAGAGTCGATGGATTTATTCTTTAAACTTTTTTCGTGTGTGTGTATGGCACAAGAAGAAATCAACTAACATTGTGGAGAGATTCTTTTTTGAAGATGCTTATTGCTTCTCTCGTTCGCAATGTGTTATTGCATTCAGATACTTTTTGGTTTTTTGTTCTTTCGTAATTTTTAAAAAGAGAAATAAATTATAAAGAAGCAGAAATACTTGAATGTTTTGAAAATCAAACAAGAAGAACAAATTATTAAGAAGTTTTTAAACTTTGGATTGATAAAAATTTTTTTTTAAATTTTTTTATTTTTGAAAAATTTGAAATCGATTTTGAGCAAAATTTGTTTTGAAAATTGAACTTTGATGTTAAAAATAAAAATTTCTTTTCAAAAATTTCAAAAGTTTCGTTAATTTAAAACTTTTATTTGGGTATCTTAAAAAATTCATATCACTAAAAATAAACATTTTTATGTAATATCTTTTCTTTTATATTCTCTTTGGTGAATTATCTGCCGTAATTCTTTATTTTAATTCATATCTTCTCAACCACTAAGCAGTAAGTAAGTTTAAAAGTATGTAAATTTCTTCTTATCCACAAAAACAAAAAAAAAATTCTTATGGGAAAAGAAAATTTAACTTCATTCAGTTTCAATTAGTAAAAAATCTTCTTTCTGGTGCCAAGATGTTCACATTTTTCTCTCTTGTTCTTAAAGTAAGTGAGAGACCGGCAAATATTTTTTTATTTATCACATTACAAATAAAGAATATAAAAAGCTCTTCAGTTTATGCATGTGTATATAATATTTGACTGAAAAAAGTGTTAATGCCTCAGTCAAAGCACAATATTGTGACTCATTTTATATCAATTTACACTTTGTCATTGAAATGTGCCTTGTTAGTGAAATGAACTTTACCGAAAATAAAATATTTATGTACATAAAAATCTTTTTTCTTTTTCCTGTGCCATATACACACACTCACTCGCTTTCATTCGTTTACTGATGTGTACATATGCCGGCACTCTTTTTAAAATTTATTCAACAAGTCGTTCTATATCAAAAACAACGAATAAACGACTTTACAAAAATTGCATCAATCGAAAACGGGACAAAATCAGAATTAATTTTGTAGTGAAATTGAATTTTTAAATAAAATTTTATAGTCAATTTTTTTTAAAGTTGCTCTAAATAATACTTTAAGGATACGTTCAAAAATTTTGTACTAAATTTATATTTTTAGTACAAAATGTTTTCTAAATTTAGCACCATTTTCAAAAAAAACGTTAGAATATAAAATTATTAGAAATATTAAGAAAAGTAAAAATATTTTAACTTGTTGATTTACCCTGACATCAATTGATGGTGTTATTTTTTATGACAAAGAGTAAAAAATAAAAAATTATAATTTCACTCGACTCTGCATTTATGCATCACATGAAGCGCCTTAAATGCTTTGCCATCAATTTTTCACCACATCTTTCTTTCCATCCCACATAAATTTCATCGTGTCTGGATAAAAAAGAGTGAGAGATTTTTTCTTCTTCCTGTATGCACATGCAAACAGTCGTCATGCATTTGGGGGGCCTTTGACTGATGAATTCCAAAGAAATTGTCAAAGAATTCTCATGAAATTTCAAACCGTTATCATCTAAATCCATTTTAATTTTAAGGAGCAATTAAAAGTAGAAAATTTACGATTTGCTATTTAAAATTTAAAATCCAATCGCCTGCTGGCCTCTCCTTTTAACTAATTAATTCAAATGTCGTCAAATCCGTTCAATGATTAGCATACAAATTGCATCATCTTACGCACAATTTGCGAATTTTTAATATTTTTTTTTGGCAAATGCGAGCGAATTTGAATTCATTATGAGAGAAAAAGTTTAATGCTCTTTTTACGTTTCGTTCTAAAGTTTGATTCTATATTATGCGTAATCAGTTCGACGCACTTTGTTATGTGTTATCCTCAAACTCAATCGTTGTGAATTTCAATTAAGTGAGCATTTTGCCCGTTCATTATTTTCTTTATGAATTCCGTATGCAAATCTTTGTGGCTTGAATGATACGCAAAATTTTATCAGTGCGTTGACATTTTGCGACAAAAAATACATTTTTGAGTTCTAGAGAAAATTTGACTTGATGATTTGACAAATGTGTACAGACAAAAAACACAATCAGAGAAATATTTTGTAGTTGTTTGTAAAATTTAAGCGCTTTTTATAGTCATAATGATTGTAGAAGCTCATACAAGAAAAAAGATATAGATGAATTTAGAATGATGATTGCGCATTGTGGTCATTGAACGCAGACGAACGCACACAAACTTTTACTCATCAATTGAATGTGATTTTTCTTTTTCTTTATTTGAAATTTAAATTGAGCTCAATATGTTTGCGCAATAGTGCAAAAGTTTTGAAAATGAATTAAGAAAATAAAAGAAATAAAAAGATTTTTTTAAAAAAAGAAGAGAAGAAATTTTTGTGTTTTGAATTTTTCAGAGATTGAAACATCGAAACAAGTCATTATTCTTCCATTAGCCAGTCAACAATGACGACTGCTGCTGAAAGCACCATCATCTAAAATCCATTAATTTCTCCAGCATCTGATTGTTGGGCACGTGGTTGATGGTTTACCGATTTTTGAACATGAAAATCGTGATTCAGCAGCGATATTTTTACCAAGTAAATGATGAAAGCAATTGCCGGTTTATCACTCAAATTTGCAAATGTTCATGAATCTTCCCACAGTTCTATGTTCTTGAGGATTATTTGCTTGCTTAAAAAAGAGTTTCCTTTCAGGTATTTACAATGGAGTCAATGAATAAGATGCAAGCAAGAAGAGAATCTTTTTTTGTTCCTTCTAATTTTCTCAGCTCATTCAACTTTGCTGAACAATATAAATTTATGATGATCGATTCTTGTTAATTTACGTTAAATGAATTTATATCGTTTGAGTTAATTCTTTTTCCTTACCATCACTTCTCTCTCACACACAAGGCTTCTTTATCGCGATACGAAATTATCTTTTTCTTTTCAGGTTCTTTTGCAGTTCATCTTTAGCGCATGATGAAATTAAGAAATATTAGAAAATATTTGGTAAAATTATTTATTTTATTGATTAATCAGTTGTTTTCAGAATAACCTATGAGTTTCTTAACTATTTAAATTCTTCTTTTCAGCTATTTATTAAAGATTCTTCCATGAATTTGTTTTTGTTTTGGATTTTAAATTTTTTCATAGTTTAAAATTCAAATTTTTTAATAACCGTCAAATTTTCTATTATTTCTTAAATTAAGAACAAGATGGTAAATTATACAGCGGTCTTTTGTGTTGCAATTATTTTTGCCTCTTATTTTTCTCCTTTTTGCTTGCTATCTCTCTACATTGTACCTAATTTCACAAATTTTTTGGCAATTAATGATGGAATTTTTATGTATTATGCAATACAATCAAAATATAGAGTGAGAATGCAATGCGAGTCGCGCCTTGAAAAACATATTTTTCAACTCATTCTTATCAGTAATTTCTGTGGTTTTTCTTTGTAACAATTTGATTCGATTAGCTCTAATCTTAATTGAGTTCAATGTTATAAACAGAAAATAAATGGAATATAGCAATTTTTGCTATATTTTGTAACACTTATTTTCTTGGAAATCATGCAATAAATAAATTTCATAAAAATTAATTTTTAAATGATTTAATACTTATATTTTTGTGAAATGTAAAATAAACAAACATTTTAGATTGTATCTTATTTGCAAAATTAAATGACGAAGTATATACAAAACCACAAGTAATTTCCTGAATAGAAATTTTTGCTCACTTATTCATTTATTTCTCGGGAATTTTTATTCTCTAAAATATCTCGATCATCATGTGTAAGTCATGTGTAGCATGTGAAAATTACAGACTTGATTTAATGAGGATGGTAAAAAATTGATTGACATGTCAAAAGAATTATGCCACTCCTACAACATCTGAAAAAAACTACCAAAAAAAAAAATTAATTTATAAATCATTTTTATCAAAATAAAAGCATCACTTTATCTTTTATCAATCACGACCTTTAATGTCAAATTTTTCTTACAAAAATATCATTTCTAAGCAATTCTTTTCAATTAAAAACAAATGAATTCCCACAATAATCAATTTAAAAACAATAAAATGGTCAATTTCATTATCAACTGAATGCCACCCAATTAAAGGAATTTCAATTTTTTTTGATTAATATCTTTTTTTTCTTCCTCTAACTAACAGAGCTGAAATAATGAAAGAAAAACTAAAATATTAAAATAACATCAGAAGCCAAAAACCGGTCTTTAATCATCATTCATTCATCACAGAGACGAGCTTCGTTTTCATTCAAATTTGCGGAATGATAGAAATTTCCTGTTATGCTTTACAACTTAGTGTCTTCCTTATGAGCAAAGTGATGTAATACAATATGAAAGCGATAATGAATTTGTTGAAGCATAATTTTGTAATTTGAAGAGTCTCACTGATTAGAGTGGGTGAATATTCCATGAATGAGCGAGTGCTTGTGTGTGGCTGCTTTAGAAACGTGCCTCCACGTATAAACAGGTAGTGTTCACGATCATTGTGCAACAAAAGAGAACATAATAAATTGTAAATTATATGAATAATCGAGATCACGATTTCAAAGTGAATATTATGCAATGCATGCATGTAAAATCATTCATTCATAAAATTTCTCCATGAACTGAGCTGTACTTAGTCACTTTTTAAATGAAAATAAAAATTCTTGCTCTTTCATTCATAAAAAAGTAAATTTAAGACTGAACAAATCTCTTGACCACAATCTATTTGCGCTTCTTTTGAGACCTTGAAAATTCCACTGATCGCAGGTTATTGTTATTTGCTCTTCAGATTTTTCTATCTATTTAACGCTTTGAAATGAAATAAAAAGAAGATAAATATTTTTTTTTTATTTTTAACAGTTTTTTAAATTTTAAATAAATTCAAATTTTCAAAAGATCGGTAATAATAAGGAAACTTATGTACTTAAAATTTTTGATTAAAATGACTGTTTAAATCCAATCTTGATTCATTTACTTTAAATTTCGTAGAATCAGTTCTCAACTAAGCAAATAGATCTTATGATGCTGTTGAAAATAGCAATATAAACTTTATTTGGTATTTTCGATCGTCAGGTAAGAACAAGAATGAAGATAATCTCTTCTCGCAATGTACATTCGTCATAAGCTATTAGTTCGAGAGCTCTTTTTTTGCTACTTGCTGCTTGAGAGTTCATGCAACTCTTTTTATGGACGTATTGATTTCTTTTTCTTTATTTAAATTTATTTCAATTTCAGATAGTAAAAAGAAATTCGATGACAATGCAAATATGTTTTTGTGTGTTTAATGCATTTTGATTGCGACTTGATTTTGAGTATTTGACACGTGACTGAAATGCACAGTATTTAGAGAAAGAATCAAAAACCCTGATTTTGACTTCGTTATCAAAATTTATTTGCATTTAATTTTATTTACATCTTGAAGAATTTATTGAGGACAGTGAATACACATAAGAATGCAATGCCTACGCCTTCGTTTACTGCTGATAAGAGAAAATGTAAGCAGTTCGATATGGTGCATAGAGTCAATATTCATTCACACGTAGTCCATTTAAAAATTAAAAGGAATTTAAACTTTTCGACTCGTTTGTTCGTTTGTTTCTCTTTAAGTCATATCCACGTATTTCCTTCGCACATGTAATAAAAAAATCTACATTGTTGTAATTCATTCTCTTGCTCACCACACATTCACGTTCTTGTGGTTGGGCTGTTGCAAAAATTAAGAAGAGATATCTCTCTTTCTCACTCATATACACAAATTTTTTTCTTATTGTTCTAATTTCTTTTTATTCATTGAGTCTCACGACAACGACAAAATACAGCAACAACTTTCATATAAGGAACAAATTTTCTTTCTCTTCTTTCTCTCTATATGTTGCGCAAGAATGATATCTTTTAGAAAATGATTTTTAATTCATTTTGAGTGACTGTCTAAAATATTTTTATAATATTTTAATTTAAAAACTTATTTATATTTTAAATTTAATAAAAAATGCGCTTTAGTTCAACATTTGAAAGAATTTTTTTAAAAATTTTTTTCTTCTTTAACATGGTTTAATCACATTTCAAGTTTTGTGTTCCTTTCTTCGTGTAAATCAAAAGCGATATTTGCTTCTTCGTAGTGCAACTCGCATGGAATGTTGTCGAGGTCTTTAAACTTGATCATTGATGAAATTCAACTTCGTTATCCAATCACTAATAGCTAAAATACTTGTAGTTCAAAGAATCTCGTTCTCAAGCAAAAAAATGATAAATTATTTCAAAATCATTAGAAAGTTATCTATTTTAATTTGTGAGTGCATTAACATTCGAACATTTTCCTAAACAAGAGTTTCGGGCAATAGACTTTCCCACACACTTGCCGCATGCTCTTATCGAGTGTGTTTCACTGGAAAAATTGTACAACAAAAACAAGCCAATGTGTGTATATTTAAATTTTAAAAAAAAATTTTTAGCACTCTTCACACATTCAAAAAACTCATTTTATACACATATTGAAAAACGTACGTCTACGTCAACTATGTATTTTAAAAAACATATTACTTTTTAAAAAAGCGAGCAGTGTGAGAGAGAAAGAATTTTGTGAAAAATAATAAAATATTAGATTACATTTTATGGTTGCCTTTTTATTGCATAAATTGCCATACTATACTCTTTTTATTCATAGCTATCGCTATTTTTTGCTTTTATTAGTGCTGAAAAATATATTTTTGCTTGTCTTTGATCTATTTCAGGAAGTAGCAGGTAATTTAAACTCTTAATGACTGAATATTATTTTCAAGGGTAAAATTTTCTGCTAATTTCTAAAATAACCGTCAAATTAGTTTTAAATTTGCGCAATTTTGTTATTGACAAAACGTTGAAAGTTTAAAATTATTTAAAAATATACTTAAGGATTTTCATCTAATTTATATTGTTTGAAAGCTTTAATTAATACAAAATATCAAATTTTATTTAATTACTTTATATTTCATTAAATTTTAATGCACTAACTGACATAATTACTCATCGTTATTTATTTTCCATGCCATGCATCAAATGACTAAAGAACAAACATTTTTTTCTTATCAAAATTGATAAAGACTCTAGTCGTCAGTCATGCTTAGAAACCAGATTAGCTGTTAACTAGATTTTAATCAAACACATGAATTTTTTTAATGAGAATTTTTTCGCTTATTGTTAGATCAAAACCACGTGTTTTAAGATGAAACTTGTATTTCTGCAAAAAATGAAAGAAACTGGCTTTATGAAAGTAGTAAGACAGCAATTTCATTCGTTTGCTGGTCAAAGACCAATGTCCTCAAAGACAGGTGAAATATATGAAATTTTTAACTACGTACAGCATTCTCACAATTATGACGAAGATGAATTCTGCTGAAAAGTTATAGCAATTGACATTTATTGTCAATAATTATATTTGAATAATTTAAAAATGATGAAACTTCAATAAGAAATATTATTTTCAACTGACTCAAGCAATGCTCTCCAATTCGACATTCTTCATAGAACAAATTCAAGGTTTCTGTTGCTCTGGAATGCGCAACGTTTTGCAATTATTTATCGATTTCATGAAAAACTAAATTTTGTTTTTGTCGAATGATTGACAGAATGTGAGAGAATTATTAGATCATTAAATGGAACTTTAACTTTCAGCTAGTTTTTATGACTTTACTTCTTCCATTCTTAGCCTCATTTCTACTCAAGTAGCGCACACATGAAGCTTATCAATGAATTATTGGGAAAAAGGCAACACCAAAAGGCGTTAAATTTAATATTTGTAAGTGAAGCGATAACAAGCAGTCGGTAATGAAAAAATTTCATTTATTCTATTATCTGGTTAAAGTTAAAGCTCAAGTTCTCGTTTTTTATTTTGTCATGTGCACATTTTTCTTCAATTTATAATTTTCTTGCTGCTTGCACAAGCAAAGAATTGAATAAAGTAATGAAATGGCATACAATTGCACATTTTCCACGAATGAGCGAATATGGGGAACATAAATAAATCATATGACATGGCGCATTTGAAGACATATCAAGAAAAAAACTTTTATTTCGCATTTTTTTGAGTCTACATTGTAATAATGAGAATTTTCCAACAAGTGTTCTTTTCTGCAGTTACAATTTTTACTTCAACTGGTTGGTGTTTTTTTTTGTGTTTGTCTCGTCTCATTAAATTCCTTTCATCCCTCTGCAGCTCTCATTCAAAATTTATTTTGTTCATACTGCATGAGAACATTTTCATCATCATGTAACATTGTTTCGACTTGCAATTGCACACTTACATATGGAAATTTCATTTTCATTCTCTTCCATCTATAGCGGTGCCTAAAGAATCTTTAAAGTGACTAAATTTGGACATGAGAGACAGCGGGACAAAAAGAATTTTTTAAAACGAAGAAAGTAAAATTGTAAATCAAGTTTTAGTGTGTTGCCAAATATTATTGAATTAAAATTCCAATTGAAAAGTGAATTTTTGCAGAATTTCTTAATTTAACGTTCAAAATATGAAAATTTTTAAAATTTGTTTACAATTGTTTTTGTGACATAAGAAATTTAAATATTTTAACTAAATTAGAGTGGATTAAAAGATAAAACTATATTTTATTGTTTGTTAAATTTTAAAGTTATAAAAATATAAAACAAAATACAGATTTTTGTATTCAATAGAGTTATTTGGAAAACTTTCGTGATTATAACAAAATAAAGAATCAATTTAGATTATTTTTTAGTGCTGAAATCAATTAAACTAGACAATAAAAACTTTAAAGAAAAATTCCATAGTGAAATTCAAGACAAAATAAAATTGTATTTCATATTCTGTATCTTATCTTTGTTCATGTACAATAGTATAAAAAAAGTTAAAAATAACCAATGGGAAAATTTTCCTTAGACTAGGTTATGACTCGCGAGTATAAATGATTAGTATTGACAGTAAATCTCTTGTTAGTCTAAACAATTATGGGGAGGTCCGTTTATGGAATGTTGTTGAAGTTGAATTAGTTTTTGTTTGCCTCACATTTCATAAACATTCGACAATGTTGTCATTTTGAAAAAATGAAATCATTTCATAAGAAAACATAGCGCCGACTATCGCTATCAGTTTATTGCTTGCAAAAAAATAAAATGCCATTTCCTAATAATTTTTCATTTATGTTTTTTTTTAGAGAGAAAGAACTATCTTATCAAACGAATTATTCTTATCTTGTTAATAGTAAAAAGAAAACTCTTGCGCTGCTGTGTATTGGATGTGTGCGAAGAGACATTTAAAATTTAAAGTCCACCAAGTGATGGTGTGTTATTTCTTCTCATCGATTTTGTATATATAGATGAAAAAAAGTAAGAGAGAGAAGATTTGTAATACATAGTGAGATGAAAAAATTCATTTTTCCTTTTTTATTGCTTCGATGAGCGCAATATTATCATCTTCCACCCGCGGGTGTCGATCGTTCATCATCATATTGCTGAGCCAACACACCAATATCTCGATAGAGGTGAAATATACAATTTCTCATAAGAATTTATTGCTTATATACATTTAACTTTATCCCAGGGAGAGAAATCTTTTTAACAAAAAGGAATTTTGCAATAAAAAAAATTTCCAGAACAAATTTTTCGTTTTTAGTGGTTCCTTCTTATTCATTATTCCGATCAAAAACCGAATGAAGAGTGAGAAAAAAGAGAGAGAAATTGAACGAAAGTAAAACGATCAAGAAAGAGAGCTGAAGAATGCAAAAGTAAGCTCTGTTATTATTTTTCATTTTTTTTCGAAATTCTTCTTTCTCAGAGAGAAGAATAAAAATGTAAATAAAAAACACATGAAGCCGGCTTTATTCGTGTACGAACAGTAAAAAAATTCTCATTGAAAAGAGAGAGAATTTTTTGAGCAATTTTCAATGAGAGAAATCGAATGTAACACACAACACAACACATAGCTAAAGAGAACGAATAGCACGAAATGATCGTTTCGCTCTCTGCAATCGCACACGAAAAGAAAAAAAACTTTTACTTCATTCTGTGCGACTCCTAATCGACGTTATTCCACATTCAACATTACTTCGTTAAACATCCAAAAATAAAGAATATTCACATCGTCAATAATAAATAAATAAATATTATTGAAGGAAGAAAAGAATTTTTTTGTACGACAAAAGCATTGTGAAATTTTTTTTTATTTTTTATTAATTTTGTGAAGTAAAAATTTGTGACTTTTGTGTATGGAAAAATTTAATCAGTGAAAAATAGTTTTAAAAAAGGTGAAACTGAAAGTGTTGTGTAAAAAAAGACTAAATCATCATCTTGTGACTTATCAAAATTTTCTCTCTCGCTCTCTCTTGGTGAAATAGAAAAAAAAAAGAGTTTGAGCAAAAATTTTAAAGAGGAAAAATAATAAAGTTAAAAATGGATCTATCTTGCAACGAAACAATGATTAATGATGAGAATGAATACAATTTGTATGTGGAATATCAGTCGGATGAGAAGCCGGCAGCAAGTGCTATGCCACAGCAACAACAACAACAATTGAGCAATGGTATTTCTAAACTCTACTTCAATGCATGCACCGATCCAACATTCCTCAAAGATCGTTGTCTCAAGAATTTGCTGACTTCACAAAAACGCTATAAGACACCATCCTGTAATTACTTCAATACCATCCAAAAATCACTTACACCACAAATGCGCAAAATTGTCGCTGAATGGGTCATCGAGGTGAGTATTTTTTTCTATATTTTTATTTTATTTTTAACGGTGTCATTTGTGCGTCGTCTTTTTTTTTAAAAAAAAAAAGAAAAAGACAAATTTTGTAAAATTATTTTTTCATGAGGAAATGTCCTGTGCCAAACATTAACTTTTTTCCCTTCCTTCGCGTCATACGTGAATAACCACACTTGAAATAAAAAAAAGTTAATTTTTTTCTTCCCTTATTGGGTTCAACAGTTTGTTAATTACACACAGGACACAAGGGGAGAAACAATAGGGCATTTTTGCTGTTGGATTTCGTAATCAACACATAACAATCTTATATGAAACAAACAGCACACAATTTTTTAATGACAGGACGTAAAATTCCTTTACAATTTTATTTTTTTTTCGTGTGTGCAGTTCAATAATAAAAAAGATGCACAAATACAAAAAAAAAATTTTTCTTACCTTTAAGAAGGAATAATTTTTTTTGATATTAAAAAGCGGCAGCTGGTCTCTTTACTCTCTTCACCTCATTCTTGATAGGAGAGTGAGAGAGTTGCAGCTGGCTGGCGAAGCAACTTCTTCGATTGTACAACAATATATAATAATAATAACAAAGAAGGAGAAAAAGAAGAAGAAAATTTTTAACTTACGTTTGCTTATGTCGCAAGGAAGAGAGGTAACCAACCTGAAATGCGTAATTATGCTCCTTTAAGGCGACTGCAATAAAAAGAAGAAATATATTATTCGAATTGGGAATAGACAGTCAGATGTGAATGTTCTTGTAAGAAATAAAAATGCTTCCTTTTACCTTCATTTTTATTTTCTTTTTGATATTAAAACGCAAGACCATGTGCTATTGCTGTTGATGCATTTTATGCATTTCTTTTGAAGAAACTTATAAGGGTCCGATTGGGACGCTCTAAATGATAAACACATGGTCATAATGGTCACGATGGCGTTTTTTTTTCACGAAAATAAAAACAAAAAAATGATAAATTTCCGGGACATGACTAAATGAGCGTTATCCGGTCGAACAGGTACAATTGATTGTAAGTGTCATGAGTTGAGGGGTTACTGGAAAAGTCGCTTTTTACGTCGTTTCTTTTTCACTCATTTAAATCCTTTAACCGACAGTAACGGCAAACATTTTCCTTTCAAGAAATTTCCCAACTCAAAAAAATCCTTTTGCATAAATAGAAAATAAAAATTTTGTACAACATAATGCTCTCATAAATTATAATCCCTTTCTTGCTTCAAGGAGAAAAAAAAATTAAATTGAGTTCAAGCAAAAATGAAATCGGGGACGTTAGTAGCGTCTTGTACTTTTTGTACTTACTTACATCAAGGAGAAAAAAAATACGGTGACACAGTGTTGAGCAGATGTTACGTTATTCCTTCTTCACCTTTTATTCAATTCTCCTTGGGTAAAATAATAATAATTTCTACCCCATGCCTTTTGTGTTCAATCGAAGAAAATTACTTCTTTCTCCTTCCTATACGCAACAGTTCAACATTTTTTTTCTTCTTCTTCATCTTCTTTCGTCATTTTTATTAAATTTTTTCTTTCATTATTTTAAAAAGGATCCCAAAAAATATATATATATAGACACAAATGAAGAAGGCAAATGTTCTTAAAAGAATCTTGTGTGCTAACAATAAGAAAATACCACCGAAGAACTTAATAATTAACAATTTCTTTCTTACTTAAAAGTCTCATGAATTGTGCACACATGAAAATGAATTCTTGCAAAATCAGCAAAAATAACACAAGAGAGTTTTTAAATCTTCTCAGAATCAGCTTTGATTTTTTTCTTCATTTCTTGTTTAAAGCAGCAAAAACCTACCTGGAAGTGAATCGTATATGTGTCTTGTGCGATTATTACCTGAGAAAAACCTTTTCTTCTTCTTTTACTATTGCCACTCTCTGTATCTGTGCGAAAAAAAAGATCTTTGTGTGAAATTTCGGAGGGTTGCAAAATAAAAATTTCTTCTTTTTCTTGTATCTGTTTGCGTTACATGCAAAGAAAAGCACAAAAGGTTGATAAATTAGAAGATTTTTTTATGTTGGACTCTTGCTATTCTGTGAAATTTCTCATTTATAAAAGACAATTTTTCATTTTTTACAGAAAAAATTAAAAAAAATTGCTAAAATTACGCCTCTGCAATTTTCTATCATAAAAACACAAATTTAGACTCATTGCGCAATGATGATGCAATAAAAGCTTCATATCAGATCGCGAAAGCTCTACGCGAAAAGCTTCAAATTGCTTTTTTTCTAACTCTTTTCGACAGATGTTAATTTCAATTAAAATGAACATTTTCGATGAAATCAGTGTGGCGTGGTAATCAACTCATCAAAAACTATTAAGAGTCAATAAACTTTGCCTAAACATACAAAAATACACCACAATGTGCGTTCTTTGTCTATTTAAATCACATTTTTTTCGGACATTTAAATCTCTGCACACGGCGCAATAAAACTATTGTTATGGAACGCCAATAAATGAAAGAATCTTCAAGAAGAAGTCCATAATAGTGTGAAATTGAAACAAAAGCGGAAAAATTTAATAAAATAAGCAATAATTCATTATGAATGCGGAAAAATTGATAAATAAAAAAAGAATTAATAAAAAATTGTAGCAACAATGACCTCTTGTCCCTGAAATAAAGAATTTAAATGGGGAAAAAAGTTAGTGGTGCGATGACAACTGTCATAAGGCACACACATAAAATACACATAAGTAACACCCTTACTATTTTATATTTGAACAAAAAAAATTAATTCAAAAATAATTAATTCTGACGCTATCTGGCTGGCACTCGATTGTTGTTGCTCATGCAATTTGCATTTTTTTAATTCTGTCACAAGAGCGGTTAACAAATGATGCGCTCGAGTGATTCTACATTAAAATTCTGAGGATCTCACGATGTTCCTTCTGTATAGTAAGCAACAAAACGGTTTAATGATGATTTTTTAAGTTACTCGAGCGTTGCGGATAATTTTCGGTTTATGTCGCGTGCACTTTGTATAAATTTACGTTAAAATATTCATCTTAAAAGTGTGGCTTGCTTAATTACTGAATGAAAATTGGTTATAGCAATAAATAAATTTTTTTGTGGGTATTTGTATGTGATAAGGAAGAGGAATGGCGATAAGAAAACAAATTAAATGGTTACTCACTGACCCACAGCGAACTAGCACATAATTATTACTTACTTGCGCTTATATATTCGCACAAAATGACGAAATTTCCCTTTCAATTTATTTTCTATTGTCATTCTTATCACGTTTACTGACATTTCCATGTGGTGTGAATTTGTAAGAATTCAGGGTCGAAAGAAAGAGTGTCTTTGTCATCCGGCTAATAGAAGAAGCTTGGAATTTACCTTTATAATGTAAAACAATTGAAATATTTAGTCGAATGATAATTTATAAAGATCAACATTTCTTAATCTTCAATTGTTTCACAATTCTTACTTTCAATAGAGAAAAAAAAACTTCTTCATTCATATTTCTACTTGCTAAATTTCCTTAGTCGGCAATTGTATTGAGCTCACGACATACAATATAACA
This sequence comes from Polypedilum vanderplanki, assembly GCA_018290095.1. Classification (NCBI taxonomy): domain Eukaryota; kingdom Metazoa; phylum Arthropoda; class Insecta; order Diptera; family Chironomidae; genus Polypedilum; species Polypedilum vanderplanki. The sequence goes on along the minus strand of CM031379.1, from coordinate 21,844,276 downwards.
TCATCTATTAACATCTATAATGCCAATGGCCAATTCATAATAATTCTTTTAATTTTCTTCTTGTTTTATATAAATTTCTGGCAAAGAATCAATTTATAGACAAACTTCTTATTCTTTCTCCTACCAGAATAAATTTCGCGAGTTAATAAAATAAAAAAGAAGAGAGAGAAATAAAAAGTTTTTAGCGGACGTGCACATACAATAATGAAAAAAAGCTGGTGGCTCTTTAATAATTAAATGTACTCGCACGAACTTCGCATTTTTATGGAGTTCTTATTTCATAAAAAAAATAATAAAATTGTGGAAATAGGACGAATTTCGCTGACTTATCGAAGTCTTCTGATTTCAATCAATAATAACGTCAATCGATTGGAATGTCTAATCGATGCTTAAACATTTTGATTCACACTTGATTTTATTATTATACAACAAGAAAGAGAGAAGTATATGATATCAAAATAGCGCATTCAACTTTTTTTAAATAACAAGAAAAAGAATTAAAAGAAGAGCTCGCTTAACATTTGCATAAATTTGCAAAAATTATCGAAAAAATAAAAAGAATTTTAGAGTGGTGACTGCAAGAAGAAGGACACATTAAAGATTCATTGAGAAAGCAAGGTGGAATGCGAAAGAGAAGAAGAAAATAGATAAGTAATGGCGATTAGGTAATGTGCTTAAAAATATTAAAAGAATAAATTTTGTTGGCTTTTTCATGGTGTGAATTTAGAAGGAAAAAATTCAGAAAATGCAACTAAAAAACTTGCTCATTTTTGAGATCTCGATACAGGAAATTTCGAGTCATTAAATCACTCGTAAAGGAGCAAAGATCTTGCGCAATGGTTTTTTCTTCTTCATGCGATTGGCCGCAACAGCTCTAAGATGAAAAAGAAATAAAGATTAAATACGATATCCGAACATTAGTATGTATTTGTTTTGCTGATCTTGAACAAGTTCATTCACCATTAATTTCTGGCTTTTCGGACATATAACGCGACTACTAAAATATATGTGCGAAATAGAGAAAAAAGCACACACATCTACTAAGACTAGAAAAATTCACTAAACAGCATCCACGGACCCATTTGTGTGCGTTTTCAATCTTTTTTTTCTCTTCTCTCTCTCATCTTTATTCATATCTCAAATTCAAAATACATCGTAATAGATAGATGTAAGGAAATAATAATATCTTGTGCGAATAATGTTATTTTGTACAAGGTCAGTATAATATGATGCCATTGCCACACACACTTGGCGTACGCTCTGAAAAAAAATTCGCAATATGTAAAACGTTTAGAATTATTATTGATGATAATTCATGCTGAAAAGCCGCTCTCGCAAGGACTTACTTCACCGAATTCTGCGTGCTAATTTATAACACTCTTTGTCTGCCATTTGTATTCTTTAATGTTGTCAGATCATTTTTGTGCGTTAGTTGATCGATATATTAGGAATTTTAAGAAATAATAGAATAAAAACTTTTTGCAAACTTATTGTTAACTTAATATTTAAAATTCTATGATTTCTTAAATTCATGTGTATAATGTAAACTAGAAGTAGAGAGATTATTGTGTTTGAAAACAAAAGAGCATGGGAAAGAGTATTTCAATCAACAAGATCATTCGATGCCCAACAGCTCCATTCAGTTGAAGAGCAGCACAGTGATTATTGGTTGTTGTCTCGCGATCATAATGGTCCACTAATTAAAAGATCTCATTCCAAAGACTGAAAATTGCGGCACGATTTATTTCCCATAGCTTGCTGACCTAATCGTAGTCAAATCTATTGGAGTCCAATATATGTTTTCCCTATCGTTTGCCTTAAAGACCCACAATTTTTATTATGTTTTAAATTCTCTCTCTCTTTCTTTTGTGTTCGCGCGTCTAGTCCACTAAATTGCCTTCTCTTGTGCTTCGCGTGTGTTATGATGTGTTTTTTAGATTGAAAGACGATTCATAAAATATTCAAATTAGTGGTCAAAGTAGAAAGAAAGAGAAGGCAAAGAGAGGCTTATGGAATTTTGTTGTTTTATAATCATGTGAATGTTTTGAGCCATATTTTTTGCCAGCTCTGTCTTTTGTCTAGGTATCAGCCAACCGATATACTTTTCTGTCTGCTATCTTTTGTCACGGATCAACAAAATTCCTCCTTCGTTAGCTGACTTTGTTTTCTAAATCCTTTTATATACCGCGTATATTTTCGTCCTCTACATTGTTAATCAATCTATAACGCACAAATCTTTTCACTCTCCCTCTCAAGCTTAGATTTTTTTAATATGTCTTCCCTTGAACTTCAAGTTTAATATTCATATATGAGAAAGAATTTATTTTCTCAAGAAAGGTAAAGAAGAAAAAAAACATTCTTAAAAGATGCTCGCAATATTCTCATTTTATTTTATTTTTTTTGTTTTATGATCCACAAAGAAGTAATATTTCGTAGTTTTAAGAATGAAGAGAAATAATCATAAAAAATTACTCACTATACAAGAGAGTGTTCTTACGTGTGTGCTTTGTCGTCGTTGTTGTTGGTGTCAGGCGGTTATGTGCTGCTGTTGCTGCTGTGAGATGATGAAAGATGATTGTTAGAGCTAGTGCGCAACAAAACACAAAAAATACGCAGAAATTCTTTATTATGCGAGATGATTTAAAGATCCTTGATGGATCAGTTTAGATTTTAAAGAGTTTTTTTGTTGCTGCCGCCAAAATGAATTTCATTCCATTACCGGACGTGCTCTAAATTGAATTTACACACAATGGAATCTTTCTAGTTCTCTAAATTAATGAATCCTTAGTAATGTATGTTCACTCTTCCTCCCTCATGCGAGAAATTGCTTTCTAGAACGCAACAATAAATCAATTAAAATTTGTTAAAACTGTCTACGGTCAATAATGTCTTCATTACACGATCAATTTTCGTCTACGTCCACTCAAAAGAAAAAAAAAGTATTCAATTTCAGATAATGCATTCATTTAGCCATTTAAAATGTGCAACACGCATAAAATTGTTAACCCTTATTTTCTCAATGAGGGTCATTTCTCGGTGAAAGTCTAAATTAGTGAATTTATGGAGAAATTTTTTAGTTATTGCATGCTTAAATAACATCGCTAGATGATGCGTTCACTTCACTAAGTGTTATTTGGAAAATTATGATCATTCCACATGCCGCTTGTTTGCAACAGCAACAGGCGCACTTCCAAATAATCAATGAGATGATAATGAGGGTAAAAATTATGACTCACTTTCTCTCGCTCTTCAATAAGTGGAAATTGAGAGGCTGAAAAAAAAGGTTCCTATTGATGGATGAATGGCATTCTATTTAAAAAGGGGTCCAATATTCAGTATATGTTGCATTCATAAGTCATGTCTTCATTTTGTAATCTAATTTATGCTCCTGGGAAAGAAAAGCACAAACTCATGTCATTCACAAATCAATTGAAAATTCAATAATAATAAAATTTGATGTGTGAGAAACTTTTTTTTCTTTTTTTACAAAAATATCCAATTGCACTTTGTAGTTACTGCCATTGAACTCAATATTTTATTTTGTTTTTTTTTTTTTGGAAGTTCAGTGTCACTCATATGACAAATGTAAATTGATATAACAAAAAAGTTTAACAATTGCGCTATTTTCACAATTTTCAGCAAATATTTCGACGTGCATTGACGCGTCTGATAGTTAGACGATGAATAATAATTTTTACTGTCTCGTACACGAAAAAGAGATACTTTGAGTGTTGAAAAAATACATATTAAATGAAGAACAACATCATCACCATCATACATGGGCATTTAAATTGTTAAATACTTTTTTTCTCTCTTTTGAAAATGAACAAAATAAAGCGAACAACTAATAAGTAAGAAGAACTATTTGCTCAATAAATAAATGTAGAAAAATTCTTTTTTTTTGTGTATTGCAAAAGGTTAATGGCCATAATATTAAATGGAAGTGTTAATAGTATATGCCTTTGTTAAATTTCGCTTTTTCTTTTAATTGTTTAAGTAAATTGGGCAGAATAAAAATTAAAATCGTTACCACGCAATAAACAAGAAATCTTTACCATCCATTTATGTTTAAATTGCGCTATTTGCCAATGAGGTAATTGAAGAATTTTTAATTTTTTTAAATTTTCTAAGGCCGTTAAAAGCACGTGTGGGTAAACACAATAACTTAGATTTTTCTTCGCACAAATGATGCGTGGGTAAAGTACACATTAAAACAAAAGACAAAAAGTTTTTGCCAAAAAAAAAGTTTCTTGACCTACACCGCACTCATTTTAACAAAAAAACTATCAGAGAAAAAAATCGTTTAAAAATCAAAGCAAATGACTTTTCCCATCATCATCTTCCTCAAACGTAAACTCGGCGCATTGCGTATGATCGTGCAATTAAAAATAGAACGAAAATTCTCTTTGCTTTTCCCTTTCATCTCGCACACAAAAAACACATTTCGTAATTCACTATGCGTAGATATGTGTGCGTATATACGGAGACAGAGACAAAAAAATAGTGAGAATATTTAAATTTCACTTTCACTAACATGCGAGCCCTGTCTGGTAAATTTTGTCTTGTTCTACTTCTTTTCTTACATTGCCTACATATAAAAATATGTAATAAGATAGATAGACACATAAATAGTCATATATACAGCTATCTTCGAGAAGGCAAGGAATTTTGCGAAAGAGAAATGAAAAAAAAGAATGAAAGAGAGAAAAGAAAGATAGGTGTAGGTCGGCGAAAACGAAAACAGCGAAAAGAGGAGAAAAAGTGCGAAGAATTACTCTTACGGCTAGAGACGACCAATGGCCTCGAAATTTATGTTTAGAAAAGAAAAGTAAAATAGAAAAGGCAAAGAAAAAAAAAGTTTTTGCGCTATAGCGAGAGTTTAAGTACTTTTAACTGTAGATTGATCAAAAGAAAGAACAGCTGATGATTGGAATTGGAAATTAGAAATCGCAATTTGATAGTCAATATGTGATAAATTGTGTGTCTTGACATTGAAAATAAAATCAGACACTTGGGATATTTAAATTTTTTTCATCTTTTGCTCATGGTGACATCAGCATGTAGACTTTTAAATTTTTAAAGTTCCATAGTCAGCAAAATGAAAAAAAATAAAAGAAGAAGAAATTTGCTGCTCCATAAAAAGTTCACAAAACTCAAGTCAAATTGTTCACATGACTTTCAAGTCACCTTACTTTCCTGTTCTACTTCAAAAATAAAAGTTATTTAAATCGAATTTCAATTTCATATCAATCGTCTTTTTTTCGTTTGCTATTTATTCATGTGCGCACCATACACATATTACAATTAATCAGATGTTTCAATTAATAAAACAATTTTCTTCATCTTTATTCATCATCAATCGATTCGAGACAAAGCTCACCCTATGATCTGACAGAAAAATTTTATTTTAAGAAATTATAGAACTTTTTGATTTTAACGTTTTATAAAAATTTAAATGTGAATAGGGAAAAATTCTATTATTTCTTAACATTAAAATTAATTCACAATAGTTGTTATTGAATTATCTCACGCAGATCCCATAAAATAGTATTTTATAAGAATGCTGTGTAAACTTTACCGATGGCATGAATAAGAACTTATTGGATGGAACAAATTTCATCATTTATTTCACTCTGTCTATTTTAAAAATTATACACATGGAATTATTATTGACTTGTGTATATACATATACATCATGCATGTGATGAAATAAAATGAAATTAAAAATATAAAGTGCTCTGTTCTGTTATGAATGTAAAGGCGATTTAATTTTTAAATGTCGCATATATGTGAGTTTTTTATAAACTCAGACAGTCATTAATGAAGAAGAAAATTTTTTCTAGTGAGAAAGAAAATTGACACGAGAAAATAATTTACATGTGTGTTTTACTAAAAGTATGTGAAAAGGTTTTTCTCATCTCATCAGCTGATGACTGTTGTCAAGTCATATTTCAACATTGTAGATCGACAGGCATGAACAATTAAAACCACACTGTCGAATGGAAGTAGGAAGAGATTGCAAATATTTATGAATTGTGTCATACAAAAGAACCACAAAAATTTGTTCGCTTTCACCCAAAATAGTCAGCATCACTCGTCTCATTCTTTTTATTTTCATTCATATTTCTCAACCTTAAAAAATTCAATTTTGCATTCTCATTTAATGTTGTGCGAAACCACAAATGGCAAAATATTAACTTAAGAAGTTTTTCGTGGAAATTTCATCCATTCTTTGAGTTTCTTGTTGACCTCAACATTTAGCTCTGTAATAAAAAATAAAAAATATTTTCAGCTGAGGTGATTATTGAAACGATGAGTGATCATTAAAAAAAACTTTTAGGGTAATTTTATTTCCTCGATAGAATTAAAAGAAAACTTAATTAATTTGAATGATTTTTCTTCCTATTCAAAAAATTTCTATTTTTTGCTTAAAATGGTGATCGAAGTAGAGAAAGAGCAAAAAAAAAACAAGTTGTTGCTAATTATAATTTTTGTGTTTTAAGAATTCTGAGAATGTTAAAGCAACACGAAGAGAGCATAAAAGAGAATAGATTAGGTGAGCTTCTAAGTGGATAATTCGATAATTCCTAGATCAATCATCATGAAACTTCTTCATGAAAATGTTTATTCATTATGCACGAAAACTAATCCTTTAGAAGATTATTCTTCCTTCTTCTTTTTCTTTTTCATTTATTTTGATGAATCACTGTATTTAAAATATTGGCTATAGCAACTCCTTTGCATTATTAATGATATGGTCATGAATTTAATGCAAAGGAATCATACATTGTAAAAAGAAAAAAATCATTAAATGCTCACACACGAACTGTTAACTTGATTATTTTTTAAACAAAAAGCGTCGTTTTTCATGCGAAATGGTCATTTCATGTCTCAGCAAAGTAAAGAATCTACATGAATTTTATGGATCTTGTTCACAAGAATGAGAGAGTAAAAATCGGCGAGAGGAAAAAGAGAGACGAGCGGCACCTTGGGCAGCAAATCATTAGACGAACAAATTCCTTTCTTTCATGCTGTCTCACATTAAAATAAGGCAAACGAGACACAATAACGAGATTTCAGCAGCAACAGCAACGTGCAAGAGAGCGAGAGAGAAATTAATTTTTGTGGTGAATGAGAAACTCTTCTTTTTTATGTCACCAAAAAATGTATCTTGTCTTTTTTTGTATTTCTTATTTTATTACACAATCGATTGTAAAATTCTTTACGACACTATTCATGCAGAATGTTTAAAGAGCTTGAAATAAATATTTTTTGATACTCGCTGAAAAGCTTGATTTTCATGGGAATTTGTGTATTAATAATCAATTCATTGCTGCTGCTGCTTCTAATGCATTAATTAGCTCAATCATCTTCTTCATTTGAATTTATTCTCTCATATGCACAAACAAACAAACAAAAAAAAATACAAGAATTTTCAGCGTTTATTAAGTCGTTAATCGAAGTTTAGTGACCCGCATATGTTTTTATTTCGTCAATGTGCACAAAACTGAACAAAATATGATATCCGGTCGTCGAAAATCCTCCTTTGATATTCTTTTTTGTTTTGTGCAAAAAAAAATTGAGCCTTCTTCTTCGCTTTAGTCAGTGCATATACAAATACGAACAAGCGGATGATAACACTGACTCATTTCATTATTCAATTGCGATACTGTAGATTATCATTTTTTTGATGTGAAATTTAACTAAGATAAAGATACTTTTATAAATTGATTGAAGAAAAATATCAAAAATTTTTGAATTTTTAAAAGAATAATTTAAAATTTTATCACAATTTGGAAGTTTCTAAAGCTTGAATTGATGGAATTGACATTCCATTTAATTCTAAACTAATTCTAAACGAATTAGATTAACTTGAAGTCTATTAGAAGGGATGAGCTTAATTTAATGTGTTTAAATAAAGCGGCAGATCAGCAACACCATTTCAAGTGATGATTAGTCTCATCTCTTCTTTTATCTGCCTTTTTTGAATTCCACTCCAAACGCAAAACAATATATTATTATATGTGTCTGATGATGGAGAGGAGCATATTATCAAATTTAGTGGATTTAATTTTCATATCTTTTTATTATTATTATTATGCCTTAAGTATAGTACTTTAGTCAAGAGATGTGTGCCATAACATTCTTTTCTTACGCAATGAATGGAAATAGTAGAAAAAAATATTATAGATAGACGTCTCTCTCTCTGTTTCGCTCGCTCAATTTTTTTATTTATTATTCTTTCCATTGTCATAGCGGAAGAAAGAAAAGATGAAGAAATAAAGAAGGTCTTTATGTTGTTATGATTGAATTATGAAAGGTTCCGAAGAGCGAGACGAAGTAGTAATAAAAAAATCATAGAATCATCATGATTGACGATTATGTCGCGAAATTCACGGTCGTCATTCTTGAATTTAAATTCCCTATGTGTACGCCGCGAGTACTATGTCTGCTCCTCTCGTTTTCATTATTATTTCGGCACAGCCAGCGAATAATGATGTAGAGAAGAAATTCAGGTCTAACTTGTCTCGGTTACGTTCATTGTCAATGGCAAGTTCTTCACCCTTTAATTCATATTTTTTTTGCTATTCTATATATTTGAATTAGTCGGATCTTGCGAATATTCATGAGCATTACTCTCATTATTCATGAAATATTATCACAAATGTGACATAAATTTGATTCGTCGATCACGATAAAAGACATAGTTTGAATATGAAACAGCTTCGTTCGATTAGTGAGCTATTTCTAGCGATTTCCTAGCCACCGTCGAGCGAATGGAATGTAAAAAGCTATCAACATACGTTCTCAAGGTCACGAATATGCGCGAGAGAGTTTCGATCAGTGGCTCTCTTTTTTATTTTCTGTTAATCATGCCTTAATCATCCAATCGATGCCAAGATTAGCCTTTTTACAATATCAAATTTCTCAAAAGCTAGCTGCGGCATCAATCGCAATTTATCTCTTATATGAGAAATTCTTCTTATATATAGAGAGTTAAAAGGATGAGACTTTTTATTGAATCAAGAGTGGATATAATTTATTATTGTTACTATTTGCTTGAACCATCAAGACAGGAAACATTTATGATTGTATTTTTAAATTCAATTTTTTATTTTCTTCATTTAATTCCTAGATAGACGAGGTCTTAAGATATAATAGAATTATTGGTTCTAAAGAATGTTGTTGACAAAATAAATTTTAAAATTTAACTAAAAAAATTTTTTCTATTAATTCTTAGATCAGACAGTCAATTCATTAAACATTTGTATGGCAAAGAAAAATTAGAATAAATATATATAAAAAAACTAGAATGAATCGAGACCGAGCAGAGCTTTCGCACCTTTGATAAACATATGCTAAATAGACCCATTTAAATACCATATCAATTTGCAAAGCGTCCCTTTCAGTCAATATACATACCACAAAAATGTCTCATTCGATCAATGAACTTAACCCATCAATATTAATGAAATCGAAACATTTAAAGACACACATTTTGATTTCAGTGTCATGCGCCGTCGTCGATAGCTTGTTGTAAAATAAGAATGAAACAAATTATTTGAATGATAATGTTATCAACTTGGCAAAGTATTTACATACATATATACACATATTTGAATTTCAGTTTCCGGTACGCTATAAGTATGATAATTCTGCTAAGAAAATTCCCCTCACACCAAAAAAATCCAAAATTCCTTCTGATTTTTATCAATAAATAAAATTTCACTTTGAATGAGCGTGTGCTTGCTAAAATCAATAAATTGTGAATTGTCGGCAAATTTTCTTCTTCTTTTTTTAAAAATATCTATGAAATCTATTTTATGAAGGATTGTAATTTTTATGGTTATAGAGCACCTGGATATAAATGTAAAAAAATTTAAACATGAAGTCTTGTCTTTATGCTAATCATAAGTAAGAAGGGTCGTATCTTGAAGAAGGAAGGGAAGAAAAGTAAGAAATCCTTCATAACGGAAAAAAATATCGGCATAAGAACAAACGAATGAGCTGTTTGCGGAAATGCAATAGATAGAATACTAAAAACTTTTGTATACCTCTCACCTATTTATCTATTGATGTGCAATTCCTTGAACTGCATTGCATATATGTAAATAAAAATTTACACTTCGTGTGCGGCTTTTTAGTGTTAAAAACTTTCTTTTCTTTGCCGATCATTCACAGGAAGTGAAGATCATTTGCCAGACGATCAGATTTATGAAATCGAAAACATTTCATAATAATTTGCGGTTTAGCACAAATATCGAGGTCGAAATAATGAAAAGATTTGTTTTATTATGATTCGTGGAAGTATGGACTAATTTTTTTCTCTTTTATTTTTAATTATAGTTATGTGAAGAACGTGAATGTCAAGAAGAGGTTCCAATTCTCGCCATCAACTATATGGATCGTGTCCTTAATAAATTGCCCATCAGTAAAAACAATTTGCAGCTACTGGCAGCGACATGTACATTTTTAGCATCAAAACTTCGTGAGCCTTCAACACATGCACTTATGCCTGATGTTTTGATCTTTTACACCGACAATAGCATTACCAAAAGAGACTTGATGGTGAGTTCTAGTTAAATTTTTATATAAACATCATTCACTTAACGACAAGAAGATACCGCATTGTGTATTATATGCGTAAACAGTCGCCGCCACTACTTCATCCCCCAATTTGTTGCCACACAAGCATCGCCGTGAGAAATTGTTGAGTCAATATTTTGCTTATGTCCTTTAAAGGATGAAGGAAGAATTTCACTTGAGAATTAAATTAAGCAGCCGAAAAGACACGAAAACTAAATATTTGTGAGCAACGAGAATTTTCTCAGGAAACTGTCTTCAAGTGTTCGGTCCTATTGTGTCTGTCAGTTTTTATTTTTGCGGTTAGAATAACAGAAAGAAAAGAAAGATTTTTGGTGAATAAATCAATAAAAGTCCCGTTCGAAAGCAACTTTATCTTTAAATATGTAATTGGATCATTAAACAAGACGATTATTTGGCCACAGACAGTGAAAAATAAATTTTTAAACTTCTTTAATTTTTGTTAAGTGCAAACAAGAAATTTTGGAATAAATTTTATGATACTTACTCTGTAACTCATTATGAATTTCTCAAGTACTGCAGATGCTTTAGAAAAAAAAAGAACCTTGAAGAAAGAGCCCATAAATTTACTAAATTTCGAGGACATTTTACACCAACTGTGAAAATCTGCATGCAAAATGAAACAACAAGACAATGATTTTTAATTAACTTCCACTTGAAGAATCCTCATGAAGTTTCTTTTCTTTCTACCCGCTTTTGCCTTTTTGTTCCATTCATTTTATTTCGTCCTCAGACATACTGCTGGCTTATCACATGGCTCTCAAGTTACCATCTCTCGCTTTTTTTGTTAGTTTTATTTCTTTTTCTGCAAGTTGAAATTTCGTAATGTCACACAGATATGGAGTGAAAAGTAATGTGAAAAAATGCAGCAAAGCAAATGAAATAACAACAAAAGAAATTCCAGAATTTAAGAAAAACAAAGAAAACTAAATTCTTCTTTCATTTTGACCATTCTCTTTGCTCCTTGTGCAAAGGAAAGTGAGTTGGAGAAGAAGAGACAAAAAAAAGTTGAAAAGAAGCAAACAATGAGGAGAAGATTCTGAGAATTAAGGTTCCACCATTTATTCTTTATTATCCAATGTATGTTTATGCTCACTTACTTGTTTCTTCACGTTTCTGATTGTTGTTTTAACAAGATATAAAAGAAATAAAATGACTTTTTTCCCTAAATAATACATATTTTATATGTGGACACGACTTGACTTCATTTGAATTGAATTCAGAGCAAAATTCTTTTGATATTTTTTGATTAAAGATTGGCGCATCGTTTGATTCATTTCATTGACAATTGTCGTGAATTTAATATTTTTTTTTCTTTTTGCATTCAAGTCAATCTCAAATATTGATATTGAAAAGAAGAAAGATTCTCATGAGAAAAAAGAGGGTAAATAAGCTTATATAATTGTCGTGTGGAGAGATAAGAGTGAGAAATTCTTATGAGAAGATTGCTTCCCCTAACTGGCAATTCCATAAATTCTACTTCAAAACAGACATCTGAATAAATAACCATCATATCTTAATGAATTTGAATATTTTCACGAGAAATTCATAAAATAAAATCAAAGTATCAGCTGACAATGGCCAAGAAGAGTTTTTTTTTAATTCGAACCATTTTTCATTTATTTTACACGAAATAACAATTTTTCATTCATGGCTTCGCTGTTGTTGCCGCAGTCGTTCATTTGAGAATACAGGAAGATGCTAATCATGATTCATGATAAAATGCTTAAAGTGTAATGTTGTTATTTTTATTTTTTGCCTTATCTTGATATTTTTTGCTACTCTCCTGTTTGCCATTTTATTTTTACTGGAATTTATTTACATTACTAAAATTATTGCGAGATTTAATTCATGAGAATTTTATTTTTAATCTCATTCTCTAAAATATTATACATTTTGTGCTTTATTAAATTGATAAAAGCAGTTTTTTTATTAGAGCAACATGTGACATTTAAAAAACTCTTTTTTTATATAAAATATTCAAATGTATGTCAAAAAAGGGAAAAAAGTCAACAACTTTGATCGATTGTGACGACAACTAGATTTTTCCTTTTTTTCCTCACTTTGATGTTTGCATAATACTGCACAAATATTAGCTCTCGTATATATTGATTAATTGATTTTATTCGAACTATAGAGAAACATTCCAAAAGGGTAATCAATTGCTGCATATATGCATAAAAGTTATACAATGAATGAGAAAATATAAAAACCATTCATAATCAGCCGAACAAATTGTGAATAAGAAATGAGAATTTTGAGAATTTGGTGCTGATAAAAGAATAAATATTAAGCATGTGCGATTTATGAATGGAAACTTTGTGTGATTTCATTCAAAAAATCGTTATTTGCTTGATAATTACTGGAAACAAAATGCAAGTTGCAAACTCATTGTGTCAACATTAACCAAATCTAATTTTTTCCTTCATTAATGAAATTCTTCGTTTGTGGTCCTTTAAAAGGCAAATTTAGAGAGAGAGAGCAAAAAAATTCCTTTCTCATCCTCCCTTCATCTTCATTTTCATTAATATATTATGTATCTTTCATTTAAAAAAGCAAGTAAGTGAATTTCATCGGCATAAGGAGGCAAAAAAGAGATAGAGAGAAGAAATAATAATGAATTTTCATTTTTTTAACACAAGAAGAAGGTTTTAGCGATTATCAAAGAGATATATATTCATTTTATTCTTGCATGTTCATTGCAACACATCCTCCATTGCATCTCTTTCATTCTACATTCATTCTTTCTTTCGCGAGATGTAGAACTTATGTGTTGTTGTTTACTGGTAAATAATTTAATTTATTGCATTAAATTTAATTTCTTCATTAAGAGTAAAATGAGTGAGGTGCTTTATTTTTGTGTGTTGATCGTTTTTGAGGATATAAGAGAGTGCATGCCATATACTTGGGTGTGAGAGAGAAATACAATGAGCGAATATAATATAGAAAAGAAATACGAGGCGTTTTCGTGGAATTGCTTTTTGGTACCCTTTAATACCGCGAGAGCAATCAATCAACAGCTTGTTTATTAATGGCTTCTTAAGTACTTTCATTTCTGCGGATTTGTGTTGAAAATGTATAAATATTAAATTGACAGAAAAACATTTTTCTTCATTAATCTTGTTGATTTTTTCAATGATTCATCTTAATAGAAATAATGTCATATGAGTGATTTACTAGGTAAAATAATTATCGTACTTAAATATCATTTATATTTATTGTTTATATTCAATAACTGCTAACTTTTATGAGTCATCATCACAGAAAAATAAAAGTGTCAATTGTAAAACAATTTAATAAAACAGCGCATTGTTATTTCCTGCCTAGCCAATTTATTACAATTTCAAATTTCATTCATGAATCTCCTTTTCTGTATGACCTTTTTTATCAAAAAATTATATATGTATACCTTATAAATCTCACTCGACTGCACTTAACTTATCATCGTTGTCTCTCTTTTTCATGATTGTATTTGTGCGAACGAAGAAATTTACATCGACAGATCGTAAATTTCATCTTTATGATTAGGCATGTTTATTTACAAACAAACAGTATGAAATCAAGAGTCAGGCAAAGGAAAAAATGTATGTCAATTTAATCAGCTGATTTGTCTGACCTTTTCACCATTGAAGTTTTGATTGTATGAAATATTCACAATATAATTTTTATTGCTCTACTAAGAGAGCACAACAAATATTTCATTCATAAAGTATTTCCTATGAAGTTCGCATGTGCTTGTGAAGTTACTTACTCTCCCTAAATTGTCGATGATTTCATATAAAATGATGATGACAATACTTTGAAATAAGAAATATAAAAAAATGTGAATGAAGTTTCTTTCATTAAATAAAATCGTTTCTCATTCATAGTTTTCTCAATCTCTCTAGTTCTCTGGCATTATTATTTAGACAGATTTATTCACTTTGACGTTGAATACCAAGCGCCATTTAAGACACGCTTATTGACTTTTATTAGCTGATAATCATGCTAATCTCTATAATATTTCCACATTCTTTGTTGCTTGACGATGAATTTTTAATTAAATCTTTGTGCAACATTGTCATTAATGTGGCATTGATAATGTATGAAATATTTCCCATATAGACTTTATACTTGAAAAAGAACAAAAGAAACATTTTAAAAATTCATTAATCATCAATATATACCGCATATAATCGCACAAGAGAGTATGAAATCCTGTTAAAAGTGCAATATAACCATAAAGATGTAGATTTAGCTTTACCTGAACTTATTTTACCTACAATGAAAAAGAAATCCTTAAAAAAAAATGAGAATAATATAAACGATGGCGCTTATTAAGCACACATTTATTCATCCGTGCATCTACACACTTTAAAAGTTTCCTTCTTTTTCTTACCTTCTCACGATAGGCGATTGGTGAAACGAAATATATTGTGATGTTGAGAGCAGCAAAAAAACACAAGAATTGATCATAAAAAGCATTTTTTTTTTGGAAATTGAACCTAAGTCTCATTGCTGCCTGTGAGGCAATATTCAAAAAAGGTTTCCTGGAACTTCTCTTCGACCGAAAAACATAAAGAATTTTTCTCTCTCTTTTTTTATTATTCAACAACACAAAAACTCTTTTTTGCGAGCTGTTTGTGCTCTTTAAAATCGTAAAAAAAAGTTGAACCTCTTCTCGGCCTTTGTTGCTTGTTATTATTATTTCTTCTATTTTCTCTACCTTTCTGCTCACTTTCTGTGCAGATATATAAATATCGTTAAAGGGCAACCAGCCAAAAATACATATATTTAGAAATTGTATTTTATGTTAAAGAGAGATGAATTTCTGTAGCAGCGGCAAAATCCTTTTTTGATTTGAATTTCCTCTTTCATGCAATTTTTCTTCTCCTTTTGCTCTCTCTGTTTTATCAGTTCTCTGATATTTAGCATTATATTTTAATATGTGTATGCACACAAATATCGGTATGGCTCTTTATTCCTTAACAAGATTTAAATTGGAATTTTCTTCTCTTTTGGAGCTTGTTCGATAATATTTATCTAGATAAGATGTCCAAATTTACATTGATTACATATTTGATCCTTTTTTTAACTCAACTATTTTGTGGCGCAGAAAATTAATTTGTTTCTCTTTTATGACGAGATTGCCTTTGATATAATTACAGTAATTCTCGCATCTTATGCTTTTGCCTTATCAGTCAGTCTCACATCTCATGCGGCATACATATACAGACATTGTAATCGATATGGAACTCCCAAGGAATGTGCCAATTATTATTGAGCGAATAAAATTGATTGATAAAAAATTGCCAATATTATGGCATAAACATAAGTGCTGTTAATGATCGAGCGGTGTGTGCATGTACCACATTTTCTCGGTATTTTTTTTCATCGATTTGCATTCTTCGTCTTTTCCCTTTCATTACATTTTCGCTTTCTTGTTCCATACAAAAAAACTCAGCGTGGATTTTAACGAATCTGGTGAGAAGGTAAAAACGGCAGAAATTATTTATTAACTTTCAATCAGACCTCCTCTGTCCAGTGAGCTCTCTTTGCTGTAAATCGTATTTCATGCGCAGGCATTTAAATCATTTGCAGAAGCATCAAATCAGTAACACAACAATAAAGATGCTTTCGTCAGTCACTCATTCGGTTCTTTCGTACGAAAAGAAGAAAAGAAAGAAAAAGAGAAAAAAAGAAGAGATTTTTTTGCTTTTAAGATTTCATTCACAAAAAAGGGCAGCAGTAATTTATTTTGCGTCCATCGATGCGCCTCATATCAATTGATGTGTGTGAGAAAAGTGTAGAGTAGAATGGAATGCAGTTTAGTTTCGCAGAAGGACTTCTCAACGCCAAAAATATCATTCGACTCATCATCACTATCATAAATTCAATATCAATACCGACAGTCGAGAAATTCGTTATAGAAATCGTTTTACCGTTAAAAATATCGAAATTCACTCTTAATAAAGTGGTGTGATGGTGGTGTAAAAAAGATAACAATAGAAAATATTTTCATCGATTGAGCTTTAAGGGTAAAAGAAAGATCTTTTTATACGGATAATTTATGATCTTTTTTCAAGATCAATAGTGACGCCTTCTGTTTTTCTCGAGAATTCGTTCTCATTAGTTTAAGATTTTTCCGTTGCAAGAAGGCGCTTGGCTTTTTGAAGCAATAATAAAATCAAAGTATAAATTTTATAATAAACAAGGTTTTTCGATTATTATTTTGATGTAATTACTTTTAAAAAAATTTATTTAAAAATTCCATACTTTTTCGGTATAAAATGTGATGTGATGAGAGTGTGAAAAAATATTTGGAACAAAAATACAAATAAAAGAATTTATAAAATATATATTTATTTTTCTGTACAATTCATTAATTTGTTTTATATTCACAATATGTTATATCCTGCCGTATGATCGTTATTTGATGGAATGTTGTTTTTGTATGCTTAGTTGTTCATTCTTTTTCTGCACACGGAGAGATTTTCTTCTTAGTTCTTGTCACACACTCTTAGAGAGTTCAATGGAATGCTCTGTTAACTCTTGCTAAACCTGCTAAAAAAGAAGAAAATAAAAAATTAACAGAATGGACCAGAGATGGTCACTCGTGTATGTATTGACATTTCAATCATTTTAACTTACATCATTTCCTCACGGTTGATTGATGAGATTTGTGAATTATTTGCTCAATTTTAAAATGTAAGATATTTACTTTCATCTCCTTTTTTCTCTTGTGTTTGTGGAATGTCTTTGACGATTTGCGGTAACTTTTTTTCTTAAAAAAACTTCATTTTTCTTAATGCTTAATACATGGTAGCATGTAAATGTCTGTCTATGTATGGTCAACTAGAGATAAAAGTCTCATATTTCCTGCTACTTGTTAATGGACACAAAAAATGCATCAAATGCACTTATGCCAATAGGATTTCATCTACATATGTTTATAATTTTATCCATATCTTTTTTTTTTGAAGGATGAGACGAGACTGTTTACAAAAGTGTCTCAAAAAATAAGAAAAATAAATGACCAAAAAAGATTTTTGGGAATAAGCATTTTTCATGTTCTGTTCCTTTTTTCTGGCTATCCATATCAGATTCTCATTCTCATTGATGTTTGATGAAAAGAAATAGAGAGAGATTCAAACAGGAAGACACAGTCAGAGAAGGATATTATTTGTTTTCCAATCTTTCTCTCTATAAAGGAGAATAAAGATTGAAATAAGAAGAGCAAATAATATATGAAATGAAAAGAAGTGTGTGAATTTTGTTTCCGAAACTCATAAATTTATTTTCTTTCTCTTCATCTTTTGTGAATTGTTCCCATTTTAATTGTATCGTTTCTCATCGAATTTCTCTTTTTTATCGCTTCATTATGCGTTACATTGCCATCTAAGGATCATTCATTCTCTTTCATTGTGTTGCATTTTCTTTCACTTCGTTTTTATGTGAGAAAATAATTGAGAAGAGTTTTTGCTTTCAGGTAGTAGTTATAACATTTGAATGTGCAATGAGATTCTCATAAGAACAAATTTATTCATGGACCAACAATTTACTTAGTTCTTTCTTATCATCACAGCTTGAAAACGCGTGAGAAAGCTTCGTGTTTGTATAATAATTTAACCTTGAAATATTTTCTTCTGGACGCGCTTTTATTTCCAAATTCAGAAGAGAAATATTTATAATAATAATAATATTCAGCAAATATGAAAAAGAAAGAAGCGACGACAACGACGAGAAGAAATTTGTGTGATTTTTTTGTTGTTCTTCTTCTACATGCTTTAAAGGATTTTCGTTGAATATGCCGCAGCAAACAAGCCGAATTATATTTTTTATTCTTGAATTTTTTGGCAATTGTGCGAGGAATATCAATTCAATAGTCTAGCGTCGAATCATCGGAATTCATGAGCACTCTTATCATTAATCTATAATAAATACTTGTTTCATGTATTTTTTTTGTTTGTATGATTCATTCATGAAAATTCAATTCATTTTGAACTACTAACTGATGATGATGATGATTGTGATTGCGATAATTCACAATTGAGAGTCTTAGCAGTAACAACCATTCGCACGGAAAGAGATAAAATATATTTTTTGTGAGCGAATGAGACGATAATAATTATGGGGTGTTTGTTATAGCCTCGACTACTCAAGATCTCGCTCGTTGTCAATCAAAATGTTGAAGCTTCACCATGAATTGGCTCAATTGAGCAGGGGAGGATGAAATAAGCACAATAGCAAGAGCTATCTTACATAGATGTAATTAAAATTCCCAAAAATAAAATTTATCTCTGTGCAAAATGAAACTCTAAACAACAGAAATTATATGTCTGCAAAAAAAACACAGAGAAAGAAAAATTTGCATATTTGCGTAATTACATTCGTATTATCTTAGAGAACCAAATAAAAATAAAAAAGTTCCCATGAAAGAAAAAAAGTGTAAGTGCATTTGATAACCTTTTCATGAAATGAACAATTTAAATTATTCTACTGTTAACCCCAAACAAAAAGTACAATAATTATAGCTATTTAAATTTTGAAAAAACAAGGAAATAAATCTTTGTTTTAAAAATTATAAAATTTAAAATAAGTTAGAAATGTCCTATGCCTTTAAAACAGAGAGAGAGCTTAAGTTGTGTGTAATGAGCAATAAAAACGCCACAATGTATCTTATCGCAAGTAGCAAAGAGTAAGCTGGCGTCTCAATTATATTATTGCACACACATTCAGCTGATTATAGAGTGCACGACAAATTAATTAAAATAACATTTAAAAATGCTGCTAAAAAGAAGATCTTTTAAACTTTGCCGTGGATCTCATTATGTCATGCATTTTCAGCTGAGTCATCATCATTATAGATTAAGTAAAATGTAAATTTCCCGTTGATCTAAATTCTTTCATTCATATTCAATTGAAATTTATCTAAAGGCGCTTATGAGTGTATGTGTTTTAATGAATGAAAGAAATGAACAGTTGTGTACATTTGTATCAATATTTGATCATAGAAACAGTGATCTGAATATGCCAAAATATTGTAGAGACATTTAAATGTTTTTTATTTACCTATATCTATGAGTCTGGCGTCATCTGGTAAACATGCTATACATCTATCCAGTACGAGAGAGTGAGAAGTTTAAAAGGCCTTTTTTTAAATTTTAAAATACTTTTTAGTTTTAAAGCATTCGTGCAAATCTCCCTGAATTTCTTCTTTTCTTCTTTCGCTCTGTTTTTAATTTGATAATGAAGAAAATTTTCCGTGAGGGATTTAAAATTTTAAAAAAGCAGCAAAATAAAATTCGCAATGTTGCTCATCATCGTCGTGGCATTTAATTGTGTGTGAATTGATGAAAAAAGTTTAAATTTAAAATGTACCGCTTGCAAGGTGTTCACTCATTTCCTAAACAATTCAAAAAAATGTTTCTATTATCAGCTCAACAAAAAGAAGTCATTATTTCGACATGGAAACGCAGAGATGCGAGCTTCGTTCAATACGTTACTCAACTTTAAGTGAGTTCATCGACCTTAGCCTTTTAAACTAACGCACAAATGCGAAATTCAATTCTTTTTCCTTGAAATTCATTGAAATCTTTATATACTAACTAGTATATACACAAGGCATCTATTTGATAAGATACGCTCAAAAAAAAAGAGGCAAGAAAATTAGATTGCGTGCGACAGCAATCGGCAACTTTAATATAATTCATCATTTGACCATTTTAGATACATCATGTGAAAAGTTGCTCATCTATTTATACGACTGGTTATAAATTGATATATAAATAGTAGAGAATGAATATCTTTGTGGGTGATTTCACTGGCTGTTGTGAAAAAAACAAGTGTAATTAACAGACACAGAGAGATGAAAAATATTGTCAAGGACATTTCGCCAAAATCAATTAAAAGTTTTTATGACTTGAAAAATTCCACATTTTTTTAATATGACATAACATTAATACTTTTTACCTAATCACTGTCGATGACCTAGAAAAGTGTATTACATTCAAAATTATTATCAATGTATGTGACAAGTGATGAAGTGATTAAGTCAGTAGATCTCTCATTTTTTCACACTCAATATTCATCTTTTTTCGAACAGCAGCATGAAAGAAAAAAAAGTAGTGTGAGTCACACTAATACAACTAAAAATGCGTATGATAATAAAGTATATAAGTGTATGATTATCAATCTAGAGAAACAGCTGATTTCCAACTGTTGCTTCATTGTCGCGTTTATTTATAAAATTTTTAGTCTTGCTATCGTTGTGTGCGTGTATCACAAAAAATGTTTGTTTCATTTTTATCTTTGACTGTTTAAATTCTTGCATTTACTTATCAGTATTACCTAATTGCATTCTATTTATAAAAACAGCGCCAGCAATTCATTCTGAGAATTGACCAAAAGAAAAAAAGATTTATGCAGTTTAAATTGACATTTTTATGCATCATATGAATATTATATTAATTACGAAAGCACTGTTGAAATGTTATAAATCACACAATCAGCTCGCACTGTTCATGAATGAATGCAGAAAGCATGAAAGAGAGAGAAAAGGAGAATTAAACTTGAACTTGACAAAGAAAAGCAAAAGTCGCAATACACACATGAAAAATTCCATTGCACTGCTTCATTCTCTCCACTCCCTCGTCTGGGAAACTGTTTATATTAAGGCATGCATCGAAATTATTCGACAATAAGAAGCAGCGCCCGAAAGAAAAAGCAAAAAGAAAGAAAAAATGTAATTCAAGTTCAACATTACTTGTTTATTCCCTTCGAGCACATTTTTGTCTCTTTTCTTTTGTCCTTTTCTTGTAAAAATAATGTTTTTTGTGTGATTTAAGTGAAGGATTTTAAAAAAAGGAGTGAAATGTAAACAAAAAACAGCAAAAACTTGCATTTCATTTCCTCGCAAAATTTCAGACACTCTTTTAGTGACATTCCATCAGTAAAAATCAACAAAAATTCCTTCATTTTTACCTTTGTCATACCATAAGTGACTAAAAATTATTTTTTAGTGAATTCTCGGCTCGATAATGGCAAGTAAGCAAGTAGATAGCAATAAGGAGAGGACAAAAATGCCGAAATTTCTTAGAATCGCTTTTCTCACAGCGATTTTGCTCTCGTCTTCGTTGTCAACTGCATTTTTTTGTATGACTCTCATCCTTCTTTTTTTCTGTTTGAAATTATTAATGATGCATTTATGCATTTAATGAAGCATGCATTATTTATGGAATGGAATTTATTTATTTTTTTTTGTCTCTTTTTACAGGACACTGAATTGTTGGTGCTTGGTTGTCTCAAATGGGATGTCTCATGTGTCACACCGCTTGACTTTGTCGATTTAATCATTTCACGCTTACCGATTATCAACAATTATTGCAGAGATATTGATCCAGAGAAAATTAGAAAACATGCGCAAGCTTTTATTTCACTGGCAGTTAGAGGTAAGTGCTAAAACCTTCAATATTTTTTTATATATCCAACGAGTGAACAATTTCTGATTTCAATTTCAATCGCAATCGATAAACAATCTAATACAATCCAATGGCGGCTGCATAATTGATGGTTTAAGTTCTTTATTGCAGCTTCTTTCTTCTTTGATTTAAGTTAGAAAATCTGTAATAAAATTTTGAATTTGAAAACGCATTTTAAAATTATCAAAAACTAAATAAGACAAAATGATTATATAAAATGCATTTTATTTGCAAAAATATGCTAAAAATGCATTCATACTGCGCACAGTGCACAAAGAACGGAAACGAATGATTAGAGAAAATTTATCATGCGCACATAGCGATTACGATCAGCCGTGTATATTTTTTGGAGGCTTATGACTCTCCAATTATAATCCCTTTTGTGTCTGGCCAACAATAGGTCCATACTTGCGCGCGTTAGCTTCCTAAGTAAATCGAAAACATATTTATGTGTTGAATAAATGAGAATAAGAAGAATTTCGCGTGAACTTATTCGACCTCGCGCCCATCAAGTAACAATTAATCAAATACCATCTCTAGCACTCTGAACGCTATCTGCCAAAAAATTCTAAATGTGATTTATCATTCCGCGCGAGCTCACCGGCACCAGATTCCCTATAACAATAACCAATAATAATCATATATGTATATCTCATCTCTTTCTCTCTCCTTTTTTTGTAATGGGGCTGGAAAATATTCATACATGATCGACATATTTCAAGCTCTGATTCTTAACAAGTATCCCGCGCAAGATATGTGTTTTTTTTTCTTACTTACTTAATGTTCTTTGTTTGTAAGGTAAGAATTTTTCATAAAGGATAAGTCGAAATAACACCAAATACCCGAAAGATGTTAAGGAAAGATCATAATTTGATGAAATATTGAGCAGCACAAAATTGTGTACAATAATAATAACAACAACAAGCCGCACAAGTCGTAAGCGCAAAATGTATTTAAATTAAATATTTCTTTATTCCTTCTCTTGCTTCTTATTCCCACGAAATCGCTCAATCTTGTCTTCTCTTCTTTAACATTCTTTCAATAAATTTTCGTTCATTTTTTTTTTAAATCTCATTCTCTCTTGTGCAAAATGAACGCATAAAGTGCTTTGCCTGCCTCCTTCTTGTCTTATAATTCTATAATTAGAAAAAAAAATATATATATGGAAAAAGAAGGTGTTGATGATCTAGTTCATCATCACTACATCAAGCAAGTGTTTATATGTTTGTACTTTTGACGCCTACACCTTGCGCTTGCAAATTTAAAAAAAGAAAGAAGAAGGTGTTTGAATGCCATGACAAATTGGAATTTTAAGGATTGGAAATTCTTCTTAGAATTGCTCGAGTTAACGCACGCGCGCTCAAAGATCACACCATATATACATAAAAACAGTACCGTGAGAAACGGAAATCGAAAGTTATTTTTCATAAATTTTATTACACGGCTGGTCCAGTGAGTGAGTGACTGGGCAATATAAAGAGAAGAAGGGCAAAAGAAGAGAAAGAGAAGCGATTTACTGGAAATCGTGTGATAGATGGACGGGACTTTAAGAGCGGAGGCCAACAGGAGGCACGAAATCAAATATATAAGTATGAATATGACGATGATGATGATGATCAAAATCATGATATGAAGTGCGCGCCGGCACCCCCATTGAGCCACTTTACACAAACACAGCACATATTGCCTAATCTCGCTCGAGTAAGAAAGAGCCTGTAACAACGTGATGATGAAGTAGTTTTATTTTATTGTCCATTATTCTTTTTGCCTATCGTTCGCCTTCAATATTTATTTTTGCTTCTTTTTGCTTCATTCTCAAAATAACAAAATTAAATGTTATGTTTTCTTTTATGAATTGAATTTCTGCATTCCATTCTTGAATTTAGTGCTTTGCTCACACCATGTTTCTTATCTCATCTGTTTATTTACATTTAAATAAAAATACTTCTTATTCTTATGACCCCTTCTTGACCATAACCACAAGAATTTGAATAATAAAATACCACAAAAAAACTCATTAAGTTAAAGTCAATGAAACATGTAATGTTTAGATAGATTTACAGAGATTGTTCTAATTATCGACATACGAATTTCTAATTTGCGTCATGAAACATTTAAATGTAAATTGGAATTGGTTCTACTTATAATTCTACAATTGTTAGAATCTAATTCTTACATGTATATTCTATAATTTCTTGATTAGAGTTATATATGAGGCAAATTAAAATAACATGGACATAAGTCTTTCTTATGAGAAAAGCAGCAACAAAAAACAATGAGAGAGACATTTAGCATTATGAATAGCCATATCTCTTCTTTATTTTGCTCTTGTCTCAGGCGATTATTATTATTGTTATTGATTGAAGTGGTAAAAAGGAGACTTGCCGACAAGAGAATTGTAGTCATCGAGTGGCTGTAAAGTTGTGTAAAGAAATGAGAAAATATTTAAAAAATTTCCTTATGGAAGCTCTAGACGCAAACGATTGACCTTCAAGATGGATAATTTTTAAGTTTTTTATAGGCCGCGCTCTCTCGGGGCTGTCGATTGATTTATTGTTACATTTTAGCCTATTGTGAATGCCAAATGAGCTCGATTGGTGATCGTCGATCGTTCGCACACACTTGCCTCTATCGATGAGAACTAAAAAAATATGAATAGAGATATTTCGCGCCTAATTTCATAGTCAAGAGCAGTTTATTAATCCGATCACCTTTAGAAAGAAATCCTCTCCTTTTCTGCCCAATATATCCCATCGAGCAAAACGTGAAACAGACTTAATTATATTAAAATTATTATTTAATGATGATAAAGTGAGATCGATTCAGGCTCTAATTATTGAGTGAGGCTCTGAATTTTAGCTTTTGTTTGCGTCTCATGTACTTAACATTCGATAATTACTGGATCCTCTTAAACACATCAACTTCATCGCTCGACGAGTGAGATTTATATCGCGCATTTAATGTCTTTTACCATCGTAGAATGATTTTTTCCATTTCATTAACGAGGTTTCTTCTTAAAAATATGCGTAATGTACCATAGAGAGATCTCAATCATCTTCTCATGTGCCGACATCATGTTTGGATTTTCTTGATCTAGTTAAAAAGTGCTTATTATCGATTCTACTAAAATTAATGCTTTCAGAGAAGATGTTTTGAGTTTACCTTTTATATTTTTTTTTTCATAAAGCTCCTCCTTTACTCTTCGTCAATGAAATTTAATACATTTATTGCGATATATTTATGCCATTCTAAAGTGGACACGAAAAGAGTAAGAAGGAATAAGATTAATGGTGGTGGTCTTGTTATGTTGTTTTTTATATTATATTGCTGCTGCTGCTGCCGAGTATTTCATTCATCACATTCTACATTCCATTTCTACCTCTTTGAAGCAAACAAATTCTAATTTACATGGACGATCAAATTTCACTTGAGTGATAGAATTTCAATCATTTGATGCAAGAAAAATATAAGAGAAATAATATTGCATGCATGAATGGAAAGCTTTCGCATCTAATCATCAATGCTCTTTGAAGTGTTTGCGTTTGCGTGAAAATAAAAAGTTTCCTGCCGCGGATAAAAACAAATTTCATTTTTATAGCATTAAGGATCAACGCTTCATCGTATAAGCGAAAATAAAAGCTGCTGTGAGATGAGAATTGAATGCCAAGCAACAACAATTAATTTTAGAACTTGAAATTCTTGGGAAAAAATTCTTTTCGCTAAAGAGCCAAACCTGAAATATTCAAAGCAGAAATGAAATCATTTTTTCTCGCTCCACACTCTTGCTGGCTGATTTTTTTTATTAATAAGAACTTGTGCGAGATTAAAAGAAATTTAACCTTACAGATATTTTGATTAATATTTGAAAACATCATAAATTTTCTATAATTAGTTACTCGTTTATTTTCTTTTATTTTATATGCCTTCAATGATGATCGAAATCGAGACATAATTTGTTAATTAGCAGCTACATTGTAGCAACTTCAATATCATCTAAACATGTCAAACACATCAATTTATATTTGATTGTTTTTGTGTTTGCGCTTTAAGATCAAGTCATTATGATAAGGTGTTGCAAATTTAAATTGCAAACTCATGACTTTTTGAGACTGCTAATTGACATTTCCATTAATTTTCTGATTCTGCAACAGAGTTGATTGCTGCACTTCAAAATTCAATTTTATGTTTGTTTGAGCCCTGAAGCTACCAATTGTTGAAGATTATTGGACAAGGCATTGAAAGTGCTTCTTTAAATGTCTCTCAAACGTCATTATTACAATTTGACATTAATGATGCACACATACATAGAGAAAGAATAATGGAATGTTTATTACATACATGTAATGAAATAAATAGATCTTGATCCTTTCACTAAATGAAAAACCTTTTTTTATTCTTATCGCGAAACAATAAATAAAAAGAATTTTTCGGGATTTTTATGCACACACAAAAGAATGAGATGAAGCGAAAATCGCGAAAAAGAATTTCATTATGCGACCGGTTTTGTGTTGTATTTAAGAGAGTCGGGATACCTGTGATGATGTTGATGATGAAAAGGGAGGAGAATGAATAAGAACAGAAAATTCCAATTTCGCAGTCGAATGAGTTTTTTATGTGAGAACAAGAGCTCAAACCAAAATGATAGTGAAAGTATTTTTTTGTACTCCTTGGAATGAAGAAGACGAGTGAGAATTTTATGTATACAACATTGTATTGAAAGACATATAAATAATTTATGTAATTTTATGATAGAGTCAAGAATTTTATTATCACAAATTTGAAATCTCAAAAAAAGGAGAAAGATTACATAGGGTAAAGGAACGAATTTTCGAACAGTGCCGAATTTCCAAACACTTTTTATTTATATTTAAAAATTTAATCATAAAATCTTTTAGAAGCACTTTTCCACACAATTCAACTCATTATTAGATTTGTATTATAGCAACAATATTTATGAATTGATTTATTCTAATAAACACTATACCATTTTAGCGAAAATCAATAAAACTGTTTTGAACAATTGTTCAAAATAATATTTTTACAAATTTTTCTTATTTTCCTGATTTCGTAGATTTTTAAATTATCACTTAAATATAGAATCACTAACTATAAAATGATGCAGTTCAGCTAATATTTTGTTTCTTTTATGATTTGGACACTTTACAATAATTATTCACTGCACAGATAAGCCATAATCACTGAAATAAATAATGAACCTTGATTTCGAACGCTCAAAAATACACTGAGAAATAATTTCTTGAAAATAACTCGAATTTTAAAACTTTAGTTTTTCTTTATTTAAGCAGCTTTATACTTTGAAATCAATAGAAATAGTAATAATATGAAAGCAAGAATGCAAATGAATCAAGAATAGTATGTAAAACAGCTTAGATTTAATGAGCAAAATTAAAAATTTAAGTGTTCGAAATTAAGGTTCATTGTTTACATTGGTGTTCGGAATCAAGGTTCATTAACATTTTTATTAATAACTCAAAATATAAATTTATCTGGCTTTCATTTATTTATTTATATGAAAAAATATTTCAAGATCTTTAATTTAAAATCAAAATCTTTTGAATTAGTGAAGAAATAAAGGGAAAATAAATATTTTTTGTTATCGGTTGATACGAAAAGTGTTCGAAAATTCGTTCCTTTACCCTATTTATTAAAATTTCCATGCAAAAAAAGAAATTAAATTAATTTGCGCAGGAGAAGAAAAAATTAAGTTTATAAACCAGAATAGAAGAAGAATGGAATGTCTTGAGGCTGATTTTTGTCGTTTGCTTCGCTGTTGGTTGTCGCAATAAGAAATCATGAGAAATTTTTGGCAAAAGTGTAAAGGACCTCTTAAAGAGCTATATTAATTCTCTGTCCGGTTGATATGTCCTTGTTTCCCCATCGATGGCGGTCTTCTCTGTTTATTGTTGATATTTATTTTTATTAATTTCAATTTTTCATTCCACATCTCTCGTCGTCCGTTGTATCTCGCGCGAGTGAGCTAAGAAACGAAAATAAGAACGAATAATAATAAAAAAAGAAGTCAAACATCGAGTGGAAATTTATGGCTTCATTATAACGTTCATGCATAATCATCATCGTGAAGATTCAATCTGTCTATCCGATCCAGCAATTTAGAAGAGTCACAGACGATGAGCACTTCATTCACTTTTTTAATTCTTCTTTATCGCTTTACTACGATGATCATGATTATTCAATTACGTACACAGAAAGTGTAATTTAAGACACGATGACTTTCTTCATTCACTTTAATGCCACACATGTTGCTGATCTAATGCATAATCATCTGTTAATTGAGGCGATAATAAATTTATTACTTGTTATGATCATCTGCAAGTGCATTAAAAATTTCTTTCTCACATTTTCTCATGCTAAATAAAGCAATTAAATTTTTCTTTTGCAAACTTTTTTTAATCTGAAATTATTGAAATGCTCTTTGAAGAAGAGGAAGAATTTAATAAAAACAAAAAAAGAGTCTGCAGCAAAACAATAATAATCACGACATTACAATAAAAAGAGATTTTATTGATCTTTTTTTGCCGGACTTTTGCTTTTATTATGCGCTCTACACAATTCCACAAATTCTCTAATGATATTTTGCCTTTTCTTTTATTTTTTTGGTGGCTGCAGCTCCGTTATCATATTAAAACATTTTTTTACCTTTTGCCATTCTTTGAAATTGCTCTTCTTTCATTCCTAAATATATATATATTGCTTTACAGCAACAGCAGCATCCATCCATACCTGTTTATGCTTTTTTAAATATATTCCGACGATATTGCATTCGAATTTTCTGCAAAGAATGGAATTTACTTCGTCACACGAAAAACTAAAGAGCATTTTTATTGCAATTTCATTGATTCTTAAATTGAATATTTCCTGACTGCACTCACAACGCGAGAAAATGAAAAATCTTTGAAACATTTTTGTGGTGGTTTTTATGATTCAATTAAATCGATTTGTGCATTCAATTTGATATTCATTTTTGGCAGTCATTTAATTAATTAAATTTTTTTCTTTCTCTCACCATTCATGTTTGTTGTTTGTTGAGCGAGTGAATTAATTAAATCGCGCGGAATAAAAAGAAAAGAAATAGTTAATTAAATTTCATGGACATTTTGTGAAATGTCGCCATCAGATAATCCATAAAATGCTGGTAATGTTAACATCCCTTGAAATACATTCCAATTCATTTTGGATGCTACATAACTTCAAAGAGAATATTTTTTGTTTATTCACAAAAAAGAGCAACAACATATGCAGGTTTCAATGGAATTTCATGCCATTTTTGGTAGACGACGACAATTGACCACATTTGATAAGAGCAGCAACAATAAGCAGAACAAAAAAGAAAGAATCTAACTGGTTAGTGCACATGAAATGCAAAAATGTGTAGAATTTTTTGTGCACGACTTGATTGGTGGCATTCTGCGGTTTTCATCCCTCGTTTTGTAAAAATTCCATTGAAGTTCCATCTCTCTGTTTTTTCCAGTTTCACCTTTTTTTGAGTAGCGTGATAGTGTTGTGATCGAGCAATCAATTGGTCGATTGATTCTTAATTAGATTTCTTCGAATTTTTATTATTCCTTTTGATTTTATTGCAACAATAAAAAAAAGTCTAAACTCTTCATTTGATTAAAATCGTTCAATGTTCAGTGGAATGGAATGTTTTGTGATGATGAGAGATCATCAAGGGATGGAAAGTCATCATCATGTGAGCGAATTAATTAATTTTAATTTATGTAAATTTTACAGCTTCTTAAGTAAGTCTAAAGAAAGAGAGAAGAAAATTTGAAGGGATTAATAGGGATGATCAATGACCGTCAATAAATCAATAAATTTAAATTAATTTAATGCTCATGGAGCGAAAGAAATATTTAAATAACAACAATATATGAATTAATTATCAACAATTCTCTTACTCATGTTTATATGAGAATATCATATAGAGGAAGCATGCATATTTTTGAAATGTGAATTCTTTCCAAGAAACAGAAAATGAATCAAGAAGAAGAACTACATATGTATGTATAATTTTTTTGCAATGACGAGTTTTGTGACATATGGCTATATTTGAATTTCGTCGGCGCCTCTTTCTTTTTATTAAATTTAACGAACAGTTCCTTATAGTGTTTATATTGATTTATTAAAAAAAAATTCTAAATTTAACTGTCATTTAGATATTTGAAATTTTTGTATTAAGTTGCGTTTGTTTACAAAAATTTTGTTGTAAAAATGTCAAAAGTAAATAAATAAAGAAATTGAATCTAATTTCGAAAAAATTTATATCAACGACTCTGCATGACATCACTACTACTCGGCTTCCTTTTTCACACTATTATCATCATCATCTAACTGCGACTGATTCAAACTAGAGTGAGTCAATAGATATATATATAATTTTATTTTCACTATAATAATATTGAATGAATGAAACTAAACAGATGTAAATGACATTTAGGCTTTGTTTGTCACCAGGCGCGTCAAAGACACTGGTCGAGATACAAATACAATGGGGATATACAATAAAAGAGGAATTGAGAATAATCGCCACGAATTAGAATATGCTAATGACATTTTCGCGTCGCTAGCCTCGAATTTTTATTTACTGTTGTTGTTTCTATAATCCTTTTTCTATCTATCTCTCAATTAAACCATCTTTATTCTTATTTTTTTGCGTTGTAGAACTCAGAGTAAGAAGATGGCAGTTAGTTTAGACCACCTTCGATCAATTGAAAATGCTGACGATCCTCTAAATTTATTATTTTTTCCTTTATCAATAGAAAACGAGTTTTGTCTGTGAAATCAAATTCATTCAAGAATATTTTTAATAGAGCTCTAAATCTCATTTTTCCTTCACGGTGAGAGTCTTGTTGAAGATTAAAAAGAGTAAATGGTGACGAAAGCTTCCTGCTGATAAAAATTGACTTTATTTTTTCGCATCAATTGATGAGAAATTAAATTTTTGAAAATAAAAAGACTTTTTGTTGTGCAAATGAATAAAGCCAGCTTTTGATGCTTTTTAATACTTTTTAGACACGCTATGTCTTCTCATTCGCATAGCGCCAGAGCTCGTGATTGAGTTTTTATGATAATTTATGTTTTATGTAAATATTTTGTCGTCGCTTGTCGTCTTTTAAGAAGAATTGCGTTTGTATATTGACACATAGTTGTCAAATGTCTGCTTTTTAAAAAGGGAATTTTTATGATCATCAATTGACTCGAGTTTCCTCTATTGTTGTTAATTAAGTAATCTCATGTTCTCCACCTTATCGCTGCTGAGATTTACTGCCAGACCTCCACTATAACAAAACACAATCTGGAATGCTTCGTTGGTGCTAAAATAATATTTTTTGTTATTTATTTCTGCCTCGGTTAAAGGTTAAAGCCCTTCTTCCATTAACCATTCATTCTGTTTTAACAAAAAAAAATACAACCCGAAAAAGGAGTCAAGAAGAAGTAAAAAAATTTGCAACGGCCATAAAACAATATAGACTCTTAATTGGTTTTGAAAATAATGAAAAGCACAGGGAACTAACAAGAATAAGAAAATTTAACTTTGCTCTTGTGCAATTTGAAGCCGACACGAGAGAGAACACACAGAAAACTGCTGCAAGCTGTTTTTTCTTTTTGCAAATAAATTCATTTTTAATCTTGCCAAAAACATACATGTGACATTTTGCCGTTTTTTTCCAAAATGATAAATCACATTCTGTGTCAAATTGCGAATGAGTTTATTGTGTTCTCATGATATCGCCAGACTATACTCTACATCACCTCATAATGAATGAATGAATAATCTTATTCAATCGATATCAGATCGGAATATATAAAAAATGCAATTTTAAACTGCTGACTTTATAAACACATCATTGACTTGCTTTTAATTTTTATGTGGTCCTCATTCTCATTTGACTTGATATCTTATTATATTTTAAAAAAAAATAAATATTGGCAGTCAAAAGAGAATAAGAAAAAAAGTCACTTAATTGATTATCTTTTCTCATTTTTTTTTATTGCTGACTGCGAGACTGGCAAACAATAATCACGAGATGATGAATTATATGAGCGAGCCGAATGGAAACTAAGCGTCACTAAAAATGTTGATTTTTACGCATTTAAGCATTAGATCCAATCAATGGAACATAACATACTTAAAAAAGTCAATTTTTCTCTTCTCTCTTGTCGAATAGATTTTGCGTTAAATTATAGCCATCAATGATGTCGGCATTTAATAGAAAGGAACGCACTGACGCTTAAGCCAATTATCAGCTTTGAAAAATCACGAATTCCTTAGAAATTGACACTCTCATTTACACAAACAAGCAACAGCTCAGCTGATGTTTGTCTTCTCACCAAACTTGCTTTTTTCTCCTTTTTCATACACACCATCATAAATTTGACTTCTTCTTCTCCTCACAGCCCAATTCTCCAATTCATTCATAAAATTTTTTCTGCTCTGTGCTCTGCTGTGTATTTATGTTGCGCTTCATCCGCTCCCTTTCTTCTTTTTAGATTTTTTTTCTCTCTTTCTCCTTTATGCCCTCCCTTCATCATGTTGATCATCATCATCTTTTTCTTGCGTTGCTCTCCATTTCACATGATGTGCAATAAAAATTCCTTTTAAAAATTTAAATGTCCCGAAAATGAATTATTGAAGAAAAAGATGCGAAAATGAGAAAAAGAAAAAAACATTCCAAAGCATAGCCGATGTTAACCAGCAATATTTGTGTGTGTGATGGCATAAAACTTAAATAAATGAATGACATTCCATTTTTATGTCGGGGCTGTTTAGCGATCAAGTGGTTTTTTAGTTCATTATTTTATTTATACTAAAATTCTTAAAAGAAATTTTAAATTTTCACTTTGTCAAAAAAAAGAAGTTTATCAAAAAATGAAGTTAGTTACAAAGTACTTTTTAAATTTTAAAAAATCGTTATTTTAGTAATTTTTCTAAAAATTATCAAAAATCATAAAATGCGTCTTAAATATTAAAAAATTACGAAAAAATAACTTTCAAATAAAAAAATTTATGGCATTTTTACATATGTTTTTTTCTCACATATTTTGGCAAATGTGAAAAGGATGTTTAGATTTGAAGATGAGGGGGCGGAAATGGTTGATCATTTTGGCGACAATTTTTTATTTATTGAATTTTTTACGCCCTCTAAAGCAGCTTCTTATCTAAATTGCTCCTCTGCACTCTGCAAATATCACATAAAGAATTTAATTCACAGCTGATATTAAAATGACTTTTATGCAACATTTCGGCTACACGATAGAACGGAAATTCTCATTTCTTTTTTTCACTTTTATTATGTGATGCTGTTTGGGGTTCCAACAAGTGTTTTAATATGCCATATCATGTTTTTTTATTCTCTCAAGTCATGGGAATCTTTTTTTATAATTCGGGAACAACTCTTGAGAATCAGAATGTGCAGAATGAATGAAATGACGTCAACATGCGCTAATTAAAATGATTTCAATTTTGAGGGATTTGAAAACTGTCTGCGACTGTTTGTTGAGTGCCTCATTGACGGTTTGATGATGGGCTTTGAGGACGAAAAAAATACGATTTAATTTAGTCACTGATCCAGACAATTCGTAAATTAAGACAGCGAAAAATTTTGAACGCCAGCACTCACGAATTCAGAATAATAAAAAAAAATATTCGGTCAAATGTATAAATCAGTGAGGAAAAGAACATTTTCGGGTGAAACAAGGCACACATTGAAATTATTATTATCGGAAATTGAAACGAGCAATCTCGCATCGGATGGACACTAACGAGGCATTTTCGGGGCGAAAAGAATGAAACAGTTTCATGAAAATTGCATTCCATCTTTCTTCTTTGTGTTTTTTTTTGCTGGGCTCTTTTTAGGCAGTATATTTTAAATGAGAGGCATAGACTCTCTGTGTGAGCTCGCGGAGCGGTGCTTTAACGAAAAACATGGTAAAAAGGGAAAGGGAAAAATTGAGAAAACACGAAAATCAAGAATTGTACAGTGCAGTGCAAAAGCAACAGACACAATCTGTGTTTTGCGATCAAAATTTAGTTGGTTCCTAAATCCCTGTTTCTTTTTCTTTGGTTGCCTCCTTCTCACTCTTGGTTTGTGTTGTAATGAAAGAGGATGATGATGAATCGAGAGTAAGTAAGAGAAGAGAATGAAATGGAATGGAATGTTGTAGGCGATCATTGAATGTAACACACATACAGCATCACCATTCAAACATCCTCTTTGCTCTCTCTCTCAGTACATGATAATGTAAGTAAAATTGAAATAAAGAAAAGAATTTTTATCGTTTTAATTTCTTCCATATGAGGAGACTGGCAAGCAGCCGCTGCTGTTGCACAGTCGCAATCTTTCTCTTTAAATGCGCGCGTAAAATTATTCTCACGGTTTTCGCTTGTGTGCAGTGCTGAGATTTTTTTATTTGGCAAGCAGAAGAGAGCCCCGATGGCACAAACAAAATTCATAATTTTAATGCTCTTTTGTTCATTCTATGGCAACTCTTGAGCATTCATCATTGTGTCCAGAATTCTTATGTGTGTGGCTTTTTATATTAAGGCTAAGAAACTTTAATTGTCATAAGATTTTTTGGTAAAATTTTAAATTTTCTAAATATTTTGAATTTTGAAAATTGTTTGTTTACATTCAAAATTTCAAAAAAATTGTTTACATTAAAAATTTCAAAAAAAAATTTTTCCTTTCAAAATTTAAAAAAAAATTGTTTTCATTTAAAATCTCAAAATTTTTATTTCAATCTATTGAAAATTAGAAAGTTCTAAGTAATTTCTTAGAAGTTAATCTATGTATCTTCTTCAAAGCTTTCATTTTAAGTTTTCTTTAGTTAGTTTTTCTGTTTATATGTGCATGCATTCTGAACTGCCACACACAGGACTCGAGGCATTTCATTCCAGACATTATCTTTCTATAATTTTTTTCATACTAAATTCGGAATCTTTTGAGGTTTTTCTCATTCTTTCTTCTCAAAATCAAGGTAAATCTAGGTTTCATGCTTTGTTGAGCTTTGCTTAGCTAAAGCACTAAATCTTCCTCCTGTCTCTTTCCTAAATCGCATATCAAATTACCAATGCAGACACAATTCACTGGAATTTCACGACTTACTGATTGATAAACAAAATCTCTTTCTTTCTCGCGAGATGTGATTTTGAAGGACATACTATTAACCATAGAGACCAAAAAGCAAAAATCGGATCGAATAACTTTGCGCGATGAATTTAGAGACAAATCGCGAGTCAAATCAAATTAATTGTTGTGACTTAATTACCCACACACGGGCACATCGGATTATACGGTAGAAATAAAAAAAGGAGCATACAGAAATTTAATTGGCAGTGAGTTACCAATGAAACGGAAAAAAGGCAAAGTTGACTTGCACACGGAGGCACAATGAGAAAAAATTCCAATGAATTTCTCGTCATTTGATATGTTTTCATTCTTTAAATTTACTTTTAAATTTTTTTATTGCTATCGTTATGATGATGATGATAATAATTGGATGAAGAATTTTTTAAACAATAATTGACTCTTAATTATATCAACAAAACTTTCCTGAGTGAATTGCCACACGCAAATAGTATCCGTTATCAAACGGTGGACCAAATGTCATTTTTACCCAATTGACCAATTGATTGATTGTTTCTTTTTGATCATAATTGTATTTAATTGTGTAGAAGCGGAAATGTCATTAAATTAACAGTTTTATTTTTTTCTTGGTCAACAACAGCAGATTGCGTGAAAATGATGGATCATTAAGTTCATTGATATGATTTTATTCGGCAATTTTATCAAAAATTTAAAATATCATACAAAAAAAAATCATTAGCACAAAATTGCACTTCTAAATCATAAAGAATGGAATTTTTATAGCAAACTAATTCAAGACAATACCAAAAAAATCTATCATAAAATATGATGATGAGATGATGAAAAATTATTTTCTCCTCCTTCTTATCCTTTCTTTCTTTTTTTTTTGTTTCGTAAAATGCACAGCATAATAATCATCACCAATCTCATTCCATAAAGCGAGAACAAGAAATTCTTACTTTTCGCTTTAGCACGTTTGAGTGGCGCCGTTTCTTGTGGCAAAATTCTAGAGCGGCACAATTTCTTTACTCTTAATTTGAACAGAGAGAGAATTTGTGCATCACGAAAAAGGCCAATAATGGAAATGGCGAGGAATTTGCATTTTTTTTGCTTCAGATTTTTTGTTGTTGTTCAACAGAAAAGATGAGGAAAATTAGCGGCATGAGGCAAACACATCATCATTCCAAGGTTGAAAGGTTAATTGGGTATCGATTGGTAGAAGAGTGAAAGAATAAAGTGCAAATTTGAGATGCAAACGTGCAAGTCTCGAAATCGAAAGTGATGTTGAATCATGCAAAACAAATTATCATAAAAGTTTATTCAATAACCCATTTCTTTCGTCTTTTTTGTCGGCTTATTATATAAAATTGTAAACGTTGTAAGAACATAAAAGATTTATCCGAAAAAAATAATTTAAATATTTGGATTTGTTGTCAACAAATTATTGTTTCCTCTTGACAATAACAATTCAAAAAACATTGTTATACATTTTATTTATAAATTGCACTATAACGCCAAGCTGAATATAAACAAATATTTTAATTATCAACAGAAATATCTTCACTCACTCATGTCGAATTTCAATTTCATATTTCATTCTTTTCATTTCAGAACACGATTTTTCAATTTATTCGGCTAGCAATATTGCAGCATCGAGCATTGCAGCATCATTGAGTGGACTCAATTGGCACGTCAAAAGTCGCATATCGATTTACGATTTGGTTGACAAATTGGCTGAATTGTCTGAATCGGATAGTGTAAGTATTTTAGTCATGCATTATATTTACCACACGCCACTAGTCTTTCTATCTATTCATAAAATTATAAAAAGAATGATATAATCCAGCCTAAAATGTGACATTCATATCAGAGTTCATTGATATTTTAACATCTCGCAGACTGTTTCAGAATGTGCAAAAAATTCAAGTTTCTTTTATTTTTTGTTTGTTAGCAAAAATAAGAAGTTGACGTTGAAAATTTATTATCACTTTTTCGTCTAATTCCCTAAAAATGTATGATGAAATATGCGCAAAGCTATTTCTAGCTGTACATATGCTAGGCACCTGTTAGCATTCTAATACCAATGCTCGCGGGTTTAAATGAGCAGCAGTGACATGAATGTTGATGAACTCTTTAATTCTTTACTCAATAATTCAAGGGCGCAACGTGATGCCCTTGAGAACCTTGAAAAAGTTTTATATGTCTATCATTGTCATTAATCAATCTTCACATGATATTTGACAATTTCTTTAGTGTTGCTCCGCAATAAACATATCGAATTCCATAGCTATAGAAAGATCATATGGAGCCGCTTAAATTAATTCTTTCTCTCTTTCTTCTCCTTTTCATTCATTCATAATCTTTTTTTTTGTGTAAATTAAAATGAATGAAAATCTGCACAGAATGTGGGCTACATACAGTTGATCATCATCATCATCATACATATGTATGCGATTTTTACTGTCACATGAAAATATTATTTCTATTATGAAAATTTATTGCCCAGAACAATTAAATGAATGTGCTGCTGCTGTTGTTGCTGACTAAATTGATTCACAAAAAAAAGAAAGAAATAAAAAATTTGCGGCCCCCATACAAGGATTTTTCAGTTAGTTACTTTAATTTTTTTTTGACTAGATAGATAGAAACATGCTGGTTGTTCGCGCATGTGTCGAGTGATAATGAGTTTATTAACCGTTCTATGCTAATCACATTTGTTTTATTTTTATAATCTTTAGAAATTCATCATTTCATGCATGAATAAGATGGAGCAGCTATTTCAAGAGCAACGTCGTAATCTGCTCAATATGATGATGCTAGCAAAACAAGGTCTACCTCCAACCGTTAATAAAATTGAGTCAAATATGAAGCAACCACTCAAGGAACAAAATAATTCTACTAGTAAACAGCAGCCAAAAAGAAATCAGGAAGCAGTGTCGACGACGCGAAAGTTGAATAACGACAAAAAGAAAAAACAGAAGCACGATTGTGAGGATGTCAATTTCTAACAGTTTCTTCTTTACAAGAAATTTCCTTTTATGGATTGAGATGCAATCGACTTCTAATTTTTTTATATTATATTTACAAAATATAAAAAAAGTTATTTTTCATTTCTTTTTATGACGCTACTTTATACAATTTGTTTTTGTAAATATCAAATATCCCACGAAATGGATGCTGCTGCGTGTCGCGGTGAAGAAAAATGCGAAAAAAAGGCTCGGACTGTTTTTTATTGCCCGAGAATCTTTTTTTAAAGAGAATGAAAAAATTCGTTTGGTGCTACTATTACTCTTGATGTCGGATCTAAAGAGAAAATAAAAATTCTAAAAAAAATATTTTTGAGTGAAAGAAAGCTATTACAAAATAATGTAAACACTCTACATACTTTATATACATTAATTTTATTTTTACGGACATATCTATCTGTTTAAGTTGTAACTTTTACATATACATTCTAAGTTTTAAGTGAGCAATGAGTTTTCATAGAACGAGCCAATGATTTTTTTTTATTAAAATGCGAGTAATGAAAGAGAAATTTAAAATATTTCATAATTTTTTTTTAAAAATGTTTCAACTTAAAAATAATTTTGAAAGCTTTTTGAAATTTCAAAAAAAATTCTGAGTTTATCTAAATTTTTTAAATTATTTTGAAAGCTTTTGTAACTTTATAGATAATTTTTGAAGTTTTTCAAAATTTAAAAAATTTTGGAAGTTTTTTGAACTTAAAAAAATAATTTTTGAAGTTTTCAAAATTTTAAAAACATTTTTGACAAGTTTAAATTTCAAAAAGCTTTGAAAATTTCATAAACAATAATAAATAAAAATCTGTTATTCAAGCTCAAATGAAAAATTCTAATAATTTGTAAAAAGAACTGAAATAGTCACAAACACACAGCCATAAAGTTAAAAATTTCCCATATCAAATCTTTCTGTTCAACACACACCAAACCCGTCCGCTTTATTCATTAATTCATCAAGTAATTAAAATTGTTTTCACGCACAATTAGTAAATTGACAATCATAATAAAATTTGAATTGTCTCATTCATTAACTTTGTTTAGGAATTTAGATTAGGAGGGACCAAAAAGAATGCACACATACATAAACATTTAACACAAAAATCCTTAAGCACAATTTATTGCAATTAATTATTAATTATTAAAAGTATCATGCATGATGTTTGATTGTTTTTCTTATATATGTTTGATATAAATTCTTTTTTGTCAAAGTTTGTTTTGTTGTATGTGAGTTAAATAAGAGATAAAAAAAAGTTTATGAGTTTTTTCCCATTTTATTATATTAATTTTTATTCATTTATGTTTAGTTGACAATTCACAAAGAATTTTTTATAAGAATTTCATATCGATTGATCTAGATCGAAAGAGACATTTAATCCAAAACAAAGAAAACAAATGGGGAAAATGCGCTAAAAAATACGCTTTAAATTAAAATTTTTATCTTCTCTCTTTTTTCGCTCCTGTGCGCGACTTCAAAAATTGATTTTCTTACAAAATCGAAATATCATAAAAGCGAGGAGAGAGCTTAAAAATTCAATATCAAAGAATAACAAAAAAAAGAATCAAGCGATGAAGTCCCCTTGAAGACGACTAGAGTTAAAAGAAGTTTATAAACCAAAAGTTTGTTAACAAAATTTCGCCATGAAAAATGCATTTTTATATTTTATTATTATTATTAATGATTTTTCCAAATTATTCCGCATCGTTACTTAACAACACTTATTAAATAGATAATAAGGCATTAAATTGCTCAAAATATAATACACAAAAAATATTAAAACACGCACAAAAATAGTAAGAAATAATAGAATATGACAATTTCTAATGTTTCTTGCAAAATAGAATAACAAATTATTGAATGGAAATTAAAATGAAAATGTTCATAACAGTGGTATAAAAAAAGATAATGATTGTGATGATTTGTTAAGAAATAAGACATATCCGAAACATAGAGACCTCATCTTACATCTTTTTGGCATTTAGATGATTTTTAACATATTAAAGCATAGAATCCAAAATGTATTTTTAATGAAACTTTGTTAACAACAAAAAAAATGAAAAAACTCTTCATAATGATTAAGAAGTACAGTTTATAAAAAATAGTTTTAAATAATTTAGTTTATGTAGAGTTTAGAAATATTACCTAAAATAGAATAAGTGAATTTTGCAGATGAGAATTGCAGACAAAATACAAAACAGGCGTAGAAATATTTAATTAATTATTGCATGCAATTCTCATTTAAAGAAAAATTAATTATCGGTTTTAAAATCAATTGGTTAAGAGAACAAGAAAACAATTACGCTTATTAAATCTATTTCTGTAATCAATTAGATTTAAATTAAAATTACCGTGAAAAATATTTCTTTTCTGTGTGTATTTTCAATTAAAGTTCGTCACTTATTCATGCATTGAAGTCTTTTTTCACTTTCTGCTCAATTTTTTTCTTTTTTCTAAATTCTTTTTACTTATTTTAATGAAAATTGTTGAAAAATTTTAAGAGAAAGAAGCTAAAATATGAAAACAAGCTTAAAAATTTAGAGCAACAATTCTCATTGATGGGCATTGAAAAAGAAAGTATAGACAAATTATGATATATTTTAATTCATGTTGAATTAGACTTGAGAATATTCCAAAAGTAATAAAAAGTGAAAACGACAAGTTAGAATAGATAGGTGAATTAGCAAAAAAATTAAATTCTGTGTGAGAGCTAGGAAAAGCTGTACTATGGAAGATCGACTGCCCTTAACATTATTATCATAATTTTCTTTAGTCTTTTATGTGTGACTTTGTCTTTTTTAACTTTTTTACTTTTTGATAAATTTTTGAAAAATGTCAAATCAATGCAAATAAATCGAAGAAATCGTTCAATGCAAAGTGTATTATTTTATTATGAGGTGTCAAACTTTGCTGATTTCTTTTTGATAATAAAAATAAAACTTTAGTTTATATTTAAGCTATCAGCAATGTTTCAATGAGCAAAAATGTATGTAAATAGTAATCATATTTTATTTTAGTTATTACTAAGAATGTTTATTGTTTAAGAAAATTATCATATAGGATACATGAAAAGATACTACAAAGATTTTTTACATTTTTCCCAAATGAAGATTGCATGAAGCATTTTTGAAAATGTAAAATTTAATGAGATCTAGTTTAATAAGACAATATCAAGTCATGAAATAAAAATTACAAAATAAAAAACAAAGTCTGTAGACGCAAAAAAATAAATTTGACTTTATATTTTTACTTTCTTTAAAAATTTCAGGAAGCTTATCCAAGTGGATTGGTTTTTATTCCAGAAATTTTCATTTTTATAAATATGAAAAAGCTTTATTTTATGTAAGATTTTCGCAAAGTTATT
Source organism: Polypedilum vanderplanki (assembly GCA_018290095.1). Classification (NCBI taxonomy): domain Eukaryota; kingdom Metazoa; phylum Arthropoda; class Insecta; order Diptera; family Chironomidae; genus Polypedilum; species Polypedilum vanderplanki. The sequence continues at coordinate 21,802,703 of CM031379.1, read as the reverse complement.
AAAATAAAAAAAAGAAAACTTTTTCATGGAATAAATGATTTTGACATCACTGAAAAAAATTAAAGCTCTCAAAATAAAACAGCTGAAGAAATTTTGAAATAAAAGCTCAAAAAATTTTTTTTGAATATTCATAGAACATAATTCAAAAAGCTTAATTTATTCATTTTCACTTAAATTTATGGACTAAATCTATGAATGGATAACAAATATGATTTATTTTGATGCTCATGATAAGAAAATATTTTTAATGAAAGTGATTTTTATTAATAGCTTTTATAAAGATATTGAAATTCTTTTTGAATATTCCATTCACAAAAATCAAACCATAAAACTTGTTTTGGTTTATATTTTGGTTTTTTTGTACGAGAGTTAGCTTTTGAAGTTGTTGTAATTGCTGGAGTTGTTGGTAATGGAATCGAACAATTGTCAGAAATTATTTGTAGTAATTGTTCAAAATTACTTTCATTATTAAAACTAAAGTCAATACATGAATTATTCTTAAAAATTACATATCGATTTATTTTTGTTTGAGGAACATTCATTGATTGCCATGATGAAAAAAATTGTGTATCAATATACTGAATACCGTTATTACTTAAGGACACTTTATAAAGTTTTGACTGTTTCGCGAACCAATCACCATCAATTGACTGTAATTGATTATTGTCAAAATCAACATATTGTAATTTAGTACACCGAACAAACAAAAGTGGATCAATTGTCATTAGACGATTTCCATTTAATGACAGTCGCTTTAGATTAATTAAATCACGAAATGCCATCTGTGGAATGTTGCTGATCTGATTCACAGATAATGATAATATTTCTAAACGGCAGAAATGCCAGAAATACATTTTTGGAATGTTTTTGATTTTATTAAATCCCAAGTACATGCGACGTAGACTATGGAAATTATTTTCTCTTGTGAGCTCTAGTAAACCACATTTTTTGATTTGTAATGTCTTCAAACTTGGAAATTGTTGATTGATGTTGGCGGGAATATAAAGAATTTGTCGATCAAAAAACATAACTCGAATAACATCTTTGTTACTGAAATTAAATGTTTTATCAATTGCACAATGATCTCCAATAATTCCAGTTATATTTATAAATTTATTTGTACTATCAAATTCTTTAGTCACTTTGCATGTATAACCAAATTTTTTCTCAAAGACAAATTCACATGGTAAATTTTTATTTTCACAATTGCATTGCTTTAAAATGATTAAAATTATTAAAGCAATAAATTTCGCGACCATTCTGAATGAAAACACAATTGAAAAAAGGCCGCCTGTCAAATTTTTTTCACAGGCGGCCTTTTTCACAGGCGTGCCTTTTTTACAGGCCACCTGTATTTTCGCCTGTAACAACTCTGGTTTTACTTGAATTGATAAGACTATGCGTAATAACTGTTTGGCAAAAAAATTATTTGGATTTGAAATGTTTTGTTTTAAGTGAATTTAATGATTTAAAAAAATTGTATTTGAAATTTTGTTAATAAATTAATTTTGGTACAGTAATTTTCAAAAAATAAGCAAAATGGCCGTTGCCAGTTTAGAAAAATTTAAAAAAAAATTAAAGTTTCAAACTTTTTGAACGCACTCCTACACAAAATTTAATTTGAAACTGGAACTTTTAGACAGTAAATTAAAAAATGCTTAAACTTAATAACACATACATTTTACTGCAAAATTAATACTATGAATGAAAAAATAAAAACTCTTGTAAAGCAAACTAAACTTTTGATAAAAAATTATCCAATGATAATATTTTGTAACAGGTATTAATCATACAGTTAAGTCAAGAATTGATTGAAAAATAATGTTTAAGGTATACTGTACTTATATCTGTTACAAAAAGGTGAAATTACCGAAAACCCTTAAATGTATGCAACCAGAGTAAAATATATTTATTTACATGTGATATAAGACAATAAATCTTTTTTCCCAAAAAAAACAATAACGGATTTTCTTAAAGCTTTATCTTTGTTGTCATTTGAATTGCCTCACGTAGATGTTCACTTGTGTAAATAAATTCAAAACAGTGGTTAAAATATAACTTCCTTAAACAATTTTTTTATCAGATCAGATGCTAATTTTAACTTCAGCTGAGATTAGCAAACACAAAAGTGAGGGCAATAATCTTGAACGTATGTAAATATTTATGTTGTAATTTAATTTATTTTTAGACAAAGAATGATTTGCATTTATTTTATTGAATTTGAAATGATTAAAAAAAAATTAGAAAAAATAAAATTTTAGATAAATTTGAAAAAAATTAAAAGTAGAAAATTTTAAAAAGAGAAATTCAAATTTTTTTTTTGGTTGTATGAAATTTTTTGAAAGATTTCAATCTAAATTTTTCCATAAATAAATTGTATAATAATTGAATTTTTTATTTAAAATTTTAAGTTTAAATATTAATCAATGAAAACTCTTTAAAATTCTAAGGACAAAAATGTTACTCAAGCAATTCCATAATTAACTTTATTCTCTCTATATCGTAACCTAAAATTACAATTTGCAAAAAAAGACAATTTACATTCAAATGACGATGATTGATAAAAAAATTCAACATGTGTCAATGTGAAACTTAAAAAAAGTTTATGGTGCGTGAAGGGCAAAAATTTTCATCTTCTTTATTTCTCAAAACAAATAACATACACATGTAAATGATTTTTACATAGGAAAAAATTAAAATTAACAGCTATTTCAAGTCAATTATCAAAAGACTATTAATTAAGTTAACTTTTAACAAGGTTTTGTTTTCTTAATCAAATTTTTTGTTATAAATATCAATACAACTTTTATACTCAGCTGTCATATCAGTGTCATCAAATCCCCAAATATCATTATTCTTACTATCTGTATATATTTCTATACATTTTGAATTTCCTTCTTCTTTATAGTAAATTTCCTTTGTTCCATCTCCAGTTCTTTCAATTCTTCTCATCACTGTTGCTGGTGAAACTGTCTTCAGATCAGTTGCCCAACCTAAATTTAAATTTAGAATTATTTTAATAAAAAAAAGTATTAAATTTGGAAATTTCTTACCAATATAAGCAAAAAAGTCAATCAACATGAGTGATAAATTGCACCAATAAGTTGGTAACTCTGCACATTTATAGTCAAAAGGAAAAACCTTAAAAAAGAATGAGCAATAAATTTTACTTTAATCTCACCAATCTTGTTTTAATATTTAAACTTACGTGATGGTAATTATGCCAACCTGTTTTATAAATATTAATTGCAATTAGAAATGATTTTTATAAAAAGTCATAAATTAATTTTTTACCTTCACCCAACCCAAAAGTTCCAACAAGATAAGAATCAGTTGAAGTTATATATTTGTCATAAGGTTTTGTTCCCCAATAATGCGCAACTGAATTGATACACCAGACAAGATGTAAACCAACTAAATATCTTAAAATATGTCCATGCCAGACAACAGTAAAACTTTCACCACAATAAAGACCCAAAAGTATTGGAATAATCAATCCAACAAGAAGAGCCAAAGGTAAATAATTTTTATGTTGGAACATCACAAGTGGATCATTTTCTAAGTCACTCATGTCGATCTTTGCACCAAACTTTTTTACATCTGGATGCTTTTTGCACATCAGCCAGCCCATATGAGAGAAAAAGAAGCCTCGTTTAGCATTGTGTGGATCAGCATTTGTATCAGTATATTTATGATGAACTCGATGATCTCTCACCCACTCGTACATTGAATTTTGCATTGCCATTGTTTGCCAGAAGAGCAAAATGCATTGCAATGGTTTGTTAGCTCTAAAAGCTCGATGTGTATAAAGACGGTGAGCTCCGATAGTCGTTCCAAATGCACACATAAAACCATAAGCCCATGCCAAAACAACACCGGACCAAGTCACTTTTGGTAATAAAAATCCATATACAGCACAAGCATGAAGGTAGAGAAAAATAAAGACATTTCTCCATACAATTTCTAGTTTGTAATCATCTTCACCACATAATGATGGTCTCTCTACATCTAGAATTTTTAAATTGAAAAATTACATTTTCACAAAATTTGTTTGAAAATAATTTTTGACTTTTTGGAAATTTTTCAAAAATAAATTATTTTTTTAACCAAAGTTTTTTGAATTTTTCAAAAAAAAATTTTAAACTTTTTTTATTCAAAAAAAGTTATATTAAAGCTTTGAAATTTTTAAACTTTCAAAACAAACTTTCAAGTATTTTAAATTTTTTTCAAAAAATAAAACTTTTTAAGAATTTTAAAAAAATTATTTTCAATGATTTTCACAATTTTTTTTATTTTTCACCTTTAAAATCTTTAACAACATTATTATTGCTATCAATCACTTCATCACTTTTTTTCTTTCTGTCCACCAAACGATCTATAAATTTTGTGACCATTCTTAAGAGACGTCTTGACGCTATAAAGTTATGATTTTAAATGAGACTGACAATTCCATAAAACAAAATTAAAATCTAATATGTCATGCTGTTCGCTGCCGAATCTCTATGAAAGTAAACAACCTCTGTCGTGTGTGAAGTTACAAAGCAAATCTCAATCGACAAAAAGAAGAAACAAAAAGTAACTTTCAATTAGGGTTTCGGTCAACGATTACACAAGACAAAACTTGAAACTAAGTTATATTTTTGGACTTAAATGAATCAGAGTCAACGACACTTTTATTAAGATAAAATTTCAAGTACAAGTTAATTTATTTTTATTAAATACCAATTTGGTCAAATTAGGCATTTGACAAAATTCTACTTTTCATTTGTTGGCGCTTTTGTTTATTAGGTTTATTTAATTGTTTATGTCAAATTTTTGGTTGTTGTAATTAATTAGTATTTCTTCATGATATTTGTTTAAGACCATTGTAAAAAGTTGAATATTTATATGATGAAATATTCGTATGAGTAAGTATGTATATCTGACTATTTTTATAAAATTTCTTAAAGATTATCACAGGATAATATTTCTAAATTTCAGTATTTAATTGAAAATCTGGAATAAACCATACTAAGTATATATAAAGAAATAAATAAAGCTATTAAAAAGAAATAATAAAGTTTTCTTTATAAACCAGAAACCTCTAAAAATAAAATTTTTCAAAGTCAAAATTCATATCAAAGGTAAAAGACAAAATAGGAAAAGTTTAAATGAAGGTTAAAAATTTATATTCATCATTTCCAATTACAGCTGACTCGTAAGAAAATTAAAATTTTACCTATATTTTCCTTATCGAGATTTTCATAGATAAAAAGTTTGAAATTTAATTTTAAAATAAAAACTCATTGATTTCTCAAATAGATGAAATCATATAGAGTTTCCATAAATCAGAAATCACTCTTATCAAATGAAAATTTTGAATTCATTCAAGACACTACAATTTTTGAACACGTCTATTTGCACAGAACTTACGTGAAGTTTAAAACAAAAAAATTGCATCAAACTAATTATCTTTTATAAAATCTTTATTCCATAAGATAAATGCATAGATAAATATTTACATGTGATTAACTCTGATATTGTTTTAAAAATAAAATGTGCTATTATAAAAGTAAGTAATCAGTGCATTCTTATTTTAATAAATTGCGATTTCAATTTTGTTAATTTGATTTTGTATTGAAATTTCCTGAGTTTGAACTGGTTCAAAATTTTCTATTTCATTTATATTCATATAATGCCGTTCACAAAATTCTTGAATTCTCTGACATGCTTCAATGAGCATATCTAGTGGAACTGTGAGGACAAAACGAAAATAGCCAGCAAAATCAAAACACGGTCCACCTGGAAATGCTTTAACACTTTCTTCCTCAGTCAATGCTTCAACAAATTCTAAATCACTTTTAAATTTAGGAAAATTTTCAAACTCAATCTTAATCATCATGTAAAAAGCACCACGTGGTTCGATTGGAATTAAACCTTTTATATTTTTCAATAACTTAAAAGCAGTCATTGCATGAAGTTGAACCTTTTTAACTGTCTCATCAAAAAATGTTTGCGGAACATTCTGCAAAATTTCAGGCAATGCTTTCTGAACTGTGCAATTTGGTCCGAAATTTCTTCCCAACATTTGAGTGAAACCTTTTCTGATTTCTTTAAGTGCATCATGACGATCATGAATACTGATCCATCCCATTCGAATGCCTGGCATTATAAACCTTTTAGTTAAGCCAGAGCAACTCAAAATTGGCACATTCTTTGATAAAGAAGCCACAGAATAATATTCAACACCGGGAAAAACAAAATGCTCATAAATATCATCAGAAATTATTGGAAGTCTATAACGTTCTGCAATTTCGAGGATATCAAGTATGTGCTCTTTAGTAAAAACATTTCCACAAGGATTTCCAACATTATTAACCAGAATTGCTCGAGTTTTGTTATCAATTTTCGACTCTAAATCTTTCAAATCTACACACCAATTTTTTGTTGGGTCTAACTTGTAAGTTTTTGAAATAATTCCAGGTCCATGCAGCCAAGTTCTATAATTAAATGAAGGTGTTGGAATTAAAATATTTTCACCAGGATTTGCAAGCACATAAAAGCACAATTCAAGAGAACTTGAACCACCACTTGTTAGAATTATATCATCTGCATTAACTTGATCACCATTTTTACTGACATAATCTGCTACAGCTTCACGAGCTTCTTTAATTCCATTTGTTGGATAATAAGAGAAAGAATCTTTTACCAAAGCATTTTTAATGGCATCAATTGCTTCTGGTGGATGTTGAAAATTCTTAAAAATTGTTGGATCACCCAATTGCAATGTAAGCACTTTTTTCTTAGGATTTGGTACAACTTTTGAAGTTTCAACCATAAGACGATGAGGGTTGACAGTCTGTCGAGCAAAAGTCGACATCTCTAACTTCCAATCGGCACTTATAATGTTTGGCATTTTTTTTTTGGCTTAGATGATTATCAAGAAATTTTCAGAATGAAACTGATGTAGGCTTGTCTTACTGCACATCTTTTATATTCTACTGATATCTCATACATAACTCATTGATAATGAAAAAAAATTATTCGTCACAAAAGAAATGACGCTCAAAAACTCAAAAAAATTTTTATCTGTACTTGGGGAAATCACGTAAAATTTATTTATTGTTCATTATTTAAATATTTATTACAAAATTCTTCAAATCTTGTGCACGTCTCAAGGAGCACATCAGTTGGAATAGTCAGGACAAGTCTTAAATATCCTGGAAAATGAAAGCATTCTGATGGAAAAGTGTAAACATTTTGTTCTTTTATCAGTAACTGCATAAACTCCATACTCGATGATATTTTAGGGAATTTTTCCAGTTCAATTTTAAGGAGCATAAAAATTGATCCTTTTGGCATGATAGGTCGTAGACCTTTTATTTTATTCAAATGATCAAACAGCAATCTAGCATTGTTCTATATTAATTAAAACGCAAAAATGAAAGTCTTTATCATCACGTAGATTTGATTTCCTAACAAAAGAAAGTTTACTCACATCAACTCTCGCATTTACATTATTGAAGAATGTTTGCGGAACGTTCTTTAAAATGTTTGATAATGCATGCTGTATTGTGCTGTTTGGCCCGAAACCTTTTTTTGATAATGAAAATTCTCAATATCATTTTTAGCGCATTTTTGGAACAACAATGCCGCTTATATCTTCACTTTGGCTGGCTGGCTGGTGAGGGATGAGATCTCGAAAACTATAATAGCTAGAGACTTCCGGTTTGCTGTGTTTGATTTGTGCTATCGAGTTATTGGCGGCATTCTTCATTAGAATGTTGTTACTTATTGCATTAATTAGGAAATTACGAATTTAAATTTACAAATTAAAAAATGTAAACAAAGCGAAGTTAGCTGCGAAAACGATTGCAGCGCCACCAACGGCAAATGTTGGAACTTCAATATTTTGAATATTACTCAACCGTTAATTTTATATCAATAAAATTTATCATAAGATTCTGTAAATTGAAGATCCAAAACCGTTTGGTATTTTATTTGCAAAAAATTTAAAACCAATTGCAAACAAATTAAAATTTTCAACTGAAAACCAACTAAAATTTAATCGATTAGGCTTTTATTTTAATCGAATAAATTTAAGTTGATTTTTAGTTATTTGTAAAACGGTTTTGGACTCTGGTAAATTAAGCACCAATTAAAAACGCCGCCGTACTTTCATGCATCAAAATTTTATAAATATGTTTTCCCTATATTCTTAAAAATAATTTGATCGAAATAAATTAAGTGTAAATTTATTTCTCAAACGAATCTAATAATTCTGTAATTTGTCAACATACACTGATCTAGGCACCAAAAATGCGCTAAAGTAATCCGTCCTATGGCGGACACTTTTCCACTCGTTTAATTTGAAACTCACTTACCTCTTCCTCCTATCTTTTGTATTAACCCTTTACGAATTTCTTGTAATTTATTTCCTCTATCACTTATTATAATCCAACCACATCTTATTGCTGGAGTTAAAAATCTTTTAGTTAAACCAGAACAAACCAGAATTGGAACATTTTTTGAAACAGATGCAAATGAATAATGTTTGACATCACCAAATGTGACAAATTCATAAATTTCATCAGAAATTATAGGCAAACAGTGTCTTTCAGCAATATCAATTATTTCAAACATATGTTGAAGTGAAAAGACATTACCACAAGGATTTCCTGGACTATTTACAACAATTGCTTTTGTCTTTTCGTTAATTAAACTTTCAAGATGCACCAAATCAATTTGCCAATCATTTTCTGGATCGAGATTATAGTATTGAATTTCAATGCCAATTCCATTGGTAAATGTCTCATAATGATAACAAGGTTTTGGTACTAAAATATTTTCACCACGATTAGCAAGTGCTAAAATACACATTTCTAATGACATTGAGCAACAATTTGTAAGAATGACATCATCAGCTTTAATTTCACCCATATGACTCGCATATTCAGCAACTGCTTCTCTTGCAAAAATATAACCAACATTACCTGCATATGTAAATTTATCTCTCTGAATTGCTTCAGTTATAGCACTTTTTATACTCGGATGAGGTGGAAAATTTCCAAAAACACTTGGATCGCCCAATCTCATCGTTATTTTTGTCTTTTCTTCGTTTCCTTTAATTTTTTCATTCTCAATTAACAATCTCAAATGATTTTCTGTATTTTCTCCAAATTCTGAAAGTTTTATATTCCACTTTTTCATTATTTGCTACTTAATCGTATGATTGAAGAAATAAAAATGAAATATTATTTGTATAAGTATAATCATCATTGTGCTATCAAATTCATTATGATAAGATTAAAACTCTTGAAAAATGCATAATTCTTTTTTTTTAATCAATAAAAAATAAAAAGTTATGAAAGCCTGATAAAGCTTTCTTGAAAATATTCTGGAATGTTTTCAGCTTTATTGCAAAATATGAATTGAAAATTAAAAGAAAGAGAAAAGATGATGCGACTTATTAAATAATAATAAAGTAGAAATCGAAAGTGGCTTTATGTTAGTCGAAGAGAAAGACACGATTGTCACGATTTCTCATCTTCTCAGCTACTGTTCATATAGAAACATGGAAAATACAATAAATTTTTAAAATTTCAATAAAATGCATAAATTAAAAATTTATTTGCATGTGAAATTATGAGAATCAGCAAAGATTTTTTTTTCTCTTTGTCAATCAACCTGTTAATATATATCTCTTGCTCTCATTTTCATACATTGAGTGAGTAATGAAAACCAAAATAAATAAATTGACCTTTTAGTTATAAATAATAACAACAGTTTGTTAATATAAGTCGAGCCAACTATTGTTGTGTGTGAATCGCATGGTTTAAATTGAGCTCTTTAAAATATCAACTTTCAATTTTCATTTTTTTTTCTTATATGGTCGAAGAAGTCTGTTGAGAGAGACTCAAGAGAGTGATGAACAAAAAAATCTCAAAAAAATCGGCAATGCTTGGCTGGTTAAATACTACGACGCGTAAATTGAGCTATGAGGAAATAAAATTATAACAATCGACTATTTAATACCATGTACAAATTAAAGAAAAATTATTTTCGACCCGAGCAGCAAAGGTAGAAAATAAAATTAATTTTTTTATTAAATAATTTTTCAAATTTATGAGAATTTTAATTTATAGTTTTGCTCTAATATGCTTGGACTATTTTAATAATTTAGTAAAAAATAAAAGTTGTTAAAATTATCGAATTGTGAAATTTATAAAAAAGAAACTTTTTAAATTTTTGATTCCTTTTAAACAAATTTGTTTCATTAAATTTAAACTTAAGTTTGTTATTCGGGCTATACGCTATGAGAGAAGAGAATATCTAAAATGATTCATAAAAAAACGCTCAGTTTTAAGCTCTCTCAACAGCGTACAGGTGACTTTTTATAAGAAAACAATCTTCAGTTTTATTTCGATGGTCCGTGAAGCTAGAGCGAATTTTTTCGTTTCTCAAATAAGTGAACAAGGTTGCACTTGAAATTATTGTGTTTTTTGCTGCCTCAAATTCTCTCAAAAATATTTCATTTAACACCTTGTGCATGATACCTGTCACACTAAAAACGATGATGAAGTTGATCATTTTTGGATTACTTATTACATTTGTGGCATGCGATCCGACAATGTATAAAAAGAATGAGCATGATCTTTATGAACCAGGTAAATGCGCAATAATAATGTGAACATTTTCGGTTAAGTGATGTTTGTGATACAAAATAGAGAGAGATCTGTTTCGACCATATATGATGTCCGCTTCTCACCCACGTAGAATTAATGATGATTTCATTTAATAGCGGTTGTTTTAAGAGAGAGAGTGGATTGTCCTTACTTGAATGAGATTTTGTGTATTCGATAGATGACATTTCAAATTCAAACACGCCTATCTCTCTCTTTTTTCAGATTTAGTAGCAGTTAGTTCAACCGTTTACCCAGAACTGGAAATGCCAAATAAAGATGAAATTACTTCTCAAATGGATCAACAGTTCAAGAAAGCTTATTATAGTTTGTTCAAAAAGAAATTTGATGATACAAAATTAGAAAAACCAGAAAAGGATACATTGTTGACAGATAAGAAAAAGTTTATTAAAAGTTCTGAAAAAGATAAGGAGAAGAAATCGCGATAAACTGAGAATTTTACTTGTTTGACGGTGCTAACAAATATTAATGTTTAATAAATTTTTATAAAATTTAATTTTCGTGTTGTCTAATGTCAACTTTATTTAAAAAATAAGACATTTAATAAGAGACAAATACTTTAATTTTTTGTTATCTATCCAATTCCAATTTAGATGAATTAAATTTTGAACTAAATTTATGAAATTTATTTATTTACGTCCCTTTTTAGTTGAGTGTAATCGACCACGTTGGTTCCATCATGCTAACACCAGGCTTTCTAATTGTGAAAGAAGTCTTTGAGGCATCAACAATTTCAAGTTTTGTCGATTGATTCGATGATGTTCTTAATGTTGCTTCAGTTGGCACTTTATCTAAGCCGACAATAATAACTCGTTCAAGCCATGTTTTTGTGTTATATGATGCACTTTCATCAATCAGTCTGTGATAAAAAAAACATTAGTTTTAAGATTTCTAATAATTTTAATCTATGGTTAATTACCTGCTTGACAAAACACCATCTTTAAATTCAAATTCTAAGTACAAATATTTTCCTTGGCGATAGCCATAACTCTTCTCATCATCAATATATAATGTTCCTTTGGCATGTTTTTTAGCATCAAGAGCAACAACTAATGTAATTGGATCATCATGCATAAGAATTGCTGAACGACGAATTCTCATCTTCCTTGGAATGATTGTACCACCACGTTGAAAGACGGGAACTTTATAAGCATTAACTGTTACACTTTCACTTCCAACATGATCGATTTTACGATAATCATCAATATCATACCAAATGTCTCCTTGTTTATCACCATTGCGTGATGGGAAATAAACATCAACTTTGCTTGCTCCTTTTTGCATAACAGGACGAATTAATAGTTTATCACTCAACATGAAATGTGTGTCAATTGAAAAGACATTCTTATCTAATGGATATTGAGCGAGTAATGGTCTCATAATAGGCATACCAGTGCGTTCATGTTCATAGAAAATTGTATACCAGAAAGGCAAGAAGGAATAACGCTTTCTAATTGCATCACGAATAATCAACTTAGTTTCTTCTGGGAATAACCATGGTTCACGACGTTTAGTATCAATATGAGCATGACTTCTGAAGAATGGCATGAATGCACTAGTTTGATACCAACGAGAGAAAAGCTCAGCTTCAGGATTTCCAAAGAAACCACCAACATCTGATCCGCAAAATGAAATTCCAGCAACAGATAGTGATAAACACATAGGAATTGCGGCTTCTAAATGTCCCCATTCTGCTGCATTATCACCTGTCCATACCGCAGCATAACGTTGTGTTCCAGAAAAGTGAGCACGAGTGAGAATAAATGGACGCAATTGATTTTGACTGCGTCTAATCAATCCATCAAAAGTTCCAACAAGTTGCATTTGTCCATAAAGATTGTGAACATCACGATGTTCCCAGCCACCATAATGAAGATTATCCTTTAACATTGTAATTTCAGGTCCATTAAAAACTGAAGGTTCATTCATATCATTCCAAATTCCTGTTTCAGGTGAATTTTCATGGAAATTTTCCATCAAATATTGATCGGCATAATATTTGCGAATTTCAGGATTAAAGAAATCAGGATAACTTGCAGAACCAGGCCAACACCATCCCTCGTAGTCTTTTCCTTCTTTTGTTTTAATATAATATCCACGATCAGTACAATCATTGTGGAAAAAATATCCGGAATCACGTTTAATATGAGGATCAATAATAAAAGTCAAATGTCTGCCCATGTCAGTGAGATTTTTAATCATTTCAACTGGATGTGGAAATTTTTGATGATCCCAAGTGAAATATTTTTTGCTATCAGTATATTCAATATCAAGCCACATTGTATCCATAGGAATATCGTGTTCGTCAAATTTGTGAGCAACGCTCATGACATCTTGTTCATCATTATAATTCCAACGGCATTGATGATAGCCAATTGCAAACATTTGTGGCAAATTTCCATGCCCAATGAGATCAGTATATTGTTTGAAAGCTTCATTTGGTGTTGGTCCAAGAAGAACGAAAACATCCATAATTCCAGACTCTGAGATAAAATGAGCAGAAGGAGCATCTTGATTACGAGATCCAGCAACAAAGTTTACTATTGACTCCATAACATTTTGTTCATTTGAAGTGCCTGCAATATCAATCCATGTTTCAGCAGCATTTTGCCAGAAAATTCCAGTAGTTCCTTTTTCACCATGACCATAAATAACTGGAACTGAACCATATAATGCCATTCTGCTATTCAATTCATACTCAAACACATCTAAATTGTATAAGCGATAAGGATCACCATTTCCAACTGTTGTTTTAAGAGCAAATGAGTCTGCATGTTCAGGAATTCCAAAGAGAACGTTTGATTGATGAAAAGTGAAATCAAGAGCGACTGCTGTTGGTCCGTTAGGTTTGGTATCATGATGTCCTTTAAAATTTTCTTCCCAAGTTCCTGGTTCATCTTGTATTTGTTGATTATTATCAACTACATTGTCTTTTTCTTCATTTTCATTATTTTGCTGATGTTGTTCGCCTTCTAATTTTTTACGTAAATGTTCGAAATGCATTTTTGCTTTACTGTTTGCAGTTACTGACAAAACATCTTTTTGATAGAAATCTATTTTGAATGGTGCAGTCGATATAACTGCTTTATTCTCGCCACATGTCACAGTTATGTCAGATGTGCTTGACGATACTTTAACAGCCTCATATGTTGGTTCTTTTTGCAATGCATCTACAACACGATAACGTGGCTTAAGTGGAGTTTTCTCATCAATTTCAAAATGGAATGTATTTCCCTAATTTTTCAAAAAGAATCAAGTTTAAATTATGGATTGATCAATAATTATTAGAACACTTACTTTGATGCCTTCAAGTTTAAGCACGAACAAGTGTCCATTTTCTTTATTGACTATATCAGCTGTGATGTAGTTTGCATTAATATTTAATGTGTTCGGCACAATTTCGTAAGGTGATTTCTCATAATTTACATTACGGGAACGTCTGTTATAGAAAAATAATATTAGTATCTAATTAAAAAGATATGAAATGCGTTGATGCTTACTTGCAAAAACTGGCTTGTTCACAAGTCTTAAAATTATTTTTGTCTACAGCTAATGCATTTATAATGAAAAGAGTGAAAATGAGGAGACACAGTCTACGACTCATCCTGGATAAAAATATACTACTAAGGTCACCTGTAATGAGAGAATAAGCTATTTTCAGTTATTTTATGAAAGGGATTACGTGGATTCTAAACTAAATTTCTATTAAAAATTCATAAATTAAAATATATAAAATGTATTAAATATATTTCAAAGAATAGAATTTATCACAGTAAAACGATCAAATAGAATGAATTATTAATAAATACTATAAACATCAAATGATAATCGATTTTGTGGCTTTAAAGATTTGGAACTTTTAACAAAGACCGATAATTTTAAAGAAATTACAACTAACCTCGATGAAAGATGACAAGAATATAAATGTTTAAAGCTCAATAATCACTGTGGCAGTTTTTATGCACAACTAACAATAGTAAATTATGAGAGAAATTATTTTTTTATAAAACCTTCTTGAATAAAAATTTTTCTTTCAATTCTTTTTGAACTTGTTTCTTCGAAAATTCGAATTATTTTTTTTTTCGAAAATCACAATAAACACGTGAAAAATTGTCGGTGAATAAATTTTTCATTTTAATAAATTATAATGGGAAGGAAACTTAATTTTGCTGAAAAACCTAAAAAAGGTCCAGGCAAAAAAGCTAAGAAACAACCAGCACCAAAATTTTCTAAGAAACTGCTTCCAAGTCGTAAGAAAATATAAAAATCTTTTTCAATGCGCCTTTTATAAAACATTTTACAATTTTTTCAGATGAAACTGCCGAAGACAAGAAGCTCTCACATCGACAGAAACAGCGTGCAGCTAAAAGAGAACAACGTAAACAGAAGCACTTAAATGCACATGCAAAACAAAAACTTAAGCAGCAATTGAAACGACAGAAGAAGTATCAAAGCGATGAGTCTTCACAAGAGGAAGAGGATAACAGTGAAAATGAGGTAGAATCAATGCAATCTGATGAAGAAATTCAAGAGAAAACACTGAAAAAAGGATTCAAAGCTGCCGCTGCTGCCGTAACACAAAAGAAGAAAGCACCAGTCGAAGAGTCTGATAGCGAGGAACAAGATGCAGAAGAGAGTGATGATAGTGAAATGATGAGAGACGACTTTGGAGAATCAGAAGAAGAGGAAGAGAAATCATCGATTAAAAGAAAACGAGATATTCTTGCAGATTCAGATGAAGAGTCAGACGATCAAGAAGATGCTAATGATGAAGAAGAAAGTGAACAAGAGACATCTGATGAAGATTCAGATGCTGAAATGAAAATGCCAATTGAAAAGGCAAGCAAAAAGTTAAAAAAACGCAAAGAAGAAGACGATAAATTAGCAGAAGAAGAATTGCAATTAAATATTGCAGATAGAGAAACAACAGATCACACTGAAATGTTTGATGTTGATAAAGTTCTCAATTTACAAGAGATTCAACAGAGAATAACAGATGTTGCTGCAGTTTTGAATGATTTTACATTCAATCGTGATCCAAGTCGGTCAAGAGCTGAGTATTTAGAAGTGCTGAAAAAAGATTTATGCACATATTACAGCTACAATGAATTTTTTATGGAAAAACTGATGGACATTTTTGCTATAAGTGATCTATTACAATTTCTAGAAGCATCTGAAGTCCAGAGACCATTGACACTTCGTACAAATACTCTTAAAACTCGTCGACGAGATCTTGCTCAAGCTTTGATTAATCGTGGTGTAAATTTAGATCCAATTGGAAAATGGTCAAAAGTTGGTCTTGTTGTTTATAGCTCACAAGTTCCACTTGGTGCAACGCCTGAATATCTTGCTGGACATTATATTATTCAAGGTGGTTCAAGTATGTTGCCAGTAATGGCTTTAGCACCACAAGAAAATGAGAGAATTCTTGATATGTGTGCTGCTCCAGGTGGTAAGAGTACGCATATTGCTGCTATCATGAAAAACACTGGTGTGCTCTTTTCAAATGATGTCAATAAAGATCGTATTCATGCAATTGTGGGCAATTTTCATCGTCTTGGAATTGTGAATTCAGTAGTAACTTGTGTTAATGGTGTCGATTATAAAAAATTCATCGGTGGATTTGATCGTGTATTACTTGATGCACCATGCACGGGAAGTGGTGTAATTTCTAAAGATGAATCTGTTAAAACATCAAAAACTCAAGTTGATATTCAACGTTGTTACAATTTACAAAGAAAATTAATTCTTAGCGCCATCGATTGCTTGTCTGCAAAATCAAAAACTGGTGGATATTTGGTATATTCAACTTGTTCAATATTGCCAGAAGAGAATGAATGGGTAATTGATTATGCACTTAAGAAAAGAAACGTGAGATTAGTGCCAACAGGTTTAGAATTTGGTGAAGAAGGATTTACAAGTTATCAAGATAAAAGATATCATCCATCGATGAAATTGACTAAACGTTATTATCCACACAAACATAATTTAGATGGATTCTTTGTAGCAAAATTACAAAAGTTTTCAGATGAAATTCCTAAAAATGTTGATGTTGAAGAAGAGGAAAATGAAGATGAAACAGAAGAAGTTGATGATGGCAAGAAGAAAAAGAAAATTGATAAACGTGATTGGTTCCAAAAAGATTTACAAGAATTGAATGAAAAGAAAAAGCCTGTTGATGATAAAAGAAAGCAGAATTATGTGACAAATGTCTTTGAGAAACCAGTAAAGAAAGAAAAATCACAAACCAATGGGAAGAAAGTAGATTCAACTTCTAAGCCTACACCATCAAAAAAACAAAAGAAAATGACAAATGAAGTTCAGAAACAAACGACTAGTAATGGATTGAAAGATAACAATTCAGTCGAATCCACACCATCAAAGAAGCAAATGAATGGAAATCAGAAAACGATGACACCGCCGAAGAGCAGTGGAAAGAAAAAGAAAAAGTTCCGCAATGAATAAGTTTTTATATGATTTTTTTATTACACAAATTTTAATAAACACTTTACTTTGAATTATATCATAATTTACCAACTTAATTCGAGTTTATGACTGATTTACTTTTAGATAGGTTTTACTAAAAGATTTTAAAAATTTAATTTCTTACAGATATCAAAACTGTCAAAATAAATTTAAATTTTTTCTTGCGTGTTGTATTGTTTACAAAAATTTCTCTTAATATTTTTGAGATTTAATCAATTTAAAGTAAATGGCAGGTTTCAGTGGTGCACTTAAATTAACAAATTTAGACGACTTTATAACACCATCTCAAGAATGTATAAAACCAGTTGATATTAAGAAATCAAAAACAGGATCGAAAATAACAATACAAGATGATGGAACATATTTAGAAGAAACTAAGGTAATAAATTATTTCACAATAATTAACAATCATATGCTTATGAAAGCATTATATAATTCATTTTAGTTGGGTTCTCAAAAGTTACAGAAAGTAGAAATTACACTTGCTGATTGTCTAGCTTGTTCAGGATGCATAACAAGTGCTGAAGGTGTTTTAATCACCCAACAAAGTCAAGAAGAGGTTTTAAGAATTTTAAACGAAAATAATCAAGCTAAGCAGAATAATGAAAATGATAAAATTAAAAAGATTGTTGTTACTGTCTCACAACAATCGTTACTTTCAATTGCCAAACGATATGAATTAGATTCAGTTGAGACTGCTGCAAAACATTTAGCTGGATATTTTAAAAAACTTGGTGTCGACTACGTGTTGGACACAAAAATTGCAGATGATTTGGCACTAATTGAAGCACGAGATGAATTTATCAAGCGATTTCAAGATCAAAAGACATTTAAACTTCCAATGCTTGCCTCGTCGTGCCCTGGATGGGTGTGTTATGCTGAAAAGACTCATGGTAATTTTATTCTTCCTTACATTTCCACTACACGTTCGCCACAGCAAATAATGGGTGTATTAGTGAAAGAACTTCTCGCTCAAAAATTGAATCTAAAAGCTGATAAAATTTATCACGTTACTGTGATGCCTTGCTATGATAAAAAATTGGAAGCATCGCGAGAGGATTTTTATAATGAAGCACTTCAATCGCGTGATGTTGATTGTGTGATAACATCGATTGAAATTGAACAAATGTTGATGACTGAAGGAAAAGATTTGAAAGAATTTGAAATGAGCAATTTTGATTGGCCATGGAATCAGATAAAAACTCCTGAAAATTTTATTTGGGCTCATGAATTAAGTGGGTCAGGTGGTTATGCAGATTTCATTTTTAAACATGCTGTAAAAGTTTTATTCAATCAAGATGTCAGTGAACTAGAGTATAAAAATCTCCGCAATCCTGATTTTAAAGAAGTCACACTTGAGAAAGATGGTCAAGTGTTGCTTAAATTTGCTATTGCTAATGGATTCCGCAATATTCAAAATCTTGTTCAGAAGCTCAAACGATCAAAATCAGGTTATCATTATGTGGAAGTAATGGCCTGTCCGTCAGGATGCTTAAATGGTGGTGCTCAAATTAGACCTCAAAATAATCAACAGCAAAAAGAACTTACTCGTGAATTAGAAGAAATGTATCGATCTTTACCAAAATCGTTACCGTATAATGATGATGTCAAAAATATTTATGATGAATTTTTTGGAGGTAATGATAGTGACAAAAGTCAAAAGTTACTTCATACAAATTATCATGCTGTTGAAAAAATGAATACTGCATTAAATATTAAATGGTAAATAAATTTTATTTAGACAATTCTTTAAATAAAAGTGAATGCATTAAATCCAACCAGCGAAATCTTTTATTACATCTTTGTTTTCTATTCTCATTCGACGAACTGCACTTGTTTGACCTTTAGGAACGATTCTTCTATTGAGTTGTTTCTTTGCATTTGCATCAATTACTTTTTTAACACGATCGGTAATGACACTTGGTGCAATTGTAGAAGCTGTGGTCGAATAACTCCTTTGACTTCGTGCATCTGAAAGAATTTTTCGAACCATTTTCATTCTATATTCTCTAGAATTTGGATCTAAATCTTTAAGTTCATCATCCATTTCAGGTAAATCAAGTTCATTTGAACTTATTGATTTTGCATCATCGTCTTCATTTTCAACCTTAGTAGTGGTAGGTTTCGATAGGATATTTGTTTCAGTGCTTTTAGAAGGTGAATCACTAATATTTAGTTCACTCAAAGCATCTTTAAATTCATCCTCTTCATCATCATTGAAAGCTTTATCGAATTCTGTGTGTTTTGACATAGATTCCATGTATTTTAAAATACCATTATTCTTATCAGCCTCACTCTTATTCTTGACTGATTGCTCTGAGTATTTAACTTCATTCTCAACTTGCTTCTTATATTGATTTATCATTTCTTCATCATCTTCTGGCTCATTTTCACCATCATCACTATTCGAAACATCATCAATTTCATCATCAAGCTCACTTCCGTGATATTCGTCCATTAAATCTTTTTCCATCTCTTTTGTAAAGCCACTGCATGCTACTTCAATATCGAGATCATCTTCTCGTTCTAAATCTTCGAATTTTGGATAATCTTCACTTTCATAGCCAAACTTCTTTTTAAATAGATCTCTAACACCATTGACATCACGCTCGAAGAACATTTTTGCATTTTCATGTGACGTAGATACCATTTGAGGAAAATCAATTAGAATTGGTTTAGCTTCATCAGTTACGAGAATGTTAAATTCATTGAAATCGCCATGAATAACTCCACAATTTCCCAAGCGTACAATTAAATTCATTAAATCATCGTAGAGTTGATCAATATCAATAACTTCATTGATTTGAGTCATAGGATAACCATTAATGAGCTCCATAATGACACAATGACGATTGAAATCAATTGGTTTTGGTACTGGAAAGCCGCGATCATAAAGTGCTTTCATATAAGCAAATTCTCTTGTGGCTGATATTCTTGATAAATAAAGCCATGATGTCTTCTTTCTTTTACCATGATAATCTCTCTTATTTCTAACGTTTCTGAAGCATGTACGACCAAGACGATGGAGTTTTAGACAAAGTTGTTTGCCTTCTTCATCTGAAACTGTGTAAATATTTGATTCTTTACCAACGCCAATTTGAGTACCAAAAGAATAGATTGATCCTCGTAATGTGAGTGCTTTTAATGCTAAATAATCGTATCCCGTGTTTGTCAAACGAAAACCGTCATCTACAAGAAGTTTCAAATTAAATTCAATAATGAAATTTTATTTAAACAAACTTACATTTTGCTCCTCTTTCATATGAAACAAGCTTATGTTTGCATAATTCTTTTAGTAATTTATGTACACCACCTGATTTGAGGTTTGCGACTACTGCTACCATTGATCCAGGACATAATTCATGATTTTTAGAAAGCATCTCAATCTGTATAAACATGTGCTTATGAGAAAATATTAAAATTCACAATCTAACAAGTTACATACCGCTGTCAATACTCTAAAATCCTCTTTTGAGAGATAACGAAGAACTGTCACATTTAATTTACCCATTATTTCTTATTATTCCTTTAATTCTCAATTGTTCAACAAATCTAACTTTTTTGTTTATTACAAATTGAGGGGGAAATCTATTTTTGCTACCTGTATCCTACTTTTATTTTTCAAATAAGTAATCTTCATCCTATTTTCTCTTTTATTTAGTCTAACAACCCTTGCTAAACAATAACAATAGAAAAACATTCAGAGAAATTAAAGGAAAATGTCAAAAGAAGTGGAAGAAATCATTAAAAAGGCATTAGCTTTAAAAGAAACTGATTTGGAAGCATCGAAAGCGTTAATTATTACAGCAAAAACACTTTTTCCGAAGAATTATGAAATGTAAGTATGAAAAATCAAGTTTCGGCATTTTACAATAAAACAAAAACATCAATCTTATTGTAGATTTTATACTGATTATCAACTACAAAAGGCTTCTGGAAATTATACTGATGCAGCAAAGAGCTTTAGTTATATTGTGCTTTGTTTTGAAAACGTTGAAATAGTTCATGAATTGAAATTACTTGTGGCATCTTTAAAGAAGGCTGATCGAAATGAAAACTTAAATGAAGGAGACAATTTCTTTGTTAATATGTTTCAATGTTTTGCAAACGGTCCGGCAGGCCAAAAGATTGCAATGATGCTCACAGACACAAATGACTCGAGTGATTTTACGTACATTAGAATTATGAAAAAGTTTTCTAAAAATTTCAACATTTCTGTGCATGCACCTCGCTTACTAGAGAAAATATTTAACTCAATTACAAACTCACCTATTGAATATACCGAATTACTTGTAAAAGAAGTTTTACCATTGATGATGAGTGAGCCAATTGAATTACCACCTGATATGCTCTATCGTCTTCTCTCAATAGTCTTTAAATATCACATTTCAAATTTTTATAATCATGGCGATAAAAGACATCTTGCTGATGAAAGTCGAGTGAAATTGTTAGAATTCTTCAAATGGATTGGAGGATTATTAAAATGGGAGCCATTTCCATATAGTACAACTTGCAGTAAAGACTTATATTGGCAAAAGTTGAAACAAATAGAAAACACCACTTGTGACTCAAAGCAAATTTTCTATCTTACTTGCTATCTCTTCTTTATTTTATCTCAAGAATATCTTGAGAACACGAAAGTAAAGATTGATGGTCAGGAAGTGCAATATATCCTTATTGAAGGATTATCGGAAGAAATTGTTGCACCACCACTTATGAACATTCTCTATGAAAAACCATTCCAAGCTGAAACTCTTTCTTCATTCTTATTAGCGGTCAAAGCTCAAGATTTATTACGTCACAATGTCATGTTTTATCAAGATTTCAACAAGATTCTATTTGAGTTAAATATAACAACTCATATAAATCGATTAATAATTGATTTTGCCATTTATCTAAGAATCAATACTGATTCATATAACCTCATAAATGCTAATTCACAAATGAGCAATTTAGAAAAGAACATTCGAATGCTAAGTTTAATTACAAACAATGTCAATTCAACTCGAGAGGCATTTGAGTATGTAAAGTCAATAATGATTGATTTGCCATCATGTAATGGAACTTTTTTGAAGAATCTTACACCTGATAGAAGTCTTCTTTTCTTACCTCTCACTAAAAATGCAATTGTACAATTTTGTACACGTGTCATCATTAATTTGCTAAAAAGAAAAGTTTTCTCAAAAGAAAGCAGCTTGACTAAAACTATCGATGATTTTCAATTAGGATCTCTATTAGTCTTACTGCAATTGGAATTTTATGACAATATTCCATTGGTTGAACATATTTTTGAGATAATTCGCATGAAAGGACTAGATTTTCCTTTATTTTCATCATATATTATCAACATTGAGATGATTGAGGAATTTTTGTCAATCTATAGAGCTGGAGAAGTGAAATTGAAACTTTGTTCAACACCTTTAACTCCAACTTCTCAACGGAGAATCGGTACAAGAGGTAAATAATTTTCATTTAATATTAAGTCTAAATATTTTAAAATTAATTTTAAAACAGGTGCCGATAGAAATGTGAAAGAAGATTTCAAACAAATCATAAGACAGCAAGTTTTGAGATCAAATGAGAATGTTACAGAAATTGTGAAAACATTTATCGATCAAGAGCACATCAACATATTGACAAATTTAATGGCTTTTTAAGTTAATTTTTTATACTTTTCATAAGACATTCATTTAATAATGAATAAAATAAAACAAATGTATGTTTAAATTTAAACCACATTGATTCATTCAACAATTTTCAACTACATGCCCGATTAACCAAAAAACCGTTACTCTTTCCGTTTATATGCTTATTGCATGCCACGGAAAGTCGTAACGTTTTTGGTTACATTGGATGTGATTTAAAATTAACAACAAAATTTCAAAATTCTCCTGTCTTTGAAATTTCTTTTTCTTTCAAAAAGTAAAAAAGAAAATCACTATGTAAGTAATTAATTTTTTATAATTCAACGTTCAATTTCTTGATTATTTTTGTTTAAGCATGAAATATTCCCTTGAGGAATCGGATGATGATGATGATGAAACCTCAAAAGATTTTTATATTCGTAAGTTAAGTGATGAATTTTTAAAATTTAATTTTTATATTTTTCCATCTTTAATAGATGATTATAAAAGGAAGAATAATCATAGATATTCAGTTGATTTTCGTGCACGTAGAAAGGCTTGTGAACAAGAACGACTTAGGAAAGAAAGAAAGTTAATCACCAAAAAGTTGAAGCTTTTAGAGAGAAATATTAAACTGCTTAAAGCAAAAGAGACTGAAATTATTTCAAAGAAAACTTTTATTCTTTTAACACAGCGTCGAAAATGACGCAATTTTACTAGAATAAACTTTATAATTTTATTTCTTTTCCCTTTTATTAATGTTAGGAACTGTAAAAGCTAAAAATCCTCCAGAAATCATTAAAATAGCTGGTAATATCCAAGTATAATTAAAAAATTCTTTAGTGTAGCTCCTATGAAATTAGAACAACTACACTCTTAATTCTTCCAAACATCATTGAGATAGAGACTGCAATCGCTCTTAAATTTGTTGAAAAAAGCTCGATAGTTGTTGAGTTAACAACCCTCATATTCAATCCAGCCATCAAAACAAAGACTTAAATAAATGTAGCTATTTTGGGCAATTCAATAAACATCACTAAGACTTCTTCCTCCTGTAGAAATTACTACTAATAAAGTTAATTTTTCAATTTTGTTAATCACTAATGACGCAAGTTGTAGGCACTTTACTGATGAATTTATTCCTGAATCGAAACTCATATAGATCTTACAAACTGTCGCTGACTTTATTGAGAATTTCAAGATAAAAGTCGTAAAAACCGTTTGTGGTAATGAATAAACCCCGAGTAACCAAAAAACCGTTACGCTTTCCGTTTATATGCTTATTGCATGCCACGGAAAGTCGTAACGTATTTTTGGTTACTCGGGAACCAAATTGAATTGCAAGCAGTAAGTGTATTTTTAAATGAGATTTCTTAAAAAGTGGAAGAGTCTGTTTGAGACCACATAAAGTTGAAAAATCTTTTTGCATGTGTTTTATTTCCTTCTTCAAATTCTTAGTCTTTTTTCAAACTTTTTACTTTGAATTAATTTGAATTTTTACCAGTTCTGGATTCATTCACTCTTTAATTCATTTTCTTGTGAATATGTAAATTTTGGTGATTCAGGAATAAAAACTTACTATTTGGTATAAAAAGGTTCCAAGTTTTCTAATTAAGTACAAACAATGCATTGATGGGATTAAGGACATCAAAAATTCCATACATTATTGAAGCTTTTAGACGAAAAAATTCGTTAAAAAATTTAAAATTAAATTATCCTAAAATTTTAACAATTAAAACAACACGAGTTATTTTTAGGGCTCTTTATTGATAAATTTGATTTTTTAATTTTTTAAAAAGTTCAATTCAAGGCTGCTTGCAAAAAAAACATGAAAATTTTTTCGAGAAAGAAGTATACTATATTTAACACAATATTTTTTTTTCCAAAGGTAGAAAAGGAAAGAATTAAATTTAATTGCATATATGACTAGAATATATAAAATATTCTTTAATTTTAATTAAAAAAAGAGAGAACAAATGAATGTATCTAAATAGCAAAATTTTATAATTAATTAGTCTCTGCTTAACTCATCTTTTTGTTTGCATTTGCTTGTCATCTATTGCGCATACATCTGATTGCAAAAAGATTTTCTTTCATACTTAAATGAAATTGTGATATCAATAAAAAAAATAAAGCTTGATATGAGAAAAAAGAAAGGCTCTGCTACCTAATTCTCTGTCTATGGCTAAATCTTAACAATTCTTTTCTTTGAAATCTTCAACATCATTTTAAAGTAACTGCATGTCTAAAACTGAACGAACAAAAAGTAGCTGAGAAACCTGATTAATTATTCATTTATGTATGTGATAGAGTATCTATGGAACGAACATCCACTAATGATATAATGAAAGCTATTTTTTTCTGATTAATTTAGGCGATCTGAAATGAGAAAAAAATTATGAAAAACTAAAATTAAGCAGAAAACTCTATGAAAAACTAAATAAAGAAAATTAAATAGTGAAAAAGAGAGCTCTATGAAAGTCTAGCATGAAGCGGATTAAATATTACCGATTCGATATCAGAATTATCTTCGCTAGCAGTATGACTCATCGGATCACCCATTGCAACTCGTGCATAGTCATCTGTGTCAATGGACTTGCAAAAATGAATGGCGTATTTCAGTTTTTCCATTAGTACTGCCTGTAGAATTTTTAAATCAATATGCATGTTAGAATGATTGTAATTTTTAATTGAAATTTATTAGAGTTCAATTATTCTTGAAATAAATTGAAATAATTAAGTGAAACATACCTTGCATGAATATCTCGGCATTTTCAACAAAAAGAAGCAAGTATAACTTTCAGGCAAAAAATGATCTGCTGGATTATATTTATCTAAAACTTGTAACACAAAGTCACGACCTCTAAAGTCAGCGATGCTTCTTGGAAGTCTGTGGGAAAAAAATTATTTAATAAAGAATCATTTTCCTTGTCATTTTACGCACCTTGTTCTTCCCCATACAAATCTTAAAAAAAGTGATCGCTCTTGATTTGTAAATTCTTCCATTACTTCCCAGAACCTGAAGTTTATAGATATATTTAAATTTATTAAAAATTGTCATATAATAAAATATTTTTATTTACCATTGAACAAGTGGTGATGTCGAGTCAACGCCTTTATAAGTTGCAACTGTTTTCAATAATCCAAGTGGAATGTCAGGTGATCCACAAACCATCTCTTGAAGTTCAGTTGCAGAAAATAGTGATAATAACGGAACGGGAATCACCTTGCTCATGCCATCGCGAACAGCTTTGATTTGTTCATCAAATTCATGCAATCGATAATTGAGTGCAAGTTTTACATATTCATGACGATTTTCTGATGTGATATGAGTGTACTTTGTAGATAGAAAAACTTCATGACCTTTGGCTGATGGTGTTGAAAAAGGAAGTTCCATTGATTGGAATATTTTTGGATCATCATCCATATCACGAATGCATAATAAGCCAGTGACATAATCTCGATCAACTTCAGTTAAATCTGAAGGCCTTAATGTTTCGCCTGCTAATTGTCTCCAAACAGGTTCAGCTAAGCATAAACTTAATGGTGAACCAGTTCTTATAGCGATACCAATTAAAACTCCCAAAAATCTAAACATGTTCATATGCAAAACTGAAGTCAAAGTAGGATCGAGTAAGAAGCAGTCACGATTAGCACCAGCTTCACCTCGTCCATTTGGTGTTTGAATTAATAATGGAACACTACCATTTTGAAGCTCATCACACATTTCCGCTATGCTTTCACTAAAACCTCCACCACAATCATCAACACTCTCACCAACAAATTTAACTTTCCATACTCGATGGGGTAAAAAGAGTGATTCTTGTGTTAATAATGGAAGTTTTTGAACCATTTGACCAAAAACGGATTTCATTCCATCAATTCCAGCTAATCCATTTCCAGTTCTTGATCGCGATCTTTTTACTTGTATACGATTAAGCTCGATTGTCGGTCCATGCGGTTTATCACGAACCATTGTGCATTGAATGACTTTTCTCAAACTTGCTTCTTTTATGCTGTATACTAAAATATCTCTCAATGCACCAAGTGATAAATCACCTTCATTTGGAATCATTGCCAAACATGGACAAATTAATTCAGAGAAATGATGAAGAAGAACAAGACGATTTTGAAGCACTTCAGGATCAATGTCACGAACTAAATCATATTCCATTGGTGGTGCGGGTAAAGTTCTTGAATTTGTCGAATGAGGACAAGTTGAAATAGCAAGAGTATGTGCTGATCCGCATACAACTTGTACAATGTGTTTTCCTTGAAGTGCATTCACTAATCGCGGACGTTGTATTGCTGTTACTGTTCCATCACCTAGTTGCCCTTTTTGACAGAAAAAATAAATTTTATTTTATGAAAAAAAGCAAGAAGAATAAAAATTGAAATACCTTCATCATTATCACCCCATACGTATGTTTCACCTGAATCTGTGCACTATTTGAAGAAATTCATAATAAAAATGTATAAAAACTTTATAAAATTTCAAACTTACAGCAATACAATGTAAAGATCCAGTAGCAATTGAGATAACTTTCTTGCCTTGTAATGCAGCAACTTTTTTTGGTCTTCTAATGTGTTCACTATTTCCATGTCCTAATCTATGATAATCACCTGCAAGAATATACAGTCAATTATATCACTATCATTTGTTTTTTTCATTTTAAATTTTTACCTTTGCCCCACGAATAAACAGAGCCACTTCTTGTTAAAGCCACAGAAAATTGCGAACCACATTCAACTTTGATTACACCTAAACCAGCAAGTGATTCGATTTTCATGGGAACTTTGCAGCCATCTGATCCACCTCGACCTAGCTTGCCATACTTAATTGATTGAAAAAAGAATTGATTAGTTAAAGAAATAAATTTATTAATAATAGATATCAACTTACATCACCATCGCCAAAACTCCAAACATTGTCATCATCAGTGATGCATAATGTTTGAGCATCGCCAGAACCACATGCTACGTCAATTACACGATAACCAAGAAGACCTTCAACAACTTTCGGCTTCAATTGATCTTCAGAATCACCATGACCTAAACGACCGTAACGGCCTTTACCCCAAGTAAGTAAATGGCCTTCTGATGTTATCTATTTTTTAATAAAAAATTTTTAATAATTTTGATAAGTTGGAAATTTATAAAAAAAATAAAAACTTACAGCTGCACTATGAGCACTTCCACATGCAATATCAATCACACTAAGACCAGATAATGCTTCAATTAATTTAGGACGATCATAGCTATCTCTATTTCCGTGTCCAAGTTTTCCATCTTCCCCTTCACCCCATGAAAACACTTCATGATCAGAAGACAATGCCAAGCAATGTTTTCCACCTGAATTTACTGCAACTTTTTTAATAAAAACATGTTGAAGACTTTCAATTAAAGTTGGAACTGCAACTGAATCTGTTCCTCCAATTCCTAAACGTCCGCCAGCACCATATCCAGTCGCATAAACCTTTCCATCATGTGTCACTGCATAAAGCGTTTGCTCACCGCCAACAATTTGAACTGGTCTTAACATGCTGAGTGCTTCACAAGGTGTAGGAATTTTTATGCGACTTCCATCGAGTCCACCAAGTTGGCCTCTATGATTATGACCGAAACCATAAATCTAAAAATAATTTCATTTAAAATAATAAAGTTTTTAAAAATAGAATTTTTAAATTACAGTTGATGCACCACCACCCAAAGAAAATGCCCAATCTTCTGGTCTTCTATTGAACCATTGAAGCAATTGCGAGTCATGATTTTGAGTGAAAAGAGTATGATCTTCATAAGGTGATTTTTCAAATGTTTCACAAATTTCACTTTCAAATTGTACTGAAGCTTGCATTGAAGAACTTTGATAATATGACGAAGATGATGTCATTGATGAACTCAAGTCAGCTTGAACGACATTAATAGGTCCACTATTATTGCCAACCGTTGCTTCTAATTTCTTTCTCACATCAATACAAAAAGATTTTGGTAATTGAGTGCGTCGAATTAAAGCTTTTGCTACACGAACTGCTGCACAATAACGTCTTTAAAAATATGGAAAATATTAATTTTAAAGTTCATTTTAAATTTCTTTTAAAAACTTACTTGAACCATGACCATTTATGAGCTTCAATAGGTGGTAAAATATTGTCGACATTTAAATCACATGCAAGGGCAATCATGCATTGAAAATACTCAGAATGCATTAAATGAACACCAGTTCTGACTTGTCCTTCTTCATATTCATATTGTTTTAATATCATTGGAACTAAAGGATGAATAATTTCCAATAGAGAATTATCAGTAGCATGTGAAGAATATTTTGATGTTGTCAAATAATAATGAATCTTTTTAAGACACCAAATGCGTTGATTAATTGACAATGTTCCTTTTTGAGCACATTGTGACAAAGCAGAAATTAATCGTAGCAGGACATTTGGATTTTGTGGTGAAAGTTTAGAGTCAAGTAACACCATGACAAGATCGATTGAAGGTTGTGAAAGAATTTTTCTATCTGAACCAAGCTCTTGAAGATATGAAGCAGGCATAATGCCATGAACAAGAAAACGGAACCCCCAGCCATTCACTGAATTATCACTTGTAAATTTCCATCTCATTTCATCGCCAGGAATTCGAATTTCTTGTGCCCATTGAGCAAACTCTCGACCAGAGCGTGTTGCAATGACTCGACCTGATGAATCCATAATTATCAAAGGATCATTTCTCTTTTCAGTTGAACATTGTGGATCAAATTCAATTCTTAAATATTCTGCACCAGGAATTTTTACATGACCAACAAGAGTGATATCATCAACATAAGGATGCGAACTTTCTTGTACGACTGGTTTTGGAACTTTTTCTAAACAATGACGTGATGTGAGATCTTCAAGTTCAGAAATGCATGTTTCTATAATCATATTTCCAATAGTCGATGAATTTAATCCCAATTCAATTAAAGTATTTGCAATTGTTTCTGCATTTGTTTGTGACGCCGAAATTCGACCACAAACACTAAGTTTAAGCAATTCAAGTAAATTTCTTGATTCAGTTTCACCAAAAAGACTTAAAAATTCATCCAAGGTTGATTTTGTCACATTTGTTTCATTTATCATTTCTTCTTGTCTATTAATAATGCAAGCCATAACTGACATTGCACTTGTTGACATTCTTGATGCTTTTTGTGCTGCATTATTAACACTCGAGATTGACATTGACATGGAATTAGTGAGACTTCTATAGAGACTATTTGATGTATTTGGTAGTGGATTATTTGGATATTCGATATCATTTAATATTTCAGCTTCTGCTGGCATTTCACAATCATCAGCCAAACTTTCACCACCGCCACTTGCTATTTGTGAGTTGACAAAATCACGCTGATTTGTTTGGGCAATTACATCTTGCTTATCTTGCTCAATTATGTCTTCTGGTTTCACTTCTTTCAATATTTTATCAGCATCGAAAGTTGTTTGATGATTTTTAATTTGAGCGTGACTTGTAAGAGCTGCAATTATGCATGAACGCGCTTGTAGAATTTTAATTGCACTAAGAATATGCGAAAGAGCAATTTGAAGTGCAGCTGGTGATTCAAGTGATAAAATAATTTCAGATAATGATTTTCTTGGTTGTTTCGCTTTGCATACAATTGATGGAGAAGCTGTTGTTTGATCATCAATTGAATACATTCCTAAACTATGACCTCCAAGAGGATCTTTAGGAAAAGCAAATGGCACTGCCTCTTTTTTCTCATGTTCAAGCTCATTGTCAGGTAAACTCCAAGCAACTGAATGAGAGCTGCCACATGCAACTCGGTTAACAAAAACTCCATCAAGACCAACGACTAACGTAGGTTTTTTATTTACACTTGTGGTACCTGATCCCTGTTGGCCATGATCATTATCACCTGTTAGATTTTATAAAAGTATTAAGTTATAAATTATAAATTTATATGAAAAATTTTCATTAGAATTCAACAATTTTCTGATTTCTGATTATTGTTGAACTCTATTTTCATTAATTATAACATCACCCCATGCATAGATTTGTCCTTGATCAGTAACTGCCAAACAATGCAATGCACCAACTGCTACATGAACAACTTTTTTTCCTCGTAATCCTTGAATCGGTGTCGGTTTTCTAACATGTTGATCAGATCCATGTCCCAAACGATAGTAATCTCCTTTGCCAAAAGTCCTTTAAATTTAATAAAGATTAGAAAAAAACTATTATTATTGCTTTTAATTTTAAACTCACCATATTTCGCCTATTTTTGTTAATCTGTGAAAAAATATTAACATTTTAAATTTTGTCCTTTTGTAAATGAATTTTTTTAAACTTACGCAAGTGAAAATTGTGCACCACATTCAATTTGTATAATTCCAAGTCCATTTAATCTTTCTATTGGTTGAGGCACACTGCAACCATCTGATCCACCTCTACCTAATTTACCAAAGTCTCCATCTCCCCATGAATAAACGGTTCCATCTTCTGTCAAACACAAAGTCTGTGCATCTCTTGAACCACAAGCAACTTGTACAACACGTTGACCAACAAGTTTTTGAACGAGTTTTGGTTTCAATAATGTTTGATTATCACCATGACCTAAACGACCATACTCTCCTGCAAAAATAAACATTTATCATCGGTAATATATTACTACAAATTTTCTATTGAATAAAACATACCACAGCCCCATGTGTAAAGTTCTCCTTGACTTGTAATTGCTGCACTATGTGCACTTCCACATGCGACATCTCGAATTCTTTTAGTTTTCAATGTCTCAATTAGTTTTGGCTTCTCAAGTGTTAATCGATTTCCGTGGCCGAGTTTGCCGTCTTCTCCCTCGCCAAATGAGAAAATCTTTCCATCTAAAGTGATTGCTAGACAATGTTTGCCGCCAGAATGAACTGCAATTTTCTTCACAATATATTGACTCAAAACTGGAACTTGTTGTGGTGTCGAAACATTATTATTATGACCAAGACCAAGTCGACCATTTGTGCCTTCACCGCATGCATAAAGTTTTCCATCTTGTGAAACAATGAAGAGAGATTTTGAACCACCAGCAATATGAATTGGTTTAAGATTTGACAAAATTGCTGAATACATGGGAATTTTTACTTTTGATCCTTTCAAACCAGCCAATTGTTCTTTATCATTTAGTCCCCATACATAAACTCTCGATGCTCCTTCATCTCTATTCAAATTTGTTTTGCTCGAAATTTTATCATCAAGAAAGCCACTTGAACTCGATGCATAAGTTGGCTCATTGATATCATTATCATTTGCTAAAAATGCTGCATTTGTCAGCATTGCATCAATATCAGTTTGTTTTCTTTTTCCAACAATATAAAGATCGTGAATACGACATTGAATGCCATTATTTCTGCATTGTTTAATATAAATTTCAATCCAATTAAAATATTGACGAACATTTGAAAGAATTATGACATGAGTATCATTAGATCTGATTGTTACCCAATTAAAGTCTTTCAAATTTGATAAACTGTCGCCAGTTCTAACAATGATTGTGCTTGGTTGATGTGAACAATCATTTGGTTCAATTCGAAGTGAAAGCGAATGAATGAGAATATTTTCACGCATTTCAAGTCTTATCCATGGACGACCTTGTGAGTTTGCACTCTGCCAAAACGATGTTGTGCGTTCAAGAAGATTTTTAGCTAAACCTTCATTTGATGAAACTGTAAGTGATTTTACACATTGTGACCAATCATCAATAATGTCATAAAGTTCATGTTCAGTTGATGCAGGATGAACAAGTTCAAGATCATAAAGTTGACCACACCAAGATTTTTGTTGTGGAAAATCAACAATGACTTCTAATCCATTGATTGCAGTTACAACGCCAACAATATTTTTGACTGCTTGAGTTCGAGGAACTCCACTTGTTGGTTTGATTTTTACATGAGAACCATAAGTGATGTTTAAAGATTTAATATCTTCAGATGGCGGTTCAAGTAACTGCAAATGACCAAAACACATCCAGAATGGTCTCTCATGATTTTTAAAGTCAACTCTCACATTAAGATCATGCAATTCATCGGGTTCAATTTTTAAAACAATTCCAATATCACCAGCTCGAATTTCTTCAAAATCACGACAACAGCGAACAATCATGCCTGGAACAATATGACTTCTGACATAAATTGCATATTGATCACTATTTTTAAAATCATCTCGTTTTGCATATTTTGCTGGCTTATCATGTTGACTGAGCGATGATGAGTTCAGATTTTCAGAGCATGTGCTATCATTATCACTGTCAATTGCGCTGGCTACATTAAAACTGTTAATTTTATTTAAAACACATTTTGAATCTTCATCGACGATTGATTCTGGATGATCGATAATCCATTGAACAACTTGTTCTGCAGTTGGAAGAATTTCAACACGATTTGCTAAAAATAAAGATTTAGTTTTCTTTACATTCATTTAAATCTTTTTTACTTACTTATCTGTTTTAAAGCTAATTCTACAGTTTTTCTCGTGAATCCCATTTCCATAATTTGAATGACCAATTTTGTTGCTGGATTAGCTCTTGATGATTCACTTCCAAATGTTGCATAATTACTTGCAGTATTGTAAATGCTTTCACTGACTGACTCATTATATAAAGGAACGCCATGGATCATTGTTGCTTGTTTAACATTTTGGAATTTCACATGTGATGCTGGAATGTGGTTGTTTTTAAAATGTGCTGAAAGTGTCTGACAAATTGCCAAAGCAGCAATTTCCATTTCAGTTTGTGTATAGCATGCTTTAAGTGGACTTGATTGAATGGCTCTTGAGAGCATACTTTGTACGAGTAGCTCATGTTTAGGCATTGGAACTGATGGAGTGTCTTTCTTGTGATCACTCTCATCTGATTTTTGATTCTTTGAATCATCAGACATGCTATCATCAGATGAATATTTTAAAATTCCTGGTGATCTTTGCTTCAGTATTGTTTTTAATAAGCTTTGATGTCTAAATAAAACTTGAGTTGCTTTAACAGCTGCAAGTTGAATTTGTTGATTACTCAGGAAAGAAATGTCAAAAGATGAAACTGATTCAATGCTTTTTCCCATATTCATTCCATACATCAAAACTGCCCAAGAATTTAAAAGCATTTCATTCAGTGATAATTTTGAGAGACTAAAAATTCCTTGTTCAATTACTTTCTCAACTTTTGCAAACGATATATTTTTCGTCTCATTTGAATTGTGAACATTGAGAATAATTGTGCCACTTTGTGTCACTCGATAAATTGAACATTTGACACTGTCATAAATTAAATCAATTCCAATTCTCAAACGTGGATCAAAACCTCCAATTACATTTAATGCTGCAGAAACATTAAGTTTCTCTTCATAAATGCCATTTTCACGCTCCATATCAATAAACATATCGGCAGCTACACACATCTTTTGTGAAATAAAATTATTTATTGTTTCATTCCACAAAGGTAAAGTGTGCAGTTTCCTTAATAATGTTATGAGTTCTTCAGCTATCGTGCCAGAATGCGAAGCACTAGCGAGAACTTTTGTTTTGATTCCAATTGGAAGTTGTGTTAGTGATTGATCATGAGGACAATTCATGCAAATATTTCCAAGATGAAGGAACAATTGATTTACAATATTTTCAGTTCTGTCAATGTCAGAATCATTCCATTGAGTTAAAGTCGATTGAAGAAGTTTAATGCATTGAACCTTTTTATAAACGTCTTTCTCATTTTGTATTGGTGATTTTAACATGTCAAAATAAAGTTTTATCCACAAATCTGATGTTATATGCTTAGAAATGCTTTGTGATCTCAAAATACTTCTTAAAAATGCTATAGATCGCCACATATCTAGACCAATATTTAATGAATAATTTCCCTTTTGTGATAAAATTGCATAAAACATTGTCACAAAAACTCTCACTGCATCATTTTGCATTTTATCACCATGCACACCAACAGATGTTGAAATCATTTGAAGAAGTTTTATACAAGCATTTTTAAGTAATTTTGTTGGATGAAAATCATTTTGTTGTAGTTTTGATTCATAAAGTTCATTGTCTTTGTCACTCTCCTTATCTGGTGAAATTGTTTTGAAACTACTATCAGCAAGTCTGAGATCATATTGCCCTTCTTTTCCCATTCGATATGAATTTGTTGCTCCTGTATCCCATTCAACTCTTACCCAGCTAAAATTAAACAGAAGTGATTAATAAAGAAATAGAATTTTTATGAAAAGCTTACCCATCATCACCAACTTCACTTATAATTCTTCCTTCTCCATTGCCATCTTGTTCACCCCATTTCCAATCAGCACCGCGTGCAACTCTTGTTCCAATTTTCATCTGCTTGACTAATTCAGGACCAGTGAGCATACCATCTTTAGAGAAATTGTGCTTTAATTTGATATTTTCTTCATAAACTACACTCAACTCTTTGTCATTTTTATTGCTTTGTGGCAAATCATTGCTGCCTGTTTGATGCAAAAGACCGAGACTTGTCCCTAGTAAGCCAGAATTGATTAACAAACTCAATTCATTTGCTGTATAATTTTTAGATAACAATCCAAAGATCATAAGCAAGAATCGTGCACGTGAAACTTTTTTCAAAAATACATAAGTGCCAAGATTTGTTTGATCCTTATCACCATGAGTCCATTTTTGTTTATTGACAATTGGCTCTTGATTTACATACTTTTGAAATTCTTTTATAGTCCATTCAAGTATATGTGAATGAGCGATAAGAATGTCTGCTTTTTGATAAGCTGTAATGAGATTCAAATTCTCAAGAATATGATCATATTGATGGTCGTAATTTTCTGCATTTTCTTCACCATATGCAGAATTTAAGAAACCATTATAAATATTATATTTCGCAGCATCAAGAAGATTATTTATTGATAATAATTCATTAAACATTTTCAATCCTTCTTTTCTCGTTTGATAACGTTGAATTTGACAAAACATTGCACGTCTTAAAGTTTCAACATCAAGATTTTCTTGCATGACAAAATCAATAATTTGATTATTAACACTTGTCTTAAATTTAGCATCTTCATTTTGATTATAACGTTCACTCAATTTGAGAATAACATTATTTACAAATTCATCAGTATTGAGTGGTTTCACCTCACTTTCAGCTAGAACAGATTCCTCAGCATTTGACATGAGTGGTGAACATTCTTCAACTGGTGTATCGACCGCAAGCAAATTTTCATTCGAAGGTGTTTTTGATGGAATCATTTCAAAATTCATTGCTTCAGAGCTACCGATTTTATGAAGACTTTCATTTGATAAATGTCGTTCGAAATGTTCACTCACAAATTGAGCAACTTTCGATAAAGAATTGTGATTGCTTTGAATTGAAGCATTTAATAAATCATCAATTTTAGCAGACTCAATTTCTTGATCTTCACGATTCATTTGATTTTCTTCAATGATTTGCTTTACAATTGTCTTAAATCTCGGCTCTTTATAATGATGAAAAAGTTTTTTCAATCCCGATTGCTCAGGACTTATTGCAGGTCGAACTTCATAGAGTAAAAATCGACACTTTTCTAATATTGGTGTACATACTTCTTTGTAACTTCTATTCAATTGTTGACGAATTTTTATTAAATTCCATTTCATCATGTGAACTATTTTAATAATGTCTGTTATCGGTTGTGGAATTTTTCCAACTGAACCTGTAAGATCTCGATCAATAACAGCCAAAACAAGAGTGCCTAAACTTTGATGTCGAATAAGTACAGCAGTTAAAAGTCTTTCAACATCAATAATTGGATGATCAGTTGAATATTCTTGATGCCATATCAAATTATTTTCTTTGCAATATCTTTCAAAAAGTGAAATCCATGCACTCACATTTGGATCATTTGTCTTTCCTTCAGCAAGTCCATAAATTAATGATTGAATTCTCAATTGTAATGGACTGAATTGTGTAATTGGCTGAAGATCACCAAGAATGTTAAAAACATCGGTTGTAGGTGTGCTTCCAGCAGTTGATCCACTGCTGCGTGCTTCAAATTTCTCTTCATCAAAAGGATTTGCAATATTTGTTTGCAATCCACCTCGAAGAATAATTGAATTCAACATTTTTTTACAAGTAATTTCAGCCGGTTGCAAGCAAGTTGCTTTCTGTAAAATATTTGATCTCATTCCCAAAATCCACGCTAATGTTTTTTCTGATTCAAAATAACAGAGTTTTTCATAACTCTGGTCAAATTTTTTGCATTTTGATGCAGTTTCTGTCTCATATTTTCCAATAAAAATACTGTTATTGCCAGTAATATCTTCCAAAGTCTTTTGATGCTCCAATGCACTTAATTCGTTAGTCAAGTCTTTTCCAATATTTGATTCAATCAATGATTGAGTTTCGGAATTTTCACAACTGTTTAAAATAAAAATGTTCTAAAATATTTTGAAAAAAAGGTATTGAAATTTTACTCACATAAAATCCTTAACGTCATAAACACATCCATTAATAATGATAAATTTACATCCATCCAATAAACTATTTTCAAAATCATTCTTTCTTATTAATTGCGCTTCATTAGCAGTCATTCTATCCGAATCATTATCGCGACTCGTTGAAATAATACCAGGCCATCCCATATGATCGGAATTTTTTACATCAGTGTCATATAACAGTCGATTAATGTGGTCGAGTGCTGTTAAAAGTGGTAAAAGATTTTCCATCCATTTAAATGAGGATAGAAATGAAGGTCTGAAATTAAAGAAAACAGGAAATATGATAAATTTAATTATCAATAACTCATAAAATAACAAATTATTTTCTTAAATATGTTGTCGCCTTTTTTATGACCTGAGTCGTAATAAAATCTCAAAGTTTAAACATAAACATTCTTTTCTATAGAAATGTAAGATTAGCAACATGCAAAAGTGTAATAAGATCTCTTAAAGATTGTCGATGTGAGGCATACTTGAGTGAAATGATATGAAATTTCCGTTTTAATTATTTTCACTAATTATGCTGATCTTGTTTTAAATTTTCACGATAAAATTTCAAATTTCTAATTATGAATTTTTTTATATAAAATTTATGAAAAATTTTCTTAAAATTAAAAGTAAGTACCTAATGAGTAATAAATCGTTCTTATGAAATTTTTCCATTCTCTTTTTATTGTTTGACTCTCTTTTCTGTTAAAATTTACTCTCTCAGCATTTATATTTTTGCTCATGCAGCATTAATATTCATTCCTTAATTGTAAATCATTTAGAATAGTTCGTATTATAGAGTTGAATTTTGTGAAATTCATTGAAAGTTAAAAGTTATTTTTAAAAATAATGAAAAATTTATTTGCAATTTTACTTATTTCGACATTTGCGATTTATTTAAATGGACAAAATTTGGAATACATTGAATTCGTGAAAAATGAAGTAAGAAGATTACAATTTGCCACATATTCATTTATAAAAAATAAATTTTCTTTGTTTAGATGGTTTCAATCACCTATCTAAAATCTCATCAGCCATTTCAAGTTTATATGGTGAAAATAAACACAATTCAAGGATATCGGCCAGGTTCATTTGAAAAACAAAATATCACGGATTTTGTTTTCATAAGCATCCCCAATCATGATGGCAATAAAATCAATATTATGCCACATATGTTTGTTCAAGACGAAACAAGAATTATTCCATCCAACATTTGTGAGCAAAATGTGATAATTAATCGCAACACAAAAGGATGTCCAATCATCAAGGCTGAAGATCATCAAATGCTTAAACTCTCAAATTTCAAACTTTATTTCTACAACATGAAAATCAGTGTGCAATGTGAGGAATTTACATTGTTAAAATTTTGCGAACAATGTGTTGTTGATTTGCTGCCTAAGTGTAAAGTTAAAACAAATCGATTGGATTACGTGGCACCTGATTCATTGACTGATAATAGTTTTCCAAATTTGATTCCCATTGACATATATGTTGAGGATGAAAATCATTCAATTCAATTATTTTTCATTGGTTTATTTTTTATAATATTGGGTTTAATTGTGAGCATTTTAATTTTTCTTTACTTTAAACTTTATAATTATTTTATGAAGAAAGTTAGAGATTACAAAAATGATTCAGAAAATTCAGTTAATTGAGAATTTTTAAAAATGTTACCGAAAAATGAAAAACTGAACAGAAATAAAGTAAATTTCCTTCATCAAATCATTCAAAATTTTAATTTTTCAAGCATTCATTTCAATAAAAGTTTTCAGACTCAATTTAAAAATTTTTTGCTCTCAATTTTTATTCTCATTAATTTGCATACGATACTGCCATATTGCCATATTTACTTTCAAAAGAGAGTTAAATTTTATAAGAAGCGTCAAATAACATATTTTGTAGTTTTCCTCTCACATTTGTGTATTTGAGCGAGCATAAAGGTTTAGTTGCTCTTGTGAAATCATTCTTTAGTCAACACTCGTTCGGAATAGATTAAAAAGTAAAAATCTTACAGATTTTTATAGAAATTATTCGTGATAAAATTAAAATTCCTTGTGAAATTAAAAATAATGAAAGCAAATTTGATTCTTTTGTTTTATGCAACAATCTTATTTGGTGCATACGGAGAACAACTTACTGTTTTGAAATTTGATGAATTTGGGGTAAAATTTAAAATAAAATCTTCATCAAAATTCAAAAAAATTCAAAATTTTTCATTTTAATTTAGAATTCGGCATCTTATAAAGAATTGACACAATTATATTTGGTAAAAACTAAATTAGCATTAACTCAAGATGTTTTGGAAATGGATATACAAGAAAATTTCACAGTTTACAAAATAATCAATATTCCTGATGAGAATGGAGACAAAATTGACATTGATTCGGAATTAGCTGTCGATTTAAAAAATCAATCAAAATTTTCAATTTCCACTTTAATCAATGCTCTTCCATATGATGATAAAATGGATTTTGTTCTCAATCCGATAACAATAAAACTCACTGAATGCGAACGTAATATTTTTATGAAAGGCAAAGCATACAAATGCGATAAAATCAATGATTCTAGACCATTTTGGATAAAATTATCACCTCACAAATTTTTCTTTTACAAAATGATGATTACTGTTATATGTAATAATTTAACTACGACTGTATATTACAAGCAAAGTGTTATTGAATTGATACCAAACTGCACTATCAAAGCAAATAACAGACTCAGCTACACTGTACCGAAAAGTGCCACAAATTTGATGTATCCAGAGTTAGTTCCAATTGACATTACGAGCACTGAAGAAGGCCAATTAGATATTGAACAAACGACCGAGAAAATTCCTGTACAAAAATCTGTCGCAGAAGGAAACTTTAAAATGTTAACAACGATTCAATTAATCGAAATATGTACCTCGTTTCTTTTAGTTTGTTTTTTTATTGTGAAAATTATCAAGTGCACAAGAAAAAGCAAAAATAATGTCAGATGTGAATAAAAATTGAGAAAAATATTACACTTGTAATAACTAAGTTTTCTAAAAAATCAATTCTAATAATTTGAAGAATTTTGATAAAATTTCAAGTGTAAAGTTTGTAATTTTAAGTTTTTTTACATATGAATTTTAATTCATTGATATGTAAATAATTAAAAAAATGTTTTGATTAAATAAAGTATGATAAATAACATAAAATTTATTTATTTTCATAATGATTGAGTCATTTCAAAATTTTTGGTATTCAAAATAGATTTTTCAGGTAGGAAAATTCATTATAATTTTCAGTTAAAAACGAAGAAGATTATAATTGAGTTTTTTAAAGAAACCATTGCATTTTCATTCACGAAAAAATATGTACCTGAAAAAATTTCATTGCAAAGTTTCAAACTTTTCTCCATATCTACACCTTCTCTCATTTTATTAGAATTCTCTTCTCTTTTGTTCTCTCTTTCGTCTTCTTTAAAAACTTCTTCATTCTTTATACAGTCACTGATCAGTAAAGTTCAGAATTATTTAAAGTTTTAAAATTTAAATTTCAAAACTATTAAAAAATGAAATATGTATCGATAATTTTAATTTTAACAATTTTCTGAATTTGTGTGAAAGGAGAATTGGAAGAAATTAAATTTTATGAAGATGGGGTAAGAATTTTTAATATAAAGTTGAATTTTCATGAAAATTAAAAAAAAAATGTAAAATTTTTGATAAAGAATTTGTAATTTTAATTAGCTTTCTCAAGGCTTTTTGTAATATTTTTACAAGAGTTTAAAAATTTCTGCAATTTCATAATCGAAAGCAATTAAAATAGTATAAAAATATTTGTCAGCATAAAAATTAAATTTACATTGTATGCATTTGGTTTCTTTTAGATTATTTCAACAACTCTTTATAACTCAAGTCGGTTCTACATAGTCAAAACTAAATTTGCCCGTGTCTTGGATTCTGGAGTATTTATGAAAGACAATTTCTCCATTTACAACGTAATAACAATTCCTGATAAAAATAGCGTGAAATTTAATATGGAATCCGAAATTATAGTTGATAGCGCTAACAAAAATAAATTGAATACTAATTTATTAAAAAAGATTAATTTCGATAACTCGGATTATGTCTTTTATGATGGAAAACTTATTATTGAAAGTCTTAGTTATTGCGAGCATAATTTACTGACTAAACGTAAAGCAGATGGATGCAAAACAGTTAAAGACAACAGTCCGTTCTTTGTAAAACTCTCAGACTTTAAGTTCTTCTTCTATAACACGGAAATTAATATCAAATGTGCAGTTTCCAAGCTTAAATTGACTTGTAAGAGTTGCATTATAGAACTTCTACCAAAATGTCAAATTGAAACTGATAATGGACTTAAGCATACAGCACCAGAAACATTTTCAAATTTCAACTATCCAACATTGATCAATATTGAAAATGTCATGAATGATTCATCGGACCAAATGTCTTCACCAATAACACGCAATTTAAAACTGAATTTTGACGAAAAGAATTCTTTTCAAAAATCATTTGAAGAAGCAAGACCATGGATTCCTTATGTTCATTTGGTCTGCCAAATTATTGAAATTTTAGCATTTATCATTGGTGCTATATATTTTATTTTCAAAGTTTTTAAACGATGTTGTTCAAAAGATAAAATCGATCCTGCATAATTTTTTTTTAATTTAAATTTTAAAAGGATGATGTTGAAAATTTTGCTTTATAACTTTAAATTTGATGAGAATTTTATATTCAATAAAAATAATTTGGAGTAAAAATAATGAATTTTTAAGAAATACGTTAATTTTTTTGCATTTTTCAAAATATTTTAATATTTTAAATTTTTCAGGTTTTTGTGTTGAAAATTTTAAAAATTTCTATTGAGATATAAAATGCAAACAAAATATTTCAATCTTTTACAGTTGATCGCTGACACTGCAAGTTAATTGATATTTTTATCCAGTGTCAATAATTATTCATAGATAATTGTGAAAAATAAAATAATCCTTTCATTAAATTTAGCTAAAGTTTCAAACCTAATTAAATTTTAAGCTAAATTGTTGCTCTCAAATATTCACTTTATTAACAAGTTTTTAGTCATAACAATAAAATCTTGAAATTTGAAATCTTTATAAACAATAAATTCATAAGA
This sequence comes from Polypedilum vanderplanki, assembly GCA_018290095.1. Lineage (NCBI taxonomy): Eukaryota > Metazoa > Arthropoda > Insecta > Diptera > Chironomidae > Polypedilum > Polypedilum vanderplanki. The sequence continues at coordinate 21,760,328 of CM031379.1, read as the reverse complement.
AATAAACAAAATAATAACAAAGTTAGTGTCTCATGATTAACTAAATAGGAATAAATAAAATAAATTTTAAAAGATAATTTCACAGTCAAGTTACAATCTGCCATAATTTTTTAATGTCTATCAATTATCATTAAAAGAAGGTGCCAGGAAATTTCATCAAAATATTAAATTGACTTTTCTTGAAAAATTCTTTAAAAAAAACATTTGTAATTGGAAAAATTTTAATTCTTTTTCATATTTTAAAGTGAATTAAAAAATCCAAAATTTTACAAAAAATTTTTAAAGAGAATCAAGTAGAAATATAGGGTTTCTGGTTGCTGTTAACAGTAACAGCAAAACAGCGCTGTTTTGAATTTTCCTTTCTCTCTCTTTTTTCTTTTTTTTCTCTTTCAGTTTTAATTCTCTTTTTCTCATTCTTCATGCTCTTTAGAACTCCTTTCATTCTTCGATCTTCCGTCGATTAGAAAAGATCTTTAAAGCAAGTAAAATTTTTCAAACGTCAATTTTCAGAGTATAAAAAGATGAAATCAGCAATCATATTCTTTGGGTTTCTTACATTAGTTGCAGTAAATGCACAAAATCAGGAAAGTTCTGAATTCTTGAAAAAGGAAGTAAGTTTTATTTTTTATAAGAAAAATATGTGATAAAAATTATTTAAAGAGTTTAATTTCTCTATTTATGTTTCTTTCAAAACAGGCATTCACAAAAGAATCTCAATCATTTATTGATGAAATTTTTGCAAAATTAAAGCCGGCAAACTTTCATGAATTATTGTTATTGACTAGCATCATTATCGAAATTATCGGAGTCATTTTTGGAATTTTGTATCTCATGAAAAAATGCTGTAAAATGTGTGGATGTTCAAATAGCTCTACTGCTTAGAAAGTTTAAATTTCTATCAACAAATTTTAAATAATAAAACATGACCATATTTGAACCTAGATTTTAAATTTGTATTTAAAGAAGAAAATATGAATAATCATTTTCTTCGATAAGAATTAAAAAAATATATATTGCAGTCTCAAGAATTGTTTATGTTTGTTTCATATTTCTTTATTATTTCAGCCTTTTAGAATTCATGTTTTGTCTTGATTTTTTTTCTCACTAATAATTCTACTGTCTAAGAGATAAATAGTAAAAGAATCATTTGAAATTTGCAGTTTTTTACTATAATCTTTGTAATTAATCTTTGATGTAAGCAAATTTAATTAAAAAATTTAAAAATATTATTTGAGGCTGTAAAATTCGTTTAAACGACATAACATAGAAATTTCCTCATTATAATTTTGTAAATAATTAGAATTTCTATATAGATATATTTGTGCATAAAAAAAATACTGCTCGTCTCATGAATAAGTTTTTCATTTAATCTCAATTCTTTTTAAAAATTCATTAAGAATCGTTTGTTGTTTCAATGTAAAATTTATTGAAACTTTGTAACCTTTTAAATTTGTTAAAAATATTTTTCACTCACCTTTCTTTCTGAACCAGTATCAATCCTAACAACAGCTCATAAAGTAGTGAATCAGAAATATCGCATTGTAGAATTATTGCAACATTTTCCTTTTCTTGCATGATCACTTCTTGTGCTTTTGTTAATGTAGAAACACACAATGATGACATCAAAATTATGTAAGATTCCAGCAACGATTCAGCACCAGAAAGATCATTTCCAATGTTGCTAGCAGCACAAATATGAGACAACAAAAGACGTTGAAATTTATGAAGCAAATCAATACTTGGTGATGAAGTATCAGTGATTATCAATTCATCATTTGTTTTAGTAAGATTTTCAATTAATAATTGATTTAATCGAGTTTGTGTGAGTGTTGAATTGTTATGAAGAAGTTGTTTAAGAAGATCGAGTAAAGGAAGTTGCTCACAATCATGACTTTCACTATGAATAATTTGATTCAATGCTGTTTCTAGTCCACCTTCCGCCATAATAGAACCAACTAATAAATCAGTCATAAATCGATGTGCTGAGGCTTGTGATGGATCAGGAAGAAGTGATGTCAAAGTTTGAGCTCGTTCTGATGGTGTTGGTAGTAAAATTGACCAACCAACTTGTAAAGCACTTTGAGCAGCCTCTTGAATTGTTTTTAAAATTGAATTTCCACCAGAAAGTTGTAAAATTCTTGATTTGATGCTTTTTAATCTTGCTCCAGTTAATCCGACTTTCTTTGGCGAAATATTATTACAAATCATTGCATGAAATTGTAAACACATGAGATTTAAAGAAGCAACAGCAATGCATTCTGCTTCTTGATTAGGAGGATGTCCATTATTAGTTGTTTGAGCTGATGCATTTGCTTGAATATTACCACAAACACATGACAAAAGTTGATCAAGAAGTCTAAATGTTTGTTCGCTCAAATCAACGACAAAAGGAATTCGTGGTGGAATGCAAATCATTGCTGAGTGTGACCAAATAATACTCTGTGTAGAACCACATGAAATTCCACTTATTTTTAAGAATGGCGGAGTTGTTAAAATTGGTTTTGCAATTACTGTATCTTTAGTAATGCAAGGTGGACAAATTTGTTGAAAATCATTTTTTCCAAAGCCAAAAAGTTCACCATTTTCCATCAATAGCAAACAATGTGTTGATCCAACTGAAACTTTCTCAACTTTCTTTCCATTCAAACCTTCAATTTTTTTTGGTACGTAAAGATCTTCAATGATATTTTCATGTCCAAGTCGTCCATTTTTTCCCCAAGTGTAAATTGAATTGCCATCACATGAAATTGCCATGCTAAAGTGTGAACCACAATAAACATTCTTGATATTGCTCAAACTTTCAACTAAAATTGGAACTTGAGCGCCATTTGTTGTACCAACTCCTAACTTGCCAAAATCACAATCACCAAATGCAAAAACTTTTCCTTGATCATTAACACAAAGTGTATGAGTATCACCACATGCAACATCAATAATTTTATGAGATTTCAGCGCATTTACTAATGTTGGAACATTCTTATCATCTGAACTGCCATGACCAAGTTTTCCATAAAGACCATGACCAAATGTGTACAATTCACCATGGTTAGTAAAGACAGCACTATAATTTGCTCCACATGAAGCTCCAACAACTTGTTTATCACTTAATGCTGTTATTTTAGTTGGTTTCTGCATTGACAAATTATCATCGCCTAAACCAAGTCTTCCATTATCACCACAACCCCATGAATACACTTCATTATTGCTTGTGATTGCAATAAAATGTTTTCCTTCACAATGAGAAAATATTTTGCTCACAGTTGAATCAAAGCCATCAACTTTTGTCGCTTTTGTTTGATCAGAATGAAGTTTGACTTCATAAACTTCACCTGTTGTGCTCAAAAGTAAAATAGTATTTTCAGAGCATGCAATCTGATCAACGACAATATTTGCACCGAAATCAATCGTTGGTGCAGAATAGTTTGAATTTCTTGTATAATCATACATCCATTTATCTTCTGATTCTGAGGAAAAAATATTAAATTCAGGTGATAGACCATTATAACCGAGTGAAATAATTTGTTGATTTCGATAATTTTGAATTCTTGACGTCCATATTTTGCTAGGTAAATGAGAGCGACAAAGACGATCGAGATGACTCATAATAATGACAGCTGCTTGTTGTGGATCAATTAAATCTTCTTCGATCTCTTCGCCATCGGGAAGTGAAAGAAATCTTAGAAAAGATTCAGTTGGACTGAAGGAATGATGATCAGAGGTTGTTAGATAAGAATTATCTTTATTAATTTCGCTATAGCGGCATAATATCTTTACTAAAGGAATGCCATTAGAACTTAGTGGTGTTTGACGATTATCACTATTATTATGACTCATTTCAGCTACAGTTAAAAGCAATAAAACCCCTTCAAGTGAGCCAGCTAAATTTCCTTTTTGCATTTCAAGTTCTAATAATAAATTGAGTGCAATATTTCTATCTGGTTTTGGAATTTGTTGTTCACCTTCACTTTCATTACATACAATTTGCCTCAAAAATTTTATAGACTTTTCTATCGCTTCCATCCATAAAGTTGATACACTAGATGTATCAAACAATCCACCAGGTTCAAGCGACAATTGAATAGCTTCAAGTGTATCACTTAAAAGTTCACTGCATAATTCAGTGTCGCCAGACTTCCATGCTCTCTTTAAACTTGTAAAGAAAAAATTTAATGCAGTTCTTGTTCCAATTTTTGCAAGCTCGTGTTTTACTTTTTCGCTCTTACTGAGCGGAATTTCTTTGGTTTCATTTTCATAATTTCTGCTTTTATCATCAATGTATAAGCTTTCTCTATTATTTGCTGTGCTTTTTGTGCATTTGCTTCTTGACAATGCAACGAAATAGCGTTCATAAATGCAAAGAATCATCTTCAATGAGAAACTTGAAAGACTATTTTCGCTTGCTTGGAGACAAATTTTTCTTTGTTCAGCAAGAAGTTTTTTTATGCATGTATTGAGTTGGTTGTCATCTAAAAGAAAAAAAATCATTTTAAATTATTAAATATTTTAAACATTTTTGTAAATTTTACCTGGAATAGGACCCCACATCCACGATTCAAAGCATGATTCACTACTAAATGAAAAATCATTAGCCTTTTCTTGATGATTTTGAAAATCATCAGGCAGCTCAAGTGAAGCTGGAACTAATTGACACGAATCACAAACGCATGATGACGCAGGACCACAAACGCCGTCACAGCAAGAACAATTGAGAATTTTAGCTCCACAATAATATTTTCCATCACTCCTCAAATATGAATTTCGTCCTGATGAGTTAACAACGGGTTGAAATTTCGTATCAGATATTTCAGAATCTTGTATGAGGGTATTGAAAATGGCTGCACGGGTAAAATATTGATCTTTTAAGGCCGCATTTAAATTGCATTTTAGCCACTTTTCGTCTAAATATTCGAGTTTTCGTAGCCACATCGTGCTAAATTTGGTTATTTATGTAAGTTAATTGATGATTTATTCATTTATTTCTTGTTTTCATTCATTTTCATTATTTTTTAATACGCATTGATTTTTTCATTGTGCAGACATCTTTATCATTTAATAGAATAGAAAATTTCAATTTTCACGAATAAAATGGGAGTTTTTGATCAAAAAATATTTCAAATGTGCAATTTTCATCTAATTTTGCCTCACTATTCTAAAAAAAATCACTTTCAGATGCAATTTCTCTCAAAAATTAAAAATTAAATTTTTATAAAATTATTGAATTTTCAGACACTTTATTTGTAAATTTTTTAGAATAAATCGACAATTGGTGGTTAAATTTTATGTTATTATTATGAAGCGTTGATTATTTTATTAGATTAAGCTAATTTAAACGATATAGCATCGCAAATTATAGGAATTTTTAAAATTTTCACTTATTTTTCACTTCAAACAACCCCAATTTTAGATATGGTTTCCAATAAGAATTTTGTTCTGAGCATATTAGTTCATTTTGTCAATTGCAACTAAATGATGAAATTTCTGTAAATTTTATAAATTAAAATAGTTATTTAAATGAAATTCAAATGAGTATAATAAATTAATAAAAATATTATAAAATTTTTGAAATTTAAAATTTTTCAAAAATTTTGTTTTTAAATTTGTTTATAAATTTTAAATTTTTAACTGATTTAAAAACATTTTTTTAAAAAATTTTAAGAAATTTTAAATTTTTTTAAAAATATTCGAAATGTAAAATTTTAAATGCGCTTCAAAAAAATGGGTTTGCAATGAACTTTTACTTGTCGGATAAGACTTTTGTTTATATTTGAACTTGAATTCATAATAAAAAATCAGCTGTGCGTAAACAAATCGCAGTTTTGGAATAAAAAGTTACACTCATTCAATTTCATTGATGTTTACAACATTTCTAGATGTCATAAAACACGTGCATTTTTGTTAATGTATATGTTTGTTTATATATTTTACATCATCTTACTATCATAATATTTACAATACATGCATAAAAGGAAATTCAGATTCATGAGGATTTAACAAGTCCAATAAGAAGCATACTGTGCCGCTGATTCCTTCAAATAAACTGAAAGGTCGATCTGGCTGTCTCGCTTCCTGTAGAAAAATTTTATTGACTAGAAATTCAGCAAATTTCATTGCTCTATATAGATATTTTTGGTCATTTGTAAGTCTGAATAGTAAAAGATGAACATAGCCACTTGAAGCGATTCCATGACATAAACCAGGTCCTTTCTTCAATAAACCCTTCTGCCAGACAAGCTCTGAACATTTTATGCACGAATCGAGATATTTTTGTTCACCATAAACTTTATAAGCTTTAGCCATAAGATAAATAACGCCAGAAGCACCATGACACCAATGAACTAAATGTGCTTCATCTGGCTTGTTGAATTTTGATGGAAAATTGCCATTTTCATTTTGAAGAGCGAGAATGCAATCAATGGATGTCTTCAGATCTTTAACGTCAATTTCATTTAACTGAATTGACAATAAGGAGAATAAAATTGCTGAGATTCCATGCGCAGCACCTAAAAGTAATTTAAAGAAATAATTGCAGTAAATGAATTGAAAAAAACTTAAATTTCACCTAAATATTCTCTTCCATGATATTGAAACATTAATGGAATACTCAAATTCTTCTCATTTGCATAATTTCTACCACTTTCAATAATGATATGGCCCAATTCGCTCATAGCATCAGAAGAAATAACATCTGCATTAAGCTCTCGATTAAGAAATTGAAGTCCTAATATAAAACCACATCTACCAACAAGCATTTCGTCTTGACTAAAATTATTCAATTTAATAATAATTCGCAAAATTTCTATGATGACTCACCCATCATCCAAATATTCTGGATTTTCAAAAATTTCCATTCCTTTCAACAAACTTTTAATTTCATTCTCTGGAGACTTATTGAGAGCTTTTGATACAGCTGCACTCACAACAAATATTCCTGCATTTCCACTCAACAACGAAATGTGTTTTCTTATGCCAGATAAATATATTGTTTCTTTAGCTGCATTAGCATAAACTTCAGCAAGTTCCAAAGAAGGATATTCATCTTTCATCGATGATTTTGATAGTTTTAAAAAAAGAAAAGCAATGCCTGCAAGACCGACGTAAATATCACCTATGGAAAGTTAAATATAAATCAATAAATTAAATGGTCATTAATTTTTAAAGCACTATTTAAAATTACCTCTTGTTCGCGGATTGATTTCATATTTTCCTGGATCTGTATTTTGTAAAATAGTTTTCACATATTTCCTTATTAAATCTTTAATAAATGCCTCATTTATAATCGGTGATTGACTTGGAATGTAATCTTGAAATTTATTTTCAAAATACCGATCAGACATTTTGCGTAGTTTTTTCACAAATATAATACACTCTTTGAGTTGAAAATAAACAATAATAAGGGGGAATTTTAATTTCTGTAAAAGTTTGTATTGCTGTCTTTTCTCGAATATTGTCAACAGTCAAGAAAATTTTTACGAGGGAGAATGGCAAAAATTCAATTTTTGTCACGTGATTGAAATTTTCATCTGGTAATATTTTTCATCTTCCAAAAGTAAATTTTCATTAAAATTATTAAGTTTTCCATAAGTAATCAAGGCTGTTTTGCTGTTATCTTGACTTTTAGACTGCTCTAGTGCTTGTTGCATTTGTAAAAGTATGTGAAATCTGTGAGAAAAAAAGAATTTTAAAAGAACAATTTATTTTTCAAAATAATACAATTAAGAAAAATTTAATTTCTTCAGTTTGTGTGTTCTCTACCTGCAATCATTTGCTTGTATTAATTATAAATTACTTTATTACATCAGATCAACTACAATTTATCAGTGAAAAAGATCGTAATGTTAAATAATCGATTTTTATTATAGTTTTGTTTTGATTTTATTCAAAGGATATTTTTTCAAACAATTTCTCAACTTTCTTAACAACTCACAAAAATATCCTTTATTGATTCTAAATATATATACAAATAGCAAAGCAAAAGCACTTAGCAGTCAATTGTCAGAATTCATTATCCCATAGAAAAAATTCAATAGTCATCATGTGACCCGTATAAAAATCTAATGGTTTCTCTCTTTTCTTTTTAGATTCAGACTCGAAAATTGTTGAGAGGCTAAACGGAGTGTAATATCGAGCATCATGTCTGAATATTGGCTAATATCTGCACCGGGTGACAAGACTTGCCAGCAAACATGGGAAACAATGAATAATGTCACGAGCAAGCAAAACAATTTGTGTGAGAACTTCAAGTTTCACATTCCCGATCTTAAAGTCGGTACATTAGATCAACTGGTAGGCCTCTCAGATGATCTAGGTAAATTGGACTCATTTGTTGAACAAATCACACGAAAAGTCGCCAATTATTTGGGTGATGTGCTTGAAGATCAACGAGATAAGCTCATCGAAAATTTATTGGCTAATAATAGTAAGTTCATAGTGTTATTTTTAAGACACTAAACTAACTTTCTTAACTATTTTAGCTGATTTGTCACAGTATATAACAAGATTTCAATGGGATATGGCTAAATATCCAATTAAGCAGTCCTTGAGGAATATTGCCGATATTATTTCAAAACAAGTCGGTCAGATTGATGCTGATTTAAAAACAAAATCTGCAGCATATAACAGTTTGAAGGGCAATTTGCAAAATTTAGAAAAGAAGCAAACGTGAGTTAATAAGTATTTGGATGAAAGTTACAAATTTAAGGATTTTCGCATTTTAGTGGAAGCTTGCTGACTAGAAATCTTGCTGATTTAGTTAAGAAAGAACACTTTATTTTGGACTCTGAGTATTTGACTACATTACTTGTAATTGTTCCTAAGTGAGTTTAATTTAAATCTATCAAAAATTTATAAAAATTATTATCAATGTTATTTTAGAATGCTCTTTAATGATTGGAATGCTGGCTATGAAAAGCTCACTGACATGATTGTTCCACGCTCTTCGACACTCATCACACAAGATCAGGACTTTGGTTTGTTTAACGTGACACTTTTCAAGAAGGTAGTTGACGAATTCAAGCTTCATGCGCGTGAGAAGAAATTTGTTGTTCGCGATTTTACATATAATGAAGAAGAATTGGCAGCAGGCAAAAATGAAATTACCAAATTGGTTACTGATAAGAAGAAGCAATTTGTGAGTTGAAAATTGATTTATTAAAATTTTAAACCCTTTACAAGAGATGTGTTTTAGGGTCCACTCGTAAGATGGTTAAAAGTGAACTTTAGCGAATGTTTCTGTGCATGGATTCATGTTAAAGCACTTCGCGTTTTTGTGGAATCTGTTTTAAGGTAATATTTCTTTATTAAAATAAGAAGTTTAAAAATAATAAATTTATGTTAATCTTTAAAGATATGGATTACCTGTCAACTTCCAAGCCATCCTCATTCATCCAAATAAAAAGAACCAGAAACGACTTCGTGATGTTCTTAATCAATTATATGGACACCTTGATGGTTCTGCATCATCTTCATCAAACAACGCTGATGTAAGTCAAAATTTAATTTATTAAGTGATAGTGCTAATGCATGTATTTTTAAAAATTTTACAGAATGTAGATATTCCCGGCTTGGGCTTTGGTCAATCAGAATACTATCCATATGTATTTTACAAATTATCGATCGATATGGTCGAAACCAAAATTTAAATAGACGGCACAATAATAAAAAAGGAAATTCATCCAACAATAATTATAAATTATTAAAAACTAATATTCGTGTGTTGATGAAACATTATTAAATATAAAGAAAGATATATATTATTCGCGTTGTTCGTGTTCTTCTTTTTCGTTTTTTGATTTCATTTTCTTTTATCAGATGTAGACATAAAACATTCCATCGTGTTTTTCAAACAAAAATTATTTACTTTAACTGTTTATGCCATCAAACTTTTAATTTAGTTGAATTGTACATAAATAAAAGCATAATATGAGATGAATGATAATAAATAAAGTAAAATTTGTTGAAAGTATGAAAATCATTTATTGTGAGGGTATTATAAAATAAAGAATAAAACACGAGGAAAAAATCCCATAGTCATGTGAAGAAATAATAAAATTGTTAAATTAGTAAAAATAATGACTTAATTTGAGAGAAAGAAATTATGTTACTTATAATTTTAAATTAAATTACTTATATCTACCTACATATTATGCAAAAATAAAGTCTCTATACTCAAAGCAATGTCAAACTGAGTATATTGAGAAAAGAAAAAGATTTGATTAGTTTCACTTTTCAATCAATGGTTTCAGCCAGTGCACAAGACCTCTAAATTTCTATTAAAAACTACCGCACACACCAGAATGAAATAAATAAAAGTTTATTTGAGTCACACATATCACCATTGACATTCATCAATCATATTGAGACCATTGAGAAAGCACATTTGCTTACTTACTTACATATTTTCAAGGTGCATATTTCAAGTTTCATTATTTCACTTTATTTTCGCAAGTTTGTTGAACCTGACAATGATAGTTATCGAATGAGTGAGAGAGTGAGATCATGATCATGAGCATTTGCAATATTTAATTTAACTCATGACTCAGTTATGCTATATGCTACTGCTATAAAAATTTCGCAAACAGAAATTTATGACGGTTTTCAGTTAGGCGATTAAGTCAAGTGATTAATGGCAACTTCCCACAATAATTCGATATTGGAAAGAGAGCGGTAAAGTGTAGTGAAATTTCGAAATCACCACATAGAAATAATAAACTATTTGTATATTTGGTTTTTAAATGGATTGTCTTTGTTGAAATGAATATGAACTTGAAGAGTTCAAAGATATATTTTTATATGCTTTGATTCTTTTTTTTTGACTCACTTACTCAAACTTCTCATTGACCTTGTAAATTGCTGCTCCTTAATCTGAACTCAACAAGCTGGAAGTAATATTTTTTAAGTGACTTACTTGTGTCGAAATTTCATTCACATACTCGAGTTCACGGTAAAAATTAAAATGGAAATTGGTTCTTTATTGCTCGAGTTTCTCTAAGATTAAATTAGATAAAACTTGCTAGTGTACATGAACAGACATAAATTTTTTTAACAACATGTAATTTTGCTGCATGTGCATTTATTTGTAATCGTTGAAGCGAATCAAATTGAAAGAATGGTTAAGTTAAATGTGGACAATTTCGAAAGTTTTATTAGTTTTTGAGAATTAAGGATAAGCTAATAAAAATTTAATACAACATTCCTAACAGCAATTTTCAACACGATCCAAAATAGAAGTAAGGTGTGTTCTAGTTAGAACATGCAAGCAAATAAATGAAATGACAGAACAACAAAATAAGGAAGTAGAAAATCATATAAAAATTGAGATTTTTTAACTAGAATGTAAAGCAAGTAAGGCACACATTACAGATTGAAACAATTAGTAATTGAAATGTCAAGTTTAAGAAATTTGATTAAGAGTTCATCAAAATTTATTTAAGAACTATTTACCATGTTGACAACAAATTGATGAAATATGATGAATGAAAAGATTTTTATGTTTTCATTAGGTAGTTCTACTTAGCTTTTACAATTGATTCCTTATCAAAAATTATTTCAATAGCAGCAATATTGTTCATTATTTTTGTCATGATTGAATTATTAAGTAACTTCCACTCTTCTGAATTCTTAATTTCTTCGAAATGCCTGAAATTAAACAGTTAAAATTAAATTTTTTAAAAGTCATAAAATTATTCATACGCTTCAATGTATTTTACACAGTTGTAAAACATCAAATTTTCGTTGCAACCATCAGCTAGAACGATCAATGCCAGAACATTATCGTAGTTAATATGCTTTAATGATAAATCTGTGCAAAATGACTTTAATGCACTTAAATCATATTTCTCAGCCAAATAGAAGAGTTGTGGAAGTTGTTTCTTATCTTCAACTTCACCCAAATAAATGAATCGTAAAAACTCCTTAATTGCATCACCATCAGCATCCTCAATTTTGATTTGGATGCTTTTTGCTTCAATCATATCTGATATAAACATTTTGTTGAAAACTGTTGAATAATTAGAGAGAATAAGACGATGAGCTGGAAATGATATTTCATCACGAGAAATAATTTTGATGTCGCTTAATAAGTCTTTTAAGTAGAAACCAGCAAATTGATTTGTTAATGGAAACCGCTTTTCCGAAATTATTTTGCCAAAAATCTGTAAATTTAGTATTAATAGAAAAAGGTAAAATAATTAGAAAATATCAAACTTACATCAAGATGCAAAAAATATGGATTTGTAGGAAAATAAAAAGTATAATTATATTCCCAAATTGTTTCAGTTCCATTTTCAATTTTGACGAAGCCCTTATTTTTAATAATAATTTTATCCACATGATATCTTGGATTATCAATATATGAAAGTTTTATGTTCATACAATTAAAACATCGGTCTTTTTGGTAAAAGTAGCCATCGATCGACCTGTTTAAAATTTAAAATATTAAGTATCAAGTTTTGCATACTACCTAAAATTAAAATTACTTACATTTTTATGTTTTCTAATCCGATTGTCATTATGAAAACTTTTGAGAATTTTGATGGTTTAGGTAAAGCAGCAAGAGGAAGAATAACGTTTTCAAAGTTTAAACTTATAGTGCGCTTCCATGAATTTATTATATCCATTTTTAATGCGAGAGAGAAACTTTGCAGCAAAAATTAAATTTTTATTTTAAAAAATGCGCAGTCTTTTATTTTCACTACTCATTCTTGAAAAAAATTTAAAATTCAATTTCTCGTTAATTTTTAAATAATCAATTTATTTAAAAGACAAAACATATAATCAAGGGGAAAATCACTCGGGCGACTCGGGGCAACGAAAAACACATGTCACATGAGACAAAAAAATGTTGCGCGACATTTGAATTTTATAAAATTTTTTTTTATTTCATTTCGCTTAATATTATTTTTATCAAAACTTGAATTCCAAGTATTTTGATATAAATATCAATAAATTTGATTGAGTATTTAAGCTAAAGAAGTTATTTTTTCTAAATTTTACAAATGTTTTGTTTACATTTTTATGTCGTTGTTTACAAACTTTATGTGACATATGTTGTGTGCCGGGGCAACTTGGGCAAAAAATAATTTTTGTCGCCCGAGTGATTTTCCCCTTGCATATATCAAATTGCATAATCAAAAAGAATAAAATATAATTGAATAATAATGTTAGAAAGTCGAAGGTCATGCGAGAGAGTAATTGCCTAAAAAATTGACATCCATCCGCTTTCACTTTTATATAATATGTACATAATTTTGCATGCAATAAATCTCTATTGCAAAAAATCATGATCTGAAGATCATAAATGACTAAAATTGCATATTATGGAGAAGTCAATCAATCAACAATTTGTTTTTCAAAAAATGCTATTTCGAATTTCTTAATTTTAAATACAATTAGCACACAAGAGTAATTGTTTCCGTCGCTTACAGGTTCATGTAAATGATGGTAATGTGAGAGAGAGATCAATATGGTGATCAACAACAAAAGAGAGTTGGAAATTAGCATAAAATATAATCGAACATGCTGCCCTACTTTATATTCACCAATCCAATTATAGTTCAATTTTTTCTGTCCAAAAAACAACATTTAACAACTATAATCACTGTTGCTACTACAGCTTGTTGCAGATAATTAATGTCAATTAAAAGAGAGCCTTGTTCAATGGGTTCTTTCGATTAATTATTAATTAGTTAACTACATTAATATTTATAAATAAATTATCATGCTTACACAAATATCAAAATAGCTCTCTTTTTAAATAATTCACATAAAGGACATTTGTATAATTTTCAAATAAAATCAAAATTTACAATCATTTCGGAATACTTTGTATTTTGACAGATAAAATCTTTTTAATGTCATCATAAAATACCACCCGTAGTGAATTTCTTAATTCTGTGCTCATTTTTCGGCACAATTCAGAGGCTTGGTCAATTGCACCAATTTTTTTCAGTGCGCAAAGAAGATTATCTGCATTGTTTTAAAGTGTGTGAAATTATGATGAGCTCTCACGCAATGAATGAAATAAAAGACATTTCAATGTCAATATAGAAAAAAATCTTGTTTTATCTCAAAATGAAGAACAATTTTATCCAAATTAATTGTCAAAATTAGAAGTAATTAATTAAAGTATTTTATGCCTTTTATAAATGTCGTAAAAAAGAAATAAAAAAGGAAACAATTCAATAAATAAAGTAACTCGTGAATTATTAATAATAATGAGCACATATAGTGACTTAATAGAATGGAATATTTAGCCAAAAAGTAGGTTATGATCTTTCGGCATATACACAATCTCTTGTATTGCTTATAGCTCTCTCGCGACCCAACCCAACATAAATTCCAATCGAGTTCATGGAATCGACCATGAAAAATCATGTGTGTGTGCTAACAGAATCAAATTCTCAATCACCTTTTTTTGCTCTCTCTCATACTTAAAATTTAGATCTTGAAAGTGGCCATAATAAATAATTCATCATCCCAATCACAGTGCGTTGCAGAACATTTTTTTCTCTTGCTTTATTCTGCACAAATTGACTTTTTTTTATAAAATGATATGTGGTGCGTGTACATGGCAAAAAAACAGCTGAGAAAAATGTGTGACTTTGCTACACTTTATATTCATTGTAATGCAACAGCAGCAGTAGAATTAAAGAGTGGTAACAGTGTAACATGACTTTCAAGGGCGACAAAAATGTCTTTACAACCAATTTGTTGTTTGTCAAACTTAACGCCAAGGCTCGAGACTCGGTCGATTAACGAGAGCTGCCGTTAATTGATTGATTAATATGGCTGAAGATCATGCGTTAAAATGAAAATCTTTTCAGGAGTGCCGCATACTCATTTTCAATTACAATCGACCTAACCATTGAACTCTCTACGCTCTTGCCTTGAATATTATTACAATCTCGTCACCTTAATCGACACTTTTATTTCATTTTTTCGGTCAATCTTGACGAATTAATGTCGGAAGTTTGATACCATTTTAAGTGCTCGCTTAAAATTAATTGGCTGCTGACCGCTAATTTTCTACACTCAATTACTTTAGTCTCTCTTTCACTATTATTATTTATTTACCATGTCATTACAAAAAAACTTTTAAATGCTTCTTATATATTGTTTTTTTTCTTTTCTTTTATTGAAATGCAATGACATTTACTTGAACAACCAATAAATATTTTTCTTTCTTTCTCTCGTATGAGATATGAAAATTATGTTATCAAATAGACATGAAAATAAATCTTTTATACTTTATTTTTACTCGAAATGTGCATCGTGCATGAATTGCATTACCATTCATAAAAATTCCATTCATTTTTCTCTTTCGATTATATCGTATGACAATGGAACAGGGATTAACTTGATTTAATAATTTTTTGATCAAAAAGAATAATTTAAGTTTTTCTTGTCATTGAACTTATTTTAGCACAAGAACAAGGTTTAAATGTTTCCATTCTTTAAAAATGAATTAGAGGTAAAAAGTGACACAAATTTTATGGTGTGGTTTTATAAAGTTTCACAATTTTAGATCAGCAGATAAACTTTGAATTGTGAGACAAGTTACGATGCCTACAATTAGATAATTGTAAAATTTATGTTAATATGTTATATTCATGCTCATGTAAGTTTATTAAGAAAGAATTTGTTCATATTCTTTAAATTTTGTTTCAAATTGAATGACAAATCTCTTAAAACTGATAAATTTATGTAGAATAGAATATAAACAAAAGCAATTCTCGAAACTGTAACATAAACAAAATTTTGTATATGAAATGAAAGAGTATGATAAAGTACTAAGAGAATAAAAATAAAAACAATGAAATATTCGTTCATATTCTTAAAATATTCTTTATTTTTAAATCATAATCTTTCTTTTATAATGAGTGTGGAAATAAAAATAATGCGAAAATAACAACTAAGATTTTGAAAAACTCGTTAATTTTTTAATTTTCTTGTTATATTTCGACTTAAATTACTTATGAAATTACATTTAAATAGCCCATTTAATCAACAATTATTGAGAAAATGACAAAAATTATGTGAATCAGCTTGGTAATTCTTGGTTTGAAGAGTAATAGTTTTCATTTTTGAATTTTCAAACCAAATGTCGACAAAATTTTAAAAAAATAATTCTTATTTTCACATCGGGCTTTTAAATATGTTTTCAATTGTAAAATTTTTTTTATGAAAATTAAAAACATAATTTAAACTTGGATATGCAATATGTGAAGAAGGAAGTTCACGATCAGATAATGTTTCATATTCAAATCCTTGTGTTGTAATGCGACAGCCAGGAATCAATTTTACTAAAATTTGAGAAGATTTAATAGTTTCGGAAAAGTTTTTGCATTTTAAAGTGACGGTTTCATAATGACGGTTGTAGATGAA
Source organism: Polypedilum vanderplanki (assembly GCA_018290095.1). Classification (NCBI taxonomy): domain Eukaryota; kingdom Metazoa; phylum Arthropoda; class Insecta; order Diptera; family Chironomidae; genus Polypedilum; species Polypedilum vanderplanki. The sequence goes on along the minus strand of CM031379.1, from coordinate 21,743,948 downwards.
AATTTCGTATTCTGTGAGCATAATAATCATGTTATTATTGTCTTTTATCTTTGAGCATGATTTTAAAGTTGATATAATAAAAATATCCTGTTCACATTCATTTAGGGGCTCTTTCAAAACATTTTGATAGTAAATGATGTTCGAGAATATGAATGAAACTTTTGATTTACTCAAATTTAATTTTGTTGAATTCTTTTCATTCATTGTAATTTCAGAAGAAATATTAAATTTATAGCCATCGTCAGGAATATTCAAAACTTTATAAGTATGGAATTTTTCTTTGTCCAAAATTGGAATAGTTATATTGAAGCAAATAGAATCATTTCTCATCCATAATTTTGGCTCATAAAAATGAATAATTTTTTCCAAAGGAAAGTCAGGTAATTGTACATTCAACAAATTCAAAACATCATTTGTAAGCTTCAATTTTTTCTCCAATTCTTTTCCTATCGGCACATCCTTTTTGATAATTTGTTCACAAAATTGAGTCATCAAAATTATTTTTTTCTCAAGCGATGACATTTTTATCAAAAAATCCTTGAAGTTTCCATTTGCCCAACTTGGAATCGTTATTGTTATGTTTTGATCAATTTTCTTTATAGTCATCGGTTCAACAACAATTCCAATATCGATTGCATTTACGTCCGAATGTTTTTGCATTTTAATTATTTCTTGAATTTCATTGTTGAGCTCCAAAACTTTATCAAGTTTAAGTTGTAATGTATGAACTCCGTTTGCACATCCCAAAAAATTTACAGAATTTGCACATAATTTTTCATATCCTTGGAGCTCTTCTAACATTGAAAAATAAGCTTGATTGACATTAATTTGAGTATCAACGCTTAATTGCCAATTTAATGATACAACTCGCACTGATTTTGATTTCACTAAAAACATATTACCCTTTATTGTATCAATTGATTGTCCATATGATTTTTTTGATAATACGAAAAACAATAAAAATAATTTTATGATCTTCATTCTTTGAGTAATTTAAAAATTTTCTTTTCTGAAGTTGACAGTACGAAAGAACAATGAAGAATGAAAGTAAATGAGAGACTATGAGGCAATAAGAGCTGAGTTGAGAACATAAACAAATGAAAAAAAATGAGATTTTATAATAAATCATTTAATTTTTTGTTTATATTTTGATATTCATGAACAAAAACAGGTAGAAAGATAAACATAAAATATTATTTTTTATATTAAATTCATTTCAGAATTACATATCTTTTATTTCTACAAAAATACTTAAATATTAAACGACCAGATAATTCTTCAGAAAAGAACACAAAAACTGCAGTTCGATTTTCTCTTTTTTTGTGCAGCTTCTGAATAATGAGTTTCAGCGTTTTTCGACATCTGCAATGATTTATGTCAAGAAATTCCCAATCAATAAATCACAAAGACTGACAAAAGACGAGAGATTTACATTCTTGGTAAAAGAAGACAAAAAGCATTTTTACAATACAATTTTTATATTCGAAAAAGAATCAAACAATTGAGTCTCAATTTTCGATATATGACATGTTAAATGTGGAAATCTGACTATCAATTGTTGTCTCAACATTGCACAAGCGAAAGCGAGTAAAGTAAATTACAATTATGCAATGCACGTAGAGCTCAACATGTGCCGATTAAGATGCTATTGAATAAAATTGTTCAATGAATTTTCAATAAGAACATCAATAAAGAAGAAATAATAGAAAAGGCATTTGATTTTTTTATTATTTGAGGAAGTTAATTTAATTTCATAAAAACAAAAAATTTGCAAACAAATTCAAAATTTTAAAAATAACCGAAAAATTTCTTAAACAAGTTTCCATTATTGGGTGATTCCACGGATAATGAAGCGGAGATTTTTTGTTCTAAAATTGAATTTTCTCATTTTTTAACCTACTTAATCATTATAATTTAACAGAATTATGTGTAATTTGTGATTTTCTACTATATAGCAAAGCCATTTAAGAAATGAATGAGTAATTAAAGAGAAATATCAAAAATACAACGAAAATCTCCGCTTCATTTTTACATTTTATTATTTTGCAATTTTTGTCTAAAATTATTCAATATTACCAAGCAAATCTATTTGAATTCATAGATTTAAGGTTAATGTAAACGTAACACTTATAAATGAGCTCGAAAAATGTCTTATTATTTCAATTTTTTATTTATTATAGATCTTTAAATTTTTTTTAAGAAAACAACGCTATTTTTGTTACACATTGGTTTAAATTTTAAAAAAATCGTTTTTTTGTAAATTTATCGGCAAATTTTAATTTTTCTTTTCATCACCAATAGAAGATTCAAATGATTGATTAACATAATTCGTTTCAACTTACCAATATTGTGTAAAAAATTAATATTAGGTTTCTATTGGTTTGGAAAAATCAAAAATTTTCATTCTTAAATAACGGAAAAAAATTAAAATTCAATTTAGAGAGGTAAAAAAATTTGAAATTATCCGTGGAATCACCCTATTTCTTATTCTCACAACAAGGGGAAATTCACTCAGGCGACGAGCGACTTTTTTTTTGTCGCGCAACAATGGGCAACGTTGTGCAACTCGGGGCAACGAAACTACATGTCACATGAGCAAAAAATGTGCGAGACATATGAATTTTATAACTTTCGTTTTTTATTCCCATTTCGCTGATACCCAGTTAGATAAAGAATTGAATTCCAAGTATATTGATATTAATATCAATAAATTTAATCAAGGATTAAACAAAAAAAAGAAAAATTTCTAAATTTTGTAAACGTTTTGTTTACATTTTATGTCATTGTTTACATATTTATGTGACATATGTTGTGTGTCGGCAACGAAGGGCAATTTTCGTCGCCCCAGTGATTTCCCCCTGTTCAACAATTTGTTTTACTTTTTTTTTTCAATGTTTAATGTCTTATTTCACTAAAATGCATTTCACACTACATATTTGACCATGAAAACTTTATGTGTGAGTTTATGAAAGACTTATGATTTATTTACCGAAATGTTTAATTGCTGGGTTTGTGCATCATCTATTATAATTGCTGTCTCAAGGTTCTCATCTAGGCGTTAATTGGATCTTGTAAAACAAGATAATTGAGTGATTACGCCCCAAAATGGAAATTTGACTGGCGCCTTTCTCAAGTGAGAGTTAAAGTTTTCTCCTACATTCTTTGTTGTGACTACTTACTGTAATTAAATTATTATGCAAATTTTTACATTTGTATATGCTGTTGCTAGCTAGATAGTGGGATTGTGAGAAAGATAGAATAAAATTATAGTGACAGTGACAACTAAATTGATTTATGAAGAGAATAATTAGAATAATTATCACTTTTTATTCGAAAATTGTAATTTTTTATTGTCGCTATTTTCACTTTATTTACAATGATGTTCATAATTTTTATTAATATTAATTGTATACTGTTGTGATGATTAATTTTAAATTTTGTCAATTTCATTTTAAATTCAATATTTCAGCATCAATAATCTCAAAACTGTAAAAATTCTTTAGCTCTTTTTGTCATAATTGTGAGTTTCTATTACTTATGTTTATGGCTTTATTGGCAAGTGAAAAATGTTAATTTTGCGATTTGAACGTCCTCGCAAATTTATAATCAATATTATTAAGGACTAGGAACTTTTAATAAGAAAAAAATATATTCCAATTTTTTTCAAATTACATTGAATGAATGAAATTTCTAACTTGTTGCGAGTAATGGATCTGTGTAATCTGGTGATGCTTGTTCATATTTTGGTCCCAATTTTTTTTGTACTTTTTACGACCTTGGTTTTGGATAATTTTGTCTGTACTTGCTTAATTTCATCAGTTTTTTCTCATCTATAGCTTCATCTTCAACAACACGTCACGTTCTTTTCTGATCAAGCAATTGAAGTTGCTCAAAAATATTCTTCGGCTTGGATGTGGATGAGGTTTGTTGAATTTTTATTCGCGAAATAACGACAAAAATGTGAAAAAGCTGGTGAATCACTGCCTGCGTTCATGTCTGCAAAATCTTTAAAATTTTCAAATGGATCTTCTGGAATGTGAAGTTCTTTTTTTTGCTGTCAAAGCTTCAGCAACAGGTTTTCCGTGACCATTGTATAGACTGGATCTAACAATTCATCACTTTTGGCTTGATAACGACTTGGTTCTTCAGGATAAGAACGTACCACCGTGAAGAATTGAAAAATCACCTGAACCGAGAATTGAATGATCAAATAATTGTGATCGACCTGCATTATAGCGACCAGCAATTGAAGCAGCATGTGTACTGGCAATTTTAAATGGCAAAGGGAGACCTGTCAAATATGACGGGAAGAAATTTTGTTCAGCTGTTGTTGGATTTGTTGGATCAGATGAAGTTGAATAACGACACTTCGGGTTTAAAAATTTTCAACTCGCGATATTGAAGTTGCTTCATTTTATCAGGTGATGATGAATATTGACGAACAACTCTCGATTCTGATCTTACAACTGAATACTCGGTGGTGGCAATTCATTGCTTCCATCCACTATGTCGCTGTCATCGTGATCATCGTCTAAGATAAATTTGAAAGAAGAAAATAAAAATTTTAAATCAATTTTATAAATAAAACACTCAAAATTTTCTGTGAATTTTAAAAGTCAAGTTTTAAGTTGCAAAAGCACTTGATATTTTTTATCAGTAAATAACCTAAATTAGTGTGATTTTATCAATTATTTAAGCTTATTTCTTTGAAATTTCTTTTTAAATTTAAAAATAATTAAAAGAGAAATTAAATTTTAGGTCTTTTGTCGCGTCTATTTCCACATGAGCGTAAAACATAATTACAATAGATAATAAGTAAGTAAATTGCTTAACAATTAAATAAAGTAGACAAAAGCCATACAACGATGCATGCAAGTCATCTCCGCAATAGCCACTAGACGAACTCAAATTGAGCATAAAAATGAAAACTGTTCAATAAATGCCCAGTTAAAGCAATGTGATAAATGCAATTGAAGAGATCTTCGCACGCACTTCACACAATAATTTCTCAATCAGTCGTTGACCAATGCATGCGCAAACAATTACGGAATTCCACTGTTTTACGCAATGCTGAAATATTGAGTAGGAAATTTCTTTTTGTCTTTATCTCAATTACATTTTGTCATGGAGGAGAAAAACATAAAAAATTAACATTTAATTGATATGATTAGCATTTCAAATTTAATATGAGCTCGACTAGTGCTACCGTCTTCCCTCGAATATAAGGACCGGTCCTTCTATTCAAATTTCGTGAATTCAAAAATTTAACGTACTTTTTTCCATACTAAATCAAAACAAAAACTGAGCAACGGTCTTTTTATTTGAATAGAAGCCGGTCTTATATTCGAGGAAGACGGTAGCGCGCACCCATAATGACCATTTTGTGTGCAATTATTTTACGTAAGTCGCGACAAGCTTTTCCTGCATCGCGCGCATTCAATTGACATATTTTAGAAACAAATGGAATGAGGTAGCTGAAGTGATATGTGAACGAGGAAAAAAAAAAGTTGGAAAAATTCTTCTGATGTAATAAGTTGAATGATAAAGAGAAGAAAATCAAGTTTTAAAGCGATGATGATGTTATGAATGAGATTGTCATGATGTGATGAGAAAATTTAGATAAATTGAGTTGTTTAAAAAGTTTGAAATGCAATTTTTCATAAGAATTAGTTAGAGATTTTAAATTGCAAAAGATGAAAGGCTTTATTGTAATTTAACATCAAATTATTTACTAAATTATTCATAAACACCACAATTTTACCAAAAATTTTTAATGAAAACAAAAATCAGAATAAATTCAAGAAGTTAATAAATAACTTAATCTAGATCAACAAAACTATAAACAGTCCATTAACTCTCATAACAATCAATTTATTTACAGAAAAAGATCATTAAACAGACCGAGAAATGTAAAAATTTAAAAACATTTCAATTAGAACGAAAGTTGCAAAATTTACAAAATCTTTAAAGTCAATTTCATTTATTGCACAATTGAACGCAATTTTCATTACATAAAATTCTTTTTTAATCTCTTCCACATCTGCTAAAAATAAAATTAAAATCAAATTATATTTTCCTGCAGCAGTAGTAGCTACTGCTGTTAGCTTGCGGTTAGCGTGTATCTTTGCGCGAATCAATTTAATTACTATTTTTTTCTCTATTTCTCTCAATTTCCGTTCATTGAAACTTTCTTTGTAAGGCGTCAAGATGTGGAAGTTGCATAACAAAATTATTCATCCATCTTCGGCAAGCAACAACAAGAAACGGAGAGTGAGAGATAAATGGTGTTTTGTGTAAATACAAATAAATAGAAAGGTAGCTGCTAGCTTGCGATTACAACACCAGGCACATCTTCACCACTCTCTCAAGCGATTGTATGCAATTGACTTGATTTTTTTTGTGTGTCTTGCTGTAAATTTATTGGCAATAAGATTAAATTACGGACTAACGCTCTCGTTGATGCTTTGAAGATACTCTTGTGCAAGACACGCGTCTTTCTCTCATTCTCAATTTTGTATTTTTTTGACAAGCTCCATAAGCAGTCAAGTGTAATTTAAGTGGCTTTGATTTATTTGCTGAAATATTATGCAAAATTGCATGTAAATGTGTTATTTTCTGTGAATTTGAATAATTTTTATGGACACCAAATTGGCGCTTTGCGTGCAATCGAGTAAATTGTAGCGAATTATAAATGAGCACAGCGTGAAACTGTTGATGTAAAGAAGTGTTAGAGATAAAAACTCGATATAATAATAACGGTAATTTTCAAATTTTAAAAATGACGTTTAAATTTGAAAAAAAAATTTATAAATTGTTAATTTCCTCTAAAAAATTATTAATTATGAAGCAAATTTTATTAAATATGCAACACCTGCTAAAATTATTTTATAAAATTACCATGACAATCAAGATGCAATTATAATCTATTAAGAAGTTAAAATACAAGAGAATAAAAATTAATTAAGCTTAATTCTCTTCCTCTAATTTAATTCTAATCGTTTGCCTTATTAATTCACAAGTGTCACAGCAAAATGACATGATAAACAGAGTTGTTACAGGCGACAGGCGAAAAAAATTGAATTTTTTAAAATTATAATTTTTTATTTTTTTGAGTATGATAATTATAAATAGGATGGGAAAATATTTTCAGAATTTTTTCAAAAATTTTCGATTTTTCCCAGCCCAAAAACTGTTCTTCACTTGCATTTCTGTCTATTTTTGTATTTGAAAATTCATAACTTTTCACCAACTTATCCAAAAAACATGATTGATAGCTTGTTAGAAAGGTAATTTAAGGCCTTTTCAATGATATGTCATATGTAATATAAAACTTAAAACTATGGCCACAATAGCAACATTATTGAAGTCACTATGGGATTTTTTGGTATTTAATTAGGTCAAAAATTCAAAAAAGCATCGGGAAAAATTATTTTATTGTCTTAAAATATTGTTTTGGATTATTTTTATACGAAACACACAAAAATTTTCCAAAAACCGAAATGTAACAAGAGTGCATGCCCTACGGCATGTGCTGCCAGTCTGAGGAAATTCTTTTTGGAAAATTTTCAAAATTGCCTGAAATATCTTTAAAATATCAAGAAATTATAAAATATGTAATAAAATTGATTTTTTAGATGAAATTTCATTTTTATAACAAGACTCAAAATTTAGAAGAAATTTATGAAAATTTGCATTTTTGAAAGAAATCTCGATGCACTTTTCTCTACAAATTTTATTTAAAAAAACATTTTTATTGCATATTTATAATTTCTTGATATTTTAAAGATATTTCAGGCAATTTTGAAAATTTTTCCAAAAAGACTTCCTCAGATGGCAGCACATGCTGTAGGGCATGCACTCTTGTTACATTTCGGTTTTTGGAAAATTTTTGTGTGTTTCGTATAAAAATAATCCAAAACAATATTTTTAAGACAATAAAATAATTTTTCCGATGCTTTTTTGAATTTTGACCTAATTAAATACCAAAAATCCCATAGTGACTTCAATAATGTTGCTATTGTGGCCATAGTTTTAAGTTTTTATTACATATGACATATCATTGAAAAGGCCTTAAAATTACCTTTCTAACAAGCTATCAATCATGTTTTTTGGATAAGTTGGTGAAAAGTTTATGAATTTTCAAATACAAAAATAGACAGAATGCAAGTGAAGAACAGTTTTTGGGCTGGGAAAAATCGAAAATTTTTGAAAAAATTCTGAAAAATATTTTTCCCATGCTAGTTATATATTATAACAACTAAAAAACCACAGATTTGATTTTTTCGACGAAAAAATTTTTCGCCTGTCGCCTGTTCGCCTGTCACAGGCGGCCTTTTTTGACAGGCGGCCTGTGAAAAGCGCGCTGTCAAAAAAGGCGCCTGTGAAAAAAGGCCGCCTGTCAAATTTTTTTCACAGGCGGCCTTTTTCACAGGCGTGCCTTTTTTACAGGCCGCCTGTATTTTCGCCTATAACAACTCTGATGATAATTCATTAATTCATCAAAGAACTTTAAAATAATTGTCTGTGCTGGAATTAAATGAATTCTGTTTCAAAAAGGTTCGTTAATGAATTCTAATGACTTCTCTACTGCCTACTCAGTTTGTACCGTATGTGTTTGCCTTTGTTACAGACCAATGACAATGCGATGACTACATTTGTAAATAATAAATTTAATTTCATGCTATAGATGCCATTGATGCATGTTCACAGCTTTTTAATTCAATATTCATTTGAAAATGAGAAAATAATGAATACTGAAGCATTTAATTTAAAGGTCTTTCTCTAAGGAGTGTTGCGAGTGCGCTATGTTTGCGCCCGTTGCGGTAAAATCTTCACATTCTTGACTTGCTGGGTGTTCCTTTCCTCTCTCTTCAATAATAAACTAATTAATTGAATATTGTGAATTGTAAATTGCCTTCGATCAGCATTTAGAGCCAAATACACACAAAAATTCAATTAATGAGTCATAAAAACATGAATTCTACCTGTTTAGAACTGTTGATGCTGATGTTGTTTGCAAACAATGCACCGTTACTATAAATCAACATGTTTGACATTTTGTATAAATTTTTTTTACATTGGGCGAGAGAGATGAATTTAAAATGTCATTTTATATGGAATATTTTGCTTTAATATTGATGGATTTTTAATGAAAAAAGAGATTTATTCTATTTTTTGGGAAATTTGAGTCTTGTTTTGATTTCTTATTTTCTCATATCACTTTAAAATTTTTCAAGACAAAATTGAAACAACTCTTTGCTCTAACAGATATATTTTTATGTAAACCAGAAGTCTTAAGCAGTTTCCTACCAAAAATAAATTATCTTTGCTCAACTTTATAAATTCAATTAAAAAGGAATTAAAAATAAAAATTCCATTCAAAGAAATTTTATTGATGATTTGCACATGAAAAGCACATTGAATTTTGACGTATTATGATTAAATACGTGTTATATGAACATGCATTGGGTGGCGTTTTATTGTTATATAGCACTGTAATAATATTCCATAATATGACTCAACATTTCATTCAAAATAACATAATAAAAGCGAGCAGAAAAGAGAGAACGCAATAACTTTGTGGAATGTCGAGGACACAAAAATCAGTAAAATCCTTCTAATGTCATCAATTCAATCGTCACAATAAATTATTTTAATAAGAGAACAAATTTTTTGTGCGGTGGTGGTTGTCAAGTTCAAGATTGACTTCACAATGAGTTCTTGTCGTTCACTCTCTCAGTTAGAATGAGGTTCAATTAAATTCATATAAATTTATAGACTATTGGGCCAACGCCTCGCTTCAATTTTTAAGTATATTCCTGCTGGTGGTCATTAAAGTCTGAACTTATTTAGAGCGACACTATTTCTGAAGAATCAAATTCCTGCACGAATTTTGATTTATTAATTGG